>JANVCC010000019.1:13916001-14029025 GCA_025345505.1 Todiramphus chloris collaris
CCCCCGGATGCGGGGCACGAGGGCCACCTTCGTGGAGCAGGAGCAGCGGCCCCTGGCCCAAGTGCCCAAAGGAGGCCTGGCCAGGGGCCGTGCTCAGTGCTGCAGAGGCAGGCAAAAAACCCCCAGGGCCCCTGGGGGGAAAAAAGCCTCCTCCCCCAGCTGCAGGACACGAGAGGCCACCTTCGTGGTGCACGAGCAGCAGGCAGTGACCCAGCCCCAAGGGAGCAGAGGAGCCCTCCCCTGACAAGTGTCCTGCTCCATGCTGCAGAGGAAGGCAAAAAACCCCCGGGGCCCAGCGCCAATCTGCCCCGGGGGAAAATTCCTTCCTGACCCCAGTGCTGGCGATCGGCTGCTCCCTGAGCATGGCAGCAAGACCTGTCCCCTGCTCCCACCCGCTGCTCACGCCTCCCAGGAGATGCCCAAGCCCTGCTCTGCCTCAGCCTGGAGCCAGCTCCGGGGCTTCCCAGAGTGGCCAAATGGCCCCGGCCTCAGCGACCCTGGGGGCAAGAATCCTTCCCCCCGTGCCTGGCAGGACACCAGTGGGTGCTCCAGAGCACTGGCACCCCTGGCACCTTCTCTACATCCCATTTCTTACAGCCGCTGCCCCTGGCTCTGCAGGGGATGAAGACAGCGAGCTCTGCAGGGCTGCTCAGGAAGACATTCCCTTGGCCTGGCCCTGGCTACCCAGCTGAAAAGGATTTCCTTCCTTCGGATGAGCTTTGATAGTGCCCCCGCTGGCAGCTGGCCTTGCAGTGGAGAATCTCCAGCAGCCTTGTCCTGCCTGTGCTCTTCCTCCCTCAGCCCCTCCAAGTGACCCCAGCAGCTCCTCCAGGGCTTCCTCTGGGCTGTGTTGGGGCTGCCCCAGGCCAGCTCTGGCAGAGGGCAGGGCAGATGTGCCCTTTTCTACTGCCCTGGTCACTGTGACTGCTGCGTTGCCAGGCACTGGCCCTGTGACATCAGGGTGATGGGCACCCCTGCCCAGCCCCGCCCCCACAGCCCCGCCCCTCCCCCAGCATCCTTCCCCTTGGGGCTCCTGGCCCTGAGACCGTCCCTGTGCCCAGGAGGCCCAGGGGTGTCCCTGCCCTTGATGGCCATGCACTGGGCACAGCTGCTGGGTGTCCCTCATGTGCCCTCTGCCACCCAGCTCCCAAGGACACACCTCACCCTGTCACTCTGCTCTCGGGCTGTGGCAGAAACCAGCCCTGCAGCCCAGAGAACACCCCTGTTAGCCAGCCCAAATGCACCAGAGCTCGTGTCCGTGAGGCCCCACAGCAAGGGGGACCAGGGACGTGATCTGGCTGGACACAAACCCTTTCCCTGGGGCATAAGGGGGGTGATTTCAGCAGCCACAGCCTGTGGGAAAGCCAAAGTGCTACCAGAGCCATAGGTTGGGATGGATGGTGCCAACAGACCACCATGGAGATAACACAGGCTTTGAAACACCAGTGAGTGGAGGTGACACTGGTGTGGTGGAAGGGTTGGCCATTTTCAGACCTTGAACATTTGGATCCATGCCCAAAGCACAGCCAGGCAAACTATGACTCTTCCAAACTGCAAAAAAAGGCCAGTGCTGCTATCGCTGTCACATCTCCTCATCCCCCTGACACCAAGCTGCCCAGCTTCTCTGTCAAACACACCCCTTGGCTGTGTTTATACGGGATACAAAACTCGCTGCAGCCACACGTTTTGGGGGGGAACTTTCAGAGCTCATTTTAGAGCTCACTTTAACCTTTCTGAGAGTTACTCGCTTATCTCAATTTGTGGGAAGATGTCCAGATCTTATCTAAAACCTTGGCGAGTCTCCTTTTCCTTCAGGATTCAGTATTTTGAGTACAGAATGACAAGGAAGGCATTATTCTTGTCATTTTGTATGTTGGTGCCAAAATTGGTATGGACCTTCAGCCTGTGTAAATAAGGGAATTCATACCATTTGGTTGTGGTGATGCCAGAGGTGAACGAAAAGGGGTTTGGTTCCCTCAGCAAGAACTCTGCAGAGATGTAGAGATCATGTGTCATTTCCTCACTGTTCCTTACCAATGCACTAAGGGAAATTTGCTACTACACTGTTTATGGTGAGGTTTTCTTCTTGGAAAGAAGTCCTGAATTATTTTGTGTTCTTTACCACATTTTTCCTCGCACTTCAATAGCTCTTTTCCTTTTTTGGCTTTCATCCTTGGAATTGGTGGCAGCCCTGTCAGCCTTTGTCTCGCTTCTTCCAGTTGTCATCATCTTCTGTAGGCCCTCTGTGCCCTAATCAACTGCTCTGTCTCTGCCTTCATCCCAGACAGAATTTATCTTTCTTGAATCCGAGGCACGTGAAATGCCCATAGTGGCACAGGTGAGTTCTCACCGGGGCTCTGCACAATGCTTGTCTTTTCTATGGAAATATCTCGCCTGACACGCAAGTAGGCATTTGCCTGTACCACATTTGTGGCTTATAGTCACCTTGTGATCCACTCATGCCACCAGGAACATCTACCTACTCCAATGTTTCCAAACTGCAGCAGAAGCTCATGATGCTTCCCCTGATGTTGTGTTTCCTATTTCTCCTCTCCTCTCCTCTCCTCTCCTCTCCTCTCCTCTCCTCTCCTCTCCTCGGTGTTAGCCACCTCAAAGTTTGATCTTGGACAATGTTACTGAGCAGAGACTTGAAGGATTCACGTTACATATGGGTGGGTGTAATGTAAGGAGCTGTCTGGGTGTAGAGGAGACCATAACAGAAACAGGGGCACCCCTCTGGTAGCACCCAGGAACCGAGGGCCCCTGCATCCTGCAGTAACCAGGATGAGGGGCGTGAGTGGAGGATAGTTCAGGGATGAGGCAGCAGAGGACCTCCTACCTTGCCCACCTTACACCCCCCCAGGTGCCACTAACCAACTGGCATGCAGCTTTGTCTGGGAAAGACCAGATATCATGCCAGAACAGATACGAGGCTCTAGTTGAAAGGGAGCAGTCAAATGAAGATGTTGGTGATAAACTACCTACACCAGAGGTATGTCCAAAGTCAAAAAGGTCAACTGCTCAAATCATAACATCATCCGCTAAGAAAAAGAGAATGGTTGTAGTCATGGGGAGACTCATTTTTGAGGGGAACAGGGGATCCAATAGGTTGGGTTGACCCCTCCCACAGAGAAGTGTATTGCCTCCCTGGAGCCTGGATTAAGGACATAACTAGGAAACTTCCCAGTTTGGTGTGGCCCTCAGACTATTACCCTTTACTAGTTTTTCATATAGGAGGAGATCAAGTTGAAAACAGTAGCTTGAGAAGGATGAAGAGAGACTTTAAAGTCCTGGGACAGATGGTGGTAGGATCTGGAGCACAGGTTATATGCTCTTCTTCCAGTTTCAGGTAGAGATACATTATCTGACAAATGCATACAGTCTATTGCTGGCTTCATAACTGGTGTCACCATAACAATATTGGGTTCTTTGACAATGGGATGGCTTATACAGTATCAGACTTGCTGGTATCTCATGGGGGGCACCTTTCTAAAACGGGGAGGAGAGTCTTTGCACCGGAGATTGTGGGGCTGATTGATAGGGCTTGAAACTAGATACAAAGGGGAAAGGGGAAATAACTGGACCAGTTGGGAATAAGCCCAAGGGAAGCATGCCAAGGCTAAAAGCCTGGTTGACTAGTGTAGACTCTTTCTCTGCCACTTTATTCAAGAAAAAGGCTAGAAATTTAGAAATTATGGAAGCACCTGAGAGGGGTTCTGAAGGAAATGGGGCACACACTCACAAAAAGATACTGGTAACATTAACTCATCTGAAGTGCATTTATACCAATGCATGCAGTATGAACAACAAACGGGGAGCTAGAAGCCATGATGCACCAAGAAAACTATGACATAATGGCTATCACAGAAACACGGTGGGATGCCACACATAACTGGAGTGCCACAATTGAAGGCTACAAGCTCTTTAGGAGGGACAGACAGGGAAGGAGGGGTGGTGGACTGGCCCTATATGTTAGAGAATGTCATGAGACCTCAGAAATCAAGTATAGTGATGACAGGCTTGAGTCTGTTTGGATTAGGTTAAGGGCTAATAAAGCTGATACAGTTGTGGGAGTCTGCTATAGACCCCCCCCAATCAAAGCAGTGAGATGGATGAAGCTTTCTTATAAGCAGCTGACAGAAATCTCACAGTTACTTGCTGTTGTGCTTGTGAGGTACTTTAACCTCCCAGATATCTGCTGGGAATGCAACACAGCAGAGAGAGAACAATCCAAGAGGTTCCTGGAATGTGTGGAGGACAACTTTTCATGCAGCTGGTAAATGAGCCAACCAGGGAAGGTGCACTCCTGGACCTGCTCCTTGTGAACAGGGAAGAACTTGTGGGAGAAGTAAAGGTTGGAGGCTGTCTAGGGCATAGTGATCATGAGATGATTGAGTTTTCAATCCTTAAGGAAACAAGGAGAAGGGTTAGTAAAACTGCCACCTTGGACTTCTGGAGGGAAAACTTTGACCTATTCAGGAGACTGACAAAGTCCCAAGTCTAGCAAGGCTGGACATACTTCAAGAGAGTAGTCTTAAAGGCACGGGAGCAGGCTGTCCCTACCTGCCGAAAAACAAGCAGGCAGGGAAAGAGACCAGCGTGGCTAAATAGGGACCTTTGGCTGGACCTCAAGAACAAAAGTAGAGTCTGTGACCTTTGGAAGAGAGGACAGGTCTCTCACGTAGACTATAAAGATGTAGTGAAGCAATGCAGGGAGAAGATTAGGAGGGCCAAAGCGCAGCTAGAGCTCAACCTAGGTACAGCTGTTAAGGATAATAAATGTTTCTATAATTTCATTAACAACAAAAGAAGAATTAGAGAAAATCTCCATCATTTATTGGATGCAGAGGGAAACCTAGTAACAAAGGATGAGGAGAAGGTTGAGGTGCTTAATGCCTACTTTGCCTCAGTCTTCAGTAGTGGAGCAAGCCTGGTGCACCAGTATCTTGGCATCCTCCACTGCTTGCTTGGAGACCATATGCAAACCCCACATCTCCCCCATGTCTTTGCCCAGACAGCTTCCCCCAGGGGAAATCTTCCCGCCTCTCTCCTCCCAGAAGAGGAGCAATAATACAGACTCTAGTCACTAACATAGACTTGCCCAGTGAGTCCTCGCTGCATGTGTCTTTGTGCCTCCCCTGTTGGGCAGCCCCTTGCCCTGCTGCAGAGCCCCTCTTCTGTGCGCTCTCAGGTTCCCATGCCTTCCAGCTCAAAACTCTTGTCTTCTATTCCAGCCCCATCTCCCAGCAGATTTCCAGCAGTCACCTACCAGCTGTACTTAGAAAAAAATAATTCAGAAAAGAGCCCAGCAGCTTAAAAATGAGAAAAAGGCTGAGAAAGATGGTCCCATGCAGACTTTCTTATGCCATTTATGTAGTCTGTGATGTCTGTAGTATGGGGTGATAGAGGTGTTAAACTCTGCAGAGGAACATTGCTGCTGAGGAAGAAGGTACCTCAGAGGTAGGAGACAGCTGGAGCCTGGGTAGGCAGCATTTGGAGGGGGACGAGGGAAGAGGTGCTGGAGAAAGGAGATCTGTTTCTGCATGTGGTTACCTCGCTGGGCTTGTGTTTGTTATCACAGGGTCGTTTACTCTCTTGTTTATAGAATCAGGTCTTCATGCTTTTAATGGGTTAGCAAACCAGTGGTGCCTTGGCTTACATTTCATCTCTTCTTCCACAGCATCTGCACAAAGAGAGTTCAGGCTGGATTTGAACTGGGGCTGTTGTTTTTTCCCAGAGATTGGTGAAACTCTCCTTGAATAGAGAGCAAAAGGAATTTGCTGCAGCTTTTGCAATAGCAGCGATAGGTCCGGATTAGAAGTAGTGTAACCATGCACCAGCCTCTGGGGTTTGACAGTACAGGAGGAAAAAGTTTGCCTGAAAATCAAAAGTTCCCTCCTACAGTACAGGAATCCATTTTCCTTCTGACTGTTGTGGAAAAGCAAAGCCAGGATCTGCCCCAGCAGTAAGCTTGATTTCTTCACCCTTACCCTGAGCATGTTATATCCAAGGGCCTATCTGTGAAACCATCAGTGCTGCTCGTGGAGGAGGATGCTGTTTTCTTCAGCAGACAGGGCAGAACCTTCCCTTTTGAGGCTCCTTGAGCTATTGCTTCTTTTGTAAAGAAGCACAGCAACTTTCATTCCCATCTGCTATTTTCTTTGTGGGATTTATTTATTAAAAGTGAACCGAAGGATGCTCTGTGAAAAACAGATTAACATGGATATGCAAATGAAGGCCCCTGGTATTTGATAATTTTCTGAGTGAGTGTGATTGCTTGGTCACCAGCTGTTAGAGTGAATCTTGGCTCAGAACAGGCAAAGGGGAAAGTCATCACTAGATTAAACAAGAAAAAAGCAAATAAAAACATCAATAACTCCCTAACAAAATATTTAGCTTCCTGTCATCCTTGGGAATCCATTTCTTGTAGTACTACAATTCATTATTTTCTCTGGCTGAAGAAATGGTATCATCATATTTAAAAAAAAAATGCCAAAAGAATATATCTTTTAAATAAAATTTACCCAGAATGTCTTCATATATAATATTTTCTACCCAGGAATATTGAAGGTACCTTCTTAATACAGCATGATTCTAGATCACTTACTTTAATCCTAAATACAGCTAAATAAGCATTCAACTTACAAGATTTGTCTAAGTTAATAGCATTTCTCCTAAGTATACACTTTTAATGTTAGTATAAATGAACAGAAGGAAATAAAGAACGCTGTGCCCAGGTGAAATTATAGGGTTGATATTCAGGTAGGCAGCCCGAATTTGCTAAAATTAGAAATATTCCTGCATACCTGAGTTAGCATCTGCCTCTTTACTTCTGCCTCACTTGCTACACTAACAGTAGAGCAGTACCCATAAAGTGTTGTCTACCTTTGGGATGCGAATGCTGGGAGAATGGCTGGAGGAATCTTAAAGCTTCTGCACCTGTTTCTGAGATCACTGTACAAAAAGCGTTTGCCTAAATTTATCCTATTAAACCCCAAGAGTCTGAAGAATAGCTTGTGGTGCCATCTGATAAATATAATAGTGATTAAAATTCAAGTAAGGAAAACTTTACTCCCTTAAGCACTTTCTAATGATGTTTCTTTACATTGTAACAAGTGAACTCCTGCCTTAGTTCTAGTATGGCTGGTCAAAGTTGTACCAACAAGTTGTACCCATGTACCTAGCTCCTTCTTGGTGTCTTTCTCCAAGTTCATGATGGTGTAGTACAGCACACAACTGCTCTAGCTCAACGGCATGTTTGGGCAATGTGCCCAAATAACACAGCAAACACGTGGTCTGAGGCATCACATGTTTGCTTGAGATTCCTTCAGTTCTTATGCAAGCCAGGAGGACATCTGAAAGACAAGCTCATGTTTCTAGCTCTGAATTTTTGACGTGGCATCATTTACAATTCAATATTAAAAAATGCTTATAGTCTGCCATGCATAAAGCAATGTTTGTATCATTTCAAATTACAGGGACTGACTAGGGAGGGCAGAGTAGAAATTTTAGTTCATCAGTATGACTTTCTCGATGACTTCCTTTAATGAGGTTCAAAGTAGCTAAAAGATTGGGACAAATATAAAACCTGCTGAACTTCTTCCTGTGCACTTTGAAAGTCTGAGGACACTCTATGAGAGACAAACTACTTGCTAGCTCTTGTCCCAAGCCTCAATTGCTTTCCACTGAAGGAACCTGCAGCAAAGCTGTAGAGTCTGCAACACTGACAGCATTAGATGAACTCCCAGGGGGGATGCATGAAGCCTGCAGAAAGCTCTCCAGGGTGAAGGGGTCTAAAAATCTCCTGGAGTTCTGCCTCATCCTCACTGGTGGGGAATATGTAAGCAGGTCCTGCCATCTCCCTCCTCTTTTTCTTTTTTTCTTTCTTTCTGTGTCACATGCTCATTGTAGGTATCTGCATGGGGTCTTCGTTTAGATACACACCTCAGAGACTTGTTATTCCTTTCCTTCTCATGAGGTGCCTTGTCTCTTACCTTCCCTGTGTTTTGTAATGAAATTGTAGCTTGTCTTACTGCTTCCTGTCCCAATGACAGTGCTTTGGCAGTGGAGGGACCATTGTGAAAAGGGCACCCAGATACCACGATAGCGAGTATCATGTAAACACCTCAGGAGATTAGGTGGGAATGCCGTGCATGACTGTGGTGTTCACTTCACCTGACCAGAGCCTCAGGCTGGCCACTTCATCTGTGCCAGGCTGGCAGGCTGTGCTGGGACACCACGTCTCCTTCCAGTGGATAAGCCCTACAGTGTCGGCAATCCAAGAGCCCATATTTCCAGAACATGAAACAATAAAAGAAATCTCTAGATTGTATTTGCAGCCTCCTCTTCTCTTGGCATACACCAAGGGAAGTTCAGATTGGACATTACTACTTGATTGGACTACTTACTAGCAGAGGGTAGTAGTCAATGGCTCAAAGTCCATATCCAGAGGGTAGCAGTCAATGACTTGAAGTCCAGATGGAGATCAGTGACAAGTGGTGTCCCTCAGGGGTCCATGCTGGGACCATTACTGTTTAGTATTTTCACCAGTGATATAGACAGCAGGATTGAGTGCACCATCAGCAAGTTTGCAGAGGACATCAAGCTGAGTGGTGCTGTTGAGGGTATGAGGGATGGAATGTCATCCAGAGGGACCTGGACAAGCTGGAGTAGTGGGCCCAAGTGAACCTGATGAGGTTCAATGAGACCAAGTGCAGGATTCTGCACCTGGTTTGGACCAATCCTCATTATCAATGCAGACCTGGGGGGGGGGATGAGGTGGTAAAGAGCAGCTGTGTGGAAAGGGACTTGGGGGTTCTAGTGAACAAGAAACTGGATGTGAGCCAACAGTGTGCTCTTGCAGCCCAGAAGGCCAATCACATCCTGGGTTGCATCAAAAGAAGCATGGCCAGCAGATCAAGAGAGGTGATTCTGCTACTCTGCTCTAGTGAGAACTCACCTGGAGTACTGCATCCATCTCTGGAGCTCTCAACACAGGAAGGACATGGACCTGATGGAGTGGGTCCAGAGGAGGGTCACGAAAATGATAGATGGCTATAACACCTCTCCTGTGAGGACAGGCTGAGGGAGCCATGGTTGTTCAGCCTGGAGAAGAGACGGCTCCAGAGGGACCGTATTAGGGTCTTTCCAATACCTGAAGGGGGCCTACAGGAAAGCTGTAGAGGGACTGTTTACAAGGACATGTAGTGATAGGATGAGGGGCAATGGTTTTAAACTAGAGAAGGGTAGATTTAGATTGGACATTAGGAAGATGTTCTTTACTATGAGTGTGATGGAACACTGGAACAGGTTGCCCAGGGAGGTGGTGGAGGCCCCATCCCTGGAGACATTCAAGGTCAGGCTTGATGGGGCTCTGAGCAACCTGATCTAGTTGAGGATGTCCCTGCTCACTGCAGGGGGGTTGGACTAGGTGACCTTTGGAGGCGTCTTCCAACCCAAGGCATTCTATGATTAGGAAAAGGTTCTTCCCTGAGAGGGTGGTTGGTCGCTGGTACAGGCTCCCCAGGGAAGTGGCCATGGTACCAAACCTGTCAGAGTTCGAGGGGTGTCTGGACAATGCTCTTAGTCGTATGGTTTGGTTTCACGTAGTCCTGAGAGGAGGAGGGAGTTGGACTCGATCACAAAATCACACAGAATCACAGACTGGTAGGGGTTAGAAGGGACCTCTGGAGATTATATCATACTACCCCCCTGCCAAAGCAGGTTGACCGGGATCTTGTCCAGGCAGGTTTTGAAAGTCTCCAGAGAAGGAAACTTTACAACGTCTCTGGGCAGCCTGATTCAGGGCTCTGGCATTCTCACAGGAAATAATTTTTTCCTGATGTTTAGATAGGACCTCCTGGGTTCCAGGTTGTGCCCATTGCCCCTTGACCTGTCACTGGACACCACTGAAAAGAGTCTGACCCCATCCTCTTGGCACCTGCCCTTTAGATATTGATAAACCTTGATCCTTATGGGTCCCTTCCAACTTGAGATTTTCTATGATTCTATGAAATCTCTGTCTGCTTTAGTTATGACTCTTTGCAGTTACCAATGGGAAAACACAGCGAGACTATCTTAGAGTAGAGATGCCACAGACAATACGGAGTGGAGCTGAAGTTGGTCCCTCACCTGGTAGTAGAAAAGTATAAGCTTATGAATAGTCCAACTTGACTGATACTGTTGGAAGGAAACAGGCATGTCTGGACACTTTTAATACATTTATCTACCACTGTGGTTACTGGGGGCAAGGGACTGGTGTAGCACTAGCACCTAGGCCTCCATAGCAAGGCATCTGCTACCCCATCTGTCTGCTCGAGACTTAGCGGCACATTACAGTCCTGGGGCCTTGTGACTGCATTTTGAGCTTCAAAGCTTATTAACTTGGTAATTAATAGAAAAGGGTTTGGTAACTGGCAGCACCTGCCCAGTGTATTCTGGGCTGGGATTTGGGGTTTGCTTTCAAAGGAGTCTACCTGAGGGTTAGGCAACTGTGTCTGTGCTTCGATACCTAGATTAACTGGCTTCATTCTCAGTTGGTTATGCAATCTGTTTGAAAGTGGTAGTACTACTGGCAAAATCATCTCTCACTTCAAAAAGTCACCAAAGTCTTGCAAGGAGGGTTATGGGATGATGGGAACTGGGAAGAAAAAGGAGAGAAAATTACTCGGGCTCAAGATACTGGTAGATAGGACATTGAGGTGAGTGGTTCAATTATAACCTCCTGTCTGCCTACCTTTCACACTTCCATGTCAGCACCAGGCTATTCTGATTTAAGGTTCAGGGGCAGAAAAAAATATTAGGTCATCTTCTGAGGCATCTTTAAATTTCATTTCCACCTCTTACTTTCAGGAACGTAAACAGGAGAGACCAAGAGTCTGTAAATTCTTGTGTGCTGTGATGGCTTTGTCCTGTGTCCTTTTTTGCTGCTGCTGCTTAGAGTCAGTATGCAAGGGGTTATTTATTTTTCCAAATGTTTAATAATGCTGCATAATATCTATTACATTCTACACAGTGTGATATTTTCCTGCTGTTACAGAATATATATTCCCCCCCTTTCTGTCTCCTTGTCATGTAACAGATTAGAAGACATTTAGGACTGCCAAATCATATCTCATATGACTATAAAGTGACACAGAGCTGAAAGCATCTCAATTTATGAGGAAATGATTGCTTCAAGAAGTGTATTAAATCCACGATGATTACTGATACAATACATTTGTGGGAAAGCTGCTTTTTTGGTGAAGAGATAAATTGAATCTTCCCAAGGTGTCAGTTATAAACTCATTGGTAAAGTGGCAAGAGCAGTCTCTGCTTTGCTTTATGCTACTGGGAAGTACAGTTTGGCTTACTTGACTGATAAGGAAACTGAGGAAAAATTATAAAATCCATTGAAATGAATGCAGTGTTATTTTACTATCAGTTGTGAAATTGTCCATCTGTGCTTGTTTCCTTAAAGATGCCCATATGGTTTAAAAGGCTGTATGGGGACTTTATTTCAGAGCTGGCATTAAAGTTCAGGATGAAGACTGAACAGCATTTTGGAGGGAGAAACCTGCCCTTAGATGTGGACTTCATCAGTCATAAATTATTTGCAAATGCATTTTTGAATTTTGCCAAACTTTGGGCAAATATGTACAAGGGAAGCAAAAAGGAAGCAAGCATTTCATAAATGTTGATATCATCTGATTCTCCCCCATTTCCTTACCCAGCTCCATCATCTCACCTTCCTAATTTCTTTCTATGCACCGAGATTTGCCAAACCATCCAGGCAGACATAACAGTCTGCAGTGAGACGAGGGAGAACGAGTCTTTGTGCTGGTGGTCAGAGCTCATCCCTGGGATGGAGCCACCTGCCTTTTGGGCCATGCTCCAGGGCTTATTCGAATACTTCTCACAAAGCAGAAAAAACACGGGGGGAAGGCTGAAGGAAAAGATATTTGCAGTATCAGCTACAGCAGTAGTCACTGAGGGCATGAGCACTCTCCTGAGTTGCTGTGATTTCTTCACATTGCTCCATTGAGTTAGGAAGGGACACATAGAAAACAGGTCTTCCACATCACATGAAATAAGTGGCCACCCTACCCCCAGCAGTGATGTTGAAAGACAAGGAGAGCGCACAGGTAACAGCAGCCTTTCCTTTCTTGCTTTGCAGTCTGCACATTCATTTCAATTACAAGTTCCTCCAATTTGTTTTCCAGGTGAGCAAAACTTCTAGAATGTGCAGAAAGCAATTTTGATCTTGTGGGGCAGGTGGTGTGAGGGGTGATATAAAATCCACCAAAATGGCAAGATCATCTGCTTTATCTGCTAATAATATTTTCAGCTTGAAAGTCACCTTCTTCCTCTAAGTCTTTGCGTTTACTTCTGCCTAACAGTAGATGCAGAGTGTTTCATACACTCTTCACAAGTGCCAGTAGATGCAGAGTGTTTCATACACTCTTCACAAGTGCCAGTGTCACCCACTTTTTTTTTTTTCCTCTTAATATTATTGCAGCTTCTTAGTTTTTCCCAAATTGTAACACTCCAACAAAAGGACAGTACGAGTACTCCTGATTTGAACTGAAACTTGGAAAGAAGCAAACAAAATCCCCTCCATGATCACAGAGGTCCTTTTGCCAGCCCTGGTTTGGATGAGGCAGAGTAACTTGCAGCAGTATCTGATTACTGCAGGAAATACAGGTCATCTTATTTAATGATCTGGAGCTGGAGATGTATCGCAGCTTCCATCTGTCACTTGCGATTAGTGTGGAGCACTGAACTGGACTGGAAATGAAGTTAAAGAATGGTGGTGAGCCAGGCTGGGCGGAAGGACAGCTGGGATAAGGGAGGTATCAGGAGCTGCTGCCTCCCACCGTGGTCACTGTGAATGGGGCAGGATGGCTTTGGCACCACTTCTTTGGCAGGCTTTTGGCAGGTTGAAGTGTGGCACTAAACCAGCCTGTTACTCCCAACTCCTGGAAACAAACTGTGGATGTAAACGGGCATGGTCCCTCACGTGCTACACCTCACACAGACTCCCTGGCCTCAGGACCCGCCCCCCCATCAGGCTGTTTTCAAGAGTCCAAGTTTATTTCTTAAAACAAGAGTGATTCATGCAAGTTTGATAGACCATTCATCTTGTTCTCTCCCTTTCTGGTTTCTAAAGCAGCCTATTTATACTGTGAATTTACACTCCCACCTACTTTTCTATTTGCAAGATTAGACTCCACAAGACACCTCCCTGGGAAATGGAAGTTAATTATGATCCAGGAATTCCAGTAGGAGCTGTGCTGTCTCCTGAACCTCTTACTACCCATTGAGGTCTGGATACTTAAAGATATTTCGTTTCCTATTTATCTCTTGAAACATCAAGATCTCAGCACAGTGACATGCTCAAGACCACTTTTCAGCAGTGGTGCATGAATTGAGGGAGCTGAAGGGTAACAGGAGAGCATTAGAGGACATTTCATTCCAGAAACATTGCTGTACTGGAACAGGAACTGGAAATTTGTAGCACTACAGTGAAACCTCCCTGTACTAGTCGTTAATGAAAGTCAGCATTCACCCACTGTGCCATACTGGGGTTAGATATAATTTTTGTTTTGTGGTTTTGTCTTAGCTGTGTTTTTCATGTCTGCCCAGAACTTCTACCATAAGAGCCTGACGCCAGGGACCAGCACTTCTTCATAGTAACATTGCAATTTTTAGTAAGAATTAAAAAAGATACTCACCAGATAGCGGTGGCTTTTCCTTTAGCTTGATTCATGCAGAATTTTGGCAGCCTCTGCATCTCTTCAGACCTTCAAGGTGTTGGGCAGGCATCAGCAGAGAGTCTTTCCTTATCATGCTGAGTAGCAAAGCAACTGAAAAGAAACAGGAAATTTTGAAACTTTAAAAACGTTGTTTCCCTTACTTTGCATTCTATTTTAATGCTTCGTATTCCTCTTACATTGTTTCTTTTGTTTATACAGAAAAATTGATCCTTGTTTGTAAATTTTCACTCTGTGTCACAGATGGTCATCTTTCTTAAGTATGAATTTTGAGAATACTTGATGTAAAAGGGGTCAAAGACTGAGGCTAGAGGCAGAGCTCGTGGGAGAGACTCGCTCCATGATAAACCCACGTAACCTTAAAGCATTTGAAAGTGGTATTGAAATACTAATTCCTTCGATACATCCTTCTGACACCTCTAATGACTTGTGCCAGAGGTGAAACCTCTACATGCAACGCTTTTTCCCAGTAAGTAAAGAAACTGTATCTCGGTGCATCTTGTATAACATAATTTTTATGCCTACAAAGGCTAAAAATAACTGCCTCTAAATGACAAAATGGAAAAGATAAGTCTGGGCTCAGCTCCGAGTCTCCTAAACATTTTTGTTTCCGGTATATTCAGTCTAAAATGTTTTGCTAAGGAAGTTTTGCTGAAAGTAAAATATTTATCTATGTCTGATTTGTAGCAAGCTGCAACCCATTTTTTTATGGGTACATCTAGTCTCTTTTATGGTTTCCCATAACTTTTTGTCAATTCTATAACAACATATTTCATCATGTTCCATTCGCTGAACACTGACTGATGAGCTACTCTGGCTAATCATTTTAGTAAATAGGAGACACTATTAGTCTTTTAAAAATTAATTTTGGTTTTTATAGCATTGATTCTTAAAAGTGAACTTTAAGTGATTTAAAAAATTTGCATAGCATTGATTTTCTGAGTTCCCAACAAAAGCTTTAAAAATCTGTTTCTCTGTAGACAGTGTTTCCAGCCTGTCACTTACTAAATTTCAGGTCAAACTACTGTACTGTTGCCACAATCATGGACCTGCTGTAGCCGGCAACCCCAGATCTAGCCCAGTGCCAGGGAGTCATAGCTGCTTGGGTAGTCAGATCGCCTTTTGGTCTGAAGCAGCCCTGGAAAGGGTGAAGAATAGGGCAGCAGTAGGCTACTCAATCTCTGTTCGCATCTTGGCATTGAGTTACAGCTCTGACGCTTTGGTTTGTGACATGAGAAGCTAACGGATCGCTGTGACTCCCGTAAGACCTATTCATAAAGTGCCATTTATGCTGCACTGTCCTTGGCCACCTTCCCTTTTGCATCGGGTGGTCCTCAGCCACACAAACAGCCCCACTGAGTTCATCACAAGGAGATTTCCTCTGGTAAGCTTCTTGAAGGCAGGGCTTACCTTAGGGTGGCAGAGCACATGGAGAACTGTCTGCGTGAGCATCCTGGTGATAGTGAGAGCTCTATACTGGGCTACTCTCTCCAGAGTTTGTAAACAGACTGCTTAATGTTAATAAGAGCAGAAAGTTAAAAAGGCTATGCAAGATGAAAAAGACAGCTGCAGCCCCCCTGGTGTTACACACACATGCAGAAACACAGTCTTCCTTCTCACTTCTTCCATCCTGGAGAATAATCATCAAGGCAGCTGGACACAAGTCCTTCTGACCGCTGTCTGGTTACTAGTGGTGTAATTCTGTAGAGTGCAGAGGAAGAAAGTCAGGTGCTATAAGCAAATCTGACAGAGCAATGCTAGGAGCAGGAGACAAAAGAGCTCTTACCTGCTAGACTTGCTGAGCTAAAACACTGTTGCAGCACAAGAGACAAAAGACAACGTGTCACTGAATTTCTGGTTCCAGATTTGGGCTGTGTTTTTAAAGGTGCATTAGCTTGTACTGATTGACAACCAAATTCCTTTTTGAAATGCACATGGCAGGGAAATGAAAGCAAAATTAATGTCAATCAGCATTCCTGTTGTGAATGTGAACCCCATTAATAAAAATTAATTCAGTTGCCTATCTCAAGGTGATGGAGAGGACTGGGCGTTTTACACAGGGACACTGCCCCACTCAAGTGGATAAGGGTTGCTCTCCAGCTCATAATCTAGTAAATGCTTTGCTTGGCCATCCCTGAGACAGCTCTTAGATTGGGTTTGGAGATGCAACATCACACGACTCTTGATTAACCACAAGCTGTGGACTCTTCAAATCCTCCTGTATAAAAAAAATAAATTTCCAACCTTCAGCTGAACATACTGTCTTCAGTTTGCACAGCACTGGGTGCCTGGTAAATTGTGTTCCCTTTGCTACTTTGCCACAAACAGAGGAATAGTCACCTTTCAACAATAGCTTTTCTTATTTCCCCCTTTTCCCCTGACAACTGAGTAATGTGGATTAAAGTCCCCCTTAATACCCCAAAAATCTGTGAAGGAATAAAAAACCCAGTATTCTCCGGAAGCTCAAATAAAGCAGGTTCCATCATACAATATTCATCAAGATGGTGAGTTATTGCTCCTTGTAGAAATCATGGGAGAAAGTGTTCAACTCCTTCTTTCTCTGGACACTTAAGGTCAGTGACAAAGCAGGACTTGATGTATGTCAAAAAATCTGGCAGGTTTGTAGGGGAGTGAAAAGGTATAGGGAGTTCAGTGCTGATGGGAGAGGCTGACAGCCTCAAGAGTGTTTTGCTGAAGTACTTGGATGGTGGGGGCTGGGCGGTGGCTCATTCATGTCAGTTTTGTCATGTGGTCAGGAGAAATTAAGTATCTTTTCAGTAGGAAACATAATTTTGCTTGAATTTCTGAATTTTACGTTAAGAAACTGGGTGTATTAGAATTTTCTATGAGAATGAGTTGAAAGTCATTTCAAGACCGTGGAACTTGTGCTCCCTGCTTCTGAAATACCGTTTGCTCTCTGAAGTAAAGCTGGTGTTGATTCTCTTTTCATCCCTTGTGTCATGGGGACATCCCTTGTGTTCTCATGGCTTTACTTACCTCTTCTACTGCAAAAATAGTGTTATGCCAGTATATTGTTTGACAGAATATAAAACTAAAACCAAGAAGAGGACCAGTCTCAAACTGCATCCTAATTTTAACAACGAACCATAACATTAAGCTTTGTGAACCTGGGCCATTTTTTCCTCAGCCGCTAGCATTGTAGAAGGCAAGAGCTGAGCCCTTCTCACAGAAAAACCATTTTGTGTATTTCTCTAGTCATTAAGGAGACTCACCAGTGAATAATTCATCATTTTTATGGAAAAAGTTCCTAACCTTCATTGCCAGGATCTTTTTCTATTATTTCTGTTAGCTGTCACTTCAAATTTGGCAAATAGCAGGCATTGTGAAAATAGTCATTTTGTAGTCAGCTGAAACTCTAGACTTGCTGCTAGCTGGGTTAAAATACCTTTTTTTTTTTTTTTTTTAAATTCCCTGTTTCTCCTGGACTTTATTCTATTTATTATTTTTTCTTGTAAGAAAATTCAAAGTTTTCACATTGCTAGCAGTTTCTCAGTTTCTTTCATCACTGCAAATGAAAATATCCAGGGTAGCTTTTCTGTCTGCTATATGAAAACACCTGATAGGCCTGGCATTTCAAATGCCAAATTAATACTCTCTGCTGTTATCTGTGTCTGTAACTGTATAGACACGTACACATGCAGTACTGCACTCACAGTTCGGTGGCGGAATAAAGAAGGGAACAAGATGGTGAAATGTTCTTAAAACATCAGAGCAGAAGCCTGTGTTGAGAACACTTGCAGAGAGGGTGCAGAAGGCTCTTCTCTCTGACACCACTTAAGTCTTGGCCAGCTACAGAGCGAAAGGAGAGAGATTTTGTGCGTGTTCTCAGCTTGCTGATAAAGGCTCTTGGAAAACATTTTTGCTTAACAGATAAAATGATCCAAAATTATGGATGACCTAACTCTCTGGAAGCAAGTGCTGGTTCTTGGGGCTTTGTGGAAGTGGCGGACTTCTGCAGGGTAGGGTTTGAACCAGTCTCTTTAATGTGAAGCTGTGGGAAGACTTTGGACTGCATAGGATTGTTGATCAGCACTGGCAAGTTCCTGGCTGGTTACTGTTAATAGTGTCATGGAGCTCATAGTGCTTTCTGCTCCGAGCATGCTTCAGTCATAAAATTTTAAGCTGCCTTCCCTGCTCTGTGAAGGGCAGGAGAAGGTGGGTAATTACAGGTTTTTGTCTAATAAGAGAGGGGAAGATCTGGGAGGGCCTGGGGACAAGGCATCACGTGCAGTGGTATGGAATTTGTCTGGCTGCCAAGGCCAGTGCAGTCCTCCAACACTCTGTAAGAAAGCCAGCTATTTATCAGTATTTGTTTTCCAAGATCAACTCTATTTTTGCATATAAAATAAAAGAAGGTTTTAGCAGCATAATAGGTGACATATTTTATTTGGTTTAATTGCTGAATGTGGACCAGATCCTCAGCTAGTAGAAACTGGCATAAATGCATTTGACTATGTGGCCAGATTTTCAGCTTTCTTTCAGTGGACCTTCTAGTACACAATGTGTGTCTGGTTTGCTTTATTTGAGGAAACTGATCTTTCAAAATTTAAAAAGACATAAACCTGAAAGCCTGCAGCTTCAATTCCTGTTCAGCTTATAAATATGTGGATTTGTACTTCGTACTTAAAAATATTGGAGTGATGAGAGAATAAAATATCGTCAATTAATTCAGAAGTACTGCAAGAGGAGGAATAATCTCTAGTGGTTATCTGAGACAGGCAACTCAGCCTCAAAGAACATCATCTGTCAGCAGGCAGGTACAAGACTGTGCAGAGCTCTGAAGGTACTTGTACTGTTACAATGTCAGTGTGTTAGCAGAAGAAAAACATAAATCCTCTCAGCTAACTGGAGTATAGATGGTTGATGAGACCCAAGGCAAAAGGTTTTAACCCGAGGAATGCCCTTTGCTCCTTTTTCTGCAATTGTCCTCTAATTTTAGTGGACCTGGCATTTTGTAGACCAGCAAATGTTTAGAAACCTACTTCTGACAAATCTTACAATATTTTTGTGAACCGGTTTTATTTTTTGCACTGCTAATATTGATAGTTCAAGATAGTTTTATCAGCAGACATTAACTCCTTTCTTTTATTCTTTCTTCTTATTTTTCAATCTGACAATAGCTAATATGTGGGGTTTTTTTTCTGAAAAATTGTCAGCCAAGCCCTTCTTTGGAGTGGGTGGATGGCTGTTCAAATAGCAGTATGGAATCACATTATTGCATTGAATATTGCACCAACGTATATTATTGTGGACAGGATAAGGGGGCATTAAGAAGTGTGACCAGCAGCTCAAGGGACGTTCTCCCTCCCCTCTACTCTGCCTTAGTGAGGCCATACCTGGAGTATTGTGTCCAGTTCTGGGATCCCCAGTTCAAGAGAGACTGGGAACTACTGGAGAGAGTCCAGCAGATTCTACAAAGATCACAGAATCACAGAGTGTCAGGGGTTGAAAGGGACCTTGGAGATCTTCGAGTTCAACCCCCCTGCCAGGGCAGGATCATATAATCTAACCTACAACCTAATCTACCCTACAACCTAATCTATCATAACACAGGTCACTCAGGAACACATCCAGGCGAGTTTTGAAAATCTCCAGAGAAGGAGACTCCACAACCTCTCCGGGCAGCCTGTTCCAATGCTCTGTGACCCTTACTGTAAAGAAGTTCCTCCTCATGTTAAGGTGGAACCTCTTGTGCTCCAGCTTATATCCATTCCCCCTAGTCCTATCACAAGGCACGAGTGAGAAGAGACTGTCCCTTTCCTCTTGACACTTAGCCCTCATATATTTATAAACATTTATCAAATCCCCTCTCAGTCTTCTCTTTTCCAGACTAAAGAGCCCCAGGTGTCTCAGCCTCTCCTCATAAGGCATGTGCTCCAGTCCCTTAATCATCCTTGTAGCCCTCCGTTGGACTCTCTCAAGCAGATCCCAGTCTCTCTTGAACTGGGGAGCCCAGAACTGGACACAATACTCCAGGTGAGGTCTCACCAGTGCAGAGTAGAGGGGGAGGAGAACCTCCCTCGATCTGCTGGACACGCTCCTCTTGATACACCCCAGGATACCATTGGCCTTCTTGGACACAAGGGCACATTGCTGCTCCATGGAGAACTTGTTGTCCACCAGGACTCCCAAGTCTTTCTCCACAAGACAGCTCTCCAGCAGATCACCTCCCAGTCTGTACTGGTGTAATTTATTATTCTTACCTAGATGCAGGACTCTACATTTATCCTTGTTAAACCTCATTTGGTTCTGCCCTGCCCAGTTCTCCAACCTGTCCAAGTCTTGCTGGATGGCTGCACAGCTTTCAGGTGCATCTGCCGATCCTCCCAGTTTTGTGTCATCAGCAAACTTGCTGAGCAGACACTCTGTCCTGTCATCAATGTCATTGATAAAGATGTTGAACAGGACCGGACCCAGCACTGATCCCTTGGGGACTCCACTGGTTACAGCTCTCCAGCTGGATTTGGCACCATTGACCACCACTCTCTGGACTCTATTGTCCAACCAGTTACTAATCCATCTTACTACCTGCTCTTCTATCCCATACTTCCCAAGCTTCTCCACAAGGATGTTATGGGAGACTGTGTCAGAAGCCTTGCTAAGGTCAAGATAGACTATATCCACTGGTCTCCCTGCATCTAGCCATCCAGTTACAATATCATAGAAGGCTATTAGATTAGTCAAGCATGACTTCCCCTTGGTAAATCCATGTTGACTACTCCTGATAACCTTCTTATCAAGATGCTGAGGGGACTGGATCATCTCTGTGACAAAGAAAGGCTGAGAGCCCTGGGGCTGTTTGGCCTGGAGCAGACTTAGAGGGGATCTGATCAATGCTGATCAAAAGCTAAAGAGCCCCCAGGGGGCAAGAGGATGGGACCAGACTCTTCAGTGGTGCCCAGCAACAGGACAAGGGGTAATGGGCACAAACAAGAACCCACAAAGTTCCACCTGAACATGAGGAAAAACTTTCCTGTGAGGGTGCCAGAGCCTTGGCCCAGGCTGCCCAGGGCAGTTATGGACTCTCCTTCTCTGAAGACTTCCAAACCTGTCTGGATGTGATCCTGGGCACCCTGCTCTGGGTAACCCTGCTGGAGCAACAGGGTTAGATGAGATGATCTGCAGAGGTCCCTTACAACCTCAACCACTCTGTGATTCTGTGAAATGAGAAAATTTTTCTATTCTTTGTAATTTTAGCGTTCCTCTGCAAAGGTCCACCTCATCAAAGCAAATGCAAGTTCCTTGATTAATTTAATGGTAACAGGATCCTGCTCCAGTTTCATGCCATTCTACATCTCTCACTTGAATCACCTGCAGTTTGAGCAGTTTTTTTAGTATATTGACTTACAGTCCCACAGAGAAATGACATTTTTCCACCAAAATCCATCTTACTTTCTCAAATGATTTCACTGAAATCAGAAATGAAAATGAGCCTGCATCAAGATGTGGCATGAGGGAGAACAAGAGTGCACTTCACACAGTTGTGTCAGTGTGAGAAGGAATGGCTGGATAGGAACTCAAAATAGTAAATTCGAGAGTTTAGAGAGAGAGGCTACAAACAGAAACCGTCTCAGCCTAGGAAAACAGTTTGAAGGATCCTGGGACATGCTTAATTGTAAAACTTGGGAAGCATAAGTCACTGTACCAACTGAGGTGCTTTCTCCTTCCCTCCTAACTTTCAGAAACAGGGTAGTTCTTAAATAGATCAAGGCCACATCCACTCAATATCACACAATTCTCAAAGTGTGTTTTTAGGAATGAAAAATGATACTGGTAACTAAGTGACCTGTCACAGGTTAAAAAAAAAAAATTAATTCATAGAGTGGTTTAGGTTGGAACAGGCCTTTCAAGGTCAACTAGTCCAACACAGCTACACTGAGCAGGGACATCTGCAACTAGAGCAAGTTGTTCAGAGCCCTGACCAACCTGAGCTGGAATGTTTCCAGGGATGGGGCTTCTATCACCTCTCTGGGCAACCTGGGCCAAGGTTTCACCACCCTCATTTTACAAAGTTTCTTCCTTCTCTCTAGTCTGATGTGGGACTCTCTGCTCTGACATTGACTTCCTCCATGACCTTTGGTAAGTCACTTGTCCTCCCTGGAGTAACTCAGCATCTGTGAGCCACCTGCCAGGTGCTGGCAAGTGAAGGGCTCCTGTAGGCAGCTGTTGGGGGGGATAGGTCAGTTAAATGAATTTGGTTCGTTTACATGAATTTGATTCACCTATGTGAATTTAAGACCTTGAGAAGGTGGTGCACAGTCAAATCTCAAAAGTCTGCAGATGGTGCTGGTAGTTGAGTGCCACCCCAAGAGCAGTGTGCTTCAGAAGCACCTCACTAAACTGTCCCTGGACAAAAAAGTGTCAGGTGAGCTTCAGTGCAAGCAACTGTAAAGTTGTGCATGCTGGGAAAACCAGTCTGAAACTTGTTTGCCTAATGTTGAGCTGACACTGATGGTTGCAGCTCAGAAGAGGGATCTTGCTGTCGTTGTTGACGGGTGTCTGCAATCACTAGCTTAGAGTGCAGAGGCAGCCAAAAAAACCCAGGAAACTTTTGGGCATCATCAGGAAGGGTACTGGGGACGAGAGCAGAGGTCATCATTTTGACACTGTTTAAAACTTTATCACACTCCCACCTTGAGCCCTTTGTGCAGTGCTGGTCCCTGTATCTCAAGAAAGTTGTAGTGGAATTAAATCTATTTGTGAGTGTGTGTGTGTACAACAAAGATGACCTAAAGGCTGGAGCATCTGCTCTACAAGGTCAGGGCAAGGACTCGAAGTTGGAAAGCAGAAAGCTGTGCAGGGGTATGAGCAAGGTGTATGGTACTGTTACAGGAAGAGTGTGAATGCAGAGCTGATATCCACCACATTCAGCAATACTAGAATGAGGAAGCGCTTGCTGAAACTAGTAGGAGATCAGTTTTAAAATAGGCATAGTATTTTCAACCATGGTAGGTGATAAACTTCTCAAATTTGCTGTGACAGGAGACTGTGGAGACAAGTAATACGAGTAGGTACAAAAAGGATTAGACAAATTTTTGGACAACAGGTCTGTAAAGGACTGAAAAATATGCCTTGTCTTGTTTTCCTTCGTAAGAGTGTGTGCCTGGGGGCACATTTAGTACAGACCTCCTAAAGGTCTCTGACTCACCCAGAGTGTTGCCCACGCAGATCGCATTGGACTGAAATGCTACTGACCCTCTAATAAGTTCTAAAGTGTCCTGAGGCTCATGTGTTGTGAGTGGGTGCTCTGACTGCCGAGTTGTTCGATAAAAGGGCAGGGAGACCAGGATGATGATCCCTCAACCCTTGTTAAACATACAGAAGAACGTAGTGAACACAGTCCACGTGTATGACATGGTTCAGGATGATTGTAACTGAATTTTTTGGCATGTGTATCACTCAGTCAAAATTTTAACTTATCTCTAAGTAGAATTCTTAATATGTATGATTTATCTCATTGGAGAAATAGAAGTAAAACAAAACTAGTCTCTCCCCATGTTTAACACTGTGGATAAAGCCACAGGCTCAGAGATTTGGAGTCAGATCAGTGTTCAGATTAATTTTTGCTCCCTTTCAAGGGAGGCTGCTGTATAGCTCAAGGGAAAATTCTGCCCACCTCAAGATCTTCCACTGCTGACTATCCAAGTAGCATAGGATCATTAAATCCTAACTTTGGTACTTCAGTGCCTGAAGTAATTTGGGATTAATTCAAGTCCTTCCTCTTCTTCCAGATTATTTTTGTTGAAAAAAAGTCACTTGTTTTTTTTGTAGGTTTGTTTTGGTTTTTCTTTTACTGAAAGTACTTGAACTGCAGTCAGTCTTTGGATGCACTTGCTGGACATGTAAAGGAGTCATTTAAGATGAGTCTTGTTTTACGGTCCTTGTTTGATGTGTGGTGGAGTAGAGAGCTATGTTCTCTGGCATTTACATTTTTTTTTTTCCAGAAATTCTCCACTTCATGATGCCTGTTGATTTATTGGTGTGACAATCTGGCACACTCTGGTAGCTTCAGTGTCCTGGGGGTGCACGTTCTCCCTTCAATGCATACATACAACTCTTCTTCACAATGTAAAATTTTACAGAGCTACAAAAGTTATTCTCTCTATGTTTTTCAGACCTGATGCACGCTGTTACTTACAGTGTACGTATAAAAAGATCCCTAGTTGAAATGCTTGTTGGAAAGCACTTCTGATAGCTGAGTTCCCTGTAAATGAGGTGGCAACAGGAAGAAAACATAAATTTTCTATAGCTACAAATTTTAATGGAACCCACACATATAGGACCTCTCCTCTCTTGGTTTTTTTTTTTCTTTTCTTTTTTTTTTTTTTTTCTTTTTAAGAGAACACACAATTATATCATTTTGGCAGCAGCGAAAAACGGTGAAAATGGGAACTTCTAGATCTCTGCCTCCAGGGCTCCGGAGGACCCTGAAATTCATCAAGGGTCCATGTACCTTATATTAAGGGAAATCCACTGCTTAATGCGTAATATTAATCTCCCCTATGGAGGCAATACGAGGCTGTTCTGTATCTTATATTTCAGTATTTCTGCACAATGACCTTTAGTGTATCTTTTAACACAGAAAAGCCTTTCCCTTCTCATTGCATTCTTTAGTAACATCCCAGCTGATGATTCTTCACCTTCATTGTGGGACATTATTTGTCTTCATATCGTCTTCTGTGGACACGGTATGTGAGATGAGCCTTTGGTTGATGAGGGCCATGTAATACCTGCAGGTACCAAAGCCCAGGAGGCTTTTGTTAGAAGTGTGCTCAGTTGTTCTGGGGTGAGCAGTTCTCTTCTAAATACTGCGCTTCTGCCACCCCATCAGCAATGCTGGTCAGTCATGCAGAGTATAAGGGTTTGGGGCTTTTTTTGTGTAATGTGCGTCTCCTGCAGAAGAATCAAACTTACTTGGCTGTGGGGAGTGATAGGAAGGCAGCAACAACATACAGGCACCTGGACAGAGACATTATTTTCTGTGGGCAGCCTTTGCTTCAGCTTATGCCTGTTGCTTGCAAAGCACAGTAACACATGGGTGTAACAGGTGATAATGTTGGGCTGAATAAATGTAAAGTAGGAGATACGATTTGTCACCTTATTGGGAGCCAGAAAACAGTGCTGGCCAGAATGATGCTGAGTGATGCTCACAACTCTTTTAAAATGCAAGCATAAAAGATTTGTTCTTTATTTTCTGTAAGTTTGAATACTATTAAACATACTACCAGTAAAACTGGTTCTTCCTGAATATATGAAGAACCATTTTCCATCTATAGATTGAATCTCCATCTGCTTCTACTGCTCTGCCTCCAAATACTGCATGATGTCAAAATCATTACATAGATTATTCCTCTGACAGTTTAATTTAATGTAAGTAATATTACGCAGTGGGAATATATGTTCCAGAAGATAGCTTGTGGCCTGTAAAAAATAAAGGAAATCCACAGATCTCTGTGCAGTGTTCCTCTTTCCCTTCCCTGCGCACTGTAGATCCTTTAATCATTTTGTGCTTGGACCATTCCACCTTCTTTCTGTGCAATGTCAAGATCCAGCTGTTCACACTCTGGGATGCACAGGCTGTTCACAGGGACATCACTGAAGCATTCCTTTCTCTAAGTTTACTCCATCTTATGTGCTTCAGGATCAAAGGTAAATTTTCCTGCATGTTTTCTGCTTGTCCCTCCTTGAGGTTCACATTGGTGGTGGGTGATATACCAGTATCAGGTGATGTACCAGTGTCTCTCCAACACTAAGACTCAAGGCTTTATGTGATACCAAAACTTGAAAGGGTGAATGTGACCTATTCCCTGTACTCTCTGGTGCGGCCCGATTTTTCTGCACTCACTGTTCTTGGTGTGCATCTGCTCGTCTCCACCTTGCAGCCCTTTGCTCATCTGGAAGTAAAGAGAGGAGAAGTTGGGGAGAGTCTGGACTTCTCCTTCCTACCCATCCCTGTTCCCTGCCTCCTCCCTGGGGACATGCTTGTGCTGGGGAGTCAGGGACAAGACGGGGGGCTCTTGGTGCTGCTTTGCCTTCATGAGCTGGCGTTCCCAAGAAAGGACTGTTCTTTTCCTCTCCAGCAAGACCAGACCTTACCCACAGACTGCAAAGCCCCATTGAGTCCTTCCAAGGCTTTTGGGAGTAGTGTACACAGCGGCACTGTGATATGTTGGGTTTTTTTGTTTGGTTGGTTTTTTTGATAGAAATGTGTGATAGACCAGTTTTGTTGTTTTTGTGTGGGTTTTTTTGTTTGTTTGTTTTTCTTTTTGACCAAGTTGACACTGTTTTGCATTTGCCTGTGAGCTTTAAGGGATTCAGGTTGCATCACTGCTCTGCTCTTTCCTCACACCACACTCCATACCTGGACTACTTAGTCCCCTGATGTCAGTGCCAGTCAGCGTAACAGTGGAATTGAGAGTCCCATAGTCCTGATCCTCCACACGCTTGAAACAGGTGAATAAATGAACATAGGAATGGTTAAAGATAGCAGTGAACGTTGTTATCAGGATCAGGGGCTATATTGGAAAGATATATATTGATTAATTCTGTGAGGTGTAATTTCACTGTGTTTCAAATCTTGCTGTCATTTGGCTTTGTTCATGGTGATGTGTTTTCACCTGGAATCGTAACCGACATTTGAGGTTTAAAACTTTGCACTTCCTTGCTTGAAGCAAGGGTTAGAAAGTCTTTAAGCACAACTCTGAATTTCAACTACTGCACCTGGGTTTTTTTTATGTTTTTCCCTTAGAATTAAGTTGACACAGAGAAATCTCAGCTGTGTGTCTACTCACTCAATTTAGGAAACTCTTGACATTTAGCCCATCTGTTAGACCATGTGAAAACTGTAAAAAGTCATGGGATAGGGGTCTGCTAGTATGATTACCAGTGTGAATGCCAGCCTTCAGCTTGCTAGGGACTTCAAATGGCTCTTTGCGGATGAGAAATAGTTCACTTTGACTTTATTTCTATAGCTGGCATTTGAAAGTTGCTACACTTGACTTTAGGAATGGAGTAGTTTTTGAAATAAGAAAGGTATCCTCTAAGAACACACATTTGATGTGACCTCGAAAGCTGGAGATTTGTTGATGGCTGTCATACCCAGTTGCTTTCAATAATGTGCTGTTTCAAATGACTGGTTTTTGACCAAAAGCGCATAACAATACTCTTCTTGAAAGTGCTGTTATCTGATGGGACAATGTGGATTTATTTGTGGTCACCGAAGAGGAATGCTTAGATCCCACCTGGTTATGTCTTTGTGTCGCAAGCAAGACAGTAAGCGAAGACTAGCAGCAGGTGTCATCCTTCTTCTCTAAAGGAACTGCTGATATTTGTGATATGTTTCTGACATCTTAGAAAGTAAAATTAATTTCCTTGATGTCCTTTTTTCCTGTTTTAGCAAATTTTGTGTGTATCACCTCTCAGAAACTCTAAGGCACCTAATTAATGGAATTTGTAGTAGGTTTGCTTCTTGCTGAGCTGAGCTTTCAGTTGAGTGATCTTAATTTCCAGTATTAAAGCTTGTGTGTGTGGTTCACTCTACTGCTGCTTTTTCATTAACCTGTTTAAAGTATGTGTCAATTATAAGCACTTTGCTAAAGGCTGATGAATTTGCCTCTTCCAGTCAGATGTAAATGTATGAGTATCTTGACTTGCTTGATCTACCACCAGTTAAGTAAATGAGTAGGTGAATTAACACAGCCAGTTTTCTCAGCCAGAAGTTTGTTCAAGGAGCAGTGCATTTCTCAATGTGTGTAGCAGCTCACCTGGTGAGACTGTGGTTGTATACTGGAGAAGTGAGAACAAAAGCCATGTCAGAAACTGCTTGATAGACCCGGGGTAGCTGTTGTTATTATCAAAAGCTCTCAAGTGAATATTGTTTAAATCAGAATTTTTAAGACATTCATACTATCAGCGAGCAAGTCACACCTTTAGGGGAGTTTGTGGCCCTCTCTGCCAGGGCTTTCTAGCCCCATTTCAAGGTATCACAAGGATGATGGCCAGGTACACTTCTGCACTGGTACTTTTGCTTGATGGGGGGTGGAACCACACCTTGAAATGGACTGTAATTTATTGCTTCTTCAATTAAAGAAAAGAAAGAAGAGAAAATAAATTTGTTTTAAAAGAGTTTCAGTCCCCATGTCCAAGTGTTTTCTTCTTGAGCTGAGCTTATAGCTCGTTTTATGTTTCCTTTATTAACATTTTATTAATCCCTTACTAGGCTGTAGTCTGCATGCATCACTTTTCTGTTGTTCCTGCTGATTGGTGGGTTATTTTTATTAACCCTTGTTTAAAGCATGCACATGTATTGCATATTCACTACAAGTGCTTGAGGTTTTATTATGGTTGTTTATGTCATACCCTTTGGGTATAGATACGATTCACTGGCAGTCTGCACACGTCAGTGATTCACAAGTGAGTTCTTCCTGGACAGGAAGATTATTACAGTCAGGAAGCCTTAAGTATTATCTTAGTACTATGGTGACATGGGTGATCTTTTTAAAATAATCTTGGTTTATTTAATTCAGAGTAAGAATCCTTTAATAGCTTTTCCTGTGCCTTTCAAAGTTCCTTGGAAAAATTATGTTATATATTTTAATACTTAAGGGCTCCATATTAATACTGTTAGGGAGAAAACACTCAAGAGAAGGTGGTAACAAGAACAGTAAATGCTTCACATCCTGCTAGAGGTACAGGATGAATCCCAGAGACTGATCTTCCTGCCATGAAGAGGTTTAATTCCTTTTTTGGAAGAGAAATGCTTCATACTCTAAGGAGACCCCCACATGTGGCAACATTGGGCTCAAACATTCAGGTTAGAAAGCGATCAGTATTTATACCAGTTTTACCCAGTGTCGCTGCCACTGAGTGCGACTCTGAATCAAGTTCCCATGGGGTACTGTGAGTATCTTTGGAGTTAAAAGCTTAGATAGTTTCAGAGCAGACTGATCTGGACAGTGTATGGATTTCAAGTGCGTGCTTAGTTGTCTGAGATCAGGAGGAACCTTCTGATGAACTGAGCCAACTGTGTCACTTACTGGAGTTTGGAAATGAAATGCACACAGTGAACACTTACCTTGGTTTAAGCTTGAAGGCTAATTTCAGAGTTCTCAATGAGTAAGTGTTTCCAGAGAAAGGCTTTTTGATCAAGTTGGTAGCTGCTGCTGTGTGCCTTTGTATGATGTCACTAATTCATGGCACTAGCTCCAGTTTTGCATATTATACTTCAAATAGACTTCAGGGATTCAGAAACTTGTTTACAGATGGATGCAGGCAGGCTTGTTTTTCCTTTGAGCTCCTGGTGGTATTTTCAGAGTTTTCAGTATACAATGAGGGACTGTCATCCTCTTAAAATAAGACTTCCTAGAGTATTACAGGATTTGCCAAGAAGGACAGCGTGTCCTGGGCTGCATCCCCAGCACTGTGGGCAGCAGGTTGAGGGAGGGGATCCTGTCCCTCTGCTCTGCTCTGGTGGGACACCCCCCCCCCCCAGGTCTGTGTCCAGCTCTGGAGTCCTCAGCACAGGAGAGACCTGTTTGAACAGGTCCAAAGAAGGTGACAAAAATGGTGCAATGGCTGGAACCCCTCTGCTGTGAGGAAAGGCTGAGAGAGTTGGGGTTGTTCAGTCTGGAGAAGTCTCCAGGGAGACGTAATTGTGGCCCTTCAGTACTTAAGGAGGCCTATAATAAAGATGGAGACAATCTTTTTAGCAGGGCCTGCTGCAGCAGGACAAGGGATGATGGTTTTGAACTAAAAGAGGGGAGATTGAGACTAGAGAGAAGGAAGAAATTTTTTATGATGAGGGTGGTGAAACCCTGGCCTGGGTTGCCCAGAGGGGTGGTAGAAGCCCCATCCCTGGAAACATGCCAGGTCAGGTTGGACAGGGCTCTGAGCAACCTGCTCTTGTTGCAGATGTCCCTGCAAGGAGGTTGGACCAGATGGCCTTGAAATGTCCCTTCTGACCCAAACCATTTTACGATTCTATAATCCTGTATTTTCATAACAAAGAACTGAGAGAGCCAAGGAGGATTGAAACTGGGGAAAGAGCAATGGTTTGAAAAGTCATCCGATGCACTGCAGTTTCTCAGCTCTAGTTTGGGTTGCCTTAGAAATACTGTAAAAGGCACGCTCAGCTTTGGTGCTGTAAACAAGAGTTTAATGGTCTAATCTGTGGCTTGCAAGAGTCATAGGTTTTATTCCAACCAGAGCAGCAAGTAAATCGTCCTGCATGCATTGTTGGTCACACCGTTTATTTTCCACCCCAAGAGATTTTGCTTCGCTGTCACTCAGCTTTCACATCTGCCACCAGCATGCCCATTAAAAAAGATCACAGCAAACAACAGTAGACCTAATGTGCTTCAAGGATGACATTTAAATATTTCACTGATACAAGGGAGTCCAGTACACTGGTATGGGAGGTCTCTGTGTTTTTTTCTCCAAAACTTGCCCCTGGAGGGTAGTCCCAGGCAGAGCTGGGGGGCATATCTGCTCTCTTTCTCAAGGAACAGGACTTCGGCAAGGTATTGCCTCTGAATCTTAGGAACATCTTTAGAGGCTTCCCCACTCCCCTTCCCTTTTGAGGCAAGAGTACCAGCTGTTCCCTGTTGCAAGCCAGCTCCTGCGGCTGGCAGTTGTTCCAGTCAGCTGAATCCCCACCTTGTAAGCAAAGTTTTCTGTGGTAGAGGTGGTGGAATTGACCCAGCAGAGGACTGGGAGCTGCGATTTGAGCAATCAGCTGTGACTTTTCCTGACCATGTGCTGAAGTTCTTCAATAGATGAAAGTCAATAGGCCTTTTGAGTTCATGTTTAAATGGGATTGTTTTTACTGCTCTCCAATACAAATGAGAAGAATGGAATCCCTCCAAGAGCTCTCTGTGTCCTAAAATGATCAATCTTTGCTGAAGAGTAGGATTAGAACTAATATGCACAAAAAAGCAAAGGGTAAACCAAAGATTAAATTAAATGAATTTGTTGCCTTCTTTGGTATTAACATAATGGTGTAATTAAGATCAGAGAGACTTTACACTGTACAAAACTGGGCTCCTTGTTACAATTCTATGATTCTGTGAATTTCTAGGCATTAGTACACAGACAAAACACCTATCTGCTTGTCCCTACAAGAGGAACTAACCAGCCCACTCCTACTCCAAATGCCCATTTTGTTAGTGAACTTACACTGGTGTGTGAAAATGCAGTCAAAAATATATTGCGAATTACACCTGCGAATTTAATTGTTTGAGACTTAAATGTAGTACATGAGATTTCTTGAATTTGTCACTGGAATATTTGCAAATAAACCAAAAAATTAATAATTTTCCCATGTTTCTGTAGAAACTGGGAGGGTTTTTGCGTTTGAGGTGTGTCATATCCTACCATTGATTATTTTGTGTTCACAAAGTACTTCGTCCTTCCCTTCCCTTCCCTTCCCTTCCCTTCCCTTCCCTTCCCTTCCCTTCCCTTCTTCCCTTCCTTTCTTTAAGCCGTAACTTTTTATCACTATGATGTACTCAGACCCTAATCTCAGAGTAAGTCACAACAGCAGACACCATCAATTCTAATAATTATTTGTAGACAATTCCTTCTCTGAGAGCTTATGTAACCTCTTTCCAGTGGAAAGCAAAAAAAGCCTTTCCCTTCCTCTGTTCCTCTTAGCACACTTGCAAGATGAAATGTTGCAGCAAAATGTTGTTTCTCGGCTCTGATTAAAAGCATGAGTCACAATTTGTCAGGTCGCGTGGGTTAGAATTGCTCAGACTCTTTTGCTGCATCCATTTCAGGACACGTTATAATGGAGCGTGGAGCTGCTACAGTGAAGTCAGAGCTTGTGAAAAGAGGGAATTTCCTCTTCATTCTGGCCAAGCACACAGGCAAGAAACTAATTCTAGGAGCCTTTGGATAGCTATAAATCATTGTCATGAAAGAAAAGAGTCACTGGAGAAAGGTACTGCTTTGAAATGAGTGACAACAGCGGATACCAGCTGCATGTCTGAGCCACTTCATGGGTTTGCAATCTATTCATTGGGCTTTGAGAGATTAGGGCAATTTAACTGTGAATCAAGGTTTTCAGTACTGCACGGAATTTGTTCAACACTTACGTGTAGGCTGAGATTTCATGCAGCATGTTATGATGCTGAATTCAGTTTCTGCCAAGACCCACAAGGAGGTTTATTAATATTTTGTGGTTTTATGGTAGATGCATTCCAGACGGCCAAATCTAAGCAGCGTTTTATTGGCACAACAGGCCCCAAATCACACTTTCATACTCGGGGGTGGCAGTTCCCTGATGGCACCATGTTTATCGCTTATCATTCAAATGCACTATTTGCAGAGCCCTCTTGTAATATGCTCCCAATACTCTGTTCAGAATGCACATTTTAGATAAAAAAATATCAATACAAAGACCATTTGAGCAAAATACAGGAGAATAGTGGTGCTTCATACTGGTACTGGGGACAGAAGTGCCTCACGGTAGAGGGAACAAAAATGATAATGGAATGCTGCATGAAAACAAAGTGCCATTTCCAACCTGCCTCCTTTCTGATCTCAGTATCCCGTGTGTCTGACTGCATGTGTGGAAGTAAAACCCGGTCATTACTGTAAGACTCTCTTTCTAGGCCTTGCACCACTATAGACCTTATCTGCTCTGATTAAGCTGACCAGCCTAATGTGAAAGAGATGAATACTCCTGAGGAGTCCATAGGGAAAGACCTCAGTGGCAGCACAGGGGTGTGTGCTGCAGTATGGAAATGGTAGAGTCACATCAAGTTTCTCAAATTGTTGGCATGTAACCAAGTTACTTAGGGCTGTCTGCGCACTCTTTATACTAGTTCTTGTTCAAATTTTAGTGCTTGACTTTTGTACCTCGACATTCTTGTGTCTAGTATCACTCTTGTACTCAAGCACACACACGTAACGTGTGCACGCAGATAGAATTGTAGCTTCTGTGCAGATGGCCACAACTGACATATAGAAAAATGGTAATTCGAGACTTGATAAACATTTAAAGCCATGGGAATCCAAAAGCAATAATCATCCTTTTAGGAAGCGCTCAGGACTGAGTTATTACAGTGGCAGATGCTTCATACATATAAATCAAATATTTGCTGACAAGTGAACCGATTGCTGCAGAGCATATCTTTCAAAAATCAAGGTAGCAAGTGAGAAGGAGACACATTAAGGTGTGAATGAAGCTAGTAGATACTTATTTGGTCTGTAAGGTCGTATTAAGATGCAGTTTGATGGATTTATGACAATGTAATTATATTTATCTGAAGGAAGGGCATAAACCCCACTGTTCTGGAAAAGGCAGATCTGTTCCTGAAGGACAGTAGTGTAATAGTTTCTTGATTCCAAAGTGATTTAATTGTAGTCTCCTTTATTATTAAAATGCCTCTCCAGGGTAATTTTTTTGTAATGCTGTGGCGTGTACAATATGCTGTTTAAATTTCTCTCAGATGTGACCTAGATAAGTAATTTCACAAGCCACTTGTGGAAAGTTCCAACATCATTTCATATCAGAGATGTAGCGATTGTACTTGTAAGCCCTGCAAAACATGGTCTGCCATTTTTTTTCCCCCTTTATATAAGTTTGCCCATTCCCGTTACATCACAGACATAACTCTACATCAGTGTGTGAAAGTACACTGATTTTCATGTGGTGGATCAGTGTGATGAAGCTGAAGCTGAGGTGTCTGGAGGGGAGGTTCAATTTTTCTGTTCCACAGGTTCTTGCATAGGATTTGTCTGAGAAGTTTCCACGTGTTTCCTGCTGTTTTGGATATGCAAGTGAAGAGTGACAGACACTGGCAGTGAGCAAAAATGATTGAGACCAGACCTGTAAGGAAGTCTGGGCAGTACCCTTTGCCAAATCAAAACTTGTACCAACAAGCCATGAGAGGGACAATAGTGGTGGTGATCGTCTTGGGGATGGTTTGCTCCTTCATCCTTCCCAGGCACCAGTCAAGTGCTGGATGTGGGAATTGTTATGGCAGCCATTTCAATAACCTCCTGCTGCTGTTGTCTACCTCCAGCACTTCAGTTTATTCTGAAATCCATCTACTGGTGGCCAAGGTTGTGGTAACATGCAGTGGAAGTGGGGAAGCAGGTTAGATGAGAGTATGAATAACACCTTGCTGAAGTCTGATCAATGATCTCATTTAAATGAGAATTACAAGAGCTAGCTTAATTGAGGATTTTTTAAAATATCGCTTACTCTTCCAGATAAATCTTGCAGGATTTATCTCCAGGTATCACTTAGCATATTTTTATCTACTGGTAACTTTTGGTGTTGCCAGTAAAATACCACTGGGCAGTGGTGACCTGTAAGGGCAAAGCGCAGCTTGTAAACTCTGATCTTTTAGCAGTGCTTTGGGAAGTCCCTTTGAAAAACAGCCCTTGTAGATGCAGGAGGAACGTTATGAATTTTAGCTCAAATGCTGCAGACTTTAAAACATCCTTTGAAAGTGTAGCTGAAAGTGTAGCTATGTAAGGATTAGATCTTTAAGTCAGTGGGCTTCTTTTCAGAATGCGAACCACAGCATTGAGAGGGTGGGAAATGAAAGGCAAAGAAGGGAGACTCTAAATCGCTTGCTAACAAAGAAGCTTCTTTCAGTTGATTGTAATTTGCAGCGTTCAGGGTTTCGTGTGTATTCATGTTTTGCAATATTAGTTGGACTAATTTAACCCACAAACTCATCTTGCTTTTGGTCATGTCCCCACTCACGTTGCAATTCTCTGTTCCAGTGCCCATTTTTTCAAAACGTTGAAACTGAAGCCTTCATAAACTCCAAATACGTTAGATCTACCACATTTGTGTGATCACAGGAAACAGATTCAGGAAGAAAGAGACCAGGTTAATCAGCCATGATCCAATGTGATAAATAGATGTTGCTTTTTATTCTGCTTCCCTTTAATTATTCTTTCCTCAGAGCTCTGATGCCTGGCACACTGCTGAGATCAGACTAATGAGCTTCTACTTTGTGAATCACTTCAGCAAAAGGCCCCTGTATGTTGTAGGTCTCTGCTACCAGGCAGTGTTTCTCTGATGGTGATTTTGTGGGCCCCCTGCTTTCAGAGCACTATGGGCTTGCATTTTTCAGTATGGTTTTGCATTTTGCTTCCACTTTCTGCTTCCACTGCCACCTATGTCCAGTGCACATTATACATGGAAAAATAAGGGAAATATTAATTTAATTGTGGGTGGAAAGGGATCTACACAAGGTCCCAAAGGTAAGATTTGTCTTTGGAACTGCAGTCTGCCAGAGTTGGTTAGTTAAATAGCCCTGACTTGGCCATCTCTGACAGCAAAGGTAAGGGAAGTGATTAGAGGTGGCTGCCTATTTCCCCCAGGAGACAGCAGACAAGGAGAGGGGAAGGAACAGTACTTGGGCTCCCTGGCCTCAAAAGCACTGGTAGTCTAGAAAATCAACTAGAGAATCTTCCCTCTGTACAGCAACTGGACAGATTTTAACCACAAAAAAAAAAAAAAAACCAGAAAGGGGGAAAAATTGGAGATCTGGTTTATAAATGACTTCCATATTCATTGTTGAGTCGATAAAATTCAAAGATATATACACAGACACTCGATGATAGAATCAAGGCTTTGTTTCCTAACTCTACAAGGGATAATACATGATGCGTAGTAATTTCTGCATTTGCTCTTCGTGATTTGTACGTATGGAATATAGGCTCAAATGTAGCACTTCACAGTACAGGGGGCAGCATTGGCCTGTGTAATAAAATGAACTTTGTGTATGAGAGGCAGTCGAGTAAAAAACCTCCCACTTCCACCTCTTGTATGTACTAGTAGTGATTAAAAAACCCTTTGAGACAACTTTGATCTTGTTTTGAATAAACGTCAGTATTTTTTCCATCCCTTTGTGTCTGAGGATGTGAAGGGGTGAAGTGGAGCAGGAAACTGTGAGAAAATTGTATAGAGGCTTCAGGTCATCAAAATGGTCCACTTCGACCTCATTGGATGTTTGCAGGTGAAAAGGGAAAAGACTAGCAAGACAGTTCTTGTTTAATCCTCTAATTAGCTATTTCTTTTCAGTAATTAATTGCTTGGGCTGCTACTCGCATGTCACCCTTTTGCCAAGACCTTACATAGCTGAGTTTTCAAGCCCTTCTCATTCTTTTCTGCAAAGCATTTTATAAAGCTCCTCTTCCCTTATCTGTCACTCCTCTCTCATGCCCCCTTCCTAAACGGTCACGTGTAGTAATACAGGTTTTAAGGCTTTCGAGCACTGTGGACATCATTAAAGTAAAACAGACTTTTAAAAATGCCCTTGAAGAGTGACAGTGCTTTTGTCAAAGTTGCAACGCTCCAAGTGAGTGCAACAGTGATTTCTATGGAGCTATTGCAGTGCCCTGGTTTAAGTAATAGCTTCAAGTGGCATCAGCATGGAAATGTTCTCATTTTGCTAAGCCTCCCAAGCTGAAGAAAGTTTCTGCAAGTTTTCTGAAATCTGCATTAACAAACTGAGCAACTCTGGGTCAAACAGGGCAGGCCACAGAAGAGGTACATGCTTGTCTTGGTGTCAGTATCGGTTGATAGTATTTGACATTTCTTGCCAGTCACCAGGGCTTTTAATCAAAACTGTCAGCTTGATTCACTTGACTCAAAAGTTTAAATGAACAGCACCTTTTCCACCAACTTAATCAGTTGCTTTTGCTTTGTGCTGGTGATTTGACTGTTACTTCTATACAATTTTTTTTGTTGTTGTTGTTTATTTTCTCAGATGGAAAGCTAAAATTTGCCTTCCTCTGCTTGAAATTCTCCATAGTGTGCCTTGTCCTGGTGGCAGTCTGAGACTGAACACATTGTTAGGGTGCAGGGAATGCAGCAGTAGTCTTATTATCTCTCTGTCTGTCTATCTATCTCTGTATGTATCTAGCTCACTGGTTTTGAAACTTTTTGAAAGTGCAGCATCCCCTGGGTCAGCTGCATCTGTGCTCCTTCCTGATAGAGAAGCTAAAACCATTGGTAATTACAGGATGTATCAGAAATCACAATTCCCCATCCCTGAGGGAACTGGGTGATTGTTTCTTGTAATTAAAGCAGTTAGCAGTCCCTTAGATTGCTACTCCTTGGCAAGGTTTAACCCTTGCAGCCTTGTCTTCCAACCCTCCCTTAGGGCTGTATTCATGGCTCCAAAGCTATGGTGTGAGTCAGTTCCCATCAGGCCCTGAAAGCTAATCTTAGCCAGAAAAAAAAAAAAAGAGATTAATTTTCACTTGTAAACTACAGTTTGAGAAGTACTTGATCTAGTTTAATGAAACTAGAAAGTGGAATTGAAACAAAAATCTGAAACAGTGAACCTCATTCACTCCAGATGCTGATGGATAATGTTGCTTGTTCACACTGGGGTAACACATGACTGAATTATGACTCTTTAAAGCAGATTCTCTAGGCTTAGGACCTTATAACATTCTTGACTAAATGGGACAGAGGTATCTACACTTTGATGACAGTTTCTTGCTAACAAAAGTGCCTAATATTTAGGTGAATATTAATGCTTTTTCATCAGCCAAAAGCTGAATCAGGTACAAGGATTTCTGTTCACTACCATCTATTTTGTAGTGAAGTATGACAGAGTTAATTATGCTGTTAGATGAATTGTCTGATTTATTCGCTTTCTGAGTCTCATGATTTTTTTATTAACTCTTCATACACAGAGCACAGTGGTTGCCCTTCTCAGAGCTCAACCTTCTGAAGTTATGTTTTGCTCAGGATAGAGTGCTGTAATTATGATTTTTTTTTTTTCCCAAAATGCATACAAGTCAGCTGCAACGTCTGAATATTTCCCAATCACACTTTTATATTTCAACATGAAGAATAAATAGGATAAATGAATTCAGTGATTCACCTGATCCCCTGTCCCTCCTCCTAAGCCCTTCCCAAACAAAACAAACAAAAAATGGTTCTTAACTGAAATGAGCAAAAGACGTTTTCTCCTACAAGGATAAAGACTGAGCAAAATCTGCCCAGCTTATTTTGGCATTAGCAGAAATGTCAGTGTTTTACAAACTGTTTGAATATAGTATTAGCATAATATTTTGCAATATGGTAATGGCAGACTCATCACAGTGTTTGCGATAACTGAGATTCGGAGATCCAGACTCAGACACGCAATAAGGAAAGCAAAGACAAATACTCTGCTGAGATTTTGGTTGGAGGCGGTAGTGGTAAGAGAATAAAATATATTCTGGATTATTTATGCATGGACAGACATATGAATACGTTGTAGCTGTACTAATTATAGAGCTTATTATAATGCTTGGAGCTTTCATTCTGTCAAATCAGATTAATTGGTGGGAGAGAATGTGTGTTCACACAGGCAACACGTAGGAACAACACTAGGCCGTGTTTCAACACGCAGCCAGTGCCCCGTCCTACCTCTTCAGCATGGGACAGCTCAGCTGCTTTTGCTGCAGGCCAGCAAATACCTCAGAAGTGGTGATGTTTGAAATGATCCCCCCAGTTTGCTTGTGCTCACAGGAGTGCTGTTTCTGTCAGGCAGCCTCCTGCCTTGGAAGAATTTTTGGATGCGTTTCAGTGGGCTTTTTAAATGTTATTGCTATACCCGCTTATCTCTGGTGAAGTCTGCTTGGAGGACTCTAACCTTTCCTGCTCTTCTTCTAGTCTTTGCTGAAATAAAAGAAAGGTGCCTTTAAGGAAAGTGGTTGGGGAGTTTAACCTGACGACAGAGGCTAGTTTACAGCAGGGTGGTTCAGAGGTGGCTCTGACCATTCTGCCTTGGACTTGGGTATGAAATACCAGTCCCACCACCCTAAGAAACGCAGACCTACTCCTGCATGGTAGGTGTCCCGGCTCCTCTCCCACTGGTGAGTGAAGGAGGCAAAAAAGCTGCTTCCAGGACTCAGGAAGGAGTCCCCCTGCCCTAGACCTTGTGCCAGGTCACAGAGCAGCAGAGGGAAATCCCGTCTCTCCCTTGGGCTAGACCTTGTCTGAAGGCAGCAGCAGTGTCCTGGATCCCTCTTGCATCTCCTGATGGACAGCTTGGAGAGGTGCTTGGATGCAGCACAGTAGGTTAAAGTTTGTGCCATGCTGTGTACGCAGCCATGTCTGTGCTCCCAGCATGGTCTTCACCTGCTGGAGGCTGGGCAGTGGATGTCTTCAACAGGCAGGTGAGCTTTTGCTCACCTGAACACTCTGCTTTGAAGTCGTGGCCAATCCATCAGGAGGTGGCTTTACTGCTGCATCTGCCAAGCGACAGTCGTATAGTCAAGCACTTTAACTGGAGTGGCTGAGATGGTGCTGTTCTTGCCTTTCGGAGCTGGACTTGCTGTGTGTCTGTGACTTGCTGCCTCTGTGCAGCAAGAGTGTGAGAGCTGGAGCAGTGCTGCTGGCTCAGCCTAGAAACCGCATGCTTTTGGAAGCTGCTCTTGATCATCATGAGGTGAGACATCAGTTGAAGGGCAAGGCAAGCAAGATCGTACATATTCATGGCAGATACTTACGGAACAAGTTCATAACATTTTACAGCCACAGCCATTGTTCTGGTGTTTGCTGTCTTTCTGGCACCTATCACTAAATCTGACAGACAGCACTTAAGCAAGTGAGGAAATCACAAATTTGAGCTCAAAAGTGATGATAAAAATAACCTGCATTCCTGGTTTTCCCTGTTACTCCGTCTGTACCTTAAAATCAAACGAGTGGAAAGAAAGACATTGTGTTTTGTAACGGCTTTACTCAACAGTGAAAGGCAGCGACGTGTGCACCACATGAGCCGTTCAGTGGTGGCCATCAGTGCACTGTGAAGTGGTTACAGGCAGGGAAGAATGCCATTGTATTGCACTGTCCCACAGGAGGAGTGTAAGCAGGCAGCGTGCCCCAAGCTGGTGCAGCTGTCCTTGCTCGTCTTGGAAAACCGTTTACTGTGCAGTTCTTTGTATCATTCAAAAGAGGTTCCTACAGCAAGCATACTGGGTTGTCCTTTGCAACTCAACAAGAGGAAAGAAGACCATCTGTGGAATAATTTGTGCTTCCACCCCTCATAAGTTGTCTCTTTTCCTTGAATGTGTCCCAGCTCGACTCAGCTGCTTGCTGGTTATATTTGAGGATCTCACTCAGTTGCAGAGAGCTGAAGATGGTTAAGAATTGCAGCAGTGCTATATCTGGGTAACTCCTTAAGAACTGCTCCTAGAAAAGGATTTAAACTGCTTGGAGCTGTGGCTGGTACAATTTAGCACCTAGCAATGGGAAAGAGAACGTTCATTAAACAATGAGCTTTCTGAAAAGGAACATCAGGTACTTCTGAGACAATCCCTGGACCTAGCGTTGCAGGCATGTGTTTGAATGTCATCGCAAGGAAGAGGTCACCTTCTCCAGGGCAAAGGCAATTGAGCTGCTGGAGATGCAAAGTTTCTGTGGTGCAATAGAACCTGGTGGCAGGTAGGGTCCTCATGCTGCTTCAGTTGATGGGGATTCCTTGTTGTGTCTAATTAGTTATTGGAGTTTCTCTTCTCATGGGAGGAAAAAAAGAGTTACTGTGCTGTAAAACTTTGTTAAAGAAGGAAACTTTATTTCTAGGAAGTTGCAAATGACTTTCTAGTCATCTTCTGTACAAAACCAAATGTTGAGGTCATGGAAACTGAAGGGGAGAGACTCTTGCTAATAGCTGCTTTTGTTTTGTTACTACCATGGTGCTGCTGTGTGGGATCTCATTAGGAACCGCTTTCCAACTCCAGCCCCAAATTGTGTCACCAACACAAAATCAAAATGGGCAGGAAGCTACCTGGTGTCTTCAGCAATGCTCTTGTCAGTGGCATCTCTGCTTGCACGGAGCAGATGAACTGGTGTCTTTGTCTCAGCTTCCTTCAGCAAAGTGTCACAACTGCAAAAGTGTTTGCCTTTGGCAAAAGCAGCATCATCAGACACGTTTGTGATTCCTCTGTAACCACCTTTAGATTTTCCATTTGCTTCCGTTGTCTCCAACACTTGTGTTGCTCTTGCCAGTCATCTTTCCCAGTTCATGTTTTGCTATCACCTAGTTTCCTAGAGCACTATCTCTGCCCATAATTCCCATAAATATCATTGCTGTGACATCATATTGGTCCAGCCCCTGGTTTCCTCAATAACTGGGTTGTACTGGCATTTTTGTCTGAGTTCTCCTGTCTCAACTTCCTGGGTTTATTTGTTTTTACAGTTAACTACCAGAATGTACAGCCCTTGTATTTGGTAGTTTATGATCTCAAAGGCTCCTGGAGGTGAAAATACAACAAAAAGGCCGGCCGCTCACCACTCAAGGCTGGGGGGATATCCAAGGTCTCCTGTACCACCTTTTTAACAGAGTCCACTCAATCTTAGTTTAGTTCTTCAAGTCTGTGGAGGTGTCCTAACCTGGCACGGGATCTCATCGTTCTCCTTTTCTCTCCACCTTGCTATCTTGGCCTACCCAGTATCTCTTCCCCGTGTGTCTGTCTTCATAACTGACACTAACTTCTAATTTTTCTGATTATTTCTGCAGTCTATAGTAAGTTTCCTTCAGTTCTTAGTCTCATCTATATGCTTTTAGATATCAGCTGAAAATATATATTTTTTTTGCTTTCCTTCATAACTTTTTCTCTTCTGTCACTATGTATGTGTTCTTTTTGGCATTGTCTGGTATTTTAAATGCATTGTTTGCATAGTAAATAATAATGTCGTGAAGGTGAAAATTACCCGGGTTCTGCTAAGCTTGACTGGCTCATTATTGCTGGGAAAAAAAATGAGTCACTGGTTAAATGGATAATATACGGGTAAGGTACAGACAGACAGATTACACCAGCATCAGATTGTTGCTGACTTATATTTTACTCTTGAGCTGGAGACGGTCTGTTTATCATTTCAAGGGAAAATGTTATTTAAAAAGTGTATGGGTTGTGGCACGCTGGTAATACATCTCTGCTCCAATGATGATTCCTGGTAATAAATGAAACTTCATGGAAAAAACTTGTGACTAAAGCTGAATGGGAAAAATGCAATTCTGTGCATCCAGCAATTGGCTTGAAGGAGGTATAGAGGAAAAAATGAGGTGTAAATGGGGATTTTTGTTCTACCATCTGCTGTCGGTAACCGTGGTAGGTCACGTGCTGTGGGGTTGAATACCTGCCTCTGGTTTTCACCTGCTGTGGCTTTAAAAAAAATATTTAAAAGCCATAGGAGCTCAGGGTGAAGGGAGCTTAGTTCTACAGAAAAAACAGCAATCTCAGCATCCCTGTGTTGATTTGGGTGAATACTAAACACAACAAAGAGTTTCCTTAAATGGAGTGGCTGCATTTGGAAAGTTTAATATCAGATGCATGTTGATAAACTGATGCAGAAGCAATGAAGGCTGATAGCACCATGCTCTTTCCATCTCCTCCTCATCAGTGGAACTTGCCATTCATCCCACAGGTAGGTGGTAACGCTCTTCTGGTTCTCGGAGACAATGACATGAGTAGGGAAATGATTACCTCTCACCTATGAAGTATGTGACTGAGCTTCTGGGTCTTACTGGTGAATGAGTAGGACCAGGTCATCTTACGGACAAGGTCAGAAGTGCCACAAAGTTGGTGAAGCTCTAATAATGTAAGCTTTAGTTCAGTATAGGCTGTTCTCTTTCTGTCAATATGAGATAACTTCTTCTGGAGATGTGTCTGATCTCACCAAAATTAAAATGAACCCTGATGCTTTTTCAACTTTGGAAGAAAAGTTTAAAGATTTGTGGGTTTACCTCAGAACTTTTTTTTTGAACTCTCCCCTGCTGGCAAAATCTGCCTTTTGTGTTAAGGGATGCAAGGCTTCTAGTTTTGCAGTGTATGAAAAGCACTCCTGAATACACAGAAACAAGAGAGTGAACTGGTAAATTGTTGCACAAAATTGGTGGCACAGTGTCAGAGCCTGAGCCCAGTTATATGCCCTCTTGTGCACAACAGATCCCACAGTAGAAACAAAACTGATTTTGTATAGATGTCTAGATCTGCACTTTTATTTTTATCCCGGGGCAGGAGCCTCTCTGTGCCGGCAGGATGGTCTGGTTTTACTTTGGTTGGATTTTGAAGTCGTCAAATTACGTGACTAAGAATTGATTTAAGCCCTTTAAACAGGGATTTTCTCAATTAGCCTAATTAATGTATTCTTCACATTTCCACAAGCTACTTGGACTGTTGGTGTGTGGACTTGCACAACTGGAGTTGGAAGTCATCACTAGTGAGCATATTTTCACCAGAGCCTGTCTTTCCTCACATGGTGAGCTCCTCCCTTGCAGGCTTTGCTTCTCCAGAGGCAACTTTTGCCATACATGACAGAATGTGCTAAGGCTCAGACAATATTTTGACAGTTATTTTGCCCTCCGCTCTAGTGGCTTTGGCTGAAAGCACCACATCAATAACCTTAACTAAAGAGAGATACGCAGGGGTTCTTGGCAGAGTTTCAGAGGTGATTGAGTGAGTCAGTGCAATGAAGGAAATCCCTGTCCTTCCTTCTGCCCAGAGCAGGAACCCTGCAGTTGTATAGAGGGATGCCCGGGGTTTTGGTCCCTGCTGCGCCTGAGGTCAGTGTGGGGCCACCCCAGGGGACCCAGAGGCAGGACTCCTGTTGCAGAGCTGGATTTTAACAACCCCTGTGCAAACCTTTTGAGTTCGATCTGTAGGTCCTGTTTCAAGCCTCATGCGTTATGAAGAATGTATTCTCCTTTAATGCATTGTTTGTGGTCCTTGTTGAAAGGCATCGATATATCTGTGACTGATGTGTTGGGCTTGATCTCTCTTTAGTGTACGGACTTCCCCTGATGCATTTTGGGGGGGGGGTTTAGGCGACGGTGCTTTACCGACTAATTTATTTTGAGAGTGGGTTTCGCCCCAGCTGAAGCCGTACAGCCCGCGCTGCGCGTCGCTCTCAGGAAGGCAGGCTGACTGCAATGAAGCAGATGGCTGTTTGCCAGGAGTGAGCCGCTGCCTTGCTGTAATTTACCCTTCCTTTTTTTTTTTTTTTTTTTTTTTTTTTAAAAAAAATGGTTTGGTTTGGTTGGCTTTTTAATCAGAGCCAGTCTTTCTCCAATAGCCTCTTCTCTCTTGCGCGCCTGTGTTTGTGTGTGTGTGCGGGAGAGAGGGAGGCAGAGAGAGAAGCCGTGCCTGGGCTATGCTGACAGACGACTTTTTCCTCAGTTGTCAGGTTTCGAGCCTGTGGGCAGCGCTGCTGGTAAGTGGAAAAACATGAATTCCAAGGCTGGGGGAGCGAGGCTGACCAGCCGGGGAGCAGCTCGGAGGGAACTGTGGGCTGCCGCTCCGGCAAACGGTGCCCAGCCCTGGGACCCGTGCTGCCGCTTGACTGCCCAGCTGCCTGTGCAGACAGCTCACTTGTCAGCAAGGGATTTGCCTCCCCCCCTCCCTTGAATAAAGACCCTTCAGCTGGTATTACTGATCGAATCCTTGGCTTATTGTGAAAAAAAAGCAAAAAACCAGCAAAAAACCCAAGGGAAAAAAGGAAAAAATTGGTGTGATGAGCTGGTAATCCCCTTGGTGAGACAGAGGATGGTGGCATGCGGGCACAGCTGCCCCCCGTGTCGTACACCTGAGCGCTTTGGGGCTGCCCACGCGGCCCTGCTTGCGGGGAGGGGGGAGAACTTGCTGCCAAAAATGTTGGCCGCTCCCGAGCAGCGTTAAAGGTGGAGTGTATGCATGTCTGGGGGGCAGCATCCGTCCTCGCCGAGCTTTAACCGAAGCCGTAACCTGCAGCTATGGAGTCACCCACTAAGGAAATCGAAGAATTTGAGAGCAACTCTCTGAAATACCTACAGCCAGAGCAAATAGAGAAAATCTGGCTTCGTCTTCGAGGCTTGTAAGTAGTACTACTTTTTTTTTTTTCATATCTTTCTTCCCCATTTCCTTCCATTGTCAAAATTATTGTATCACTTTCTTTTTCTTTTCTTGCCGGTACCTTCAAAATCTCACAGGAGTTTCCACACCTGTTCTCCATAAATACAGTGACTTAATCTTAGCAAAAGATCCATTTGCTTTCTTAAATTGAAGTGCTTGTTACACTGAACAAACATTTTCTAGTGGGAATGTAGAAATGTCATTAATGAGGCATTGTAAGATAGAAACAGTTACTGAGATGCTAATTACTTTAGCTGCTAGAAGAGCTTTTAGCTACTAGAAAAGTTTTGTTGTAGCCTGAATGGTACTTAATTAGATCCTCTGTTTTCAATCATTTTAGCCTTAGCTGCAACACAGAAGACCTTTTTCTCCCCTGTAAATGTACAACATTTCTGTCACTGACATGGTTAATAAGGACAAAATAGGCAGAGAAGGCACAACTGAAAAACATTTCCGACAGTATTTGTAATAGCAGCAAATTTGTGTTCCACTGATTGGACTGTACTTAGTAATTGATACATTAAGCCTGACTTCTTGTGAAATGATGGGGCTCTGCCTCCTGAGTAGAAAAAGATAACCTATGCTTAAAGAAGAACTTGACACTGCAGAAAAGTAAAAGTTTATAGACTGTAGTTTGTGTAGCTTATTATGTAGTCAATGCCTGGCGTCTTTTTGAGATTTTCAGTACGTAAAATACTGTCTACCAGCCATAAGATCTATTACTGGCAGCAAAGCACTTATTTGCCCATCAGTTTCTGGCTGAGGCAAAGAGGAGCATTACCATGTTGAGCTGCATCCCTCCCTGTGTTCAGGACTGTTTGTTTTTTTTTAATTCAGCCTCACATGTTAGAGTTATTAAAATTTCAGCCCTCAAGGGAAAGGGGGGGGAGGGAAGGGAGCAAGGGGGCGAGGAACCAGCAGAAGCAAAACAAAAAAAAAACCCCAACACATAGAAAGAGTAGACTAATAACTGAAAACAAATGGGTCTAAGTTCAACTTGAATTGCTCTTTGAATGCTATTTTATGTGAGCAGCAATGGAATATTTTGTAAAGCACATCCAAAACTTCTGTAGGACTCCAAGCAGGCTGAGAGACGTCCATGAATATGTATTTCTTTCAAGGCATCACTCCAGGAAGCCTGTTTTGTGAAGGAACTTAATCAAAGTAGATGACAGCTGTCTTGTAAGCCTTCCAAACAGAACAGTCACACAAAACAAACCCTCTTATTTTCAAGCCTGTGCCATGCAGTAGTATTAGGAGTCCTTGAATTTCTGTCTAATAGAGTTTAGGAGCATGCTGATTCAGATTCCACCTGAAGTTCATAGGAAATGGATGCACGCTGTGCCAGGGGAGGTTTAGGCTGGATATTAGGAAACATTTCTTCACCGAAAGGATTATCAAACATTGGAATGGTCTGCCCAAGGCAGTGGTGCAGTCGCCATTCCTGGAGGCATTTAAATGGTGTGTGGACCTGGTGCTCAGGGATGTGGTTTAGTGGTGAGTTTGCAGTGTTGGGTCGAAGGCTGGACTAGCTGATCTTGAAGGTCTCTTCCAATGAAAGGCATTCTGTGATAATTTTTCAGCAGCATTGTAGTTCAGGATCTCTCCTGCTGTTAGTACAAGGCAGTATCTGCACGTTATACATCAAGCTCTCATCTCTTCTACCTTTTGGAAATTTGGCAAAACTGTTAAGACTTCTAGATAAGTAAATAACTAAATCTCGGTCTGTTTTTCAGTATAGCCCTCTCCGTTCGCACTGTGTGTGAGTGTAACCAACACACCCTTTCTCCTTCTCAGTTTCAAGATTTCTTTGCCTAAAGAGGAGATAGATTTTTCTGTAGAATTCTTGATCACAAGATGAAAACTGAAATGTGTTCCGCTCTAATTAAAGACTGTAGATTTTCCATTCCTAGTTATTTTATGAAGGCTTTTAGCAAATGCATACACACACACACACAAACTGGTTGCAAACTGGAGTTTGGCATCATGTTTCATGGTTTTTCTTGCCCATTTTTATGCATGCCTATATGTGTAAGAAGAACGATTAGATGTGTACAGCCATCTTAATTAATTCCTAACTAAGATATTTCGCTCTGGAGAGATCAAATACTACTTGAGAAGATGCCTCTCTCCCTGCCCCAGTGTACCAAGAGCCATATCACACAGGAATTAGTTAGGAGACACAACAGTGCTGCCAGAGCAGTGGTACACAGGTAGAGAGTGCATTGGCTGAAGCCTCCTGGGACGTTGTAGTCTGCAGCAGGAAAATACTCAGTAGGTAGTTTGAGCATGACACCACTTTTTAAATGAGAAGGGTTGTGATGATTTAAACAGTTTCTGGTGCTCAGCTTTGGGCATTTCCTATCAAGGAGATGCCCAGCTCTGGTTGGCCTGGCAACTTTGGTACCTTCCTCCCTGTCTTCCCACTCCCAGTGCCAGCTGGTGCGTTTACTCACCATGACTCAGTGGACAAACCAATATTCACCACCTCTTGCAATACCTGCCTTTTCCAAGAGGTGGGGAAGGGGGATCTTTTCATCTTCACCCCAGCTGAGCTTGCTTAGTTTGAAAGGAACGGAAACCCAAAGGCTGCAAAGGGATGGTGAAGCTGAGACTGTTTTCCGACTCCATTAATGTAGTGTGTTTTCTGCTGAAGAAAGCCTGGTGAGGGACTTTTTGCTGTGTGCCTGCTACAGTTGTGTCCCTCAGGACAGATGGCCTTCAGAGATTTGGGCACGGGGGTTCTATTTTCAAGGAACAAGGAGGTCTTTTGGACAGCGTGCAGAGAGCAGGTTTTTGTGAGGCTGAAGCCAGGTGTCTGTTGCAACATGAGTCATATGTGGCTGTACGAGCCAGATAAGATACTGACTTTGCCTCTGGAGTGGAAGGATTTCCTTCTTCCATCCCTTACGTGTTTCTCCAAGATGTGGTTTCTTGGTCAGGAGAGTCTGGTTGCTGTGTAAGGATAGCAGTATGAGGCGATGGTCCTTATGCCGTACACAGATTCCTTTTGCTTTTACTGTTTAAGAATGAGATAAAATAACTAATGCAATAACTACTGAAATGTTTTTACTTGACATATGCATATTCATGATTTAATGATTCTGTGCAGCAATTTAGAAAAGAATCAAGTCAGTGGCCCTATAGTGTTTTCTTAGGTTTAAGGGAGCGTGATAAATCGCCTCGCTGAGCAGTAAGTCATCTGTGGCAAAATATTTGGGTGTCTTGAACCAGTGTTCTATGAAATAAATGTCTTTTATACATGACCTATTAGATAGTCATTTACGTTTAATCACAGCTTAGAAGAGAATCTGTTAGTGGTTTATTATTAGCAAACTTTCAGGAAAGGTTTCTGAATAAACTGGGCAAAGGTACCATTAGAGGCATATGAAATTCTCTGGGGAAAATCTTGAAAATTAAGAATGGAAAAATTTGCCCTGTTTTTCTTAGGTCATGCCCGAATGTCAGGGAGAGGTTTTCTCCAGATTTCTCCTTGTTGAAGCTCACTCCAGCAAAATGTCTGCATGCACTGGACACGCAGCAGCTTCCCCTGCAGTAGGGACCTCCCAGAAACAGCCCTGCTTCTGAGTTTCATCATCATCATAAATGAATTGGACTGGAGCAGCTTCATATCCTTTAGGGATATCTCAGAGGGGGCTTTTCCCTCTTGGCTGCCGGAGGGCTGCCTGCCTTCCAGGAATGCTGCTGGGTGCAAGTAGTGCTTCCCCACTGCCCACGCCATGCCTTCCTGGCCCCACAAGTACACGTGTGCTCTCACTCCCTCTGCACACTGCTGGTGTGTTCATGTGCTCCTGCTGAGTGTGTGTTTAATTCAGGAGCAGATCTCCTTGCTTCCTTGGCTGCTGCTGGGCTGTGGGGATGTCCATTTGTGTCCTCGACAAACGGGGGGCCTGCCTTTGAACAGTCACCTCTTGTTCCCCAGCAGTTCTCACCCATGAAGGCTGTCAAGAAGACTGCAAGAAGCTGTGTTTCTTCAGGATGTGTTGGTTGATTGTTTACTTATGGCTCTCGATAGCTGCTGCTGCCTGGAAAAGGGTCTTGAGTCTCTTGCTTTTCTCTGTCTTCCTTGCCCCATGGAGCCTGTCCAGAAGGCAGTCTTTTATCCTGACTTGCCTTATTCAGCTCTGGGCTTGGACACTGCATACACAGGAGTTACATGAGTATGCCTTCCACTCTCCTACGATTGCAAAACATACTGGTTAAGATTAGGTGGGACACATTACAGGGCACAGGAGACCTGATTTCAAAGTATGACTGCATGGTTGCTTTTTAAGGTGATAGTTTCTCTAGGGAGGTATGAGCAGCAGTGGCTGTGCTAGTGTGTTCTAGTTTTAGCACTTGGAACCCTTGTTGTGCAACTGTGAACTCCCGTCTGCTAGGTAGGGCTCTTTTAAAGCTTCATGAAGTGGCCTCAGCTACATCCCCATTTCTCAAGAACAGAGGAGGCACTGAAGCCCTTTTCAACACTAGGATTAGGTGTTGTGTCTGACGGCACTTAACAACGCAGAGGCAAATACCCAAAGAGCTTTGCTAGTTTCAGTAGAGATGTGCTAGTTTATGGCAGCTGAAGACCCAGCTTGGAGATACTTTCAGCTTGATTTTGGTTGCTTTTATGAAGAAAAATAAACCCTTGGTTTCTAGCTATTACAGTACTACCAGCATCACTGGCATCTGCTGGTGAGCATTAGAGAAGGAGAGGAAGTGGACATTAACCTGCTTCCCAGTAGCTGGGATTATAATGTTAAATTGCTGTATACATAATAAATCCTTTCATTCTCAGTGTAATGCTTCCTCACGCTGATGAAGATGACGTTACAAACAGCAGCAGTCTCTGAACTGAGGCTCAAATGGGATGCTTGACTTTGAACTAATTTTTTGAACTCTCCTCCTCAAGACTGCCAGTGTAGAATTGGTCTAAGAAATCTGATGTGGAAAGAAGATAGAAACATTTGTAAATCAGTGCCTTTGAAAACATTGTGCTTTTGCTGAAGATCTGGAACAGTATTTCAGCACTTAGTGCATATCCTCAGCTCCCTCTGCACAGCACCGTGCATCCTGTCGACAGTGAAAACATTTGTGCAAGATCCAGATTTGATCTTGAAGTAAATGGTGAAGCAGCAACTGATTTCAGTGGAAAACATCGAGCCTTGGTGACCGAAGATGATCTGGCAAGTGTTAGGAGTGCCACCTCTCACTTATCTGTCTCCCTGTCTTATCTGTGTGTGCTTTACAATATTTATAGGTTTCCTGGGTTGAAAAATGTCACATACAGAACAGCTGGTTCTGCCAGTGACAGTATCCTGATCTGCTTGGTTTGCATTTACTTGGCCATTGTAAACAGGAGAACAGAGAGCTCCCTTCAGTTCCAGAGGCACAGTCTACATAGTGGCTTTTGTCCCCAGATATTTTAGCTGGCAGCAGATAGTAGAGGTTGAAAAAGCCCCTCAGAAAGCACCACTTTGTTAGGAAATGTGTAAATTAGTTTCCAAGTGGAAAATACGATTATGCTAATATGTTTCTGGTGTTGAGAGAGGCACTTGGGTTGCCTTTGGTCTTGGTTTCTGTCCTCCTAAAACTCCTGAGGGTCTAGGCTTAAACTGAAGCTCCATTTACCCTGAGGAGCAGAACTGAGCTATACCTTCAACCATATTTAAATACAGCTGCTGCCACCCTGTTTCTCGTTTGGCTTTCCTAATGAGCATGGACAGGGACTGTTTCTCAGAGAACCATGTCAGGAAGCCTCTCTGTAGGCTTCTTAGGTCTGAACTTCAGTTTTCCTGTGGTTGTCATGATTCCTAAAAGGGTTAAGAAGGTCTCACTGGTTAGCAAGTGGTGCAGGGTATGTGCTGGAGGTGGCAGTGCCTCCATCATGGCTTAGAGATTCTTAGTTTGGGTGAGCTAGTCTGTGGGTATGAATCACTCAACTAGTTGGAAGGTTTGTTGAGGTCAGGTCGATGCATAATGTTGTTCTCCCTGTAGTGTGAAGAAAGGCTGAGTTTTGCCATTAGACTAACCTGTTAACAGGTTGTTTTATACTGCCTTGTGCTATAGTCGTGGAAGGAGCAGGGGGAACAGGAGAGGTGCTGCCAGCTGCTAGTCTCATTCCTGACAAACGGACAGAGGCGAGAATATGTTCAAATAAACAGCAGAACAGCAACTTTAGAAAAAGTTCATTGAAAAGAACCATGTTCAGAGGTGTAGTAATTCAGTAAACTGATATGTTTTTCCACAGTCCTTCCATTTCTTTGTTCCACCCAGTGACTTTTATTTGTATCTTAAATCAATAGATGACTCCTGTAGGTAACAAAAGAAAGAAGACTTCATGTTTAATACAAAAATGTTGACTAAAAAATAATACACACTCTCTAGTTTTTGCCATAATCATAAAAAAGCTTTTATTCTTCTGGGGGCAGTACCAATGAATCATACCTGCAGCCAAAAAAGCAATTATTTATTTCAGCAGTCATAAAAAGAAGACCAGAGTCTGTCATAGAAGAAAGGGGCTCCCTTTGTAATATCAAATTCAGTGCTTTTCAAATATCACTGCTATAAAGCTTGCACTCCTGCCTAGGAAACAAGGATATGAAAAAAGTTATTTTGGGGAAGATGAATTTAAACCTTGGGTCAGAGGGAAATTAAGAGTCTCTTTCTGGAATTCTTTTTTAAAACTGTCTCAGTGGGATAGGAGTCCACACAGAAGGAAATAAAACCTGATGGAAGATAGCACTGAAAAATCCTCTGTGTGTGTGTTGTGTGTGTTTTAAAGGCTGTGGGACCAGCTCATCTCCTAATCTGCCAGCTCTTGGTAGATTCAAACACTGTATTAAACCCAACTCAGCCCTTGAAAGGATTTTTATTTAGCATGTTTCTTTTTTTTTTCCCCTGCAATTCATGTGAGATCTTCTCCCTGTTCCATTCTCTCTTGTCTCGTTCCATCAGAAAATCACTTCAGCCCCTTCAAAATACTAGAAACAGTCTGACTCTGATCCTGACTGGTAGATGAAAGAAGATTGACGTTTCGATATTAGGGCTGACCCATTAAAACACTCCAGCAGCTGTGAAACATTCTTGTGCAGATGCAAATTGCTCTCAAACCACTGGGGAGATGGATAAAGTGGAGGTTTTCTAGAAGGGGTTGTTTGGATTCATAAGGCTGGGTTTGATCTCCTGAACTGTTCTGGAACTACTGGAAAGAATGACCTCATTGATTGCCATGCGTTTGCAGGGGTGAAATTGGAATGCGGTTCCTGGTCTGTGGAGTGGTTTTTTGTTTGTTTTCTCTGAAAAGCTGGGATTTCCGAGTAAGCGATGGCTTGAGAAAAGTTGTTCAGCCCTGTGACAGTGCAAAATTTTCTCTGATGGTGTTAAGCCCAATTTTATGCTTTAATTTGAAGTGGAGTTGAGCGGTAGTCCCTCCTCCAGCAGACTCAGTACTGCTCCAGGCCTCTGCCAGAATTTGTCGGCAGTTGTGCTGGGTATTTGAAACTCGGATTTGTTTTGAAGGTGTGATTATAAATACAAATAAAACAGAATTAAAATTTTGCAATGGATTTGAGTTTGAGTGCAGCTCAAATTCTGGTGAAACTGGTCGTAGTAAACTCAGCTAGTTGACTTCAGTGGAATCGAGATTCCTCTGAAAAATTGGTAATGTCCATGTTACGGGTTTTTGGGTTTTCCTGGCCAGGAAGGGCTCTCACAGCTCTACGTAGCTGCCAAGAAGAGGTTTGAAAGGCTGTGCCTTTGCCAAGGAGTCCCAGTTCACATCACAGAGGTCTGCTTTGCCCTCTTTGGGAGGACCTCCACACCTAGCAATTGGTGACATTGGGTGGAGAAGTCCAGGTGAGCAGCTCAGACATGCAGGAGGAGAAGACTGTCATAATCTTTCTTGGACAGAGATGTAACAGACAATATAGTTCTTAAGATGCATACAGGCATGGATGATGCGTTCGTGCTTTTATCCCTTATCTGTCAAGCTGTGGAGTCATTTTGTTATTAATGTGACACTTTGAAAGGCTATTAGTAGGTCTGTGTCATCACTTTAGGAGTGATTTCTTACACTCCTCAGGACAGATACTATTCATGCACAAACCTCCTAGCCAAGACAGAAAGCTGCACAATATCCATCTATAGCACGAATCCTGGCTGGGTGCAAGGCACCAAGATTAGCACAAATTAAGCGTAGGATCTGTGCAGTTTTTAACAGCTAAGACTGAACAGAGCCCTTGAGCTACAGCTGCGGCGTGCGGGGAGTCCCCGCAGAGCGCACGGCACGAGCTGCAGCGAACGTCCAAGGGCAAAGGAGCAGAAGTAGAGCATAAAGACCCTTGCAAGGCTGAGCGCTTCAGATGATTGCTGTAAATGATGCTCAGATCACACTTCCTCCCATGCCTCCTGTGGAGCAGCTGGTTTTCTAGGATTCACTAGCGGTAAGCAGTTACTGGTGTCTGCTAACCAAAGAGTCTGAATACACAATTTAAATATGCTCCTATACACATACTGATGAAGTAGAAACAGCTACAGTCAGATGGAAGAACTCTATTTTTTTTCAGACTTGCTTGAAAAGTGAAAGGAGAGGACACTGTGCAGGTTGAGGCTGGGAGGGGAGAACTGAGAGATCATCTACAAAATTGTAGATGTATGTATGTACTGAGTCATAAAAAAGCTGGAGAGGAGAACCAGAGAGAGTTTTTTCTAAAAAAACCCCAAAACTTGGTGGTGGGGAAAGAGATAGTCCTATGAGTTCTTCAGGTCCCCACATGTAAACATCTGTTAGATTTATTTACTTCCAGATTAAAATAGCTCATAGTGGAACATATTTACAAGTCATCTAGGAGTTTGAGCTTTGTTGAAATCCATGGGGACAGGGGCTGCCTATAAGGACATTTGAAAATGCCGCCCAGTGTGTCATGCAGTATTTTTTGCTTCACTCAGATTCTAACGAGAGACCTTGAAAGAAGGCTTGGGCACTGCCAAAACACCTCCAGTTATAAATGCTGCACGAAACACTGCTTCTTGGTCACCTTCTGAGCATGTGTTCTTTTGGGTAAATGAGGGTTTCTTCCTCAGGAGGCCATTGCTTTGTTTCTTTAGAAGACAGGGGAACTTTCTTTGGTAACTTGTCCACATTCTTCTTGTAACACCAGTCAAAGCTCTCCATCCCAGTGTTCCCATTAACTTTGTCTGGAGAGGCATCTTTCCTTTCCCTCTTTGCATTAGTGTTCCAGGTGTAGAGAGCCTACAGATTTGGAGGCAGTTTGGCTGGATGTGTAGATGAAGTCATTCATGTTGTACAGAGATCGTCTTTGAAGTGCTTTGCAGAGAAAAGCTTTTGTGTCAATGCTCAGTAATCTCTACAAGACCTGTTTCTAATTAGCTCGACTTCAGTGAAGATATCTTCTTGCAAATGGAGAAGAATGAAATTCCAGAGTTATGCAAATTTGCTGAATACTTGGAGAAAATGATCATAGTAGTCCCACCTAGCCGCACGCTCTATGAAACATCAAATTGCATTTAGAATTACCCATTTACATTCTGGAGGCAGATCTGCTCCTCTGCTGGGACAGAGGCGGAGGACTTGACTCCTCCCTTACAGCGCCCAGACGTTGAAGAACTAGAGTTGCTGTTGCAACCATGGCACCTGGTATGTGGAAAGGACCAGAAAGGACCAGACTTGCTTATTTAAATACATCGTTATGTCTGAGTCTTATGAATCCACCCTCCCCCCGTGGTTGCTGTGGCATCTAGATGCTTGTGAGACAGCTGGTGACAGCATGGAGTAGGGCCTTGAGGAATAGAAATCTTGCACAGCCTCCTCCATTTTCTGTGTGTGTGCTCAACGCCTGTTCCCATCCACCCACCTGTCCGTCCCAGTTCCATCTCCTGAATTTTCCCCCCCGTGTGCTGAGGAATTCCCACGCTGAGACTGCAGGGCAGCATTCCCGAGCTGCCGCACCTCTCTCCCTCTGCTCCTTCCTCTCAGCTTCCCTCTGCCCTCGGCCTCACTCGGTGGAGCCAGCTCTGTGCTGTCACACCCGTGTCATTCATGCCTGGGGGGTGGAGGAAGGACAGATGGGCAACCTTCTTCACTCTCTGCAGTGAGTAACGTTGCAGCGATAGAGAAATGGTGTTGGCAGAGCAGCCTGCAGCTTGCTGAAGGTGCTGAGCCCCACTGCAGCCAGCAATTTTGCGGATAGGAGCCTCCGTGAAACCAGGTTTTCCTCTGCAAACGGGCTTGCATTGGCTATCCCAGAGGCCCATTGTTGTTCAGATAATTTCCCTTGGTAATATCCCTTCTCCTGGAGAAACACAGACTGCTGGGAAGCCCAGAAAAAGAGCATTTGATCTTCACAAGAAGTTCAAGTGTTGCTTTTTCCTAAGAGTGACATTTAGTAATTGGTCTATGAATGAGGAGGCACCGTCGGGGCAATAGCAGCCCTGACTTGCTGCACAAAGTAGCGTTGCTGAAAGGCTTGAATAATTTTAAAAACTGCCAGTGTGCTGAAGGAGAGGGTGGTTGGGAGGTAGGGATGGGGAAGTGAACTTTCTTTTGGAAAGGAAACACTGCATCTTTGTGCAGCAGTTTTTTTCTCCCCATGTTTAGGCTCATTCAACAGTAATCCAAGTGTTTCAGCCCATAACCCGGAGTCAGGAGAGGGCCTGGCACAAAACCATGAGATTTAAAATTCTGCGTCACACCAGCTGTCTACTAGCAGACAGAGGGGGTGGGTTGTGGTCAGGGGGAGGAAGGTTGGAGGGGGAAACAATAACAAGCAACAGTCCGATAGATTTACTAGAGCTTAGGGCAAGATGCAGATTTGTTTAGTGACTCAACTCACGTGGCTGGTCTGATGTAATTCCCGTCCGTGTTTCCTGTCTTGATACTTAATCTGGGGTATGAAGAACGATTTCCACCCCCCTCCCCATCGTTGTTCATGCTGTTAACTAATCACAGGGCCACCCTGCACGAAACAAACTGGGCAGCTGCCTGTTTGGCTCCTCCAGAAATGGAGTATGTTCATTTTACATAGTTGAAGCAATTCAAGTAAGTTTTTAATGCGTACGTGCTTGTTTCTTCCAGGGTCTAACAGCTTTTTGTCACTGGGAGAATGGAATTCCTGCTAAACAGCATTATGTGCTTCCAGTGCACACAATACATCGATATTGCCCCTCTGCTCCCTGCAGAATCTTACTTTCCTTTATTCCAAGAGGAACTGATCCCTTGAACGCTCTCTGTTGGTACAACTTGTTTTCACAAGCTCTTTTCTTAGGGAAATACCACTAAAGAAGGCACAGGAAAGGTTGCGTACACACTCCCTCTTTTGAGACATTGTGCTCGCGAGGAAGCGGCAGCGGCATCCCACTTGCTGAGGTCAGCGCTGCCCTGTAAACACAATGTGAAGCACGTCCGTGCTCGGAGCAGCGGGGAGGGAGGTGTTCTTCCCTCTCAGCCCCTCTGATCCCGTTGTGCGCTACGTGCCACAAGCTCTTCCAGTGGGAGAGGCTACAGAATGGGCATGTTGAAGTACCACCCATCCTGTACTTTGCAGGTCATCACCTTTACTAATTTCAGACCAAATGTTCCGTAAGTCATCTGAAGGGGCCAGCTGGAAAGAAACACTCAGACTAAGTATATACCTATTTTTCAAATCATAAATATGCGAAAGTCTTACACTATGGTGATTTGACACCAGTATCTTTTGATATCTCGAGGATTTTTGTTGGTTTTTGGTAGGTTGGGTTTTTTTTTAAGCATGAAACCTGAGAACTGCTTCATATTCTTTTCTGACCTCAGGACTTTATTTTCCTGAAATGTACTTTTCTGTAACTGGAATTTTATGACCACACACTTTTCCTGAGAATGTGATGTGTATGAATCACAAGAGAATTTGGTTGTTGTGTACTAAGAAAAAGTAGTATGAGCCATAGATCATATTCTTTTCAAAGGGTTAGATTTTGAGAAACAGACCCCTTTTACTTCAGTAAAATCCACACCAGCTGCAGTGACAGGGTTTTTTTTTGTTTGTTTATGGTTTTGGTTGGGTTTTGTTTTTTTTTTTACATGAGGAGTGATGAAAAACTGAGTAAATACAGAGGAAGAACCTCAAGATTTCAGTAATTGTACTGGCTCTGTATAAAATCTACATGAGTGAAATCATATTTTTAGATGTTTTTAGAACAACATTTGGTGACTTCTTATGTAGTTAAGATGTGAACACCTTAAAATCCCAGTCCAGTCAATTGCCCAGTACAGGGCAGTTCCAGTACTGAATTTGGATTTGCCCTTCTGATGTGCCCTTACTGAAAACCTCATTTGGTGACAAAGCTGGAGTGCTCAGTTGTCCCTGCAGGGTTCCCTGTGCTCCCTGCAGAGCCTTGTACCTCAGGCTGTCTTGCTTAAAACCTTCCTGTACACAGTATTCAATGCAGATCGATTCAGTAATCTTTTCCTATGCTGTTTTTTTCTCCTCATTTGGTGTCTGTACTGTGTCACATGGAAAAGATGGACATCAATTACTTTGCCGCTTCTGATAGCCAATGTTTAGCAAAGTTTGAGCAAGCCATGGTTGCCCTTTGTTGAAAAGAAGCTAAACAAAATCATAACAATTGATCACAGATATCGTATGCTAGCAGAAAATAAAATACGATGTAGTGAGTAATACGCTTCTCACACTGCTGCTTGAATAAAGGTAGTATAGCTGTGTAAGGTCCTGCCCAAGGTAAATAGGTGGCCGCTTTTACTTTAGCCTTGGGAGATGAGCTTGAGCCATGAGTCGAGTCTGTAGTGCCAAGTAGGTCTAGTCAGTTGTATTCTCATTATCTGCAGGAGTGTATCTTGAGAGCGACTCCTTTCTTGCCACTCCCCCTGCCCCCTTCCTCCTTCCCCATACTTGACTCCCTGCTCTGCTAAGGAGCAGCACGCTGGCTGTCTGAACAACAAAGGAATTTGGACTACAGTGCAATTTAAGGCCATCAGCTCTCATCAGAGCATATAGTGTAATAGTGTTGTTAATGTCAGCCCACTACGATCATACTCATAACACCCATCTGTAACAGCTCCAGTCTCTGTCCTCTCTTCACTACATGGGTAGAAAAAATTTCAGCTACCTTGACCTTATACTCACTGCCTGTGATATCACAGAGGCTTGTCTATAAGGAGAATTTAAACACATTTCATCTCCAGCTATGCTTCGTGTGGACTCACAAAACACGTTAACCCCCAAATGACCAAGTGGGAACTGGTTGTTAAGTCACAGGTAGGATTCCTGTCATGGCAAAAGGTCACAGCAAAGCAAAGGCAGCACAAGAGGCATCGATTGATCAGTTGTATGTCCTGACAGTTGCAGTCCGTTTTGGAGATGAAAATGAAAGGTTTTTTTTATGCCCACTTGTTTAGAAAACTCAGTTGCTGGACTGGTGAAATTCAGTGGTCAGCCAGATCAGCTAAAATTTATCAACACACCGTTTTCCTTGGGGAAAATCAGTGAGGATATTTTTCTAAGCTTGAATTATTTACATACAGTATGGATTGTGAGCTGAGTGCAAGCTTCATGTCCACTTTGTAGCGGTACTTCTTGTTTCTAAGATAGGAATGTTTCCCTCTCCTTTTTCAGCTGTAAATCTGTTGTGCCTTTCAACTGTCATGTTTCCATTTCCACTGAAATCACGGTACCTGTTCCAAGTGGGAACATTTCTTGTCTTTGTATGCCTGTGCCACACATGCCCATGCTTCAGAGCATGCAGACTCTTCTTCTTAAAACGAGACAAGTGACTGTCTCATCCTTTCATAATTTCACTGTGTCCTAATATAGTTCAGAGTCCAGTTTAAAATAATTCCTCTTGCTTTTTAAAAATCACATAAGGATTTCAAGTGCCAGCTGAAATCTTTCCTTCTTTCCTCACCCTCTTCTTACCATTTCTTCTCATCTGCTGCACTAGTCTCTTTGATCGTATGGTTCTTAACTTAGCCCAGTAAACAACCTATGTGGAAGAAAATACAAATTACTTTATTTAAATATTTATTGATTTTTATTGACTAGAGAAGTGAGTAAGCAAGAAAGCTGGTCTGCCCGTTCCAATTAAGGACTTAAAACCCCAGTAGGAGTTGGTGGTATCATACCCTTTGAAGTCTGGTGATCTCAATGTATTTCTGAGATCTGGTCAGGGCTCCCACAGGATCCTGAGTTTTGACAGATGCTGGTCCATAGTCTGTGTGTGAGGTTGGGGTTGGGGGAAATGAATTGTACATGATTATTAATACTGGCTTTGGTATCGTAATGTAAATGCATCACTAATCCCATGCTGATGACAATTAATTGGTAATGCACTGCGTGATTCAAAATATTGAGCTGCTGGGAAAGCAGGTTTTCAGTTTAAGTGATCCCATCAGAAAATCTAGCTTGATGTGAGCCCCCAGCCTCCTCTCCCTGGGAGCAATGCAGCAGGGAACGGTGCCTACACCCAGTACGTGCTGCCACGTGTTAAAGGATTTCGCCAAACAGTAGGTTACTCTAGGCTTGTTTTATTCAGAACGCAGAGTTGGGCCATCACCTCAGTGAGTGGCAAAGGACTTACAAAATTCAGCTCCTATATATACTCTTAACACCACATTAGGTAATCAGTATTCTTCTTAAAAGTCCTTGCTGTTTTTCCACAAACTCTCAGTACCTGGTTCATTATTAATCTTCCGATGTTCACAAATACTCCTTAGTTATTCGCTGTCTTGCTTCAGTTCCTCTTCAGATGTCACAGGTCAGCGATATTCTGGTCATCACAGTCTCTTATCTTCAGATATTCACCTTTAAGATTCTAAGAATGAACTTATCTTTGATCTATACCTTATCTGTTGACTCAGCTGGACTGGGTTTTAAACCAGCCATGGTAAGGGCTATATGGGGGACAAGGAGTAGCAGTCTTATAGTATTACTCTACAACACCTGCATTCTATTAGTCATCCATTATTCCATAATGTCCTATTCTTCTCTAACTTCTAATTTAGCTAATCATCTCAAGAGCCCATTTTCCTTTACACTATGCCACCATTATATGGCCAGTGATGGAGTCTGGGCCTGCGAACTGGGAAATGCTCTTACTCCTCCTGCCTAGATGTGGCTATCAGAGGGAAAATCTTGGGAATTCTGGACTGATGAGCTGGAAGGATTTGGGGCCAAATGCAGTGAAAGTGAATTGTGGTCAGCTCTTAGAGAACAAGGAGGGGAAGGGCTGTCAGTGAAACCATAGATTCACTGATGGGTAACAGAAGAGCAGGGAGAATCTTCCACATTTGACCTGTGGACAGACTTGTTTCTCTTTTGCCAAGTTTCATTGCTTATCTCACTGCTGGTTTGCTGAACTATGAAATAAGCTTTTAGTAGTGTTATCTAACACCTGTTCTAACATCAGAAGCCCACCTCTGTCAAGAAAGAAAAGAAAAGAAGACCTGTGAGCGTGCGCATGTTACGAGGTGGATGTTTCATTGCAATGAGGTGGCTTTTTGTCTTTGAGCTTCCAAATGAGCTGATGCTCAGAGCCCCGCAGGGAAGCGGAGATGACTAGCCCTGTTTTGCGTGAGCTGTGGACGTGGTGGGACTCTCGTACTGAAGGACAGACGGTGTTGGGTGCTTTTGTTCATAGATGATTAAGCTCCCACTCACATCTTAAACATGCTAATTATAAAGCTTCTAAATATAGAAGAGGAAAAGTCCCTCTTTTCTCCTTGAGCCTATGAATAACTAATTTAAAATATTTGCTCATGGCAGCTGTTTTCTTTAACAATGGTGGTTCCTCTGAAGAAGAAGCTTTTGTAAGATGTTCCTCTTCAGGCAGGAGTTTCCATTTTCTGCACAGAGCTCTGATCATGCCAGGGAGAGACCTTACTGCAGCCTGGGAGACCTTACTGCAGCCTTTCAGTGCTTAAAGATGGCCTATTAGAAAGATGGGGACAGTCTTCTTAGCAGGGCCTGTTGCAACAGGACACGGAGTAATGGTTTTAAACTAAAAGAGGGAAGATTTAGGCTAGATAGAAGGAAGAAATTTTTTACAATGTGGGTGGTGAAAACCTGGCCTAGGTTGCCCAGAGAGGTGGTAGAAACATTCCAGGTCGGGTTGGACAGGGCTCTGAGCAACTTGCAACTCTTGTTGCATATGTCCCTGCTCCCTGCAGGGGGTTTGGACTAGATGACCATTAAAGGTCCCTTTGATGATTCTGTGATTACCTGGAGGAGTTAATGTCCTGGTAATTTCTTTTTGCCCTGTGTCTCCACCGCAGAGTGGGCCATAAGGAGAGTGCCTTGGCTGCAGCAGTATGAAACCTGGTGTCTTTGCTTAAAGGCACTGTTGTTGGCAGTTTAAGCCAAAAGGTTGCACTTTGCACTGAAGCAGGTGATGCCCAGGGATGCGCTGGTGTCCATTGGCTGTGCTGCAAGGGTGCTGGCCCGTGGCAGGGGGCTGCATACAAGGCAGCCGTGGGCAATGTCTTTTTAAACTGCTGCAGCAGATCCACTTTAGTGAGTCTGTCGGTGCCCTAAAAAGCCATTGCCCTCTTTTTCACCAGGAAGCAGGGATCCATCCTAAAAGCATCTTTTGAAGTAAGGACTTCAAAAGATCTATCTGGTTTGCTAAACTGCTTTGATCAGATGTGCGTGCCCTCTGAACCCATGTCAAACGGCCAAGCAAAAGCACTGTGAGTGCTGATTCTCAGCTTCAGCCCCAAAATTGAGTCACTTCACCGTCTCAGGAGGCTAAAGACATGTTTGGGGCACTTGGCATTCCTGAGCTGGGAAGCATTAACTCACTGAAAATTGTCACCTGCACTCACCCGTGTGTACCTCAGGTCCTTAACCTTGTGTCCATCAGCTGGTGGCCGAAGGCTGATCACTGCACTGCAGTTAGGAGCCTACAGAGACCTTACCAAGGGCAGATATAACCCTTAGTCTCTAGCAGCAAGTGTGTGAGCTGAGTGTGACGTTCATTAACTTCAGATTTTAGTATAAATTTCCTTGGATGAAGTTAGGCAAAAATCCTCCTATTGCTTCTGCAGCACTCACAGTTTTACTCCATATATTGAAAAGATGCCATTAATACCAAACCCTGTGGAATAAATGTGGAATAACACTGTGTTAACCAAGCCACTATTAGGAGTAAAAAAATTTAAGTGCTTTAGGTAATTCTTTGGAGGCTGTGTAGGAGTGGAAAAGTAATTCATCAAGCTAGTTGATATTCTGAGTTGTATGATTATGGGGTAAAAACAGAGGAGTTGTCAGAGTTACTTAATTCCCCCAACCCCCCTGCCCTCACACTCTTCTCTGCACCTACTCAGGCGCATTAACTCACTCACATCTCTCAGAAGAGCAAGACCTGAGAATGTCATTACCAAATTCAGATGCAGTTATTGTTTGGGTTTCCATTAAATTCTCTTAATCTCTAGGTTTCTAGATGCACAGGAAGGGCGGGAGCTTCTTGCAACAACTCAAAAGTAGTGCTACTTGGGTTCCAGTTATGTCCCACTGTCATAAATTGATGTGCAAAACCCCATATAAGTAGAGCCACAACTCTGAACAGCTAACAAACTAATGGAAAAGGGTTCAAAAATACAGGAAGGAAAGCAGTTTTCCTGAGGGTGCACTGGAATTAAATGGCAGAGGTAGAAACATAACCCTGGGAACAGATACTTAGCTCTGAAGAATCTGACAAGCATCGAAGAACACAAGAGAAATTTTGCATGTCTCTTTATTTCACTTGGAGTGCCCATATAGCTGTAGCTCATTACATCTTATTGGTACTTAAATATCTTCAAAATTATGTCCTAATTTTATCTTGGGCCAATGTATTGTGTTGGTCCTCTGGCCACACGAAGGATTCATTCATCCCTGGAAGAGCAGATACTGAAGTAGTGGGCTCAACTCTCTTGTTGACTTCATCTCATCTCAGGGGAGCTGGACTCCGTGATCTCCAGAGGTCACTTCCAACTCATACCATTCCATGAATTGATGATCTGAGACACAAATTTCTTCCTACCCACCACTTTGTTTAGTATGGGTTGTTCCAAAATACATGCTTTTAACACTCTTATTGGGTTCATTTTCATTAGGCTTCAGCAGCCTCTTGTACTAGGACTGACTCACTTCATATTCTGCTCGTGCAGGTGTAATTGTGTTAAGCTCTGTGAAGTTATTTCTAGTTTACACTGGTAATACAGGGCCTACCTAGTGTGAGTCACCTACTAACTCTCTCCAGCATGAAAAAAAGAAAAAAATCTACCTTGTTCCAACTTACTTTTTTTTTAACGTAAGCTAAATGTAGACCTATGAGTAATACATTCCACAGCAGGTCAGGGGAGCTGAATGGATGTGGCAGTTGTAGCATGGCACGTGTGCACGGGGAAAAAAGGAAAGTAAACCTAGAGAGATTTGGTACTATCAATAAGCCTCTTGCGGGCAAGAGCAGAGGGTGGCCCACAGGTGTGAGGAGCTGTAACACCACCTCCTTTAGGTCTCTCTCATTCTTTCCCTCCTGGGAAAATGGGATAGCTTGGGTTTGTGTAAAAAATCATGAGTCCCTCGAGCTTGACTGGTAGATGTGTCTGTTCCCAGGTTTATCCCAGAGCATCTGCTAAAGGTAGTTTAGCAGCTAGTTCCTCTCTGTGCAGACTCCTCCAGGGGATACAAACCAGGATAGCTTGTCCCACATCTTTTTTAAAAATAAACAACTGAACAAACCCCCCCTCAGGCATATCTAAATCCCCAACCTCCCGATTCCCCTTGTTAATTCATACATGGCTGCTGATTGCAGCTGATGCTGGCTGTGTGATTAAGACAGGCACCTTCTCATTCTCTTGTTTGTCCTGGTCTCATTTAATGGAAGACAGGTGTAAGCGATGGTTTGGAAGCATAAAGCAGGTAGATGCTCAATTTCCAAAAGCAAACTGAGGGCTATACTTGGAAACAGCTTTGTGTTATCAGCACCATCTTTTCTTACTGTTTAGTAGCATTGTTAGACCTTTTTCAAGTGTTGGGTGTACAGGACTTTTTTTTTGCTGGCTATCAGAATGTGCTAGTGATGTGATTTTTTATGGAAAGCAAGTGCAGGCAGGAGTGATACAACAGGGGTTCCTTTAGTTAATGTTTTCTTCAAATGTAACATGCAAATTCAGTGCCTGTAAGTGCAATCACTAACTTGGTACATATAAAACTTGACTGTAAGTGGACTGCAGGTGTGGAAACAATATGCAATAATAATTTAAAAAATGTATATATACTTCAAAAAATTCCTATGTCTAGGCAAATGTGTTTTTTCTAGTACTGTCTTCTGTGATACTACACAGTTTTCTAATGCAGTTAAAAAAATATTCTTGAGTAAAAGGAGCATTAAAGGTGTAACTGATGAGAAAAGTGATGTTACTACTCAAATGCAAAAAGCACCCTAAGGTGGGTCACCTCTTCAAAACATACAAAGCAATGTTAGCTAATCAGGAGTTAACGAATGGTGTCTGTGCTCAGCTCTGAAGGCTGGATGAAAGAGAACTGCTTTATAAAACTATGTGAGAGTCACTTGTCAACAAAGAGAAAAATAGTTCTAACAGTGCTGGAATGCACCATAAGACATTTTCAGGGGAAAGAATGAACTTGTAAATAATTTCATTTGAAAAATTAAAAATTTATATAACAGAAAAAAAAAATTAACAAATTTGGATTTCTTTGGAATACGATATTTTAAATCAACCTGCATTGGAATGCCCAGTCAGATGGTTGGGGGTTTTTTTCAGCATTTTCTTTTTGTGAGATTTAGTGAAGTTCTGTATTTGTCAGAATATAAACTTCTGAATCTAAGCTCTTCAAAATGAAATTTCTACTTTTTCACCCTTCTGAATTTAAATTAGAAATTCTCTTAGAAAGAGATTATGTCCAAACAAGCTTCTGCTTGTAGGTGTCAGCATCCCGGATGCCCATAAGCTAGAACCCTGACACTGCTATGAATGTTTGCTCTTTTACTCCTTTGCAACTGTTTAAATTTAAACAAGTAATTCTTCACACAGCAAAATGTAAATGACACATTAAAAAAAACCCTTTTAAAGTAAACATCTAGGATTTTTATGATTGTAACATGGTCAGAATACAGAAGCAGGTATGAGCCTGTATGATTTCTAAAGGTAATATTGCGTGAAACATCTGACAGCCAGGAGACATTTTTCATGCTTCTTATTAGGTAGAAAATAGGACTACTTTAGTTTTTAATGCATTTCTCTTCACTTTTACAGAAAAATTCTCCTTCTTTGGGTTTTCTATCAGAAACCTTCTGGTTTTAGTATCAGAGATGAAAAAGCAGAATTTGATGCTTATAGCAGCACACCCATTCTAATAATATTACCTACACATTGAAAAGGCTGGGGAACGTCAGTTACTGTGTGGCTGAACAACAGGGTGTTGATCTTGTTCTCCTCATCACGTTCCATGCTGAGGCTTGTTCCATCATTACTTGTGTAGTCATCATTACTTTTACTTTAAACCATAAAAGAGGACCTAAGCTTGAGTGGGATAAACGCCCTGGTTTGCCCGGCACTGTTCAAGGACATTGGAGAAGGTTGTAGGATCAAGAGCTCACAGAGACCATACCATGCCAATGCACCTCTGTAGCTACCCATGTAGCCACATAGGAGACCGTGCTCATGGGAGGGATTCACAATTGCTGCCTTACTCTGAGCATCAGCAGCTTGTGCTGTAGAAGACTGTGCTGAGAAGAGTAAGAGGTTTACAGCCTTTGCTGCAGTTGATGTGGTTGATGTAAGAGTTGGGGAGAAGAGCTGCTGTCAGGACACTTATCCACCCTTGCCATTCCTAGTCCCAGGCTCAGGTCAGTTAGGTCCCAAGATACCGACAACCAAGCTCTGCAGTGTGGTATCTGGGATTTGGTAGAGTTACAGCACTTTCTAGGATCTAGGCTTCATTTTTAGAGCAAGGCTGATGTAAAACTGCTGGGGTTTTCCATGGAGCGACCATAACCAATGTGGTTGCATACACCACATCACCACCACTGCATCTTAGTGGGCTTTCTGCAGATAAGGTCATACTTGTCTGATGGATGGAGACAAAAACTAATTTACTCCTAGCAAGTTGGAGTAAGATTTTGCCACTTGGACTTCCTGTTAAGTCATTCAGAGTAGCAAGTCATTCTTTCGTAGCTGTAGCAACCCTGTCTTAGAAGAAAGGGCAAGCTGTGCATACAGGCAAACACACCCCTTCTCCTACTTAAGTTAGTGGCAACCTCCACTGCAGTTAGCAGAAGGGAATGGTGACATCAGGTTTGGGGCAATCTTATGGCAGAAGTGACTTCACCTAATTGCTCCTAATTTCTCACCTTCTCCTTTTCTCCTCCCCACCAGTGGAGCTTTCTTATCTCAGTTGTATTCTGTTCTTTTCCTGCAGGAGAAAATACAAGAAAACATCACAGAGGTAAGAGTAAATCGCAGAGGACTGGAAGGTATTTGTGAGTTGTCTATCTCTTGTTGTGAGGGGGTTTGAAGCAGGATTTTCCTGTTACCAGATTGGTTTTGTTCCCAGAGAAATGTCATTCTACTGATTGTTTTCCCTTTGGAAGGGCCATCTTGTTCTGCTGCTCCAAATCCCCTCTGACGTTAGTGGTAGTTCTCCCTGAGTAAGGACAGAAATATTTATCCTTGAAGGTCAAACCGTAATAAACGTCGCTCTGTTCCTTCTGCAAGATCTGTTGGTTCTAACTCCTGTTGCTTACTCATGCTGTAATAACAAAGTGATTGTGGGCTTCTAGTGTTGCTAATGATCTGTGCCTTTGCAGGAGACTGAAGGAAAACGGGGATCCTGTTGATGAACAGGTCCTATTACAGCTACCTGATGCAGTTATCTCTCTGCCTCCTTGTAGGAGGGAGTCCCAGTGGGGGTCTTTGACAGACTCATTTTTCTTTCTCTGGAGCCCTTATGTTTAGGTGCTTCAGAGCACGCACATTGCAGCACAAAGTTTTCTGGTGCTGAGCAGACTCCCCCTCCCCTGCATGTGGAGTATTAATTGGTGACTTATCTCATGGTGTGCTGAGCATCCTTAGTTCATGTTGACTTTAACTGGATACTGAGACTCCTGCAGAGTGCTTCCTAAAAAACTAAACCCTGCAGCTCTCCTGAATGTGCCCTTTCATGTTGTGTGATGATGGAGAGAACTGGCAGATAAGCCGATGTGATTGCCTAAGGCATCACATCCATCCCTCCTGTTTGTTCTCACCCTGCGCTGAAGCCGATCACTCCAGTGCAGCACTGGCAAGGCAGGCCACGTGTATGCTTGTGTGTCACAACCACAAGAGACTCAAGTGTGGTGGCTTGAGTCACAGATGAGGTGAGTTTGAGCTATGGCAGTTTAGTGGAAAATACTGATTTGGAGATTTTTGTGCCGACTGTGTAGATGAGCATTGTGTACTGAGAGACAGAAGAACAGGGAGAAGGTAAAAGCAGTTCCAGACGTCTTCCTAACTGTGGGGCTGACACCATGGTTCTGTTCTCAGCTCTACTTTTATCCCCATTTCCCTTGCAGTTGTTACAATTGTTAATGAATTGCAAACATGTGTCTAGCCACAGATCTTATTCTGGGTCTGAGATGGTTTCCAGAACAAATGATCACTCTGCGTGTGCATCTCCTGTACTGCTCTCACTGTCCTTAGTACTGTGTCTTTGGGTGTCTTTTTCTCTGTTCACAACCATGGTATCAGAGAGGTTTGTGTTCAGCATCTCATAGTGATTATCACATAAGAATGCCCAGGTGATAGTAAGCAGCACATAGCTCTGTAGGAGAAACACTGCTGTCCTCTGTATTTTGCAGTGTAAAGAAAGATTCCCCTGAGTGCAGACCTGTCAAGAAAGAAGATGAGGTATGTACAAGAACACTTGAGGAGAAAGAGTCAGCGTAAAATCTGATCCACGGTAGAATCATAATTGGAAATGACAGACACTGACTCTTGCATTGATCATTCTGTTAACTGAGTTGACTCAAATGCTTTTATAACAATAATATATTGATATGATTTTCCTCATAAAATCTGAAGTTTCACAGCTCTCCAGACAATCCTAATTTCATTAGTCCCAAACTAGTTAATTACATCTGAACTGCTGAACTGTGATGTAGATTAATCACAGTAATACCAGAGAAGCAGGATATTTAGTCAGAACTCGGGTCATCTATCATTCTCCCATCTAGTTCCCCTCACATAAGTGGATAGTAGATAATTTATTAAATAGTGACTGGAGAGGTAGTCGTCAACAGGGAGGACTAGACAGGAAGCCAAAGCCCTCTTGAACTGTCAGGTCCTGGGTTAGTTTAGCTTTTTCTGGAGCACCTGACGGCTCAGTCATGTTTGATAATCAAATCAAAACTCCCAGTTGTCCTGAAGACAGAGAGCTTTGGGCTGCCAGTGTTTTCCTGGGAGATAATCGGCACTTTCAGCTCCCTGGGGGATTAAAAGGGAAATGAGTCTTTCAGGAAGACCTTGGCAAAGCCCTCCTAGGTTAGGTTCGTCTGCTTAGGTGACATTCAACTACTACAGGCAGTTTTACTCTTCTGAGGACTCACTAAAGCCCTGTTTATCTTCTCCAACCTGTCAGATAAATGATCTGTTACTTTACATGGCACAAATTTTCCTCCATTGTGTTCCACAGCCACGCGTTTTTACTCTGCCAGTGACACAGATTTGCATGTGTTGCTGTTTTTGTTTATCTGCATGTTAGTTATACAGTTTTATTTTCTATTAAGATGCAAATGCTTCATTTACAGTGAGCTCATTTTAGATAAAAGTAAAAAGCGTCCTGATATTTTCTCTGTACATTGTGGGTGGATGGATTTTTCCCCTAAGTACCTATTACTGCTATACATGAAGTACAACGTAGAGGAGGAAGTGTAACCAAAGTGCCTTGGAAATAAGACTGCGATCCTGAATGAAGCATCCTTAGAGGCCCTGCAAAATACTAATGTGATTTCTTTAAAAAGAGGTTGTTCTCTAATTAAGAAAGGCTGATATTTGATACAAACCACATGGCCAGAACATCAAGTCTTCCCTAATTTTCAGAAGGGTTTTGCTGTTTCTATGTTAGATGATCAGGCAGCAAACTCCTAAGCAGAGATCTTCTTTTCTGTCCCTTTCCCACACTTTCCTGTTTCTCATCGGTGTTTGTGCTTCTCAGTTCCAGTTTGCTCCAGAATTTCGTTAATATACTCTTGGAAGAAAATGCGCATGTGAACATGTTCTTCCTTAAAAAAAAAAAACAAAACAAAACAAAAACAATAACAAAAGGTGATGTAATTATGTAGTATGTGGCACAAGAGGTGAAACCGTAAATGCACAAGTGGTGTCACATAGAAAATAAGTGGAAAAGTGGTTTTTCTTTCCCCCAGCTTTAGCAGAAAGTCATCTTCAGGGTTATTTATTCTGATACCTGTTTAGGTTAAAATAAACCACTGTCTCATGTATTATTTAAAAATGCAGGTAAATTTATAGCCTTGCAAGTCTCCCTCTAGGTAGTCTGTAAGTTAGGCATTGACCTGGGACCAGATCCTGTGAGGAAGACTCTGTGCTGGCATTAATTTTATCCTTTTTTTTAGGGCTGTTAGAATACCATAGGGAGATACTCAAGGGAAAATGAAGCATCAGTGCTCTCTCAAAGCTGACTGTCTGAGTAAGGGTGTTATATATGGTGGTGGTTGTCACTGCCGTGACAGAGTAATGTAGACTGAAGAGGATCTGTGGAGGTCTTCTCTTAGCGCTCGGGAACATCACTGGGGCCCTGATAAACTCTTGACATTCATCAGTTTACTTAATTTGACAATATGCTTAGTCCTTAATTCTGATACCATTTCATTTCCACTGCTTATCTATTGACATTGCAAGGTTATCTTAATTACAAATAATAAAAATACCCCTAATTCCTTAAGCTGTGCAAGTAATTATAATACTGCTTAGCTGAAGTTTTTCTTTATATACAGTGTCTGAGCAGCTCCAGCAATATAGGATGCATTAAAGGTTGATATCCTAATCAGCAGCGCACACACACATAGTGCATGACTTGCGTGTCAAAATTCTTTGTAAGGCGTAGTCTTTTGGGGGCTGAGACCTCCTCAGCTCCCTTTGACTTCAGTAGGACTTCCTGAAACTCTGTGTTTCAGGGAAACTGATGTAAAATTTTCAATTCAAAGCTGATGGGTATTGTGCAAAAAGAGTTCTGCTGACTTATTTCTATAATATTACAAGGGGAGCTGATTCTGTTAAATTTAATAAACACTTAATTTCAGTAAAAAAGGTATTGATTTGTTGAGTGCTCTGTATTTATTGCCCTGCAGAATCATAGGTGCTTTGGGAAAAAATTGAACATGGTCATGTAAGTAAAGCTTGTAATGAATCTATATGCGAAGGGGGCAAATTAAAGTGACACTGGCAACCTTAATTTGCTGTTTCCTAGCTTTCAGGGTGCTTGGCTTTGCAACCTGAGTGATCTTCTAATGTAGTTTTAAGTGCAGTCAGATATAGGCAACATTACACAGCTCTAAAAAAGAGAATCATATAATCATTTTGATTGGAAGAGACCTTTAAGATCTTCAAGTCCAACCATTAACCCAGCACTGCCAGGTCACCACTAAACCATCTTACTTGGCACCATGTCTGTGTGGCTTTTAAACCCCTCCAGGGATGGGACACTGCCACTGCTCTGGTCAGTGTGGTCCAGGGCTTGAAAACACTTTGGGAGAAGAGTTTTTTTCCTAATATTCAACCTAAACTTCCCCTGGCACAACTTGAGGCCTTTTCCTCTTGTCCTTATTGCATGTTACTTGGGAAAAGAGACCGACCCCGCCTGGTTCCAACCTCCTTTCAGGTAGTTATAGAGAGCGAGAAGGTCTCCCCTGAGCCATCTTTTTTCCAGGCTACACAACCCCAGTTCCCTCAGCCACTTCTCATAAGACTTGTTCTCTAGACCCTTCACCAGCTTTCTTGTGTATCTTTTGTCACGCTTCAGCACATGTATCAATCTGACAAGATGTATGGAAAAGAGTAAACCCAGTCTCCTGCCACCTTCCCACTGGGTTAGTTTGGTTTCTTTCAGTAACATCCGATGCTCTTCTCACTGACTTATTTTTAGCTAAATTGAAGTGTCTTGCTTTTTATTTTGCGTTTTTGCAGTTTTCATTTCTTACAGGCATGGAATATAATCCTGCTTGTGGGTGCACAGGTACCAGTAAGTGCTCATTTCCATTTTATTTAATCTGAGATCCTTTACTTAAGCATGTTTGGAGAATTCGATTAGGATTTGGTGAAGGGATGTAGCAGGGAGTTCTTCTCCCATGATTTATATATAATATGTATAAGAATGATAATAAAACTTAATAATTCAGTTAAGCCCTATATTACTGCCTATTAGACATGATATTCTTGTGAAATACTATTGATTTTTTTGCTATTTTTTTTGTTTGTTTTGCCCCTGAAAAGTGAATTACTCAGATCCGATGCATGCAACCCAGTGGAACTTCCTTAATGAAAATGACATTAACTTTGATGGCCCTGTTGGTAGCATAAGAGGGAGGAAGCTACAATGGTTGCTGGTCATTCAGTCCTTCTATGGATAATCAGATAATCAGACTGTTCATTTTCCAAGTCTGGATGAAAACAGTTTACACTGCTTGTAAGGAGTGGGAGCTTAATGTAACTCTTCGTTAAGGCAGAGGCTGCTCAATAGAATTTCTCTTTTTGTCCTTTTCCTCTTCCTTGCACTGCAAGTTCTGGCTAATCTCTCAATGTCCACAGGAAATCTCCCAAAGGATCTAGAAAGAAAAAAAACCCCAAACAACTGGTTTTATTTCCTGAAAATACTACAAATGTTAAGACATCTGTCTCCAGTCCTTCCTTCCCCAGCTGCCATTTCTCATTCCCTTCTTCCTTCTTTCCCTTTCCCAACTGTATGTGAATGTTTCTAATCCACCATGTAAGAAAGGTGGGTGTTAGTTTTGGCTCTCTGTTTCCCCGCAGCTTTCCCCTAGCACACGCTACACAGAGAAGCACGGAGTCTTGTCTGTTGAAAAGCTTGCTGCTTTTTTTTTTTTTTTGTTATTTTAAAATGTTGGACTAGATGATCCTTGAGGTCCCTTCCAACCTGGTATTCCGTGATTCAATTTTCAGTACTCTGAGTAGTTAAGAAAGCTGATAATTTAAATTACCCTATGATGCAGCATTTCCGTGACTAATTCAGAACTCCTGTGTCTTAGCTGTGTCTCAAATTCAATTTGAATTAATAATGAGTTGTTTTAATCTGTCTCTTTGATTTAACAGTCAGACCAAAGGACAACATTTGGAGGGGGGTAAGGAGGAGAGAGGGAGAAATAAAAAAATTGTTAGTGACTGACAATATTTGGCAGTCAGTGTTGGAATGAGCTTTTACTCGGGGATGTCCTCTGAAGGAGGGCAATATAATTGTTGTTCTGTATAAGTTCCCAGCCTTCAAAGTCTTTCACTTCCTGAATGTGTATCTTCCTTGCAAATGGTGAAGAGGGAATCCTAAGGCATTTTGTTAAAAATCTATCAAATGCAAGGGATGAGGCTTCCTTGCTGGGATACTTTGCCCCAGGAATCAGCCATCTCCTGGCAGTGTGACTTGTTCCTCAAGAGAAATCTGTCACTGTTAACATGAAATCACTGGAGCCACTAACAAGTCTTACAAAATCTAGGAAAGCTGTAAGCCCTCTCTCCTCATTGCCACATCAGAGAGTCTCTCTGATTTCTGCTGACTTAGCTCTATGTTTCCTTTAGCACATTCTCGCTAGACTATCCAAGGATTATGAACAGTTATTTTTTCCCCAACAAGTGCATTTTGTTTACCCTGTTATCCTGCCTGTTTTGAGATGATAACTTGGGGGTGGCATTTAACTTTAATTAGATGACAGGTGAAGAAGTCCTCTAGATCTTTATGCCGTATCTACATGGACGCTGCATTTTCTGGGGCAAAGGATTCATCTCACATTAAGGTGAAAACATCTACAAGGGTCTCTTGTGAGAACATTGGCAGATCCTTGCCGAGTGCGGTGCCATCTCCACAGGAACAGGGTAGCACAGCTGGTAATGTATTTTGACAGGCTGGCTTCCAAGTGTTAGCACCAAAATAAGAAAATAAACTTTAAATAGGAACAAGGGACTTGGGCTTCCTTTGCATGTGCTTTAGTTTAAAAAGGAGTTGCACATTAATACACTTAATACGTGTTTCAAGGAGCACCACCGCAGACAAGATTAAGAAGCAATTTACTGTAGTTTGTGGCTGGTGTATCTCCTTCGCTCAATCCCATCCATTTCCTGATGAGTCAGAAGAGATGCAGACCCTGGTAGAGAATTTCATGTGTACTTTTCCAGGGTTTGAATTAATGTTATGCTCCAATGGATGATGATATTAGACTGTCATCACGCAGAAGAACAATTGTTCTTCTGCTGGGAAGGAGGTTCTCAAGTAGCAACATCTAGTTGTTATGTACGTAGCAGCACGTACTGTGCTTCACAAGGGCTTCATGAAATACCTGATTGTGCATTTATTGTTTTGACCATACTCAGAGATATTAATGTGCCTGATTATGGGGATGTATGAGTGGTTATAGGCATGATAGGTATATTAGATGCCTCCAGCTTAATACAACTGATCCCAAGCTCTCAGGAGTAAAGTTTGGCACAGTCATTTCCAAAGATGTGTTGTGGGTTATCTGTGTTGTGTTCTTTTTATCTTTTTTTTTTTTTTTTTTTTTTTTTTTTTTTTTTTCCTCAGACAGATTTTGAGAACAATTATAGTAGAGAAGTGCTTTGTTTTTTCACAAGGTGTAGGGGCAGAATTTTGGACATCTGGGCCTCTAATGCCTCATGAGAAAACTTGTGGGTTTGTTTTTGTTTTGTTTTGGGTTTTTTTTTTGTTGTTTTGTTTTAATTTGTGGTGTTTTTTTTCAGTACAGCTGCTTATTCCTAATCTTCATTCTGATTCATAGAGTATTTAAACTCACATTTCCCCTCACCTAGCTACAAACATACCTTCAGAGAAAAAAAAATGACAATTGTCTGCACGTAATAGAAGTACTATTGTTAAATCATAATTTCTTTCTGAGGTTATTCCTCTTAACATGTTCAAGTATCTTATTTCTGTTCTCCTCTGCAATACATTCAGATTTAGTGGTGCATGTAATTAAAGTTCATAGCTTTGGAACCTTCCTTGACTAATGTTTACGTAAAATGTGTTTTCAGCTTATGTTTAATTATTGTCTTGATTACGGTCTGCTATTTTTACAAGGTGGAAAAAATATTTATTTTCTTTTCAGTTTTCTGTCAGAAACAATGCTTCTTGCAGTGCAGAAAGCACTTTCTTGACTTGGTGCTCAGTGATAGACAGTTATTCTAGGCTTGGAGACAATTGTCTCACTGGGTTGCTTTTCAAGAGTCTGGGATGGGATGTTAAAAGTAATGAGAGGATAGGATGGAAGAGGTTCTTTTGTGGCTTCTTGATTGTTCTTCCTGGAAAAATTCACAGCAGGTAGCACCTTTTTGTGTGTGTGTGGGTTTTTGGTTTGTTTTTGGCTTGGGTTTTTTTTTCCTATAAATCAAAAAAAGAGTAGTATTTTTTTAAAGTGAGAAATGCTGGCAACATCTCAAGTGAACCAACTCTGTATGAGGAATGTATTTATCCTGATTTTTTTTGTCTGCTAAAGGATGGTTTTAAATTATAAGGGGTCTTTTTCTCCTGTTCCTATCAAAACAGGTACTACTATAACAGAGTTCTGCATCTGGTAGTTTTCCTTCTGGAGTTTTTTTCAGCTACCTAATAACATTTCAACAAATTCCAGCGGTACTTGGTGATTACTGACTAAGGACTTCTCCGGTTTTGTCTTGTAGTCAAGACAAAAATATTTATCCGCTACTGACCACAGGAGCTGGTGGGATCCACACCCTCAAACAGCAATTGTCCAGTGATTGACATCTTATGGTGTCATTAAATAAGTTACTGGCATTGGAGTCAATGGTTAAGCCCCTCCAAAATGAAACAACATGTTGGTTCTCATGAGAATGCTCAAGGAATCGAGCTACCATCCAGCTGCTGCTGAACTGTGCTTGTGTAGATCATGATTAAAGCCTAGTGATGAAAAGAAATTTGGACTACGAATGAGAACTGTGGTGCATATGGATACATAAATGTGTTTGATCTGCTAGGCAGTCAGTCCAACACCTTTTGCCAGGCGTAGATTTCCTTAGAAGAGAAAACTGAGACTGTCATAAAAATAGGTTGTTCACGCTCTGAAAAGCAACCAGTTTGTTGCTGCTTTTTCTTTAGACTGGCTAAGCCATAGGAATGGTTGTACTTCAGCATTCCTACAGATTGCAGCTGTGAAATTTTATTTATTTATTTATTTTTAAAGGTTTTTTTTTTTTTTTTTTTTTACATTTTTTTTTTCCCTCCCCTGGCAATACTGTGAATGTTTTCAGACTGTGATGACAAACGCTCCTTCTGGGAGTTTCTGCACTAATAAACAATGGTGACAACAGCTTGCGCTATTTTATGTTATAGCTTCAATTTTAATGACTCATGAGGCACAAAGAACTTGAGCACCGATCTGTTTATTGACAGCACTTAAAGACACCAAGGACTGAACTGACAGTAGGTATCATTAATCAGCAACCTTGTGCATTTTGATGGCTGTTTTAAAGAAAACTGTAAAAGCTGGACCAGATTAAATCATCTTCAGTCCTGTCCTAAAGCTTACCAAGGTGAGGGAAGGCTGACAAGGACCAGAGCTTCCAGAGGTGAGACCTTTATCCACAGAGCCTGAAGGACTCTGCCCTCACATGCACTGCAGTCACCTGGAGTAGAGCAGTGCTGGAGAACATTCAGTGTCTGGGTCCAGAAGGACTGTCACAGCTATCTCACACTGTACACCTGGAAGTGGTGGATATCAGTGTGGAGATACAAGGACACATGGAATAGATGCATCTGGCCTGTTTCTAAAGGGAGATGAGAATCAGATGGAGGCCCCAACAGTTTCCATCAGAGGATTTGTATGAGGAAAATCCTAAATACCTGAAGATTTTGACTTTTTTGGGACCAAACCTGAAGAAATCTGGTGATGGCAGAATCATCCTCTCCCAAATCTCTTGGGACTTTCCAAATGACCATTCCCAATGCGTTTGATTTGGTTCAGTTTCATTTCACCCCAGTTACCAACTGGGTGGTCTGAACACTGGGAGTGCAGCATCCCAGTTATTCTGTCTGTGGGACCCTATGAGCAGGTGGATGCTACGCTTTTTGTCAGTGTCCTTGAGAAACGGTGAGAAAGCAGTGAAAATATCAGCTCTCACCTTTTTTAATCTCTAAAAAGCAATGTTCAGTGTTTACTTAACAGTCTAGTCTTGATACTGTGGTCTCATCTGAGTTCAGAGCTGAAGCATCTTGGAAGGAGTATATCATTAAAGCTGGGTATGCCTCATCATCACTTGTCCAGGAACCTTCACTTGGGAGGAATTTAAAGAATAGATGTAAATGTATTTCTGAATTGCATTTTAACTAAAGCCTTAAAGGGTAGAAAATACTAACTCATTAATAAGAGTTGTGCAGTGGTTAGTCTTGAAGAGAGGGCTCCTGTCTCAGGTGGATTGGGGCCAATTCAGGACAATTGAAAAAAAAATGACAGAAGGTGGTACAGAATCCCACAGATGTTTGAAACCTGCAGGGAGTTTGTCATGTCACGAGCAAAAGCAGATTCCTCTGCCATGCGCAGCTGGAAAGTTGTCAGTTGCTCTTATTAATCCAGTGGTGGAGGTGCTTTTATTAATCTCAGATGGCTCTGGGAAGCCTTGCATGCTGTCTACAGACCTAAACATAGAGAAGTTATGGCTGCAAAAGGAGTAGGTGTAAGAAAAGATGACAGATTTAATCAGTCTCTTCATCTGAAAGGAGGTGTTACAAGTTGAGAGGGAAGCAGAAGCAGAAATGACATGAGCTAAACCATGATCAACTGTTTAGTCCTCTAGCACAACACCTCAGTAGAGCTGTGGTTAACATCTGAATTGCCATGCATTGGGAGTGGATGAAGGACTTGCTTGGTCAATCAACTGGTAAAGTCCTATGGGGGAAACAGAGTAAATAAAGGCATGGCTGGCTTTTTCTGATTGAGACTTTGTGATGTCTGCATATATGTCACTGCCCAATCTTAATTTGGAAAACTGTTTTGTTATACTAAGAGCTGACTTCACAGCACTCACCTTCTCATTCTTCCAGAGATTTGTTGAAAGGGTGTAAATAGAGAGCACGTTTCTTCAGAGCATCATACGCACAGGGATTCAGCAGAAGCTTTTGACCTGAATTAGGAATGTGCTACCCAGGCATTAGGTTTTCTGATCATATGATGGGTTTATTTCTGTGGATGGATTTTAGCTTGAGAACATTAAGAAAAGAATGAACTCAATAGGAAACATGATAATGTAATATTTTTGCCTTAGACTAAAATGATGGCTGTTTGGAAATGGCATGCTTTTTCAGTGGATTAATAAATGACATCCATGTTATGGTCAGGAATACACAGAGGAGTCTTTCGGTTGCTGCTAGAGTTGTATCAAGGGAAAGCAGAGAAGACACCAAATGAAGTTAGTGTAACCATAGTCTTCTGAAAGAAAGATGCCTAACATTTTGAATAGGGCATTGCTTGAACAACCATGCATATGTAATACCGCTTCTGATAAAGCTGTTTCAGATCAGCAGGGTTTCCTCATCCAGGGAGTGTTTCTCTGGAAAGAAAATAGTTTACTAGTGTTCTTCTGAAATTGAGTTAGAGCTCAGCTCACTGAAAAAGTAGAAAGCTTGTTATGTGAGCAAAAAACAGATTTTGCTGCTATTAGGTGTTAGCTGTCTGTCAGATCTGAAGAAGGGTTTGTAAGTCTGGAAGCATGTCTTCCAGCTCTATCAGGTATACTCCCAGAGAATTAATCTCAGAGGATTTAATTGCTGGCACACAGACATCCTGTGTTGTTTCACAAAACAGACTGCCTCTGGCTTCAAAAGGTCTTCTGTATGGCTTGTGTGACAACCCACTACTGGTGCTTTGGCTGCTGAGGCCACTTCAGATGTCCTGCTATAGGTTTGTCTAGATGACGGATTGTTTCTCTTGTCACTAAATCGAGGCGAAAATACATTTGCAAACTGGGTTTTGCTGAACAACCAAACTTCTCCTAGATGCTATAAAGATATCTTAAGTCAGTATCAGAACAAAAGTATTATTTAACTGTTTTCCTATTACAGTCTATCAAAACCGTATGTAATACTGGAAAAGTACAGTGACAGGAAATGTGATCTGTGTGTAGGCAAAGAAGGGATGGAGGAAATGAGTGGATGGAGGAAATGGGTGGGCAGTACTGGGAAAGCACAGGTGGGTTATAGGGCTGTTAAACCAATCCAGGCTGCAGTCAAGGCTGCTAAATGGTTATAGGAAATCAGTTTGATAACTTAAGTGGTTTTCTGAAACATATCACATAAGCAATAACAAGCTATGATGCCTCGTCTAGATGAGAAAAAAAAAATTACTTGAATGCATCATATTCCTTATCTTACTGAGCATGTTTAAAAGTTTTCAAGAGGACTTTCTAATGCAAGGAAAACAGAATTCTCTTGGCTGGTTAATGTGACTCAATGTGGTCTGTCAGTTTAAAACTTTTTAGCTAAGATATGTGTTTTCATTCTGTTATTTGAAAACTATTTTATTCCAAATTATATATAGCATTACCGTCTATTTTCAGTCTGTGTTGGACATGCATTTCAACACAGGGCTCTTCCAAGTGTCTGTGAGCAGACACTGGCACAGAATTGTCTGGGACAGGCAACACTTTCATCTCCAATGCGGATACCCCTGAGGCAATTATAATGATCACCACCTTCTCACAAAGTGAAACAAAGATCAAGCAAATAAGTGAATGTTGATGAAATACTATTCTGACTAGGAGTGATTAATTTTTAAAAGCTGACATTTTTGAAGCAGAGCTTTTAGGAGGAGAACTGTACAGTAGCTAATTGCTCAGGTCTAAATGCAGCTCTGTGACTGTACCAATGCGCAGAGATCAGGCAGCAGTTTTCTCACGCATCAAGCATGTGTGCGGTGAGAAAGCTTCAGGGAGATCATCTTCTCAGAAACATTCTTGTTACACATATATACTCATCGGTGAAAGTAATGGTTGTGACTGAAGATACCTTAAAGCTGTTTGGCCCCCTGCCCTTTCAGTAAGTTAACTGTCTTCCTTCACACTGACCACTCCTAAGCCAAGCTAGAGCACGGTCTGTGGACAGCATGCAGCCGGTTTGTGGTGTGAGGCTATGTGGCTATGGCTCGGTGACTACTCAAAACCTGTAACTTATTAAAATGATCCTTGGTGAGAAGTGGAAGGAACCCCTACAATGACTGTGTCCTGTGCAGCATTTCCCTGCTAATCCCCCCCCCCACCTCCACCTCACCACCACCCCCACCCCCCCACCCCCGTGTACTACTTATTCTTGCATGGGACTGCAGCACCTCATTCTGTCACTTACTAAGAACAGCGGTGACGTATTATTTTTCGCAGTAAAGAGAGATAAAATAATCTTACTGTGGTAAGTTAGCTGGAATTGTCACTTCACGTTGCCATTCCTGAGACATTTGTTCAGCGTCTGTTTACTGCCTGGGTCTTATCAACACTTCCCAAGCTGTACTGTTTGGAAACCTTAGGCTTGAAACTTTGCCAGTACTGCTGAGTAGTTCCAGTAATATTTTTTTATTACCTGCTTTTTGACTTAACATATGCCGCAGGCCACGTGGAGAGTCTTAGAAGGATTCAGTGGTATAATGCTGGTATCCTATACAAAGGATACAGTGGGAATAAAAGGGGAAAAACAACCTTGGCAGCTGGAAAGATTATCAAATAAAGTGACTGTATGGGTCTTCAGAGGATCAAACAGCTTATCAACTTCAACTTACAGTGTCCTGGATGGCAATATGGACCTGTTTTAAAGTTGCGCAGGTTTTGTTTTTCGAATAGGAATGTTATCGTACAGTGTGAATCATCACAGAGAATAATAATCTACAGACCTTGCAGGAGGGAAGTTATGCTTGCCCTTTCTGGAAAAATACATTTTGAAGGAAGTATTGCGATTTAGGTAGCATGACTTTGCCTAAAAGTCTTACTTCCCCTTTGCTTTGTTTGATATATTTAACATTCCTGTCCTCCTGTCTGTTAATTTGGGGATAATCTTCAACAGCAGGGTTACAGATCTGTGGGAGCTTTTTCAAATGGCCTGAAGTTCACTGGTAGTGTTAGTTCAGAGAATCTCTAAACCTTAGCTAAACGGTTTGTTAAATTTGATAGGTCACTTTTTACCATTCATTTTTATTTATTTTTAATCATTAAAATTATTTAATTAATCTTTCCTCATCTTGTATTTAAAAAACTCCCAAACATTAAATGCCCTGCACCTACTAGTAAGATGTCATAAAAATTGGTCTGCGGGATGCTTTCCACTTACTTGCCTGTTACATTAAAAACTAATGTTATGTAACAGAAATAAATTAGAGGGGAAATATTTTGTTGTTTGGCACTCCTCAGATTATGAAACAGTGTTTACTTGGCTGAAAATACTGAATCCATTCCAGGCATGAATAAAACTTTGAAAGGTATTATTTATGGAAAGAAGTAGTAGACTTCCTTCATGTTTTAAAGAAGGATTTTTAAAATGTTAAGGGTCATCAGTCCAACCCTCAGTGAAACTTCACAAGGGGCTTAAAAGACTTTGTTTGTTCATTCCCTGCCCCCCAACGTACAGATACACAAGGGCATCTCACAGTCAGTGTTCACCTTGTTCAGAGTTACATCTTTTATCTTGGAAAGTACAACATAAGCTGTTGTAGCCTTTATAAAAGCGTTCAGAGTTCAGACTCTTTTCTTACTCTACAGAAAAGTACCTTGATAAATGCTGGAGGAGCTGACGGACTTTCTTTATTTCAGGAGCTTGTTATGGGAAACAGTCGTCACATTTGAGCGACTCCACAGTCTGATAATTCACGTACGGTCAGTGAGTCACTGGGGGTGTGGGTGGGTGGGGAGCATAGCAGGGCAGGCCACGGCAGGACAGCAGAACTTTTGCTTTGACAAATGCCTGCTTATGTGCTTTTACAGAAATGGAAATAAATGGAGTGAAAATCTGGATCTTAAAACAAATTTCCACTTATTTCAGTTTGAGCAATGTTTCCCGTTTAGGCGTTTGAGCTGATTGCTAAATACCTAATTCACGTTAAACGTGTGCAACCAGCTCTCTTAGGCTAGGCTTTTGGAGGCTGGAGGTCTCTTCTCACCTCTTTCTTTATGTCTTCCCCTTGGCCCCCACCTCCTCTAGGCTGTAATTAGGACTGGATGGGACAACTGTAAGGATGTCAGCTCCTGTACCATGTGCATGACAACTCAAATGCCAAGATTCTCCATCAGAAGAATTGTATCTTAGACCCACCTGCTTTGGCAGGGGGGTTGGACTAGGTGATCTCTAGAGGTCCTTTCCAACCCCTACCATTCTGTGATTCATTCAGGCCTCAATCTGGAACCTGGTTGCAAAATAAACCTTCAGTAAAAAGGCTGGTTTACATCTGAATCACAAAACAGAGGTGAAAATGAGGGCTGGGGTACTGAGGGATGGGGATGGAGCTAGGGCTGGAGTTGGGGCTGAGCTGGGAGACTTACCACAAAAGCCTGCCTGTCTTAGAAATACTGTTTTTGGTTGTTCTCACTGTCTCACATTTTCTGTGCACAGCCTGTCTCACACTTTATAGGTTGTTTGCTCTGTGTTTTTGGTTAACTCAGTGTATGTACTGAGTTAATTATCTCACAGAGATAATTGCTGAAAAGTAGAGTGACTTTCAAGGTGGAGTTACATACAACTAATGCAAGTGTTTTGAGAGTAAACTGTGGCACAAGTACTGGGTTAGATAAGTAATACAAACAGTCCCCAGCCCTGAAGAGAATTAACACTCTAAGCAAGACAGGTCGAAACCAGCAAGTCACTCTGGGAAAACCCTGGGATTAAATGGGAGGAATTGGAAGAATTATTGCTTGCTGTGCACTTGCTCCCAGTTCAGTTACAGCCTGTTTAGCATTGTTAGGGACAGTTGTTTTCACTGTAGCATTTGGCTTTAAGTGCTTAGTTGATTTTGTTAACAGGTCTTATTAAGGGTGGAATTCAGCTTGCCTAATTGTATTTGTCTGCCAAAGGGAGATACAGTGGAAGGTGACTTTCCTGCAAGCAATTGTAGAGGGACCTTAAGGAGAAAACCTTGAAGAAAAGAGTAAATGTCTATTTAGATGGTCAGTGTTAGGTGGTGTGACTCCAGCCCTACTTTGCTCTGCTCAGCTCTACAGGCACACATATATATGTAAATAAAATAACACTGGCTGTGGTATCAGGGCTATAAACCTGAGCCTTGTATCTCATTAGGCATGCTGTATATTTATTAGGGAACTTTTTTGTGGAATACCTTAAATGTAGGAGTGTTATCCTAGTTTAGATAATGGTAAATTATCTGGAGGTTACTTTTGTGCTTACCTGTCTTAAATATAATCCTCTTTAATATCTCTGTCTCAAGTAAATAGGTGTAATTTTTACTGAAAAGGAAAAAAACTGTCTGTAATTGCATGTACATGGATAAATTTACCTCCCTCTGACTGCCACCTTTTCCTTGAAGACAGATCTGTGATTGCCACTCAATCAGAGGATTTTATTTTCTCCAGTTTCAGAGTCCCTCAGGTTGGAAGGGACCTCAGGATGTCCTTACTCCAATCTGCCACTCAAGACAGGCTCAACAATGAGCTTAGACAGAATTGCTTGGGGATGTATCCAGATGGGTCTGGAAAATCTCCAAGGATGGATCTGACACAAACCCTCCGTTCTGATCAGAGGACCAACCCTGGTTTGTTTTCCCTTCCTGCTTCTCCTGAAGAGTGTGTCTAGGTGTCCATCGCAGCATGCCAGTTGTGCAAGCCATTCTACCATGTCTGTTATTCCAGCTGTGCTACAATCCTCTGACTGCATGTGGCGCTTTAGTTCCTCCTGTTTATGATGCTCACATGGATGAGCAGTGGGGGGAAATAGTCTGAGGGATGAAAAAGGCTCAGCTGTTTCTTTAGCACATCCTAGATAAGCAGCAAACCTGAGACAACAGGTTAACCAACAGAAGAATTCCTCTCTTCCTTGGAGGAAGGAGTCTCCAACATCTGTCACTCTCATTTTCTTCTTTATACAGACACTTGGTTGAAGCTTAGCTGTTTTTGATCCTTCCCTGGTGCAGGATGACCTTGCTCCCCTGTTGCCAGAACTAGAAATGGAGAAGAAGCCCCAGTTGTCTTGCTAAAAATGACAAGTTTCGGACTTCTCCCATCTCAAGAGTTTCAGTCCCTTAAGGGTAGTCTCTAGATTTCCCTTCTGCCTTGCAATGCAGGTCTTGGATTCTTAGCTCAGTAGGGTCTCTACAAAGGCTGTGTTGATCTCCTGTTCATCCTTCCTGGTGGTGTGAACACTCACCTCTTCTCACAGCTCCTTCACCTGGCAATTGAGTGCCATAATCACAGCATACTTCCCACAGGAGAGGAAACCACTGTTCCCAAGCTCAGGGGGGGGGCACCAGTCACTTCTTGCAACCTGAGACCTGCACAGTAGCATCCTTGCTCAGTGGCGCGGTTTGGGTCAAGGTCCCTGGTGTGCAAAGGCCACTTCCTCTGACCAGTGTTGAAGACCACATGGCACATCAGCACTGTTAGTGTGCAATCCTCAGCCAGAGGTTCTGGGACACAGTGAGCAGTGCTTTGCCTATTGGTCACATAGCTCCTGCCAAGCAATGGTTGCAGTAGATGCTTGTCAGTCTTTGATCAACAGCCATAGAATGGTTTGGCTTGGAACGCACCTGTAAAGATTACCTAGTCTGACCTTCCTGCAGTAAGCAGGGACATCTGTAACTAGAGCAGGTTGCTCAGAGCCCTGTCCAACCAGTCCATTGTAGATAAAAGCTATGGGTACTGCTAAGTCAGAAAACAGCCAACAAAGGCTGACTGTTGGAATTGGCAGAGGCAAAAGGCATAGAGCAGGCTGCAGGAGTTAGCCCTCAATGTCAGCAACAAGTCACCAGATGTTTCCTGAAGAGTTTTGTTGAAGTCGCCTGGAAATTTCAGGTCTGTTAGCTGTGGGGTATTTCCAAATTCCATATCTGAAACCTTGATTGCCTTGAGTGATGAAGTCTCTTATACCCTTTGGCTTGACTCGTTGAGACTTTCAGCTTTGGTCCATTATAATTTGTGCTGCAGTTAATCGGTTTTAATGTTGTATAACTGGCTGCTCTTGTGGTGCTACAAAAGTGAGCAGATACTGCAGCGTGCAGCACTTCTCGGTGCCTGCCTTTGGCAGGGAGGAGCGGATCTGATGTATTGTGTGTTAATCGATCTTCCTCCAAAAGTCAGCAAATCAAGCAGAGGCAGACTGCCTGTGCTCTTCACAATTAACATCCCTATATTGCTTCCAGACATTTACAGTGCAGGAGATTTATAGTGTTTTTTGAGTTTCAAGTGCCTCCCATTCTAGGACAGCACAGACTTTTCCCTACTCCAGAATTCTTTCAAGTGCCATTAGTACCTTTGCACTAAGTCTGTTGTACGCGTGAATACATGTTCATGGTTTTTGCAGTGCTCCAGCACCATTCAGAATGGCCTCGCAGCAGCAGAAGCAACACACAATGTTGTTTTCAAAATTTTCCTCCTACTTCAGCTACATCCTCTTTCTATACTATCACCTCTGCCTGGATTGTTGGAGTACTTGGAAATTTCTCTTAGATGATACAGAACTGTTTTCCAGAATCATATTGGTTAAAATGGAACTCCTGTCACAAAAAAAAAATAAAATCTGGTTTGTGTCAGCCCTGGGAAGGGGACAGAGGAAAGATAAGTTGAAGGATTCTGAAGTTGCTCAGGTGACATATGAGACACACAAGTTCCATCTCCACTAGGTTGCCATTTTGCTTTCACAAAACATAGAAGAGAGATTGATTTCATTTATTGTTGGCATTAGAAGTAAACTTCTGAAGCCTCGATTATCCTTTTTTTTGTTTTTCTTTCATGACTCAGTATTCTTGCTTTCCAAACAGCTCAGTCCATGATAAGCTGCTGAGCTTTTCTGGTTCTGGTACAACATGGTTGCATCATGTACGTATCAGCCTGAGACACGGACTGTGAATATTCTTCAGATGTGCACAGCGTTAAGTTCTTCCAGAGCTCAGTGGCAGTAACTGGTGCATAATGGTAGCAAGAAGGACCAAAGCCACCTGGATATCCACTTACATTGGCAGAAATAAATGGAGCCACAAGGACTTTTTCAAGTCACTAGTTAGCTCTAGGCTTTCCAGATGCTGGTATCAAGGAGATGTTGTGAGGGTGCCTGGCCAGGCTTTTGCCACATACTGATACTAATAAATGAGGTGGAATAGCCTTCCTGGATTGGCATTAGCGGTATATATCTCTCCCTATATATATATCTATATAATCTTGACAGACTGTGTATTTTGCAAGTAGTTCATAGGTTAAAGGCCTCTTAACTGGTGTCTTGCCCTTAGTCCCCTTATGCACTGGAACTCTGACTCTGGACAGATTTTCTGGAAGGCCAAGTTCTGCTTAGTGTGCAGAGGTAGTCAGAAAGCAAGCAGATGATGGAACGTAATACTCAAAACATTGAAGAGCACTTCTGGAAAATGATGGGCGTCCTGCCTTGTGAATATTGCATTTCATGGTAACTCTCTGTGATATAAAAAGCAGAGCAGACGGAAGAGGATTCCACAGCCTGGTGGCAAAAATGTTGAAGCTTCTGTGTGAGAAAGATTAGAAAGATGCAGAAAATTTTATTTAAAGATGAGATAAATCAGAGTGGATATTTTGGTGTTCTAGAAGCAGCTACTGAGTTAGATCTGGCATTAGCTCTTCCCTGTACCCCAGTGACCAGAGGGGAGGAAAGTAACTGAGAGGCAATTCTTGCAGTTTGATATATATAATACGTCCTATCAAGCTGTGTATTTGTAAGGCAAAAAACTCATCAGAATTCACAGTGGTGCTTGCTGCTTCTACAAAGAGTGAGAATATTTGCAGATAATTTCTATATAAGAAGGCTTTTCAGAAGGCCATAAAGTCTGTCCATCATCTCACTGATGTGGTCTACACTTCGCTTTTATGAGCAGTTTTTGCCACAGTTTGTAGATACGCTTTTATCTGAAGGGCAAGATAATGCTGAGAGATACAGCTCGGTAGTTCAGCAGTCAAATGCTCTTCTCTAAATCTGTCTAAAAGTGCTATAAGAAGGCCAGGTTAGTAGGGAAGTGAATGAGGAACAGCAACAACAACAATTGTGCCACTGTTAATTTTGCATTAAGGTGTCAAGAACTGCAGCGTGAACCCTAGGGATTGTTAAAACCTTTAAAGATGATGATGGAGAATCTATTAATATTCTGCACTTTCTTCCCTGGAGTATATTTCTTTCCTTTTCTTCTTTTTATTTTTTTCCTTTTCTCCCCCCCTTTTTTTTTTCCTTATTTTTAAAATCTCTCTGTTAAAGACCTTTTTTTTGTATTTTTTTTCCTTTTCAATATACAGGATGATTAGAGAAAATGAACTCCTCTTGAATGACTGTGTAATCGTTCGTTGTCATGCAGATAGGAATTTGATTCAGCTGAGTGGTTTTCAAAGAACACATGCGTGAATTCCAATGTGAAATGTATTTCTGCAGACTGATCTAAAAAATACTCATTTTTTTAATTGGAGAAAGGGAGAAAAAGTGATGAGAATAAAAGGCTGGCAGCTTGTTAAAAATTATAAGTGATCCTACACTATTTTGATTTAATTGTAGTGCCTGCAAACTTTTTTTCATTAAAACTTTTTGGAAAGAAAGTAGCAGTCTCAAAGAGTCGAATGCCTTGTGTATCCCGTTAGCTTAGACTGGATGGCAGAATGATGAAATTAAAAGAGCAAACCGATACCGAGGGAAGAAAAGCTTTTAGTCACAAAGAAAAGGAAAAGTGCATGTGTTTGCATGTTCATCTCATTGTTCTGATTGGCAGTAGATTTCTGTACATTTCAGATACATTTTCTTGGGGGTTAATTGAATTGTATTGCAAAATGCTATGAAATTTCAAAGCAAGTCACTATTTCCATAAAGTGCCCATGGAAATCACTTGTTACATTTCTAATACGCTTTGTCTTTGAGTCAGGCTGAGTTCCTCTCTTCGAGGCTCTTTGGCACCTCAGTCCTTGTGTAACCCCAGCACTTCACGCCCAGTGGGGCATTACGCGCCCACAGCAGAATGGCAGAACCTGCTGCTTAGGGTTTTGATGTGTCATTTCATAATGGGCTCATTGCCTCCGGTCCAGATTATGTCATGGCACAGGCCTGGGGAAGAGAAGGGTAATTGTTCATCCTATTTGGGGGATAAATTGTCATCAGATGCTTGTAATCAGGGTGCCTTGGTTTTGAAAGGAGTGTTACAAAGAGGAATTTTGCACAGTAAATGGGTGATGGGTATGCAGATGGCCTATTAATTTCCTGCTTTGGGATGTAGCAAATGAAATATTTACCTGACAAACAGTCCCAAAGCGTTGGAGAGAGGTGACTGCTAAACTGGAGGTCAAGTCTCTAAGTGATATTTTATTGTGCTGATCTAGACAGGATACCATATGTAATTGCAGTATTGATGACCTGTGCAGTAACAGGCAGCATCTGGAGGGAAGGGTAGTATATTTTATTGGACCAAAATGTGACAGAAAATTAAGAAGCCTTTAGACAAACAAGCCTGCCTTTGGGTATGTATCTCTACACTACCCCTTCCTCCCTCTATCACAGCTGCAAGAACATTACTTCCACAATCAGGAGTAATATGGCAATAGAGGTATAGACTATTTCTTTTTGGCATGGAAATAGTTACTGGGTAGAGAAGCAGGGGTCAGAGCCACGGATTAATCTCTCCAGCTCCTGTTATTAACGTCGCAAATGTCAGTCCTTATTCGCGTCACCCACTTGAGTCTGTCACGTCCTTTTGCGCCGATGGTTCTCAGACAGTTTGACGTACAGTGTGTGATAACAGATGGGCAGCTTGAAGGAACGGGCTGGGAAAACATTTCAGCCATCTTTGTGGGACACGGATTCTGTATCTCAAACATTGTTTGCTTTTTCCATGATTGCCCACGTTTTAGGGAACCCATCTAAACTAAGCTGTCTAGGGAAAGCCTGCACACGTTTGCGAGGATTGGGTACAGCACTGGGATTTTCTGCTTATAACTCTCTGAAAAGCTCATCTGTCACCTACAAACTGAACCCCTTCTGCTGTGCTCATCTCCTGAAAATTAGACATGGATTGTTGCTAAGTAAACTCAGTGTTTGCTCGTAGGGAATGATCTGTTGGGTCACAGACCTGTCTGTGCTATTTTCACTCTTCCACTACTGAGAACTTGTGAGGCCAATTTTGATTTTTACTAACCCCCTCTCCAAATGCTGGGGTTTTTTAATAAGTTAACTTTTAAATGTTGGAAAAGGAAAAAAAAGTTTAAAAGGTTGTTTTTCATGTATGTTCTAAACAAGATTAATTTTTTTTAGTTTCCATACACTTTATGGGGAGAAAATAAGAGCGTGTTGGGGAGAGGAAGGGGAAAAGGAAATAAATAAGTTTTTCTCTCTCAAGTCAGTTTTACAAAACATGCATGTGACTCATTTTAGGGTTGACTGAAGCCTCTGTGCTCAGCATTCAGTTTGTGCTCTGTTGTGCTACAGACTGTTTAAAAATGACATTCTAAAGCCCATCCAGCAGTGCCACAGCTGGACAAGACAAATGAGAGTGGCCGAGGAAAACTGGGGGAGGGGGGGGGCAAAGGTAATAGAGATGGTTGCAGGTCAAGTGGCCATTCACTTAGTGTTCCTGCTATGTACACAGATGTGGCAGTTTCACGGTAACGCTCAGTGAGGTGACATCTGGAGACACACTATACCTCAGTGTTCTTCAGAGTATTACATCTTGACTGGAGATAAATTGGATTTGCATAAAAATAGTATTTTATGGCAAAAATACCCATTAGGGGAATCTTACACACGTGGATATCTGCTATTGACTACCTTTGAGGAGGGATTTTGGCTAGATCTGGACATTGACCAGTATTAGGATAGCAGTTCTGACTTTCCTTTTGGCGACTGGAGAGAGGTGATTCTGGTTCAGTACAAAAGCAAACTGGGTGAGTCAGGACTTCTTTTGTACCAACAAGACACTGTAGTTTCTAAAGGAGAAGTTTTGCGACAAAATAATTCTTATACGCTTAGGCTCAATTAGGAGATAAAAAGTGATGCTTAGAATAGATATTTTTATCAAAAGGCCCAGTATTACTGTGGTAGTTAGAATCCCTGTGAATTAATATCCACAGATCCTCACAACAAGTTAGTTGTTCATATTTATACAAAATCTGTTAGTGCTGCTCTCTTGGATTTGACTTTCCCTCTTTTTAGATGCTTGAGTAGTCCAGTGGCCAAGTAAGCACTCAACTTGGAAACGACTATTTACATAGAAAACACATCCTCCAAGCAGAAACAGTTAACTACTTAAAAAAAAAAAAAAAAAAAAAAAAAAGTTTACTCTCATGGAGAATCTGATTCAAAACAGAGTAATAAAAAGGTAGAATTTGCATTTTAAAGATGTTCTTTTCCCGTGAATGTACCAATTCTGTCTCACAGTTAGCTACGTTAAGTGTTTAAGCTATTGCTTATGGCCAGTATAGAGAAGCATAAAGACAGATCAAAGCTACTGATGTCATCATACCCATAGTACTATGTATATCTTGTGTAGTCTGCACATTTTGAGAATGGCCACCCATATACTCCTAAGTTGCCTTCATTACTTTAAAGGTGGTTTATAGACATGTCTTTCAGTCCTGTAACTTTTGTTGAGATTTCAGTCTTCTACATTGAGTATTTTTCCTTGTTATTAATTAGCAAGGTACGGGTAGGGCTAACCAAATTTTATATTTTAATCTATTTTTCAATAGAAAACTGGATTTGAGGCTAAATGTATTTTCACCAAAATGTCAGTTTGCTGTGGAAATTAAAAAAAACCAAACAAACAAAAGAGCAAGTGTCCAAAGATTAGGCCAAAATGTTCTTCCGATTTAATAGCTGAGATTTCCAGATTTGGATCATTTTTCAGTATTACTAGAGCTGTTCTTTGTTGTTTTTAACTTCGCACAGCCTAGGGGTCCCAATTAAAATCAGCGCTGCATGATGCCAAAACAGCGACAATGTGAACCAACGGGTACTGTTCCTTTCCTGGTGGGTTTGTAGCCTAGTTACATTCTACAAAACCAGCCTTCTGGCTTTTCTCCTCTTTCCTTTTACAGCATTAGTAAAAAGTCATTTTTAAGAGCCTGTATGCCATAAACGTTGAACATACTTGTCCTAGTCAGAGCTTATAAAAACACAAAGGGGCAAACTTTAAAAAGTTTTCTGTAGAACACCACATGTAATTTCTGTGAACTCCCTTTACTTCTACTTTACTCATACTTCCTGTTTGAACGTAGGGACTCTCACAAGTGTTGCTTGATAAGCAATCCAGCTATAATAGAGTTCCAGTTCCATCAATTAATTACATTATCAAAAGACCAATTGCTTAATGTACTTGAATTGGAACTTGCTGCAGGCATAGCAAGGAAGCAACTAACTGTGTGATGAATGGCACTTAAAGTTAAAATTGAATCGCCTGCTCTGGAAAGGTATATTGGCATTTGCTTTTTGCTTTAACTGCAGAATTGTTTCATAAAAAGAAAGAAGAGATTGAGAGGCTAAGAACAATTGGCTTTGCTTTTCATAATATTGTCTTATCCGTGCTATAAATCTTTGCCAATATCAGATTCACGGGACAAAAAAACTCAGAGACTCCTTCAAAGCTCTTTTGTGAAAATACCAAGCTTTGAGATTCCGCAGCGAGGCTGGCATTAAAAGGTGATAAATAAGCTTCTTCATTTTAGATATTATTGCAACATACCTTTTTGCCTCTACCCACTCTCTTTAGGGTTCACTCACATAGAAGGAAGTATCGGAAAGTGAATCTAGTTTATCTTCAGGGTTTTCTTCACAAGTAAATAAAACATGTAATTTTCTGGTGTGGTCAGGTGAGTAAGGTATAGAGCTAAGAGCTCCAACATCTGGGTTTCGCTGCTCTATCCTCAAATCTGTTCTTGGTTCATGGTAAGACCCTAAAGATCAGTATTAACAGACCCAAATATTTGTCACCTAAATGCTTCTATATATATAAATGGGCCTCCTTTGATTATTTGCATTGATTTGAGCAATAGAGCACACACTGGTGTGGGTGCTGTGTTTTAAGGCCCTACAGTTGAAAAACATTGATGGCAGCACCTTTCATGTAGGAGCCTTAAAGAACACCATAAACCTCATCTGACTGAGCCCCAACATCCTCTTTATGGGATGCTGACGGTAGAGTGTCATCATGAAGTCAGGGAGACAACTGTATGGGAGAGCCACATGACTTTATTGCATTCATGGGATGAGCTAGTAAGAGGCTTAAGAATGCACAAGTCTTTATTACTGGTCAGTTAGTCTAACTATTGAGCACATGCTTTCAGTCCAGCTTTGTGGAGTTCACAGGAACCACCATAAAAGCGAGCAGAACTTATTTTTATGAACTAACAGGCTGGCACTGCCCACTCTGTGTGAATTCACATTGCTGCTTGTGAAATTTGCCTGCAGAAAATCACAGGGCTTACTAGTAGTAAAATTATCAAAGTCTCCACTCACAGAAAACTGAGGAATCACTTATTTTCCCTGCCTTCAATAAAATGAAAATGCCTTACTTAAATCCAACCCAAAACCTCGCGATCTTTCCTATCCACCTGCATTCTTATTGATAAAATATTCATTATTGCTTGTTGTGTAACAAGAGGAAATAAAATCAGTAATATTATTAATCATTTCAATTAGTTATGTAATGCTGGGTTTAAGATCAAAAGTGCCTTGTCCTTTCACTGAAACTGATTCTTGGGGTTTTTTTAATATTAAAACTGTATATACTGCTAATTTAACTGAAGTTCTGATACAGCTTGTTGGGATTTTCTTACAGTCCTCAGTCATAACATGTCCAAATAGAACATGTTTGTTGGAAAAACACCAAACTGACAAAAGGAGTTGATTTGGGTTTTTTTATGTCTGTCTTCATTCTGAAACAGTAAAATGTTTTGGTGTTTTTTTGTTTGGTTTTTTTTTTTTTTCCTTGATAGTTTTATATTCAGAAAGCACATTCTTGATAGTACTTAATATAAAGGAGGCCATGTTGAGCCTCAGGAGCTTGAGAAAGCTGTCTCTCTCCTCCTGTTTCATGTCAAGGTAAGCTTTGCGTGTCATCCTTCCCCTCATGCCTGGGCTTCCATGCAAAGGGCACTGTGATGTGGGCCAGGAGGTACATCGAGCAGCTGTGGTGTGCCTCAGTCTGGCACCATATGAGAACTCACAACTCGGCTAGTCTGAGTTACTCCTGCTGATTACACCCATGGAGTTTGTTTTATTTCTCTACATCCCCCTCTTGAGTTTTGGGGCATGGGCCGTTGCAAACCTTAGTAAAACCAAGACCAGCAAAAAGATACTGAAACAGGTCAGTAGTAACTTCACCATTCATTTCACTCCTTCAAATATTTGCTGTCACATGCCCCACCAGAAAAGCCTGTCTTTGGTGGTAGGAACATTTCTGTAACTTTTCAGTCATGAGAAGTAACTGCCGTAAGATTGGTGGTGGAAACCTTGTTCACTGCAGCTCAGAGCCCTTCTTATTAATAACCGCAGTGGGCAGTGTGTGGTATTTTTAGCATCACTGGTTATGTGAAGTCATTCTTGAAGTGTTGCATGCATAACTCGTGAGGTGAATGTTCACAGGCTGTTTAATACGTATATTTGATATCATTATTGATTATAAACTCCTGTGTCTTGTTGGAACTTTAGAAATAATTGGGTTTGTCCCAAAGCCCCAGAACCCTCAGTGGTGTGGTTATGAAAGGAAACCCCTGAGAAAGTAAAGTGTTAGCAGTATTTGTGAAAAACAAACTGCAAGTCTCAAAATGCTAAAAACCTAAAGCAAAGGTTTGAAAAAGAAATGAAAATTTTAATGATAAAAAGCAGTGGCTGGTGTCATAAAACACATTCATGGGTTTTGAAGGCTTCGGATCCTGACCACGTCAGGGTGATTTTGGATGGGCAGGGCTTTAGGCACGGTTAGTAAGGAGGTCTGTGGATGCAGGTTTAGAAAGGTCTGTGTGTCAGAGGGACAAGGTGGGGGTGGGGTGCTGACCGCTCCCTTGGCTCTCTCATGTCCGTGGGAGGGTCTCTGAGCTGCTGTAACCGATGAGGAGATGGCTTTGTCATGGAAAGCTGCTAGAGGGGCAGCTTGCTTCATTGGTGCCCCTTTCCTCCTCTAGCCTCTCAAGCTGCCTGGCTAGTGTAACTAGTGGTCTCTGCACCTGTACAGAGAATTACGTTCTCCTGCAAGGAGAGTTTCTACCCTTCATCACCTTTGACAGAGTGCGCAGAGCAATTGTTTAAGGATGCAGCGTGAGCTTGATGGCTGCTTGTTTCACTGCAGGATTACAGGAGTGAAACAACCAGCTATAAAAACTGCACCTCGTTTTTGGTTTTGATTTTTGGTTTTGATACAGCTGGCTGACAAATTCAGATTCAAATTTCCACCTCTCTTAATGAATACCTTGCCTCCCCAAGTCCCTGTCCATCAGGCTTGGGGGTGAACAGAAAGGAAAGTGTGTATTAAGAACAGCTACAGATGATCCTCTTGGTTTATTTAAGAGCCCTTTCCTGAAGACATGACACAGTAACTTTGTCCGTGACCTTCCTCGTTGCTGCTGGCTGTTACACAGAGCATTTCTACAATTGATCTGGTGGTCTGACTCAGCGGTGCTGATGTGGTAGACCTGCTTTAATCAGCGGAGGAATTCTGCACTCGCTTGCAAGCTGGTGTGTAGGCTTTTCCTTTTTTTAATAATGTGTTCTGAAACGCATCTCTTCTTAGCTCCTTCCCTAGCAGAAGAAAGCTTGAGGGTTTTCCTTCTAGGACCACTCAGCAAAATATAGAGGAGCTTAATAGTGTTAATTATGCCCAGTGCTGGTGGTGTCATTTAAATCAAGGAAACTACTTTACATTTAGTAGTTACACTGCACTTAACCCGCATAAGCACTGATGGGACTGTGGCAGGTGAGCGTGGAGGTACACCTGGGTTCTCTTTAGTCCTCAAGGCTTACTGCACAGCTCGCATAACAACAGCCTGCAGAACTGTCTGTAAATGTAACCACGGTGCATTTGCATGTTGGCCACATCATCACTGAGAGTGGCTGTGAGGTAAATATGCTGTGTTTCTTAGGTTGGTTTGGTGGCAGTAGTTTACCTAGGCAATGCCAAGAGAAAAGGGGAAAGCCACTTGGCATTCACGAGCAGTCCTGCTTTTAGGTATTTAGTCCTGACACATAGTATATGGCTTTTCACCCTCCAGCGCAGACCCTGTCTTGAAGAATCAAGAGAGTAAAAACAAACCGTTATTTTCTAAGGCTTCTGAAGGGCTGTTAGGAAACCATCAAAACAACCTCCTCCATGTGAACTGAACCAGATTTAAGTTGGCAGAAACCAAATGACAATCCATAATTTACTCAGCTCCCTCACCCATCCGTTCCTCCGCACTTAGAAAAACCTTAATCAAAATATTTGAAGGTAGCTGACAGAGCTGAAAGTGAGTAGCTTCAGTCAAAGAAGAAGCAACTTGTGTGATGTTCCTTTGCTTCTATAAATGGACAAAATATCTCAGTAAACTCCAGTGGAGTTTAGCTGTTTTACATTAGCTGAGAAATTAGTCTCAGACATTTTACATGGCACTAATTTTGCATTAAGCACTGCCTTATGGCTAGTCCAGCTTTTTGATGGAAATGGATTTTAGAGCTTTGGTTTTGAGAGTTCAAATCACTGCAGATAAAACTGCCACCGTAAACTCAGTTGCCGATTGCTAGGAAAAGGGAATTGTCTGCTGTCGGGACTAGCTGCTTACCACCTGGAGACTCCAAGTATTGGATGGAGTCATCTCTTCTACCAGAGAAGTTTACATTTAGTGGCTGAACTGCATGTTCCGGTAAGATGAACGATGAACACTCCTGGCTGCATCTCTGACTTGTGAACCCAGCCAGGACCCAGGTCTGAGCACCGCCTTTTTTTTCACCCAGTAAATACCAGTATGACGCACGCCTGCTTGTTTTAATCAAGTAAATTGAAAAAATTACTATTAATCTAGTTGAACGGTTACAGCTGATCTGATTTACATGGGCTATGGTGGTAAACTTTTAAATTCATAGCTGTCTGTGTAGCTTCTTGGCCTTTTTCTACTGTGTGCAATTTGTTTCTTAATTTACTGTTACGCTTTTATTCTAGCTATCCATTTCAGATGGCAAATGTTGAGTCATGAGGACATGCTTATGATTTAGTTCATGGATATAAAAGTGATGCTAATGTAATAATCATCAGATATAACAAATACTTATCAGAGTTCGATCGCTATACCTGTGCAGTTAAGGTAAAAGTCAAGCATGCTCGCTGACAGAATTATTGTCTTTTAATTTCCCCCTCAAAACAAGTAATCGTTATATTTAGGTGTCAGAAAAATCTCATGAGAGCCCTAAAACAGTGTCTACCAAATAAAGTAGAAAAAAAAAATCTGTTCCTTTTTCCTTAAAAATGTTAGGCAGAAAACCACCAAGTTTCTCATGGATCCTCTGTCCTACTGCTTCTGCTGGGGAATGTCTTTAGTTTAGTTATGGGTGTCAAAAGAGAGACACAACCTGTGCTGCTGGGTATGCTCTGAAGGCACAATAATGGTATGTTGCTGAGATGACAGATACGTGATTATTTTTCACCGTCCTTTATAATGTGATGTGTGCATTTTTAATGGACACATATGGCTTATTTTCATCCTCAATTTCTATCCAAGCTCATCAAACATTTGGTCTGAAACCTTCCCATATTTATGACATATTTTTCCTTGGGCAGTAGGCAATATCTAGTGAATGACAAATGACCACATCACGGGCAAAGTGGGCAGACGGCTCTTTCTCATATGAAGCTGTTCTTTTTATATCCTGTCTTCCCACTGACAAAACATAAATATGCATGCACAGAACTAATGCAGGCTCAATCTATCCAATTTGGGGTGCGAGGAGTACCAGTGTCTGCACATATGTGGTTCCTGGACAGAACAATTTTCTCTCTTGAGGTATTCTCTGTCACAAGGAAGCTTTTGGTTTGTTATTGGGAGGGAGATGAGAATCCCTTTGGCCATAAACAGTTGATGTGCAGTGAATATCGTTTGTCTAGTCCCAAATACTGTAGTGGTGGTTCTTTTCTTGTATAAAATCCATCTTTTCAAAAGAGATGACTCAAAACTCTTGTGTAATATGTAGTCATAGAAGTCCTGTTCTTGAATGCAGCTGCGGAAAGCCCTGCACTGAGCCGAGGGAGTCCTTCCATCAGATAAAAGCAAGGGAAAGCTGTCTGGGAAGGCGGGGGTGTCCTAAGAGAGAGCTTGAGCTCCTCCTGCCCCCAGTGGGTGAGGGAGGGCCCATATATAAAAGAAGACTGAACCCCAGAATATCTCAGCAAATGCTTGAAAATACACTTCAAGTTTATAGAGAGATTTAAAGCAAGCACAGGAGAAGTCTGGAGAAAAGCGCATGTGTTGGGTTTAGCTCTCATGGGCTTTAGGAAGGTATCTGGAAGCATGGGAAAAATAAAGTGACATCCTGGAGATCAGAAAGCTGGTCAGGAGACCCCAGGCCTCTCTGACTTCCATGCCAGCACCTCATGCATCGGCAGTGCACGGCATAAAGTATAAATAGACATATGGCACTGCAGAGCTGGCGCAGAGCAGGAGCGTCGTGCAGAGCAGACGTCACTGGGAAGGTTAGGACTGCAGCCCACCATTAGTCTCCTTGTCATCGGCCTTTTGTGCCCAGAATCCTCCCGTCACGCCTGACGCCAGCACATCCTTCTGACAGATGGAAGTAAAGGTGTAGAGTTGAGCAGCAGTCGTGTTTATTCAGAAGTAGCCCTGATGACTAGGAGGGGGATGAAAAGTTGCTCCATCATGAGGGTTGTCTTTGCCTTTTAGTTTACCTAAAAGGTTGTGGTCTCTGTGCATCTTCACCCCCTGGTCTCTAGTATTGCGCAAGGCCCTTGAGGTGGTTGGCTGTCCTTGGGTGGCCTAACCATGCATAACAGAAGTTGTTGCAACTGGTGAAATAACTGCCACAGGGATTACAACCAGCAGTAGCACTGCATATGTGCTGGGCACTTCCCGGTGTGGATCCTGCCCTAGAGACCCAAGGAGAGGAGGCAAAGGGACCCCCACCTAGGATCAGAGTGGTGGCAGGCTCACGTCACCTTAGGTACACAATTTCCCTTCGCTAATTTATTCTTCTATCTTTCTCAGTTTTGCTTTCAGACAAGAATGCATATTCATTATTCATGCATCGAATTAACAATGCCGATAAGCGGAGGGTTTAATAGATAGCACTAGCTGGAGTTGTAAAAATAATGCTCCCTGAGAAGAAAAGATAATAGTTTTGAAGATGAGCTTCGTCCTTCTGCATTCTGAATCATCATGCAAAGCAATATATGCTGTTGGTTTAAACTTGCTTGTCTGTCTGTATTGTTTTGGCAAAAATGGGATGTCGAAGAGCCTCTGAATATGCTTAGTGCGTATTCTGCATTACACATTCAAATGGCGTATTTCTATTGCAGCAGGACTGAATCCATTTTTTTCCCTCTTTTCTCTTTCTTTTAACTCCTGGAACATGATGTAGCAAAAGAAACAGATCTTTTTGGGCAAATTGTTTGTAAATGCTACGGTACAGTATATCCCACCAATGAACGTGCAATTTACTTGAGGTGGTTTGTTTATATAATGCTTTGTCAATGCTGTGTCACACTCTTCTGGTCTGTATTCAGACGAGCTGGTTTTACATTGCTCTCTTAGCATATTGCACTACGGCAAACGTTTCTCTTAAATTTATTTCTTATTACTTTCTGAGCAGCAAATACGCTCTGGGAGGATCCACTGTAGCATGTAACTCCCAACAGATCCGCAGTGCTTTAGCTGAGTTACATTTTTAACATTTCTTGAACTCTCCTTTCTCCCAGTAAAACAGTATTTTGACTACAGAACCGTTTCTCCACCTTTACAGGCTGTGTTGCTGTTGCTCACTTCTTCTTAACTATCCACGACCAAATAGCTTGTTCTGAGAGAGGCAGTGGAAGATTAAACTGTTCCTGCTGAATAAATGTGCAGCTGCGGACGTTTCATGCCCAGAAGAGTCCTAAGGCTTCCTATTTAGACAAATGGTGTTCTGAAAGCAATCACTGCTCAGCTTTGCCAACACCCAGTTCTGGGAGGTAACAAATAGCGCTTTGATGCTGCTGGGATCAGCCTTTATGGTGCCATATGCCAGCCAATTATCTCAGTGTCATTAGGCAGAGAACTAGTGTTTCCCACATGCCCGGATCATGCAATTAGTGTACTTACGTGAAATGGGATTGCAATGTAGCAAAGAGTCAGAGGGTAGACTTATCTTGTCCAGCCAACTTTCAGTTGGCCAGGAAAAAGCAGCTGATGGTGGCTACCACAAGCGGAAGTGGAAGCTGTTAACCATGTTGGTCTGCGTGTCCTAGAAACATAGAAAAAAATGAGGTTGAAGGGGACATCTGCAAGTTACGTATTCAAAGCTCCTGCTGTATCTCCTGCTCCCCCAAATTTCATGCCATCCACAAATTTAGAACTAACAATCCAAGTTATGGATAATGATTTTCAGTAGCGTTACCACCACTGTGCTCTTGGTGTCTTGGGTCTAGCTGTGTCTGTCCATCACTCAGAGTGTGATGATTTCTCTTGAGTGAATGTATAGCCTGTTTTGGGAGAAGTGTATCACTGCAGCTAGACTGGGACCAGTACCCAAATGTAAAGGTAGTTCAGGTGGATCTGGAGCAGCACGAACACAGCCAGAGGGAGTTGAGGGTTGATGCACAGAAACTAGAAGACCACGTTACTTTCCTGATCTGTGCTGGTATTTTTCTGTGCAATCCCCACTTGCATTCTTTCTCCTTCCGAGTTGCTTTTTCCTCATGTCCCCTTGGAAACCACCTAGTTTTAAGGAGACCACGTTATTTGTATTTATATTTATAGCGGTAGGATCTAGGGGAAGTCTGGGGATTTCTGGCTGCTGTCAGTGTTACAGGAGAGGAATCCAGGTTAGGTGAGAGCTGGGGCTGAATGACTTCAAGGTGCAGGAACAGGAAAATGGTAACATTGGTGTGGGATGCAATCTGTGAAAAACAATCCCTGTCAGTGCACCCTAGGTCTCACCTAAAGGAACCCAGTAGACTCAGCATTATGACTGAAAAGGGTTCTGTGCTGAAAAGGGTTTCTGATGGAAAAAGTTGCTCTACATGTTTTGATCATCGCTTGCCTCCATGTTCAGAGTGTGGTTATTGAGGAACCTTTTCTGTGATCCACTTAAAAGTTGCAGCAAAATTCAGCCTCAGATGAAATAAAAATCTGAAGCTATTATGAACTGTTTGGAGGATTATGAAGGATGGGCAAAACTTCCTGGTCTCCATCTAAAATCGATGTCAGGGAGGAGGAAAGAGAGAAGATCTCTTAAGGACGATGCTTTGAATTGCTACATTAAGTTTCTCCTCCTGCTCGGATTTGCCCTCTGGAGGAGCCTTCTCCTTCCAGCTGATTATAGATGATGGTGCTTGTTGTGCCAAAGGCTTTGAGAGTCTACCCCCAGCCTTCATGAGGGACAATTACCACAGCTTGGACTGGCTGCATTGCAGCAAGAGGAGGCACAGGCTCCTTGTTCCTCCAGTAGATCCCCTCTTTGTCAGGCCACGTTGATTTTTGCTTTTCTCCGAGATGTTTTGCCTCTTACTTAAATGTTCGATAATTGAAGGCTGTTGTGTATAAATGAGCAGTTGTATTATGATTATTCCTCACGTAAAGCCCCATTTATTCCCATGTTCCCAAAGAACATCTTAATTTCCTGTTAGACTTCTGCATCTGTTGCTTATTACAGTGTTTTCTAGTCGAATGTTTCCGTTCTTGGAAACGTGCGCCCTGAGCACGGCTGTATCTCTGTGCGTGGGGAAAGCGCCCGAGTGAAATCCTCTGGGATTTTGAAGATGCAGGATGTCAAGTTGGGTCTTTCTGTGAGCATTTTGTAATACCAAGTAACTACTGACCTTTCTGACCATCTCTTTCAACGACATCTGTCGGACACAGCAGCCCTTTAACGGGGTCAGTACAAGTGTCCTCTCTGCACTCTTTGAAAGTAACATTTTCTGAAAGTGGTGATATTTTAAGAATAGCTTGACAGAGAGGATTTTTTCAGAGGTTTACTCATGCGAGTAACCTCAGTGCTGTCAGTAAGTGTAGCTGGCTGAGACAGCTGTGGAGCTGCTACTACTCCTATCAACTGTAAGGGAAAAAGAGGCTTTCCTAGAAGCTGAAGCTTATGTGTCTGCTCCCAGAATGTTTTTGGAGAGATAACATGCAGCTCTGTAACAATGAAAGGTGTTATTCCCCTCCTCCTTACATAGTTCATTCTCCCCATTTATGTATTTCTAGGGAATCATTGTTATTTAAATATCCCTCTTTCTGCTCTTCTAATCAGGCTTTACAAGGAAAATAGCACCTACTGGTGCATGTTCACTTGTAAGGATTGGACTTGAGATCATTACAGAATTAACAGAGATGTCAAACTAATATTTCGCTCACCATTACACAGTGAGAAACTTCTGAAGGTCTTGTCAAGCTGTGAAAGCGATTGTAAAACTAACAAGAATGTAAATTGTATCAAACATTTTTCATTTGTCCTGTCCGTGAAAAGCCAGCATGTGTTCATACATGCTGTGGACCTGTTCTCAAATCTCTTGTTCCTTCACCTAGGCACTATAATTGTTATTTCTTTCTGAGCATAAGCTTCTGAATGCGGAAATAAGAATATTTTAAGTCTGATGACAGGCTTTCATGTCTTTAATATATCATTTGGTCATTACGTGCTACACATCCAGGGGAGACCCCCAAATGTCACAGACTCTAACTTGACAACAAATGCAAAGCAGAAGTAAACAAAGTATTGGTAAAGGAATATGACTTTCTAAGGAGATGATGTGAATTATGGCAAAGCTAGCTCTTCTTCAGATTAATTCCACATCCCCACCCTTCCTTATTGCTTTGAATTCAGCTCTCTCATCTTCTGCTGCTGACATATTTGAAATCCTTTCTTTCTGGTTGCAGTTATGTGAATAATTAGGGTATTTTTGTTTTGCTTTTTTAATTCCATTGCTGAAGGGGAATGTTTTGGGGGAAGATGATTTGTGGTGCCAAATGAAACGTTTTGCTTAACATGAAAACAAACACTGTGCTTCTGCACCTGTTTTACTCTTCCAAAAATACAGTGGACTTTATTTTTTTTTTTTTTTAATGGACATGAAAATGTTTTGCTTTAGAAATAAGATGGCTTTGATTTGTCAGAATTTTTTTGCTATATTTTTGCATGTTTCAAATTGACCAGAGTTTCACATTGGTTTTCTTGCTCTGGAGCAGCAATTAAGTGAATTAGTTTTTTGTCCAAAGGGATTTTTTACTAATATTTAACCCACACACTTCTGATGAAGCTACTGACAGGTTACAAGACCCTTCTCACCTGTTTCACCTACTTGGTCACTTTCTTCACAATGTGTCCATGCAGCTCCTCAGGAGCTACTCTGACCATTCTTGGTCCGTCCTTTTATTTTTTGTAGCTGTGAAGTTGAAGACCCTGGCAGACATGGAAAGTCTCCTCTTTGTCACCTGTAGGCTGAGGAGAGATGTGTGGCTGCCGTGTAGGGCTCCCTACACTGCACTATCCACTGTCACGGGCTAATTCATAGATTCGTAGATTGTTAGGGGTTGGAAGGGACCAAGAAAGATCATCTAGTCCAACCCCCCTGGCAGAGCAGGATCACCTATAATAAGTCACACAGGAACGTGTCCAGGCGGGTTTTGAACGCCTCCAGAGAAGGAGACTCCACAACCCCCCTGGGCAGCCTGTTCCAGTGTCTGGCACCCTTACCATAAAAAAGTTTCTTCTTATGTTTATCCTAAACCTCTTATTTTCCAACTTGCTCCCATTGCCCCTTGTCCTAACATTGGATGACACCGAGAAGAGTCTGGCTCCATCCTCCCTACACTCACCCTTTATATATTTATAGACATTAATGAGATCCCCCCTCAGCCTCCTCTTCTCCAGGGTAAAGAGACCCAGCTCTCTCAGCCTCTCCTCATAAGGGAGAAGCTCCACTCCCTTAATAATCTTGGTGGCCCTGCGCTGGACTCTCTCCCGTAGCTCAATGTCTTTCCTGAACTGGGGTGCCCAGAACTGGACACAGTATTCCAGGTGGGGCCTCACCAGGGCGGAGTAGAGGGGGAGGAGAACGTAATCTCAGGTGAGAGGTTGTCCCTTGTGGGGCAGGGACATTCAGCTCCATCCTGGACCAGCCCATGCTTTGCTGACCTGACTTCTTGTTTGGTGATGGTGATATTCTGCAAGGACAGTTCCTGTCCTCTGGAGCCTGGGCTGAGATCCTTGGATCCGTTTCACCTGAAGGTGAATAAGGAAGGCATTCTCCAGTGAAGCACTGACTCCTCCTGGCAAACTAAGACCTGTTTCTGCAAGCTGTTCAGAGAGAATTCCCACTGGAATCACTTCATATGGTGCACCTGGGTTTGCTATCATGCCCTAATATTTTTGGATATTGAGGCATGCAATTCTCCAAAGTGGTTTTCTCCTTTTAATATTTTCCTTCCTTACATTTAGCTTCCCTTTTTTTATGTTACTAGGCAGTCTTTCTAATGAGACCCATTTTAATGTAGTGGTGTATTTAACCGAGAAAGAAAATTTATATATCATTCTAATGTTATGGCAGCCTGTCATTTTAGCTCTTAGTTGGGTATCGATTTAGTGACCTCTTTCTTTTTTATTAAACAAGCCATCATCTAGCTTCTTCCATCACTTCAACCATAAATCTTATTGTTTGCAACTAAATAGAAACATTTCTTCCTTTCTCATCTTGAGTTAGCTCTCTAATAGTTTCTGGGCATTTATTACTTACATATTCCATTTTCTAATTTAATTACTTTGCTTTCTAATTTTCCATGATGTGCTTCTTCTTTTTAATTTGGCTGAGTAAATTATACAGTGCTCTGTGAGGACAATTCGTAATAAGAGCTTATGCTAAGGAAAGGAACTCGATGAAATGACATCATAGTTTTTCCTTATTTGTTCCCTATCAGTGTGCCTGTATAAGTTGAAAGATTTTCTATTGATCAAACTGCGTTGCTTTGGCTTTCTACCATCTGTCTTACTATCCCCAGAACAAGCTGGTGCAAGGACTTAGCTGTTGAGATTTCGGGCATGCCAATACACAAGGTATTTTCTTGTTGGACACCTTCAGTTTTCCTGTACCCCTGGGGGGCCAGTTAAAACTTAGAATTTTGCAAGGGAACAAGAAAAAAAATGAATCAACTTTTGAAAAGTCAGCAGATAGGAACAGGCTTTGAATAGTTACGCTATTCTTAATTCCAATTGAACACTTAGGCACAGAATAGTGAGTTGCAAACCAAAAACTGAGCACGACAAACATCGGCTTAAACACCTTGCTGAATGATTGCCTTTAGTACCCCATGGTGTGTCTGGGTTTGAGCCAGCTGTCTAAGCACGGAGAGGAGGGTCACAGCAAGATGTAGGCAACACCAAACCTAAAGGCGCCTCAGACATGGGAGCTGGGAACCCTCTCCAAGTCTTTCCAGTATCTTTTCATGTAAGAGTGGAGAAGATGAGTTAACCCCAATATGTTTAATTTGGTAAAGGTCTGATGTAAATATGAAAGGAAAAAACACCATTGCCTCTGTTTCTGGCAGGGTGCACTGAATTCCTGCCACAAAATACCTGTCTCCACAAGAAGGTATCTTAGCTCTGCTATTCCCTTCGTGACTGTCATTTGTAACATTAGATTATTGTACTGTCTAATGAAGTGTATATGAAATCTCTTACTCAGGAAAGATCAGAAGCAGAATCTTGACACTTCTATTGAATTCTGCTTCCTCAAATATCACATTATAAAAGGAACAGACATTCTTCAGGTAGGTAAGCACTGTGGGAGAGATCAAAGATGGTAACCGTGCAGGTGCTGGAATGGGCACCAGTGCAGGGTGCCTGCTAAAGACTTGTTGTGCTCTGTAGGTGTACCTGTGGCTTTTGGAGGAAACACTAAACCTCACTTGGCTCCTTGGAGTCATGCCGGCACCTCACAGATCTTCAGAGTGATCCCTTCATTTAGGGGTGTGTTGTGCTGCTAAGCTGCCTGTGAGGAACAATGGTTCTGTCTTGCTCTTCACAGCAATTTGTCTCACCTCTGGTTTCTAGGAGTTATGTTGGTGGTGTGATAAAACCCAGGAGATGACTAGAACTGCCAGTGGGAACTGCTGATTTGAAGCTAAATGTTTGATACAGGACTTCTGAATGCTCTGCAGGTGCTAGGGATGGAGGTGGGGCCAGACAAGCAACCACATAACCATCCTGGGGGATGGCAGAAGCTCTCTTTGGGTGGCATCCAAAGTGTGCCTCCACTCACCTCTCTTTTGGGGTATTCTCCTGACCATTATCTTTTCAGCACAGATAAGGCTGAGGTAGGTTTGAGGACATTTTATTTCAGCTTCTACATTATATACAAACAAACTGATAAAACCACTACTTTTGAATGATAATTTACTGCATAATTCTAAAAATGTTTAAATGCTTTTGCATTTCTTCTGATTAATTTATTATTCCTATTAGCTTCAAGATAAAAAGAGAATGAAGTCTACACAGTGGTTGGTTGTTTTTTGTAATGATAAAGCCACCATTTATAATTTGGCATTAATCCATTATACCTCTGTATTTAAAATGTTTGGCATTTTGTACAATATAAACCTTGGTATCTAGGTCAGTAGCATTGTCTGTTTTATAGAGTAACCAAACTAATATTAAAGTCAAATTAGGTATTGGTCTATTCTAACTTTTTTAAGTTCACCAAAGGAAAGAAAACTAGACACAAATGAGAGAATAAGACAAGATGGAAGGCAAAAAAGGAACATAAGTTGTGGAGAGGAGTTGAGAAGGTCTGTACAAGGCAGTCAGGTTAGCAGCAACATTTCCTGTCCTTTCTCCAATGTTTATAGACAAGTAGGTGGCCCATTTTTCCAAGACCTTTGGGCACTTACATCACAATAGGTAGTTACTCCAGGGCTGATGATGGTGGTGAGATGTGTACTCCACCAACTTCTCCAGCACTGGACTTTTTTGGATCTCACTTCCATAACACCAGTGTTGGATGACTGCTTTCCTGAGCTCAGCAATGCTTCCCCCCCCCATTTATCCCATTCTGATTTAGGACCCATCAAGGTTAAAAATAGATGGCTAGTCTTGAGTACAGTTCTATTTGATAAGAAAAAGTGCTTTCTGCCTGTGAGTTCTGTCCAGAACAACTGGATGTGAGAAGGTACACAGGCATAAATTATACGGAGAGCTTCTGTCATTTCAGAGTTTTATTATGTGTTACTGGAGACAAGATTTACTGTAGATTTTGTCAAATTCTTTGTACTTCCTTGAAGTGTTTGTGCATTTAAATAACTCACCAAAAAGTAAGAAAAAGCCAACAAAATTCTAAACCCGTTATCTTTATCAGACGGCAGCTTAGTCTTTGTTTGTCTAACATCCTGGGTAGGGTCTCCTCTATCTGTGCAGCTGAACAGAGTCAAGATGGTATCACAGTCCTTGTGCTTGCAGGACTTACTTGACCTGGAAAAGAAAACTCAGAACCCTCTCCAGCACAGCAAACCAGCGGGGAATGTCCACAGCTGTGTGCTCGCTGTTTGCTTATCACCAGCATGACATGAATCAACTCTGAAATGGAAGCTGCATAGCTTAGCATAGTCCTATGTGTCACTGGTAGAGTATATCATATCATCATATCATATCATATATCTCATATCTCATACAATTATGTCAGGCTTTGCTGCATCCTGAACACCTGAATGGCTTCCAGTCTTCTCTGAGAGGCTGGTCTTTGAGCAGCAGTGCTGCTTTCTGCATCATTTCCCCATACCCTGTGCTTGTGTCGGGTGTAAATGTCAGTGGAAGGGCTCATTTACAGTGTGTGGGATGATGTCCTCTAGTTCTTGACATGAATTGTTTCTTGGCGATCTTGCCCCAGAGTTCATGTGTTTCAGCTGCTGTTACTGAGGAGGTCTCTTGTCAGCCTGTTCTGAATTACTTGAGTCCCTCAAGGGCACAAGCCTTTGCCCAAAAGCAGCATGCAGTTTCCTGAGGAACATTATTCTGTTATTTTAGAAATCAAAGACATAGCATAAAGATATTATTTTCTAAGAAAACCTGTCAGTCAGTTGTGCTGTTAACTCTAGAAGACTGTTTTGTGAAAGTATCAATTCCTGTAATTAATATGGTGAATATTTAAATGTATTTGTTTTCTCTCTGTATTTCCATTGCAACTGCAGTGAAGCCATCAATAAATTTGTTTGCTGTAATAGAAAACAATATTCAGCCCGTTATGCCATCCATTATTTAGCAGCCGTCATTAAAAAAATCCCGTAGTCATTAATAATCTTGAAAGGGTTTGTTATGCTGAAATGTATGGCATTAGAATGCATATTACAGTTACCTTGAAGTCCCAGGCACCGATATCAATCACTTGGTATCCTGTCATTATTCAGCAATGGCATCATTTTGTATGTTGACTTGTCACTCCTGCCAGAGAGTGGGTGTATGTAGAAAAATATTTTAATTGCATTTTCAGCATGTGGCAGAGTTGAAATGACAACTGATCAGATGAAGAAATGCGGAACATTTGTCTGTGCTGCAATTAAAATGAGATTTTGTTTGTACTGTATATAAAGAAAGCTTAGTTTGGAGAGGTTCCAGGTATTCAAAGGGTTTTTGAATGACAGTGTTTCTACCTCAGTCCCAGGAACACTCAAAGAAAAGCAAATTAGTAAAATATGTGATTTAGAAACATTTTACTGAAGTCTGAACCCAAACATTCGGGACCCTCTATAGGGGACCGTAACTGTATCGCAATGCTTAGGCCCCGCTTTTCCTGTCACCTCAGTACCTGTTGGCACTGTCAGCGATGAGCCCCAGTGCTGCAGACACACAAACGTGCCCGTATGTGTCTTGCTCACCTGCAAGACCTGGCCTGTGCTTGCTGGGAATCCCGAGTTCAGTGTTGTGTGCTGGGGTAGGTTCATTGTTAGCTAACTACTGTTAGCAAATTTGGCAGGTAGAATTGGAAGAACAAAAAAATAATAATTGCAAACATTCAGGAAGTCCTGTCAGTGCAGAGGAGTGTAGGACAAGACAGGAAAACCACTTAATGACTGAGGCATGGAGTAATTACAGTGGGATATAAGTGCAGAGTTGGAGATCTGTGTGTTTAATAACAAGAAAATGTTCCATAATTATACAACGTGTCTGTGACAAAAGAAGAGAAAGTCTTATGCCTGCAGTTCATTCACATGAAATGAGTGTTAGTGAAAAAGGGCAATTGCCATCCCAGAATATGTCAGGCAAGACATTTTAGAGGCAAAATTTTGAAGAAGCTGTTGCTCAAATCCCCACGCGGAGTATTACACCATTTGCATTCAGGAAATTTTGAACAAAGACAGAGTAGAGCAGATGGGTTGAGTGAGGACTAGAAGATCTAGGCTCGTGTTCCCAAAATGAAAGCTTAGAGTGAATGTGCTTCCTGCCAGTAAATACATCGGAGAAGTGAATGTAAGAGAGGTGGAAGAGCCATTTGTTGCTGAAATAAAGGGGTTTACCTGACCGAAACTAAGTTTTGACTGGAGAAGGGATGGTGTTCACCATCACAGCAAGGAGGCTGAGGAAATGATTTCTTAGCAGGTGAATGGAGGACCAGACACACAACCAGTTTTCAGATGGGCTTGACATATTTGTGAGCGACGATCTGATGTGAAATCTGAGAAATCGTGTGATTGCTTTTGCCAGTGGCTGAGTGTTTTCAGCTCAGTGGTTTCTTTCTGTTCTCTGTCTACACTGATGTACCTGATTTAGGAAGCGGTTAGAAGTGGGAAAGCACTCTCACATACACTGATGCTACTTCACTGCTGTAAAAATATTTTCACAACCTAATGATGATTTTATAATTCCCCAGTGTGGGGATGAAGTGGAGACAGAGTGGTTTTGTGTACGATCATCTCCTCTTCTTGAGAATACAGTAGTAATGACTAACAAGAAGGAAAATGTGTTTGATGTTCTTCATTATGGTCACAACATTTTCAGTGATGGGAGATAAATGAATGATTATACCTTCTGGAGTCTGTGTGGGCAGAGATTGTTTTGAAATTGAGTCTGTCTTACCCATTTATGTGTTGGCACCCTTGGATATATCATATGGGCTTTTGCCCTCTGAAGTGGATGCTCTTCCTTCCAGCATGCTTCCCCACTTTCAGGGAGAAGTACCATTCTCAGCTTAATCTTACATTTTTCTTTGTACAACAGCATTATACTTAAATCTTAATTCTTTGCTATAGTGGCTATCATCTTGGGATTTAAAACTTCGGAAGACAGTGAAATCAGGGCATTTCAATAGTCCTCATAATCTCTGAGGCATCACAGTCCGAAATCAGTGACTCATTTGAGAGAACTTCAACAGAAGAACATGTCAGTATTAGTCAATTTCTGGTTAAATACCATTTGCATTGGCGCTGTGACTCCGGATAGACAAAATTTCAGTTCCCATGGGAAAAGTCATGGTTTTCACTAGGTTCTGAATTTAAGCATCTATCCACGTAGCCAGATTACAAAATTCTCTGACATGCTTAAGAGATAAATGTTTGTTCTTTGACCAGAGCTGTGTTTACACAATCCTATTATGAGTACAGTGGAATTAAGCTTGTGTATCAAGAAGAAAATGTATCCCTTATTGCATCATATTAAAAACACAGTAAGTGAGAACAAACTGTGTGCTCTCTGTAGGTCTTTTTCGAATGCACCTTCTTGGTTTGAAATTGGCCTCACTCGTTAACATGCTCCCTTTGTGTTTGTACAGAAGGAGTACAGAACCAAGGCTGTTCTCACACAAATGCTGCCGCCTCACTGAGGTTACAGATTGTGATTTCACACTGCCTGGCAAAATGAAGAGCAGTCACTTGAGGCATTATATTTCCTTTCAAAAATACTTTGACTAGGGTACATTAAAACCTAGTTTTTCAAAATTGGAATACTTCCATTCAGTAATCCCTGTGTAATCTCTCTATCTGGAAGCCACGGGATTGTGCTGAGTCTGAGGGTGGCAGCTCTGTCCTTAGAGTGAAATGGAAGAATGCAGGTGCTCTTAAAACCCAGTACTGTTTACAGGGGAGCTGCATGTGCAGCGTCCCTCTTCATGCTTGCAGAAGATTTTTATTGTGAGGCAGGGTTATTTGTTTGAATAGCCATTTCTCTTGGAATTGCCAAGTTCCTTGGAGATTCATGGGTAGTTATTGGAGCTCTGTGACAAATTGACTTTTGTAATTCAACGGCTGGACCGAAGGGAAGAGGAGAAGGAAGGTAAAATGTGTTCACCTGAAAGGAAAAGTTCTTGCTTGTTTTATTTCCTCAAGAAACAATTTGTTACCATTAACTATTTCATTCTGAAAAAATTGCGAGGAAATTTTTTCCCCAGTTATTTCCCCCTCCCCATTTTTTTTTGACTGCTAGTGTAATTTGACACAAATCCACAGAAGATGAAGACTTCAATGTGGCTTCACCAAGGAGAAGTCATGCTTGACCAACTGATAGACAAACCTGATAACCTTTTATGAGGACATAACCAGGTGGATAGATGATGGTAGAGCAGTGGATGTGGCCTGTCTTGATTTCAGTAAAGCATTTGACAGTCCCATACAGCACCCTTGCAGCTAAACTGAGGAAATGTGGTCTGGGTGATGGGGTAGAGAGGTGGGTTGGGAACTGTCTGAAAGAAAAAAGCCAGAGAGTTGTGGTCAGTGGGACAGAGTCTAGTTGGAGGCATGTATCTAGTGAAGTCCCTCAAGGGCAGTACTGGGACCAGTACTGTACAATATATTCATCAACGACTTGGGTGAGGGAACAGAGTACACTGTCAGCAAATTCTGACAACACAAAACCGTGAGGAGAGGCTGTCACATGAGAAGGCTGTGCTGCCATTCAGCGAGACCTGGACAGGCTGGAGAGTTGGGTGGAGAGAAATTTAACGCAATATAACAAGGGCAAGTGTAGAGTCTTGCATCGGGGCAAGGATAACCCCATGTACCAGTATAGGTTGGGGACTGACCTGTTGGAGAGCAGTGTAGGGGAAAGGGCCCTGGGAGTCCTGGTGGACAGCAGGATGCCCGTGAGCCAGCAATGTGCCGTTGTGGCCAAGAAGGCTGATGTCATGTTGGGGTGTATTTAGAAGGGGTGTGGTTAGTAGGTTGAGAGAGGTTCTCCTCCCCCTCTGCTCTGCCCTGGTGAGGCCATATCTGGAATATTGTGTCCAGTTCTGGGCCTCTCGGTTCAAGAAGGACAGGGAATTGCTTGAAAGAGTCCAGCGCAGAGCCATGGAGATGATTAAGAGGGTGGAGCATCTCCCTTATGAAGAAAGGGTGAGGGAGCTGGGTCTCTTTAGCTTGGAGAAGAAGAGACTGAGGGGTGACCTCATTAATGTTTATAAATATGTAAATGGTGAGTATCATGAGGATGGAGCCGGGCTTTTCTCAGTGTTGTCCAATGATGGGACACGGGGCAATGCGTGCCAGCTGGAACATAGGAGGTTCCACATAAATATGAGAAAAAACTTCTTTGTGGTGAGGGTGGTGGAACACTGGAACAGGCTGCCCAGAGAGGTTGTGGGAAGGAGGCATTCAAAACCCACCTGGACACGTTCCTGTGTGACCTGATCTAGGTGGTTCTGCTTCGGAAGGGGGATTGGACTAGATGGTCTTGTGAGGTTCCTTCCACTCCCTAATATTCTGTGATTCTGTGAAAAAGAATGAGCTCAAGCTGGTGAACAAAAAGAGCATTGGTCAACAGAGGGTTGAGCATCTGTCATGTAAAAGGAGAAGAGTTTGACTTTTTAAAATGTAAGGAGTGGAGTTTGAGAGAAGTTGCAACTGAGGATTGTCAGAGAAGTAAAATTGAGAGAGAATAAAACATTTAAGCTAAGTGAGATATGGCATAAGTGCAAGTAAGAATAAGGATACCATGAACTGATTTACGCTGGAATTTAGAGAGTGATTTGTAACTCCCAAAAGACTGAATGTCAGAAGCAACTTTTCTGATTGGAGCAATACAGACAAAATAAAAAATAGATACATTTTAAGGTGAACTCGATAAACTTCTACACAAGATTACATGATGAATTTACCTATCAGAGCAGCGGCATCAGCTATATGACTACAAATTTCTTGCTAGTCCCATCTTGCTATAAACAATTTTGAGTTGAATGGCCATTTTGGAAAAAGAATCTCTGAAAATTTTATCTGTCTCTAGTGGTGACTGTCACAAGATGGAATAGTGCTGAGGGAGGGGGTAAGCCAGTGACAAAGTGCCCATGGGGTTGGGACGTGAAGATTGGAAAATTTCAAACTGGATGGTGTAATGTTAGGAGAGAAGGGAGACACAGAAGAGGAAATGAGGCACTGGGTAAGTGGAGAAGCCAGAGGAAGATAGCAGAGGTCAACTGTCTGCTTTTTTGTTGGGGAAGAAAGGAGAATTGTGGGAAGGGAGATGGAAAACAGGGAAAAGACAGATCATTTTCAACATATTCTTTCTGGGGAAACCCTTGAAATCTCAAAATTATACTGGAGCAAGAGAAGATGACTCAAAAAGAAAGGTAGTGAAAAGTGTCACCTGGATTATGGGCCTGGACTTCAATTACTCTTAAGAAATTGAATTGTTTAGGGTAGAAGATGACAGGCCAGGATGAGATGGACAGCATTCACTGGAAGAAGTTGGTTCTGCTCTGGAATTTCCTCGAGGGATGCTGGATATATCCAAGAGCTAACTGGAGGATGTCGATGTGAGGGGAATATGTAAGGACTAGTGATTGATGGGACAGGCACTGTAAAAGGATTTCTCATGTGTGAAGAGACTTTGCAGAGCTTTGTTTTACAGGATATAGTAGTTCTAGATGGATGTATCCTGGTGACAGACACTGTACATACTCCAAGTACAGGTGCCAGACGCTGTCACTCTTTGTTTACCATGAGTAAATGAACAGTATTTTCCGAGTAGGTTTTTTTTTTTATTGCCAATTACCATGAGAAATAATAGCTGAATTTCACCTTGCGTGTTGTTTAGTTATAATTAATGTTTTGTTTGAGATATTTTCTCTAAACCTTTAATTTCACTAATGGCACTCCTCTTTCCTTTATTCTGAAGCATGGCAGGGAACCATAAACCCTATGATCACTCTCCCAGCCTATAAAATGCAAGTTGAACTTCATGTGATCGCTTCAGTGCATTGATTTGATCTCATCTTTGGACCCATTCACACATGACTTGCCGAAATGATTCTTTTGCTATTCAGCTTTCTCCAAGGAATATTTTTAACCTTATGTTCTGCAACACCTTTACATGCATTCTTTTTGCAAAGTGACTTTTACTCTCCAAAGTGGATGTGCTGTTTCCAGTTTTCACATTTTTTTCCATAAGTTGCTTTTTCTTTTTTTAAGTAATGAAAATTTGAGATTTTTAGTCCTCACAGGTAAGGAAGACTTGATTATCTTGGGATCTTATGAGTCAAAAGGGAATTAGAATGAATTACACATTTTATCTTCTTTTTTTTTTTAGCTTCTTGAAAAAGTTTTAGTCATGCGCATGACTATTTTTTCATGGGAAGGAGATGAGTGAATCCTTATTTTCAGATGCTTTGGGTAATCAATACTTAAATCAATTCAGAAGCACCATCTATATGTAGAGCAGCTATGCAAGTAAATGTTATCTTTATATGTTGTGAGACCAGAAGTAAAACACTATGGAAAACAAACATATAAATCCCATTCTTCAATATGTTTATACAGAATGAGGATTTGTCCTGACAAGAAATAAAAAAAAAAAAAAAAAAAAAATATCTTGTCAG
>JANVCC010000019.1:14029125-14086334 GCA_025345505.1 Todiramphus chloris collaris
AAAAAAAAAAAAAAAAAAAAAAAAAAAAAAAAAAATCTTGTCAGGCTTCTGGAAACCAGTCAGAGTTGACAGATGGTGTACCTAGCTTCAGATGGGGGTGTAGACAAAGGGAATCCACTTTATTGCAGGGAAGGGGAAGCAAACGTGATTAAAGAACTGTGCAGAAACAAAATTTCATTTTTGTGAAATGAAGTGATTAATTTTCTTTAATTTTTCTTTTTTTTTTTTTTTTTTTATTTGTGTGTTCTTCAAACATCTGCTCAAGCTGAAGCAGGAAATCAGAAGACCCTGAGACAGGCAGTTCTGCCTGGATTGTCTTGGCTCAATTCAATCCAGAAACTCCAAAGAAAAACTCTCTAGTCCAGAGCTGCAGCATTCGTAGTTGTAAGCTATCCCTATGTGGACCATTTTCTCCTTTCTCAGCCCTCCTCTGAACTTTCCACTTCACACTTTTTGTGTTCCAGTGTTGCTTATTGTTAGCCACTCTTGAAAACAGATTTTACTTTTTTTTTTTTCTTTTAAAAGCGTGATGCGCTAATGAGGGATTATGATAATAAAGGGAAATGATGTATCTTCTGCAAATGAGTCAAGGTAACTGACCCACATCATGTTGCTGAAATATTTGCTGGTCATTCTGATGTTAATGACATTGCAAGATGAGTCCTGGGGTCTCTGACATCTTTGTGTTTGTCAAAATATTTTACTTTTTATTCACTTGCATTGCTATAGTGTCTAATTTGTTTTTATTAATGAAATGTTAAATAGAAACCCATATTTCTGACACTAACTTCTGTCTCTATGGAGATTTCTTCTGAATGTCACTCAGAAAAAAGCATCAGCATTGACGTTTAATGAAAATGAGTAAGCAAAAAAAATGTTCATTGCTTTTGTGATAGTTCGTCACACAGATGTCTTCTCTGTCATTTTTTTAGTATAACTGCATTGAATTATTGAGATTTTGAGCTGCTGTTACATCTTTATTCATAAGAACAAAAAGATTTGATACTTAAGATCCCAATACCCATGATTTGACTCTGCGATAGAGACTACAATTTACCCCTGTATCACCAAAAAAGCACTTGGCTTATGTGCTGGAATTAAATGAATTGAAGCTTTATCCATATAGAGCATTCATGACAAATACTTGAAGACTTGACTTCCCCATAGGTACCTGTTCAGGAAAAGCTTTTCTCAAACAAGATCTTCTTCAGGTCTGAAGACGTGTGTTCCTTAGGTTTTTATTTATGTCTTGCAGGGGTGAAAGAGATGGAGAATGGAAGTTGTTTCCATTTCAGATTTTCATAGTGATTACACCATGCACACCCTCTTGTACTGTAGATTAAGTGAGGCTTTCAGAGCCTCAGAGGTTTTTAGCCTTATAGACTAAAAGAAGTGAGGCTTTCAGAGACCCTTCATGGTTTTGGCTTCTGCTGTACTCCACGGAAACAGCACTAGTTTTTGTTGTCTGTAGGGACACTTTGAGTCCTCTGAAGAGAACTTCCAGTCTTCAGAACTGTGCGAGAACAGCAGTATATATTTTAATATACCAGGGAATAGGGAAATAAAGGCATTTATTGGCATTTCTGTTCTACTTCCTTCATCCCCCCATATTTTTTTTTTCCTTTTGTGCTGAATGTGATGTGGTGTTAATTTCCTTGTCACTGCTTGTTTTCTATACTTTAAAAGCATTGCAGAATACCGTGGGGGGGGAAGGAAGAGAGATTTCTTTACAGCCATTAAAAACACCCTTGGCATTCCTCTTGGAAAAAAAAAATCACTTTACTTGTTTTTGTTTCATTTCACTGTTTTTCTCATAGGACTGTTGATATTTTCTCTTTAGTTTTCTTCAAGTTTTCTATATAGTCAGTCCCATCATGGCCAACTCTTCCTCTCAAAATTGCAAATAGTCTAATGGCTTCACTTGTTTATTCCTTTTTACTAATGATTTTCTACAGATCCTTACAATGTATTAATTTCCAAACTGCAGATTTATAAACTGGAGCCTTCTTGAGACAGTATGTTTGGATCACTGGGTGGGTGGGGAACTTCCTTCACTTTCCTTCAGCTGAAGCTGACTCTCTTTCTGTTTCCTAGTCACTGTGACTGGGAGATAATTTGGGATACAAACTGGAAAGACTCTAGAGTACATGAAAATAAACAACTTGGTTAGCTGAATGAAAAAAAGGGGCAGGAGATACCCAATGATACTTGCACTTCATGATAAAATTTTGTATTTCAACCCATGTGTTTGAATATTAAGTCTTCTGTAAGGGAAAAAAAAAAGAAATCTGTAATTAAAATACAGGACCTGAGAAAGGACTGGTGAAATTACATGCCTCCCTATTGATTTCCACTACTGTGGTATCCAGGCAGTCTGCAGTCTTGTCTTTAGTGCATATTCCAGAGAAGTAGGTGTTACTGCTAGGAGGTAGGTGTTTTCATTCCTATTTTACACATAGTTACTGAGAATAAAGCAATTTAGGTGGCAGAAGCTGCAAAAAAAAAATGTTTAAGTGACCTAAAAATTCTAGCCTACAGTGACACAGAAAAAATTCATCAACCTTAGGTTTCATGTGCCTGGGTTAAAGTCTAATGTGTTGAATTATCTTTTTCATTGCGATGAAATAACACTTCTATTCGTGCTGTTACTTCCACTTTACTTGGGTAAGATGTATGAGAAGGCAGGATATAACAGTAAAACATGGTGGGGATAATGAGTAGACTCACTGTGAACAAGAAAAAAAAATAATCCAGCAATAAATTTCCAGTCAGTGTTTCTGTAAACTGGGTTGTTCATATGGAGTTATTTTTACTCAAAAAAAACCCTGATCTTGAAGTTACGTGAGGTTGATCTGAGTCAACTTTGTTGAACAATGCTGGGAAGAACACTGAAGCCTTGACTTGAGAACTTTGACACTTCCTTCTGGTGTCAGGCTTAAAACACCACATGAAGAGCTGCCATTACAGCCTTCTGTCCATTTTTTTAAATGCAAAACTAAGGGGAAAAGGGTGGAAAGTTAGCAGTTGTTTGGGTTTCTTTTTAACTTGGTTAGGCTTTGTGAAAGTGTTGGGGTTATAAGGTTTATCTGATCTCTGCTTTAAGCCTGTGGTATTTCATCTGATCCTCATCTTCCTCCTGTAGCAGAAACTGCTTGCTCCTTGTGTTCCTGGCTCAAGCTATCTTGAATAATTGTACTGGAAATTACTTCTCAGGGAATAGGAGAAAGGGGCTGTTTGTAAAAGTCTGTTGTGCTTCTGTTGTATTTTGCTATTTTATTACTGTGATTACCTTATATAATTTCCTTTATAGTCAATATATTTACATTTATTGTAGCTTTAGAGAGATTATAGCTTCAGACATAATTCCTCTATTTAAAACAATGAAAGCCTCTGGAATCAGACTTACATTTTTTTGAGTGGGTCTGTTGTACCTTTGGGTAAAATTCAAGGCTGACCCACCATAGAAGTCTTAGCAATTGTATATATGCAAGTACCAACATGTCTACTGTTGAACACTGCATAGCTGCTTTGGAAAGAATGAGCTATATTTTCCAAAAATTGGAACACTTATGATGAAAAAATACAGAAAAAAAAAAAGTTTGAACACTTCAAAAGTGCACACAGTAGGAGAGCTTGTCCTTTCTTCACTGAATACATTTTTAAGCTGAATTTAAGCTGCCTCTTGCTCATCAGTACAAGGTCACGGCATGATGAAGAGATGTGTCAATGAACAGGGCAGAGATGGGTATTTATCTAGGCTCTAGCCTGTGACAAGACACATACATTTGCAAGAAACCATGATTCATAAATAAAATAGGAGTGGGACTGCATATACACAATATTCCAGATTACTGAATTACAGGACTTTGTATGCGAGTGGTTCTAGGGGTTAAGTTGGGACTGTTGGCTAGAATCGTGAAGGGGGACAGGCAAGTTGAAATGAAATGAAACAGAAAGCTTGTTTAGATGCAGTGATGGTGAGAAGAACTTAGGAAAGTTGTCAAAACCCAGGTTGTGCAATTTTGTTGTCTATCATAGTTAATAAAACAGTGAAAAGGTAAATTTTGAGGAAGAAGACAGAGTCAGCAATGATTCTATGAAAAGTGAATTAAAAATACCATTTTATATTGTGTTCACCTACATGTCTGACTTGATGAACTTCTGTTATGTCTAGATGGAGGGTTCTCATTCAGCTGAATACAGTCATCCTCTACGGGCTTTCTTCAGGAGATTGATGTCTCTAGTGATTAATTAAGTGGGAAAAATGTTCTCTTGGACAAAATGTGCTGGTCTTCCTTATATTGCTCTATAACAGGTGGACCTCAACACATGGGCTTTGGGGAATGGCCTCCTTCTTTTCAGAGTTTTTATTGATTGATATCAGTCAGGGTAATTAAAATGCCACTCAGATGATGGGCCAGGAGGAGGGGACATGAGACCATTGAAGATGTCACCCTGCTGGTTTCCTGCTACCTTCAGTTGAGCTACACTGGATTAGAAGGTAGAACCTAGCCATGGAGTTTAAGTGAACTGTGCTCTGTGTGTGGAGGTGTGTAGTTGTATTCTATACTTTTGCTGGCCAGTAGGCCTCGGTGGAGCTGGGAGGACACAGCACTTCCAAAATGCACCACGTTGCTGCTGTGACCAGACCAGGGAGGAGCAAGCAGCATCTGCTGGTGGGGAGGTGGAAGAAAGGCAGAGGACAACAGTTCTTATGATGTAACTTATTAGATGGCTTTGACCCTTTTTCTCCTGTTTCTTGAATGGTTAGTGAACAGAATGTCATTTGTGCCTGTTTATTATTTGTAATAATTAGTTGAAATGGTTTATACGAGGATACCAGTCTGTGGATTTGCTTCTCAACAACTCACCAGAATTACTGCGTGGAGAGATGTTCAGGGCTAATAATGCTATTTCTTCTGGCTCACCAAGGGCATGGTATTGTGTTTTATTCTTGGACTGGAGGATGAAGAGCAGATGATTCTCTTCTCAGCACCTAATATTGAAGTACTCACATGCAGATACAGTCACATCAATGATATCAATGCTTTCCCCTTTATTTCCTTTTTTTTTTGGCAAATATCCTAGTGAACAAGCACTTTTTTTTTTTTTGTCACAGACGTGCATCAGAACTGAAAAGAGTTCAGAAATGTTATCTGCTTCAACAACAGTTCATAATTTAATTTTTTTTTAAACAACTTTGGTATTGCAGTGCTTGCCTTGTGCTAGTAAGTTATTACCAAACAGCATTTTATGCAGGGAGTAAATGGTACTTCGCAGATAGCTCCTCTGGGGGTGGAGAATGGGAGGCTATTTTGATCCATTAATCGAATAGCTTGTAGTTTTCATTTCAAGGCAAAGACAAATTACTGAGACAAGAAAGTACATTCTCACCTAGAGATCTATTTACCAAATAGAAATGGAAAAGCAGAGTACTACAGGCTTGATGCTTTTGCCCGCTCTTGTTAGCAAGGATTATTTTTCCTTTATCAGGCAATTATTAGATAGATAAAATATACTCTTGCTGTTTGAGAAGACCTGTCAAAGTCTGTTCCTTTATTCTTATGTTCACAGGAATATTTCCTTGGATTTTTCTGAGAAACTTCTATTTCTTCTGTCATTAGAAACAGCAGCAAATAGTGCTTTTTACATCTTCCTCAGATATCAATTGTCTGTTTCTTTCTTCAGATTAGTTTTGCATATTTCATTGACATCTCCAAACATATTCCTAATTTATGCAATTATGAGTGAGATGTGAATTAGATTCTTGGAAATAAGATATTTGATGCTGGAGAGAGTTAGGAGACAGCAATTGAATTCAGTAATTTAAAATTTTAATTAAAATGTTTACTTCCATATTATTCATTGTTTTGGCTACTTCACAAGTCACTTAATTTCCATGTCTTTTCCCCTTCCCATTTCTACGGTCATAGGAAGGTTTCTCATATGCCTACTTACCTTATAGAAACACTGTCAAGATTAAATTTTCCACAGCAATTATATGAATTCATTTCTAAGTCCTTTTTTTTTAAAGAGGTACTGTGCCTCCTTCCTTTATTTTGTTTTCCTAGGGGTTAACATTGGAAATGGACCATCAGAAGCAGGTTACCAGTTGAGCAAAAGGGGACTACTTTTTGTTCAGCACTGTAATGTACTCATAAATGTGTGTATTGGCCCACAACTCACAGGTTACCAAGACATCACTTCTCACTTTGCCGGGGGTCAGGGGATCTTTGTGATTTCCCTTTTGTTGGGCATTCCTGGGGATTTCTTTTGACTGTCCTTCATGCTGATGTGGCTCCTGTGTCCTGATGGATGGACCTGTGGGATTGTGATTAGATTTTACTCGGTGATTTTGTTTCACTGACTATATAAACAACAAAAAAAAAAAGCACAAGCAATTGCTTTTCTTTAAGCCCAAAGGCAGTGACCAGTATGCGATGGTATCGCTGCCGACCGCTTATTAGCTGATGTGTGTGTTTCACGCAGAGCCAGTCATCGTGCTATTAAGCGAGCTTTGAAAATGGAAGTGTCTTTAATTTCCACTAGTCCCTGCAAGCTGCAATTAATCAGGGGCTGTTCTGAAAATGCTAAAAGCTTTGCTCTTGCAGTGTTACTTTTGCACTTCCCACTTCTCCCTCCTTCCCTGGCTCCCAGCAGCTCCGTAGGGAATGAGGTCTGCTAAGAAGCAGGAGTGAGTCATTTCTCTCAGCAAGTGAAATATGCCTCCCATTTCTCCCAGTCTTATTTTCTATTTCAGCAGGCATCTGCTGAACTTGAGAGCCTTTGGTTACCAGCTTGATGCAGGGTTGAGGAAGGTTCTCCACGGTGTAAGCTCCAGCATGGAAGGGCTTTAAAAAGTGATCCAGAAGAAGGCTGCTGAAGTTAAAATGGTAGCATTTCCTTTTTTCACAAGTAGGGTAAACTGCAAATCCACAACCTGCCGTTGGCTGCAGCTATAATCTAGTAAATGTCATTCAAAGCTGCGTTTCTTCTTTTGCATAAGCGGTAGGCTCAGGTGAAAACCACCAACTTTTGTCATGCCAACTTTCATGCCACCAGAGGAAGGCTCTTTCTCAGTCTCAGGGGTCCCAGCTACCTGGGAGATCAGGACAAGGAGTAGCCAAGGGAAGTGGCACAGGCCTAAACAGCTGCTGGTCTCATACCCTTCCTGTCCATGAGTGGTGGGAATGGCACTCTTGAGTCTTCGGGGCCAGAGTGTCCAATAGGTTTCAGCTCCTGATGCTTTCAGGGAAAAAGATAAATCTAGGTAGAGACTGAACCTGGTATAAAATCTCTTTTACCCCCTTCCCTGCTGTATTTCACTCTTCTGTGGTGTGTGAGCGCCTTGAATTTGTGAGTGAGCAGTCTTGAGAGGAATCAATTGACTGTGAGAAAGAGAGATTTGGGCAGGGTCGTGTTTTATGCACTGGCAGCCAGTGAGCTGAAGTGGTATCAACTAGGGGAGAACTGGCTGAAAAGCGTGGGATTTTGCTAACTGTGATGTCTGTCTACTTGAAGCAGTAGATTTCTTTCTATCGCGTGACACTCAGACAATGTTATGCCCCAGCCGTGCCTCTCCTCCACTGAAATTACTTGGGGATCAGAGTGCTGCAAGGAGTTCAAGCAGGAGACCTTGATGTTTCAAGCACAGTGCCAAACCTGCCATCTTTTTATTAACATGCTCAATGATCCAGGTGTTTTACTAGTGGCAGTTTTGTGAGAACAGGCACATTGTTATATAGGCGGGACTGTGAAAACAGTGGGTGGTGTAGATCCCACTGGGGAAATTGCACTAGCTCTGCATCTGATTATATAAAGGGAGAGATTTTTGAGGCCCAATCCATTTCTTATCAAACACATTAGTTACAGTTTTTGTAATCAGTTCTTGTGTATTTTCATAATTAATTCTTACTCATAACTGAAGACCTCATTAGGTTGGTTTGTTCTGATTTCCCTTTGAGAAGGATCGAAGTCATGGCATGGGCTATATATCTGAAAATAAAAGGAGTGTGAAGGTACTTCCAAATGTCCAAAACTCAGAGCCTGCTTTTCCTCTCAGTCTGCTTTTTCAAAGGTTTTTAGACAGGCCTTTTGTTCCTTCTGCACTACCAGATTGGTCCATCAGGTATCACCCCCAAAGTTGCTAGTCAGCAGAATACATGCTGACTTGTCTATGGACTGGGCCACCAACTGACTGGAGCTACAGGTATTGGAGAGGTTTCATCTCTCAGTACTAACCAGCATTATTCCATACAGCTCATAAAGTTCACATCATGCAACGTTCAGGTTACTAATACCAGTGGTTTATATCTCCCTGCAGTCATCTCCATGTGGTAAATCTTTTTTAAAGTAAAGGTAGAGTCATAGTGTCAAACTGAGTCAGTGTTCAATATCACAGTGGAGGGAATTTGTTCTTCTGAGAGCTAATGAGCTTGGCATCAGTGACAATGGCTTTTGTGTTACAGCTGCCTTGTCACTGGGGAGTACATCATGAGCCGCATAGATTCTGCTCTTCACTTGACATGAAATTTATGTCCAGTAATTCTTGAGGGAGCATAGGCTACTGGAGTGCATAGTAAGAGTTAGGTTTTAAGACTTGCACGAGTAAGGGTTTATGCTTAATGGTTGCTGGTGCTGTCACAGGCTAGATCACCACTCAACTCCTGCTGGAGTGCTTTTTTTATTAAAAAAGTCCAACCAAATAAAACTAGCACAGACCTCGAACATAGCAAGGGGTAATAACATCCCCCCCAAGACAGCTAATTCCTTAATAATGCTAATAAAGTCTGGTGTCTCTGCAGCTGAGGCGTTGAGAACCTGGATTCCTGGATTGTATTTCTAAGATGATTAAAATCACCTTTGTACTGCATTTTGCTGTCATGTTCCCTGCTTAGGAAATGCAGAGATTTCTATTAAAGTGCAAGAACTTCATAGTTTTTTGCTTGCTTTTCATTAAGATATTTCCTAATGAATAGATTTATTTTGGGGTTTGTTTTTAATCCTGGGACCTGATCCTTGATCGGGGAAAGTCACTTGCATACCTCTACTCTGTGTAATATTGACTCACCAGCACCATCTCATTGAGGTCAGTGGCTGCCTTGTGTTTTGATGCCAATGAACCCTCCTGGATCGGGGGGGTCAGCAGGGACCAAACAGTCTTGGGAGGTGGGAATATTCATTCAGCTGCCAAGGGAATTTCAACAGGAAGCAATTGGGGACCAGTTAGTGGTAAGTCTACTCTATCGTATGGTCAAAAGTACTAAGCTACAGGCTTGACAGAAAACACATCTAACGGCAAGTGTATACGGGGAAGATTTTTTTCCACCTGTACTTCGTTTCCCCCTTGTTTTTAAATGAATTGTTGATTTTTGTCCAACACTTCATAACTGAGTGGGAAATACGGAAACAGGTAAGGAGATATTTCTATGGAATTTAGAAAAAGGAAAAGAAATGTTAGGTTAAATCAGTGCTCACACTTGCCTTAATCTGGTGATTTCAGTGGTGTCCTTCTGTTCTCTGATGATTTGTGAAATAAACAGTGTTTCATGTTCTGAATAACTCCAGCTCAAAGCTGGGACATGCTGGTTTTAATAAAATACATCTAATCCTTAGAGCCATTTAACATCTGGAAAGCAAGTTGTTAAAAACATAAAGCACATCTAATCCTGTGAGCTGCTCAGAGCCTACAAGAGGAGCTTTTTCTTTATGGAGTGCTTTAAAGCCACAGCTAGGACACGAACTGCTAAGACATTTAGGCTGGTGTGCTATTCAGGCTGTCAGGGTTGTCTGTCAGGTGCTGGATGAAAAATTATGATAGCATTGCCTATCACGTTCTTCATCTTACATATGCATACATAGTAGATTAGAGACAGAGAGCAACAATGAAAGTAAGACTATAGAAGCATTCTTTTTTAGAATATATAAATACAAAGCGCAAGAATATATGAGTATGTGCAATGAAAATTTCCCATTATGTATCTTATTTTTCTGGTTAATGAGAAGGCCCTTGTTCTTCTCAGCTGTATGTTGGTAATCTGTGGATTCAAGAAAACTGACCTGTTAATTGTCTGGCATGATATTTTTTGTTCTTACTGTAGCAAAGAGGTAAAAATTTAAAGCCCTTTGATTTGGCTTTATTAAGCAGCAGAACCAAAAGATTGTTGTTGGGTTTTTTTTTCTTCATAAATAATAAGTAGAAGTGAAATAACATTTTGTTGTATTGGTAGCCTGTACGTACACATATGTTCCTTTATTGGGCTGGTATTTCTCTGAAATGTATGCTTGAGAACAGAATCACATGAAATATTTGTTTTTAAAAAGCTGTATTAGTGAAACTGTAATGTTTTCACAAACTCCAACTCCTTCAAACTATTTACAATCAAACTGGCAAGTTCAAATACCTAAGTCCTACCCCCAGCTTTTGCAAAGCGTCCATGGTTTTACACTGACACCTCGTTAAATCATTAGAATAGAAGCTGCCGTATTCAGCCTTCTGAGCGTGTTCACACAGAACCCACTGGTGTGATTTTAATGCAGTATGGAGATACTTGAACCATTTCTCACTAGGCTTGAAACCCAAAGACTCTGAGCAAATACTTGGGCAAGTTTTCCAGTATGTTTTAAAAGATGAGCTCTCTCTCTCAGCAGTTAAAGGGACACTGATGTTGAGATTAGAGTGTGCAGCCATCACCCTACGTTGCTATAACCACAGCAGCAATGCCAGCATGACTGATAGGAGTTTTGTTATCTACCCAAGGAGATGTCTTGACGGCTAATGAAGAGAGGCATTTGTAGAGGTGCCTTCTCTGCCCTGTTACTCCATGGGCTTAAAATCTTTCTCCATTGCTTAGGAGGGAGTGTTAAAGTGACCAGGCTCACAAATAGGAAGACTCTGTAAGATCCCAGAAGTTAGGTAGGAGGAATATGGCCTGTAGAGATGAGTGAAGTGGCATCAGCCAGATTGAATGCAGCAGGCTTAGCTTCCTTGGCAGTTAGACCCCACTGGATAATTCCAAATACCTCTTCTTTCCCATTGTCTTTCCATCTTCTTTCCAGTGAGAATTTTTCCTTATTTCTTTGGGACCTTGAAGTTAACACGTTTTCATCTCTGCTGGCATTGGTGGTGATGGGATTAGGAAGTACATTAATGGTGATTTCACTAGGCTGTGCAAATAAGATATTAAATAATGTTCTCTATTAAACCTAGTTATTAGCAAAAGCTCGCTCTAGTTACTAATTTAATCAAATCTGTTAGGAATTTGTGTTCTTGTTTGTCCAAACAGTCTCAGACAATCTGGTCAGAAAGTCAGTTAATGAGCGTTGGCCGCATTATAAGAGAGCCTTTCTTCTTTTTTTGAAAATCAAAATCAATTTGTGTCAGATTGGTTTTTGAACCGTGATCGTGACCATTGAGTTTTTTAGAATGGGAGGCTAAAGGAGAGTATATCCAGGGCTTGACATCAGTTTTGCCATTGATTTGCCAGGTGACCTTAGGCAAGATGCTTTTGTCTGGAAAGCAGTGCTGTCAAATCTATGGTTGTCTCAAAGATTTATGTACCATATGTCCTATCAAATAGAGGAAGTAGATTATCTGTCACTCCTGGAAAGTCAGCCTTGAAGCAGGGTCTCTCTTGTTGCTGGTAGCTGAGCTTCTGCAGGATGATTTTAACCCTTATTCACACCACTGCAACGATGCTGTTTACAAATAATTTTGTATACAGATAAAGACTGTAAGTCTCCAGGATAGTGGACAGGTGAGAAGGATTGCGTGTCTTTTATGTTTCTTTTTTTTTTTGACTCTGTAGAAAATGCAGGAAAACTCTTAACTACATGTGTATGTGAAAAGCCATGGGTTGCGATCTGCCCTGACCAAAGTCAATGTGAGTGTTGCAGTTATTCATATCATAGGTCTGTGAAGACAGACACTCTTATGGAGATGCTTCAAAGGGAAGATGATTTTTATCCAGTCCTCCTTCAGTGCTGAAGCACATCTCTAAGCATATCAAGGATAAGAGGGTCATTAGGAGCAGTCAGCTTGGTTTTACCAAGGGGAAGTCATGTTTGACCAACCTGATAGCCTTTCATGACGACATAACCAGGTGGATAGATGATGGCAGAGTAGTGGATGTGGCCTATCTTGATTTCAGTAAAGCATTTGACACAGTCCCCTACATCATCCTCGAAGCTGAACTGAGGAAGTGTGGTCTGGATGATCGTGTGGTGAGGTGGATTGTGGATGGATTAAAGAACAGAAGCCAGAGAGTTGTGGTCAATGGGACAGAGTCTAGTTAGATTATGTGGAGTCCCTCAAGGGCAGTACAATATATTCATCAGTGACTTGGGTGAGGGAACAGAGTACACTGTCAGCAAGTTCTGACAACACAAAACCGTGAGGAGAGGCTGTCACATGAGAAGGCTGTGCTGCCATTCAGCGAGACCTGGACAGGCTGGAGAGTTGGGTGGAGAGAAATTTAACGCAATATAACAAGGGCAAGTGTAGAGTCTTGCATCGGGGCAAGGATAACCCCATGTACCAGTATAGGTTGGGGACTGACCTGTTGGAGAGCAGTGTAGGGGAAAGGGCCCTGGGAGTCCTGGTGAACAGCAGGATGCCCATGAGCCAGCAATGTGCCATTGTGGCCAAGAAGGCTGATGTCATGTTGGGGTTTATTTAGAAGGGGTGTGGTTAGTAGGTTGAGAGAGGTTCTCCTCCCCCTCTACTCTGCCCTGGTGAGGCCATATCTGGAATATTGTGTCCAGTTCTGGGCCTCTCAGTTCAAGAAGGACAGGGAATTGCTTGAAAGAGTCCAGCGCAGAGCCATGGAGATGATTAAGAGGGTGGAGCATCTCCCTTACGAAGAAAGGGTGAGGGAGCTGGGTCTCTTTAGCTTGGAGAAGAAGAGATTGAGGGGTGACCTCATTAATGTTTATAAATATGTAAATGGTGAGTATCAGGAGGATGGAGCCAGGCTCTTCTCAGTGTTGTCCAATGATGGGACACGGGGCAATGCGTGCAAGCTGGAACATAGGAGGTTCCTTTTAAATATAAGGAGAAACTTTCATGGTGAGGGTGGTGGAGCACTGGAACAGGCTGCCCAGGGAGGTTGTGGAGTCCCCTTCTATGGAGACATTCAAAACTCATCTGGATGCGTTCCTGTGTGACCTGATCTAGGTGGTCCTGCTCCAGCAGGGGTGTTGGACTAGATGATCTTTCAAGGTCCATTCCAACTACTAACATTCTGTGATTCTGTAATTCAGTTTACCCGCTCCATGGCTTTGTCAGCAGCAAGATGATTCTGAGACTACCTGAAAGTGTTTTAAGCTTAGTATTTGGAAATGCATGATGAGTTTGAAGGTTATGTGAAGTCTTGTGTGGTGCTGAAGAGCAGAAGCCTGAGACGTGTCAATAGGCAACAAAGAGCTCAGCAAGGTATATGGAGCTGAGGAAACCTCCCTGGAGAGATGCAGGTTTTCAGATACACTAAACCAAGATGTTTGAAATTTCCTGTGTCTTTATGAAATAAAGTAACCCCTTATTAATTAGAAATGTACTTAAAGCTTTTTTGTCTGAATTGAAATGCGTGGCAGCTTCACTATGGGTAAATGTTAGTTGTTAATTGTATGTAAGAGCTGATTGTTAATGTTATCATGAGGTTAAGAAATCAAGAAGCCAAATGTCTGATGGGATTAAAAAAAAACCACAAAAAAACCCGAGAGAGAAGGATTATGCACTTATCTCAGTAACGAAAACATCCAGAGTTGTATTAAGGAGGATTTAAAAATGCAGAAGACATAAAACACTTGGTTTATGGAATTAAGAAGCAACTTTCCTTACGTGCTCTTTATCCTCCATTTGTCAGTGAAAACACTGATTACACACATTCCTATATTATAACTGTCTTGGCTGCTATGGAAGTAGTTACAGAGTCTTAAAAGCTTGTTCACCTTCTCCGTTCACACAAGTGGACACATTTGCTTTCCAGAGATTCACAGAATGGTGGGGGTTGGAAGGGACTTCTGGAGATTATCTTGTCCAACCTTGTGCTCAGGCAGGGTCACCTAGAGCAGGCTGCCCAGGACTATGTCCATAGACCTTTTGAAAATCTTCAAGGATGGGGATTATTTAAATGAATTTTACAAGTACCAGTGACATTACAGCATGAAAGACATGAGAACTACTTGTGTTAGCTGTGGAATGTCTACCTACAGCCAAAAATGATGGCTACTGTCCAGATTTATTATGGCAGCTCCTCTGCTGCTGCAAAAGTCAGGTGTTCACAAGTAGAAATTTCTGTAGTACTGTTAAATAGCCCATTTTGCTCTTTGCTTTCTATTAAATGTTTGAAAACACACAACAAACTAGAGAAGTAGTATAACTGTGCACAGCAGTGGATAACATTATGTTTTAAATAGAAGGCACAGACCTAGCCATAAAAATGTGAACACTGAAAATATAACAACATAGCTTATACTGATGTCTACAACATGATTTGAAGAAACTTATAGCAATTTGTCTGTAGAGTTCAAAAAATCCTTCATGGCAAAGATACTTTTCTCTGTTAAATGACTGAAGAAGCTTTGTAGCCACATCTGGGCACCTTCGTAGTGTTCAGTGTACTGTGTAGTCATCTCTCACTCCTAAGTGGAGCAGGAGTAACTTCATGGCAGTCAGTGAAATGACACAAATAAACCTTGTGATAGGAAGAGGAGAACCAGCCCTACTGTCGTGTGATTTTATGGGTCTCATTAAAAACTGTTACCTTAGTAATGCTGGGGTCTAATGTTGTTACCCTTTCTAATACTTCATGTAAGAGGCAAAGAAATTTATCAGTGAATCACAAAGCTTTGATACTGAAGGATCCTTCCAGGTTGAGAATAATGTTTCTGTTTAAGTTTTCAATACACACCTGGTTTAGACCTCTGCACTTAAAAGCAATATAAGACTTTGTGTCTTGAAATGATCTTCTGATTATTTATTATAATCACTGGAGAAGCTGACACTTCTCTGGTTTGTGGAAAACTTTCTTCTCAAATACGGACTGTTCCTGAGATCCAGAAATGGCCTTTTCTTTGTCACAGAAAAGTCTGACCTGCTTCTGTGCCTGGGGCGGGGGGGAAAATGTATTCTACTTATCCCTCATTTGTGCTTTTCAAGAAAAAAATACTGGAATAATATGAAGACACATAAATTCTCCCAAGAGGTTATCTCTGGCTATCACATATATGGAATTAGGATCATCTAGGAGTTTTGATGTCAGGGAATATGAGACAGAGGAGTAAAAGTAGGCTTCATACTTGGTCTCATCAGCTTATGTCAGAATCAGCATCTCACTACATCTTCTCTTCAGCCTTCTCCAAGAAGACATGTAGGCTGGAGTTCTCTAAAGAGAAAGAAGTTGCACAGAAGAGAGTTTGTTTTCACCTTTGATATTTTAAGATAAAAAAAGTTTAGGGCAATACACAGAACAATATACTTCCAACATACAGCTGGAAATCTTTTTGTATTGCCAAGTACTTGGATGTTAGGAATGCCAACTATATTTTAATATTTTTTTGCTGTTCTGATGTGTATCCATTATTATTTCCAATTGCATGCTGACAAGAACTTAAAATCTTTTTGTCATAGTCCTCTCTTATTCTGTTAACAGGTGGTACAGCTGATTTTGAAATGAAAAGGTTCCGTTTTTCTGAACTTGGGGTATTGATGGGAATTATCTGCTGCAAAAATGTTGATTTCCTGCTAAAGTAATGATTAAATAGCATTAAGTAGCATTTTTTGTCACAGCTGAGTAATATTTCTGCTTCTAGAAGTGACTAGCCTCAGGTTTTGTGCCATGTTATCTTCAGAAGGCTTAAAGGGATCTCTCAGTGAGAAGGTTCAGCACCCTGTCTTTTCAGAGCCCAAGCACTTTAGTGATTAAACCCTCCAAAAATTGGAGGTGCTCAAAATCCTAATCCCTTCCTGACAATGAGATTATCTTTTGTTCTATATACCAGGATTTTTAAAAATGAGTGCAACTTGCTTAGAACAAATAAAGCTTTTGTGTGAAAGTGTTTTAGGGAGTTCTGATAAACTGGAAATAAATAAGCAACCCCGTGGTTGGTGTCAGTGGATTAATTCTAAAAGTAAAGTTTTTAGAGGCATGCACATCTTTTTTTTTTCATTTTCTTCAGTCAGCACTGGTTTGCTGTTTGCTTTTTTCCCCTCCCTTCTCCCACACTTCCAGGTGCTGTTGGAGGGCTGTAGACAAGGATGAGCAAGAATCCTAAAAGGTACCAAGTATTTCAGTATAGCAAAAACTTATTAACCTGTTTTCCTGAGAAACCAGGAATTACATGGTAAATCTTTAAGCCTCTCTCTCCATCGTTAGTCAGATGAGGAGTCAGTCCCACCAAGCAAATTTTTGGATTTGAAAGAAAATTCCAGTCACGTTTAATATATTTGGTTGCCACAACACGTGGCCTGGGGAGTGTGCAAAGGCCCCAGCACCATCTCCTTGGGCTGCCATCAGACGTTTGGCCACAAGCTAACAGCTGAGCTCAAGTGACATGGTTTCCTCTGCACGTATTCTCCCATGGCAGAATAGATCCCTTTCCTGTCGGGCACACCAGACTGAAGGAGGCACAGCGCATGGGCAGAACGATGGATTTTTGCAGTGGACCTGCCTTTAACAATGAACATAAGCTTAACAAAATGAGTATATATGACTTTATAAGAGCCAACACTTGAGTTTACTGAATTTCTTTGCAGGATGTAGAGGAGACTGATTAATGCGTGTGCTTCCAGAGGTGTTAGATCTTACTGTCATTGCATAACGGAGGGCAATGTGATCAAAGTCTTGAGCGCCTTCAGTGGCCACATTTTATGAACGTTAATCAGGAATGGGTGACAGGATAATGTGAGTTTGGTATGAAGAGAGGCCATAAATTTATTGAAGTGCAAACCATTGTTTCAAATAAAAATTGTTTTTCTTCTTTTTTTTTTAAATTTTCGGATCCCAGGCATGTGCCACATCCTTACCTGTCCTCTGAAGAGCATTGCTTTCCACAGGTTTCTAGTTGCTCTTTCTCGAGATACTCCAAAACCTCCTGAAATGGCTTGGTGTGCACTACTGAGAGTGAAGGCTAAAAGCAAGCTAAGAAGTAATTTTGGTTTCAAACTGGAGGAATTCCATTGCAAAGAGGCTGAGGAGCAAGAGTGTCATGGGAAGAGGGGAGCAAAGATCTTACATATACATTTTTCGTTGTATTGAAGCTGTTGTGAAATGAACCTGTTTCCTAGGCCTTGTAAAGGAGCCAGAGTTCATGCGTGCATACCGTAAGTGAACAACTTACAACTGCTTTCCCTCTGTGATGATGTCCTTAAGGGAACCGTGTGATAGGAGAAGCAGGCAGGAGTTTATCTCTCCTAGTTTTTAATTTTATTCAGCAGGGTCAATCCTCAGAGGGCTGTGACAATCGTGGGGATTAAGAGCGGATTTCCCCTGGCCCACAGTTACATCAGATTTCTGTGCCTGTGGAGGTATTTTTCCTGTTGCTTTGCTGACACGCTTTCCTCTCAGTGCTTCAGATTTCTTTCCTAAGAAAGCTTCTGGCAAAGAAACAACCAATGGCTTCTCCTGACATAGATATAGGGGAATCTTAAATGCATCGTGAGGAACATGTGTCAGTGCAATTGAGTTTTATGTCATTAAAGCAATATAAACTATGCCCCCTCAGGGGTACCATGTTCATAGCACCTGTACTGATGCTTAGCATGAAATAACAGAAAACAGGATTTTCCAATAATAATGTGGCACGGTAAATATGTGATCTAGAATTCAAACAAACCCAAATCCACTACTTATAATCTGCCACAGTTTAGGGTCAGGGCAGCTGGCTAGACCTATAACAGATGCTCTCTGTTAAACCCCCTCCGTCCCCAAAGGGGAAGAAAAAGGGAATAAGGGAGGGGGTCTTAGCGATTAGAAAAGGAGACTAGAACAGCTTCAAGGATAAGTAAAATAATAGTAATAAAAAATTGAATATATACAATTATATACAAAACCACTCTTGAACCCAACCCCCCTGATGGTAATTATGTCACTGTCACCACTGATGCTGTGGAGCAGGCACCAGGAGGTCCCAGACTGAGCCCAGCAGCAGACGGGAGCTGGATTCTGGTACCAGAATCCGGAAAACACAGATCAGGATCAAAGGCAGAATGGACAGAGTCCTGCTTGGGTGCTTCGAGGAAAAAGCCAAAAGAGGACCCGAGCCAAGCTGAGCAAAGCTTGCAAATTGGGCCAAGAGGGCAAAGGGAGAGATGACACCCTTCCGATCCCTCAGCTTTATACTGAACAGGACATGTATGGGCTGGAATCTTTCTTTGGTCATTTTAAGGTCATCTGTCCTGTCCACTTCTCCCTGCAGGTGCAGCCTTTTACTTTCTGCACCCTCCAGTGTGTTACACAAGATCCAGCAGTGGCCTTGGTCTGCACACCAATCCCTGGTACTAACTCTAAACATCAGTGGTATCACTTCTAGAGGCAGACACTGCCTGTTCAAGCATGCTGCTAACTTCAGACAGTGCAGTTAGTTAGAAGAACTGAGCAGAAAAGAAAAATCACTGAACAGAATTAGTTCTGTTCTCAGTCAGACTAGGATATAACCCTAGACCATTTAGAAGTTGGTATATTAGAGTGGTGTGTGTGCACTCCTTCAGTTCTGAAAACCAGTAGTTTGGAAGTATGGTCAGACTACTGAATAAGACCTGAACTGAGGACCACTCTATTCATTTCCCATTACATCAAGGGTTTTCCTCTTTCATGCAGACCAAGACAGTCAGTCTGGCCTTGAATTGCAGCTCTCTGTACTTAACATGACTTTAATGACCTCATCATAGGATGGATATAAAAATCCTCCAATGTTTGTTTGAGGTGCTCATATCTAATTGTGATGAAGGCTATTGAAGGGCTTGGATAAAAGAAAGTTTGCATAAGCCATGCATTTTAATACCTCTAGGTAGTGTATTTTCTTTGGGCAGAAAGTCTGTAATCAGTTCCAGTCACAGCAAAATACCTCATAATTTTTTGTAGCTGCCATGTTAAGCTGGTTACTCATGGCTTAATTTTTCAAATTTAGGCTATGTCTGTGGATAACCTCAGTTTTACAAAAGCTATAGGCCCAAATGTGTTTAATTCTGTTCCTTCCTTCCTACCTTGGACAGGCATAACCTTTTTAGTTAGAAAGTTCTTTTCATGGAGGGCAGCTTGTTTCATTTGCATGGATAAACGATGTTTTGTCTGCCAAAAATGACTGTGGACTTTCTCGAACGGTGATTTTCTCTTGTACTCTGGAAAATAAAATGTTTCCATTGTTAGAATCGAGTTGAGAATCACCGCCAGTCCCCACAAACACTGCCAGACACGGAGTCTAGAGCATCGTGTGACTGAACCTTGGCTCCACCAGAAACAAAAATAGTCGCGTCCATCATTGGACCAGCTTCTAGCATTTTTATGTAGACCAATTTCTGATATTGCAGGCCAACCCAAACAGTAAATGGAAACTTGTAATTTGTAGTCTGTTTGGATAAAACTAGGCTGAGAGCAAACCTGTTTTATCATCTCTTGGCTGAAAACCAACTTCTTGTTCTGAACTGTCGCCACTGGTGACAGGCAGATTTAGTAGTCCCTTCCAGCCCCATTTGACAACATTAGTAGGCAAACAACTTTAACTGCTTTCTTAATCTAAAGTATAGTAAGAGTAAGTAAAAATCCTTTTCACCAATTTGTTTTGACTGTTTACACAAATATGTGAGGTTGAAGGAAAAAAAAACTTTCATTATTATAACTATAATGATGTGCTTGTTTACATTAAGTGATCAGGACTTGCTCTAATAGATCAAATTTAAAGGTTGGTTGTGGTTGTTTTCTTAAAACCCTCTTGCTTTCCATGAAATCATTGTGATTCTTTTTAAAACACTGTGATTAGACCTTTGAACAGGGCATTTGAATATTTGTTCTGTTGATCTGAATTATTAAAAGCATCCTTTCTCTGAAGCATAATTCTGAATTCTCTTCAGTGGTGGTGTATCTTTAATAAGTGCTGGAGCTGAGACATGCAATTATCCTATACAGTAGTTGCAATGAAGTTTTGGTTGTTAGTGATGCCTTGTTAAAGCTGTTTGGCCAGCTGTATACGTTGCATATGCAGGCTGCTTTGTCTCTAAGATGCAGAAAAATAATTAATGGTAGGCTAAAATGTACAGAGATAAACTGGTAAACTGAGCCAACAGGTTTATTTTGGGACCGAAGGCTGGAGTGCATCCAAATGTGCAGTTAGTTAGGGTGGGCCATAAGCAGCAGCTCTGGAGATGGGAGAGAGTGAAGGTGAGATGCTTCACTCTGTGCTACATTTTGACCTGGAGCTTATATGCCTAGTTGTCTAATTGCAGTGGAGACAGGCTGGTTTTGACCGTAAAATTCCTTTGTGGCGAGCCTGCGCAGACGTTCTGTTTGGATTGTTTAGAAGTTTGGATGTTACAAGATTGAGGGCAGACAGATCTCAAAATAATCGTTCTTTTAGCAGCGTGGTAAATTTCTTCTCAGAAATGCAGTATGTCATGATTGATTAGTTTATGGAAAGAACTTGGCCTAACCAATAAAGCATGAGGTTTCCCTCAAGAGTCTCGTCTCTCGTTTCCTTATTTATCATCATGCACACCCACTGTCAAGTGTTTAGGGTCCCTCAGTCCTACCCTTGCTCCCTTGTCAACAGAAACAGCTCCTTGCATGTCCCCGTACCTTCACCTCACTGCCTTGAGTGATTTCTTGTTTTGGGTTTTCAGGAGAGGTGAAAAGGGACATGCTCAGTGAAGCAGTGACTTCTCTTCCTAGGCTCATCAGTATTTGCCCTGTTGCCTGTGGTGGACATGAATCAAATCTCAAAAAAGTTTGCGCATCAACATGCTTATGGCGTCGCGTAAGCTTCTAAATGAAATGCCTAAGTCCGTCACATGAAATACATTCATATAAGGTGATATTGTTGACATTTTCTTTCTTATCCTGGTTTACCAATCATTTTCTTTTCCTTCAGATTTTAAGTTGGTCCATTGTTATAACAGTGATTTAGATTTAATGGTCTTTTTGACTGAGCTGCAATATGCTGTGATTCTGGAGCTTTTGGCTATTGAAGTCTTCCTAGGTGGAACCAAACACAGTCCATGGAGATGCCCAGAAGTTCACACAGCTGCGTATGCACACGTACGCACACACTCCCTAACACTTCTGGAAACATGAGGCAAAATGTGATTTACCAGTGATGAAACTGGTATAGTTCTGTAAGACTTGTTCTAAGAAGATAAAAACTTACACAATTAACTAGCTTGTAAGTTTTTACTATGAGCATTAGTGCAGCTGTGTGATTCTGTTGTACACCAACAGGCTACTGTCAAAAAACACAGTTCATGCACATTTCTGAGAAAAAAAGATAAAAGGATAAACAATTGAGGCTGGAAGGGACCCTCAGGGTCAGTTTCTCTGTCCTCCTGCTGGGCGCAGGGCTAACTTCAGAGTTAGGCCAGCTTGGTCCGGGTCCCATGCTGCTGTCTGTCAAAAATCTCCAAAAAAATGGGCATTCCACAGCTGATACAGGGATTATCCATTCTCTCTGTAAACAGGTTTCCCTTTGGTTGGAACAAGAACAGTGCATATAAACTGGTGGTGAATGAACTCACGTGACTTGAGTGATGTTCTGAAACAGTGCTTTGATAGGATTTGTGGGAGGAGAAAGTGTCCCCTTGAGTCCAAGATGTGTATTTGTCTGATTGTAAAAGTGATGGTGTGATATAACTGTCTCTGATAGCAAAGGACTGGAGTCAGTGACCTATTTCAGATTTGAAACCTTGATGCTTTTACCAGTGGTCAGGTATTTAGGTGTTCTTTGTTCTTGTAGGTATGGTTGGACTCGGTGATCTAGGAGGTCCTTTCCAACCACAGTTATCCTGTGATTCTGTGAGATGGTCACCTTTCTGCTGCTTCCCTGTATTTATATAGACTTGTAAATGTTGTACAGTTCCCCTTGTGCCCTGCTCTGCTTATATTTCTGTAGGGAATAGAAACAGTCTTCCTCCTTGAATTAATGAAGCTAAGTCTCTCCTGAGGAATCGAAGAACAGGCTGGGCACAGTAATAGAGTTTATTATCTAATTTACCAGAGGAGCAATATTATTCACAGTTATGCATTTTGTCCCTTCTCTTGGTGCAGCAGAGGACACCTCCTACTCCAGGTCTGTTAGCGCAGTAGCTTTTCCAGGCAATTAATTCTCAGGCACACATATATAATGAAGTAAATATTTTACTTCAATTTTTTTTTTTTTCATATATATATATTTATGAAATGATCTTTCTTTTCTGCTGCCTTGCACCACTGTATGAATGATAAAGTCACTACTGAAATCCACCTTTGTTTTAAGTTTCTGAATCCTGGTGGAAGTCTAATTCCACTGGACCCTGAAGGCATTTTCACGCATATTCTAGCGGTGACAAGCTTAGGTGGTCTGTGAGGGAGTGGAAGCCTCATGCCCACTGTGTGAAACTTGAGGAATTGTGCAAAGAGGGACAGAGTGGAAAGGGCAGCAGCTGCTGCGTTAGCATCACTTTTCAGTCCGTGCTGCTGTGGCACCTTGCCCACGTCTGCAGAGTTGTCTGGCTCTGCAGTTACACGTATATGCACGCAGAGTATAAAATCACCTTTTACTCAAAGGACCATTCTTCTAAGGAAGGTTGGTGAATTGATCTGTTACGTCCCAAGTAATAGGTACCTATTTAATGACCTTGTGGATAACAGTCATTTTAGTATGAAGGAGAAATTTTGGTTCTCTCCATTATGATGAAATGTGCATTATATTTTAATTCAAGTTGTTAGAGGGAAAAGATTATTTGCTCGTGCTACAGGAAATGTAAAATTGCATCTAACGAGCTTGTTTGCAATTTTTAGTAATGTATATTGCCATTAAAATAAATGGTTTTAAATATTAAACATAGTAATTACACTTTTGATGGTATTTCATTTAAACTTGCTATGATGGAATAATTTTCCTTACAGAGCGTCAAATTGCCATCAATTCACTTTCTACCTCGGTTATTGAATTCTAGGAAGCATATATGCCTAAATAAAGTTATGAACTGTTTGCAGTATGGATATACTACTACAAAATATTCCTCAGAAATGAGTTTAAACATTATGTGATATGTAGTCAATAAGCTTTTTACTGCATCTTTAAATGAGGAATGTGTTTGAGAATGGACTTTACCAGGAGAGCTGCTTTGATTGGTCGTATAAGAAGTTGTGTAGCAAGAAGTGTCTTGAAAATTAGGAGGTAAACTTAGGTTTTGTAACCATGTTGTCCAGCCAAACACTGAGGTTTCAGCTGTTCTCAGGGAGTTTAAAAATTTGTAGTCGGTGGAAAACTAAGTCACTTAAGTCAAGGGTTTCAGAGCCTTAGTTAGACACTTCTTGAAAATACTGTCATCTTATCAGCTTTTACAGAGCTCTCCCACAAAAGTATCAAAGTGCTTTCCAGTAGCATATTGAATGACATCACTAACATTTTAAAATGCTTCAGTAATAGTTATACCAGAACTGTGATGACCTCTCTTCTGTTTTATTTAACGCAAAGACAACAATGCACTAACATCGTAGCAGTGGTTAAATTTGGGCAAGGAGTAGTGTGGGGTTTTTGTATGGACTTGAAAGCAGTTATAAACCAAGTTGCTTGCCAGGAGAGTTTCATGACAGGTGGGTCTGACCTGGCAGGGTAGGGAGTTGTGGGTTTTCTTCCTCCAAAATTGTTGACTCTGGAATCATGCTAGAGAAAATAAAGGAAAGATTACTGAGATTAATTGGTCAGTTTACTTTGGAAAATACTTTTGGAATTCTGTTTTATTTTGTTCTTGTCTTTTCTGTTCAAGGGAGCAAAAAATGTTTTGCTCAGTCAATGTATCTTGAAATGGTGTTTTCTTCAACTGATACAAAATGGTTCTTTTCCAACTCAGTCATCAGTCTTTCTAGAAGTAATAGAAAAGAAAATTAATGTCCTCTGGCAGAAGTCAAATGTTAGTTCAGAGAAGGCTAATTATTATTAGGTGAGGGTACGTTACTGTTGTAAGTCACAGGCTTTGTCAGCAGGAGGGGAGGCTGGAGACAAAGTGCATTTGTAAATACCTCATGTCAAAGGGTGTCAGCTGACTGATGGCTCGGTTTACTCCTGTCTCTAACCCCCGCTTCTCTTTAGTGACAAGTAACCTTAACCATGGGCCTCATATGTTACAAAGGCATAAAAGGCATGGTAACAATTGCATGTCATTGTCATCTTTGTCAGTCCCGATATCTGTACTGTACACTCACCCCTAAGGATGTAAGATGAAACTGGATGCTAAAGGGAACTTCCATAGATTACAGACTCATTTCTACAGAAATAGAAGTGTTTTACATTTGGAGGCTCTTTGCTTCTACCAAACATTTCTATTTCATGGCTAAAGCAACTCAGAATTTTTATTTTGGCTTTTCATGAGGAGTTTTTCCTGGTCTTGACCTACTCTACTATTGAGTGCCAGAGATCTGGAACAGGCTTCCCAGAGAAGTTGTGTAGTGTCCTTCTCTGGAGAGATTCAAAACCTGCCTGAACATGATCCTGGGCAGCCTGCTCTGGGTAACCCTGCTTTAGCAGGGAGATTGGATTACATGATCTCAAGAGGTCCCTTCCAATCCCTGTCATTCTGTGATTGACCTTCTCAAATCATAAAAACAGTCTGGTAAAATGTCTGGAAGAAAGGGTTCTTCTCGCAGGATGAAAGAACCAATGTAGCATTAGGAACAATACTGGGAAGATGCAGTGATAGAGGACTTGTGTTTGGGAATACAGCAACAGCCCAAGACTAGCTCTTAGTGGCACAGTACCAAGGAGAACATCATTTCTCAAAACTAGTGTGCAGGTAACTGGGTGAAAATGCCAACAGAAAGAGCATGTGCAAAGAACATATAACACAGAAAGATTGGAAAGCTTTTATCCCTTTGTGTTTAGTGTCAGCCCTGAGTCAGTTGAATGCCCTTTTGCCATCAATGGGTGTCTTTGAGATTGCAGCAGGTTACTTCCAGTATTAAGCACGTATGGTGATGAAAAATCCAATAAAGACTGGTTTAATGTGGGTTTACAGTCTGTTACTAGACAGATAGAGCATCCAAAACCATGCAGGCTTTTTTTATGGCTTCTGAGCATTCGCAGTGTCACCCCTACTTGGAAGGTTTAGTAAAATTTGTGCTAATACTGACACCTCTTTCTCCGTCTCTTTCTGTAGATCAGTTGCTACTCAAAGCTTAGTAAAATGAAGATTCCAATTTGGTTGAAATAGTCTAATTGTTTAAAAAGTTATTCAGGCAGATGATCACTTATCACCTGTACACAAGCACCCGAGTTTTAAAAGGGAAAGAATAGTATCTTTAATAGAACATTTGGAGAAAAGGCAGAACATTTGAGAACTTAGTCTTTTTGAAGGTTAATAGCATACTTTGTTTTTCTTCAGCTCCTTTAGGTGACACAATAAAATAGGCTGCTTCTTGCTGTGAGCTTTGTGTTTTGTAGCCTTACAGCCTCGTGTCTGCAGCAGCAGTGATTACACTCAGGTTGGTGTAGGACAACGAATAAGTAACATAAAACCATCTTCCAGGATAAAAAGGAGTTAAACTGTTTAGTGGTGAGTGTCCTTACTGCTCACAGAGGCCTTCTTGGCATCTAATTGCTCTGCTAGCCCCTGCATGAGGCATCCCCTGTGTGGCTAAGAAGAAACACACCCCTTCAATAGGGGCATTTCTCTGCTCTGACTCTCCCAACTGTCATGACGTTTGCTTGCCCCCTTCCTTCATCTTTCTCATGCTGATTCTTCTACACAAAATTTGTATCATTTTTGATGAGTAAAGGTCATAGCTATCTGTAATGACTGTTTCTGCCAACACTGCCCCTCAGATTCCTTGACTGTGCATTAGTAAGTTAAGAACATTTTTAAAATTAGACACACACACTGCTCACACGTAGCTAATTATCTCTGACTATTGCCTTCATCCTCCTTGGTGACTTCAGCTGTAATTCTAATGCTTTTGTTCATACTGACTTCTATAGATCTTGTAAGATTTCTTTCATAGTAACTTTTTCAGTGTATATCATGCCCTAAAATATGAATAATATTGGATATGAGTTCTTATTTTTCTGGGAGGAAAGTCAGAGCATCAAATTTCAGAAGAAATTCAGAAAAATTCAATTGGTATCACCAATTGAGAGGAGACCAGAGAGTCCTGCTACCACTGTCTATACCAGCAGTGCCCTGCCTTTTGCTGTGTTAAGTTTCATTATCAGAGGAACTTCTGCTCACTGATGTTAGTGCCCTTATGTTAATGTCTATGTTCTTAGACCATATGACAACCTGTCCAATAGTGAAAGAGGCTTGTGTGCATGATGCTGCAATAGAAAGGCAGGTGGATCAAAGGGATGTTCTTCCCAAAAGCTGGTCATTGAATAATTGTGCTTTCAATCATACAGCTACTGCACAGACTCTCTTTAGTGTTGTTTATATGCTGCAGCTCAGTAAAGTGTGCCTGTCCACTTACACTGGTAATCTGGAGCATATATTCATTCCTCTAGGCAGAGAAATAGGCTTTTTGTTCGTATATGCAAAGTAAATGCTGCTTCTTTTCCTTCTCCGGTATTATCTGAAGGTCTAATTTGTGTAGATTTTTTACACCTGGCTTTAAATGATTAGGATAGATACACTACTATTGAATGTGTACCTTTTAATATGCTCTTGTGGTTTTAGGCTTAATTAGTAAGGCTCAAAAGCTTTGCCTACATAAAGGTTAATAGGTGATGTTACTGACAAAATGAGCCATTGCTAAATGTCCTTGACAAATGTGATAGTTTTGTTTCCAGAGCATTTATTTTGCTCAAGGGGTTTCTACTTCTCTTGTCCTCTTCCATTATCATGGTCAATTTGAAAGAAAAGGAAGCAATGGCAGACAAGAATCATTCAGCCCCTGTTATATCTTCATTTGAACCTGACCCTTTTTGGCTTGTTTTACAAAATAAAGTCCAACTTCTACCTGAGTCAGCACTAGTAGCAGAAGTCAGAGAGTAGAGGTCAGGCACATTACGGCTTCCATGGGCTCTGATACACTACCTGTGCTTTTCTGAAGTCAGAAAAAAAGTGCTTCCCTGGTGGCATAATTAGTCCAGCTCTGAGCACAAAGTTTCTCCCTTTTTTGGGGAAGCCAAAACTAGAACTCAGGCTGTCACCTGGGTGATGTCCCTCCGGTTTGCCTGGCTCTCTGAGCACTCTGGAAGCATCTTTGGCCAATTCCAAAATTTTGCTTTCTCCATCCTGAAACAAATCACAATTTTTGTTATACAAAGCAATTAGCCATTTAGCTGAAGTCTATTTTAATGAACCATAACACTATCTAATGTAACTGCACAATCAGTTGTTTTTGTACCATTGTTCCTATATCAAACTGCTTATAAATTGTTAATAGCATGGTTGAAAAATAGTCAGTGAACAAGGCAGGGCTGGGGATCTCTTTGAAGGAAGAGAAAAAGTGGTTTTTTGGCACTTTGCTGATACACTGAAATGTGCTGAAGCTATCAAACCAAAATAGTGCAGGTTCCTTCAGGATGCGTGCACAGCATATGGGAATACAGACAGAGGTGCCTGTGGCCCCTCCAGTCATGTATTAAGTGTAGATGGGTGTAGTAGATGTTCCAGAGTCATGTCACTTATCCAGGGTGAATGGTCAAATCCCTTGCTTCTAGCTCTGAGATCAATGGTTTATGATAAGAAGCCAGTTTTTATGTATGTTTTTAAGGAAACACACAAGAATCTTACCAAAGTTACAGCTTCTAAATTGTCCTTTGTACAATAGGAGCTTAAAATCGAAATACTATCTGGAGAGAAGTACAAAAATGGTTAGGAGTAAGAGCTATAATAACAATACAGTCAATGTGTTTTAGACTTAAATATCACAAGTCAAGCTGTAACTATTTTTAATGGTTATTGAATAGGTATGTGATGACATACATTACAAGTTTTAAAATTTTCATGTAAGGTACATGTTACCAAAGTCATGACAATGAAGTTCAATTATCAGTCTAGTAAGTATTACGGTACTGCTGTGTACTGCAGAGTAGGAATATTGATTTTAAATTTTTTTTTTTTAATATATTTATTATTTTAAAGCAATACATAAGAATTTTTTTTTTTTCTTCAAGTCCAAGAGAAGGAAGTGGACTATTTTGTAACAGCCTGAACTGATCCTACAAACTTTAATGTTTATGCTGGGCTTTTCTCATGAGCCATGTCGTGCAGCTGTGTTAAGCAGAAGGTTTCAAGATTAGACCCTAATTCAAGAAAACATAATGATAGGTCTAATAAACATGAGAAAGACAAGGGATATAGCACAGTGTTTAACTAAACAACATGTAGGCACCGTATCAAGAGCAGCCTGTGGTTTTCTATTCAAGATAGTTTACTTGTTTTTTCTTACCACATTAAATTTCGGCCTTTATCCTGGTGCACAGTGAAAGAGCCTGTGTGTGATGCTGAGGTCAGTGGGAACCAGTGAATCAAAGAATCTCTTAAATTGATCCTTTAGGCATTTTTGTCATTATTGTTATTATTTCCCTCGCACTTTTAAGAACAGTTTAAATCTGCTTTTCTTACTACTTGTCAAAGAATATTTCAAAAGAAGTTCTGGATCTTAACTATTTAGTGCCTCCAGTGATTAAATTTTCTTTACCATTCCTTAAACTGAATTGTTCACTAGTTCTCTTGTGCTCCTAATCCATTTACAAAAGCTTTCAGTAGCCCAGTCACTGCTTATGAACCATCACTGACAACATAGCTATGGTTCCTCGATTTCCTCTTTTCCAGCCCTAGAGGGGTCAGGATCCTGTGGTAATGAGCATAGATATTTCAGAAGAACATAAAAGCCTCTTGTTATCTCAGAGATTATAGTAAGAAGCAGCATGAGCTACTGAGTAAGTTACTAATTACTAACTCAGAGACTAAAGAAGTTGATTAAGTTCATTCACATTGGGCTCTTTGGCACTTTGGAGGTTCTTTTGAAGGATTTATGAGACACATGACAGCAGTTTAAAGTTCTAGATCTACATCTTTGCTGTTATTTGTGAGCATACAATATATTTTATATGACGGTGTGCAGAAGGAAAGCAGGTGGGTTTTGGCATCTGCGGCTGTTGTGCAGAACGTAGGTCAAATGGTAAGAAGGTATCATTAACTGTGCTCATATTTACTGAGAAAGAGTTAAGGTGCTGACATGCCTTCAAAAACTTACAGGCAGAGAAACATTAATACTTTCAACTGTGTATAAATATAGCCTTTGGTCTTCCTTTTGAGTCTGTTAAATCCAGTATTACCTGAACAATAGCTTCCAATTAAACTAACTGTTCTTCAGTCCCAGTAATGTTCCCCCTAAGGCGATGTATTTCACTGTGCTTGCCTAGGTATTGACTTGCTTATCACATCATTTTATTCTGAAGAATAAGGAAACTCAGTGCTCAATTTAATTTAAAACAAATAAAAATTAAATACTACCTGTCAGATAGAGATACATAATTTTTATTAAAACCTATACAGATATATAATATTCACCCTGTTTTGCAGGATTTGTTGCCAACAAATATAACTCTTTCATTAAAAACCATACATTTCATTTCCTTAAAATAATTTCATGAAATTGAACATTTTAAAGTATGAAATGGGCCAGGAGGCTGTCTTTTTCAGTCCTCTTGTGGCTTTCAGCCATACAAAAGTGCTTTATCATGCTACAGAGATGTTTAATGTCAAGATGATTTACATTCCTGAATATTATAACTGGAGCGCTTAAAAGTCGTTAAAGTGTAAAAATGCTTGGTCATTATTGTCAGTGTTTTAAAGTGTGTCATTCATTATTTCATGCAGTTCTAGATCAACGGTGCAGAACACAAGTTCTTATGTTTCAAGGATGTAAAAGAAGAGTAAAGAGCAACTTTATACAAATCGATTAATGTATGAAAATTTAAAATAGACGATTAGAAAGGAGGAACAGTATCCCACACTGCAACAATGAATGCACATGGGTCCACATTTATAATCTTTTGCATAAGAATTGCTTGGAAGATTGTTTTTTCTCCTATTAAGTTTTTCTTCCTCAGAGTTACCAGTCACCAAGCCCAGGAAGGATAATCTTTATTCTTTACGGAAAAAAGAACTAAAGACAATTCATCATGGTCCTGTACAGTTAAAAATGTGACTGAAAAGAAAAGATGGTCATTTTATTAGTGCTGCTGTTAATTATCAACCCTAATAGGGCTTGAATTTTTGGACTACGACAGCATGGTATTTTTAGATGCGGACGGGTTATTTTTAGAAATTTTAATAGCTCTTTCTGATCTGCGAAATTTATCTCAAGGCACTTTTACAGAACACCTATTAGAAATCATCCCAATAAATTAGTGTAAAGCTCCTATAGCTGAAGCAGCTTTTATGTTCCCTCTTGGGTAGGAACCAGCAAGGCAGGCGCCCCAGTGCCGAGCCACCAGAAGTCTGGCTCGAGACCAGTGCCTGGAGGTGAGTTCATGGGGTGTCATTACCCTTAAGGCTTTTTTAGAGGGTTAATTCCTGTAACATCCAAAGAACTCAGCACTCTGCTTTTCAAAAAAATAATAATTTTTGCTTCCTATTTACATCATGGCCTATTAGTTATAGCACCGGCACAGGCAATACCAAGATACTGGCTTTGAGGCCCTCCTCCTCAAAAGGGGATTTATATCAAGTTGCCAGGATTGTGCCTTGACCTCAACTTCCCAGGCTGTGGTGGCAGGGTTGGGAGGTCTCCAACCCAAGGAAGTGGCAGATTTGTGAGTCCACATGGAAAGAAAGCAAGAGGAAATCCTAGTGGTTAGTGTTGAAAGGAGGATTTATGGATGTTAAGGACCAGCTTCATACTTTTTACATTTTGCCCACCTCTATAGGAAAATGGTGATCTTCTGCAACAAGGCTGGACCAAGCTGTACTTCTGCAGCTGTGTCAACCAACACATAGTTCTGCACTTCATTTTTTAACCTGTAATCTAAAGTTGCCAGTCAAAATATCCTGTTAAGTTGCAGGGACACTTAAAAGCAGGAATTTGAGGACCTGAATATGAATTTGCTCTTCTGGGGAATGAAGTCACTCACCACAGATGAGATATCATGTTTAATTGGCTTAGAAGTGGGATGGAAAGCGAACAGAGAAATCTTGACTGTGACATTCCAGTCAAGGCACCTGCCTGGCAGGGCACTGATCTTAAACCTCTCATCACTGTCTAGGCCCTCAGGGAGGATTAGGCTTCCAGGTTTGCAAACATGGGGTCAAAGAAATTAATGCTGAGTTACTAAAACCTGGAATTCAATACGTGAATTCTTTTGAGGTGCCTGATCCTGCAAAATACTGCAGCTTCCCTTAAAACTGATGTGTACTAAAGGTCATCTTGATCTGGGAGATCAACATCCATCTGTCTTACTCGAACCTCTGTTAATCTTTAAAACCTAGTATTATAAGGCAGGGTTACAGGAAAGGAGAGGTAAAGGGGCAACACCAAGACAGTTTAACTGCAATTGATTTTCCAAGTCAAACTCTGTGCCTGCGAGTACAGCAAGCTCTAGCCAAAGCGTGTGTGAGTTCTCTTGATAGACTCAATGTAGTCAGAGCCCACCCAATTTAGATACATCTTATGAAAGAACAACTGATGTGGATTTATACAGCTGAATTGCTCAGTATCATTCATCACAGCACTGTGAAGGACAGGAAAAATCCTGGAAAAGATAATTATTCTCAAATAATTGGTTAGATTTTTCTGACCCGGTAAAAAAACCCCAACAACAAAAACCAAACAGTTTTCCGTGTATGCGTTTTAAGAATGTTGTTACTTACATCTGGACGCTGGAAGCAGAGGCAAATGATGATGTGTATTCCTATGATTTGTTTCTATGATCTATTTCTATGAATCAGAAATAATTTTTGTCCTATGAAAATAATAGTTGAAATCTGCCTCTGCACTGTTAGAGTCTGGAAAATTGTTGATCAAATCTGTGGGGTGCCTCTTTGTGCTTTTTTCCTTCACAAATGACACTTTGCAGTCTGCAGATGGGAAGTAATTGCCCTGAAGTGTTTAGGCAGTTGGACTAGATGTTTGTTGTAGGTCCCTTCAACCTAAACGATGCTATTCTATTGTAAAAAACACAAAGATGGAAGCCCATATAGATAAATAACATCCGGGCACTTGCAACATATAGAAGTAGATCCATGAACATGAATAATGAATGAAAACTATGGCCTGGAAATTTCCAAACCATGCAAATTTCCCCAAGTCTAGACTTAACTGTATAGTGATGTTTCTGCTTATCATGTACATTCAGTGATTATTGAAGAAAGAGAGTTTGAGAGATTATTACACTTTCTTTGCAAAGATGATGAGGAAATACATCAGCTCTTTTTATTGCCACAATAATTGTAAAATCAATCACATTACGTATTATTGTTCTCTCATCAGCTTTTATATTTGTAAGGCAGAGCAACGCTACAAAGTTAATACAGCAAACATTCCTCAGCACAAACTTTCATTCTCATGACAGTTTCTTTTCTGGAAATGAGAACAGGAAAACAACCAACCCACAAGCCCTAGAAAAGCTGGAAAAAAATGACCCACAAGTTCCACAGCTGTATCAGAAGCTTCTTGCCCTTTTTTTTTCCCGTTCTCATGATCAGTCTTTCAGTGTTATTTTTCTCTTTCCTTTTCAGTCTGCTATTTTCTCAGTTCTATGTGTTAGTCTGTCCTGCCATTCCTAAGTGTCTGGTGTACATATGTTTGGATGAGGAATTTGGAGAAGTTAAGCTCCCAGCTTGCCAAGTGCCAAAGGTGGAAGACAATGACTCAAAATCCCAAAGCAGCAAAAATATTTCATGGCCACAGGCCACAGATTCAGATGGTTGGCATTGGCAGTGGGGAAAAATGGAGTCCAGGTAGCTGTTCATGCCCAGCTTTGCCTTTGTCCACTCATTGTAGACTAGTGACAGGACTTTTTGGGGCTGTAGACCAAGTACAGTTGTGTTGAGGCACTGCTGGTTTGAGTCATGCAGGCAGTCCCCAGGCTGTGCTGTAGCTCTTTCCTTAGGCACAAAACCAGTCAGCATTTGGAAGAAATACTTAGTCCTGTCCTGAGGCATTTTGGTCTACTGGCAGTAGACTTTGGGACACTGAAACAGTGACAGCACTGTGAAGCTCCCATGGAATGGTGTGCCCACTCTGGTTTTCATGTTACTTTCCATCAAAGGCCCCTGATGGCTCATACTTTGTAAGCATAAGCTGTAGGAGCCAAACAGAGCATATGAACTATTGGATTTCTGATCGTTTCTGCTGTGTTCATGGTATAAAGTGGACCATATGGTGGGAGAGGAACTAGAGAGGAAGTGATGGCTGAGAAGAAAACCTACAAGATCCCAGTTGAGATGCAGTGTCTTGATGCTGTTGTTTCAGGTGGCAACAAGTAGTGGAAGAGACCAGCATGAAGCTCACCTCTCCTCAAGCTGAAGAAAATGCACTTGTAAGAAATCAATAGGAGAAAAGAGAGATTTGTACTACTTTAGGCAGTGCAGTGTTGTAAAAATTCCTTCTTTACATCACTATGTAAAGCCTTATGCTTAAAGCTTTGCCAGACTGCTGCCTATCTCTTCCAAGGTTTACCATACAGAATATCTATCTTGATGGTTTTTTCCCTTCTGCAGTGTCCCTTCAGCTACACTGAACCTCTCATCTGAAGTAATTTTATGTTGTCTCAACTCCCAGAAGAGGCAGCTACCCCGCAGCTTCCATCTCTGCCTGTTTTGTCTATGGCAGTCTGTGAATCAATACCGCTGACTTCTATTTAAAAACCTGCCCTTTTGTGCATGTCCAGACTCACCTCTAACATTGCTTTTACCAGCCCACCTCTGAGGAAGCAGATGGTGTGCTCTGAGGGCTCTGCAGAGTGTCTGGGTACAGCTGAACCCATCTGGCACTGGAGAACGCTTCCCTGCCTTGTTCACTCCAGGCAGTTAGCAAGCAAGGAGACTTTCTGCGGATGTCGCCACCAAATGTTTCCCTTCATTCTTCATTGTCTGATTGTTACCACTGCATTCTAACTCTATCCAATTGTTGCAGTGAGATGCAAGCCATTTTCAAAACGAATTCCCTGCCCAGTGTTGTATAGCAAGGAAGGACGTCCTGTGTTGCAGTAGGGTCCACACTGGCATGAAAATACAAAAGAAAGCATCCTGGAATGTAATTTCACAAAGGTTTTATTCAGAATTTGAAACACTACCTTAGCATGCTTCATGCTGCTCCCCACTGCACTGCAAGTTATTAACTTCCATATTTATTAGCACCCTTGGCCTGTAGCCACTTGGCTGAGATGAGCTACGTAATCTGCCTGTGCCGGTACCTACACAGGAGCCTCTCTGCTGTCTTTCCTGGTACTGTTGTGCTTCTGGGAGGAAAAAGGGGAGTTTTTCACTAAAGATGATCAGGTGACACTAACTTGGTGGAATAAAGAGAAGGGTTGCACCCCTGTGGTTTTTGGATGATAAAAGTCCCGAGTTTTGCTGAGCAGAATCCAGCACTTTCTGCCTTGAAAATTTGTGATCTATGTTCAGGGAAAAATTTGTCCTGACTGCAATCCATAAGTCAATGGGACAACACTGACAGAAGAAAAAGAAGAAATTGAGATTTGTGTCTAGCTTGTAATTTAAACATTAATTCTGGGCTTCCACAGGTAGTTTTGATGCCTCTTTTCAAATTGTTCTGGAAAGAGCACAAATACAGTTTTAGCCCTTCTATCCCAGAAGCACTTGTCAGAAGCCTGTTTGGCCCTCTTCCTTGAAATCTAGTATAAATTTTTCCCAGGTGCTCATTTTTCACCCACTCCTGATCCCAGCAACAGTGTAAAGCTAAATACTTGCAAACAAGAGCTTTTTCTTGACTGGGTATATCCTCAAACCTTAACAGTTTCTTATTTTACACAAGTTGTTTAACTCTGCAAAGGGTAGAGAAGTATTACAAGTTTGCTTCAATTTGCTAGTTTGTTGCTTTGTTTTTATTCACTTTTTTCCATTTTTGCACCTCAACAATTATCATATAAATTATTATGAGCACAGCTCTCTTTCTGTTTCAGTGTTTGAATTCCCGTGCATCTCTTCTTTTAGAAAAAGTGTCCAAGACAGGAAAATATTGCAAATGTATATTTATACTTCTATAATTTGAGAAATTATCAATGTTTACATAGGAAAGAAACCACAGGAGCGTGTATTATTTTTTTACTATTGGTTAAAGTTTAGGATACCATATGAAACTGAGTATTTTTGGTGTACTTTCAGAGCATCAGTTATGACTAGACTTGTGTAAATCCTAAATCAAAACTACACAATGTTCAAAATCAGACTTAAACACACAGACACACTTCCATTTTGGTCATGAAACATGAATTTTGTAGGCAATTATTCTATTGTTGGCATTTTCTGAGTTTTTCCAGCCCATCTCCTTGTCAATGGCAATTTTCGAGGCAGCTTTATACAGCAAATTTCCAAATGTGGGGAAAAGTAATCTACTCTTCCTTCTTTTTCTTTTTTTTTTTTTTTTTTTTTTCAAATGGTTGAATCTGGCATGTTCATCTGTGTAGTCTGGTTTTACTTCGTTGCAGAGAGGGATGGAGGGACTGACTACACTCTCATGGAGCCTTTTAACATTGCAAGTGTGGCATTCATGAAGGCTGATTTCTTCTGCATCAGAGCTGAAGCTCTCTTTAGATTCTTCGTTGTCTAATAATAGTGGTTACACTGCTGTGATTTCCTCAGTGAAGGATCAGTCCTGTACAATAACCATTTATTGGTGTGGTGTGCACAAACCGAATGATTTAGAGAACTCTTTGACATTGTTTGACTGGTCATTTCATTGGTCTCTAGAGATGGACAAAGAGTTTGAATCAGCCTCATTTTCCTAAGCAACTATGTTTAAAAGATATCATTTAGGCTAAAACTATGGGGTTTTTTTTGCTTTATTGTTATTCTTCCCTTGATTATTCTGTGAATTAGCCAGTTAGTCAGAATTGCTGTCTGACGGGGAAATCAAACCAGTGTGTTTATTTTGGATCCTTTTAAATTCAGTTAATTCTATATGAGAATATTACTCTGCTGCTAAGGGTAAGGATTTTTGAGGGGTGCATGAAGTCTGCTGGGAAACATCAGAGTTTTCATACCTCAAACCTATAAAGTCTTTCTGTTGAGAGACCAGAATCTTCTCCTGACAGTACCACTGCAGTCTAGAGCCCAACTCATGTGAACTCATGGTCACAGAAATACCTTTGTAGGCTGAAAGCCATGTGGTAATGATACACGTTTCCTCCACTTGCCATTCCAGATTCAAAATGTGTTTTTAAGTTTTTAAAACTTCAGCTTTAACTTTTAATAGTACTTTTCTTGGCATCTTAGAGTAATTCTTCCCTTCCAGTGATTCATATCAGTATTGCTGCATTTAACCAGTGCTTGACTATCCTCACTGAGCTACGTTGTGGCTTAGTTACAGTGTCTTGTGTCCTGCTTTGCCACAAATGTAGATGAGATATTCTCAGCGTTCACATTAAGTTGGAGGAGACTATTGTGGAAAACAAATACAGGTGGACTCTGCATAGCTTGAGCTCTAGCTTTGTTTATCTGTTTTACACTAGGACAAAATTTGTAAACATGATTCCAGATGCTCATTCAAACCTCACTGAAAAACCATAAGAGCATGGATCCTGTTCAGATTTGCCATTGTCACCTCTGACTTGAGGAGTATATGAATTGGCATGCTTAGTATGTGGTGTGGCAGGGGAGGTTGGAATGATGACCACAGGTAGCATAATTTGGACAAAAATGGGAAAAGGCTGGCTGGATGTGCCTTCAAAAGTTTTGGTCTATTAGATGAAGATTTTAATGATTTTTGATAATTCAGTAATTTACACAAATGTGTTACTCGCTATAGTGCTCAGCATGATTGTTTTAAAACAACGGGGTGTCTGGTACACATACCCTTCCCTTCCCTTCCCTTCCCTCTGATGCTACCACACTGTTGCCATTTGACACATTATGTGAAGCTTTCCCTCTTCATTACTTGACAGAAGGTCCTCAGAAGCTTTTTAGCTGTAGTGCACCTCTCAGCATCTGTGTTTTGGCCACCTAAGTGCTATGTCATATAAGGAAGTGAATGACAAAATAAAACAGCTTTGGGCTTCAGTATCAGTTTATCTCATTATGAGATACTCATGTTGTTGTGCAACCTTGCTGGTATGCAGAAATGAGTTTCAGAAGGGTCAAGCGAAGCAAATCACTGAGATGCTGCTAGTGAAATTTCAACTAGTCATGGTGGAGCTGAAACTGAGGATGAGGGAGGAAAAGTAGGAAGGAAACGATGGGCAGAAACAAGGTAGTATTGGTGCCAAGACTTTGAGCTAATCCGTATTTATTGTGTCTGTTTAGCAATGTCTGAGGAAATAAACTTTACTAAGAAAAATATAAAAACATTTATCTGCAAAAGGATCATTTGTGAGCTAATACTTCCTTCAGTCAGAGCCTGAGGCAAGAGGGTGTTTGGATGTTTCAGTGGTGAGTATAGCTGAAGGATTCAGTGTCTCTAGAGCAGGGAAGCCAAGCTAATTGGTCTGCAGATACCTGCAACCCAACGGCACTTCTACATGGCTGCTGAAGTCCAACAGTGCATGCAGGGAATGGCGATGGGAGACGTATGCTCTTGTAAACATGATCATAATATGCATAAGGAGTTTCTTTTAATACCTGATATTTACAAGTTTCCTGTTGTTCTTTGTTGCATCTTTTTCTCATTATCACTATTGAAAGACATTTTTAGTGCTGCTCCTCTTTCTAACCTTGGGTTACTTCAAACAGATGGTTTTTAAATGCTTTCTTTGTGTTCCATGGAGTGTGTGCAGGAAATCTCAGGTGATTTTTGGTTTGTTTTTTTTTTTACTTCTTACATAGAATCATTAAGGTTGGAAAAGACCTCTTAGATCATCAAACCCGACATTATCATGACCACTAAACCATGTCCTGAAGTGCCACATCTACATGGTTTTTGAACATCTCCAGGGATGGTGACATGAACAGCCATGAAGGAAAAGTGTCTCCTACAATTTACCATTTTGTCAGCTGCACACAACTTTCTTTATACAATTTTTAGCACAAACTTTGCATTACTTTGTTTCTACCTGCTTATCTATTTCATAATACGTTGAGCAAGCCATTGATGTCAAAAGTCTGTTTTCCCCCAAGAGGTCATTTCTTAATCATGCTCTTCACATACAAGTAACTGCACTTATGACCCAGCAGGTTGCTGAATATATGTTTCATGGAATCTTGAGGGTTTTTTTCCCTAACATTTGCAATTGGTAATTTGTACCAGCTGGAGCAGCCATTATCACTCCTTTCTTATGGCTCAGTAAAGGAGAGGGGAGTTGTTGCAATTAAAACAAGGAGGTAGTATTTCACCAAGCATAAGTACTGGATATATTCTTAGGATGGACTTCTTGGATGCTTGCATTGCATTTTTCAGTTCATCCCTAAACAGGACACCGAGTCTTGGAAAAATGAGCATGGCTCAGAAATTTGGTTTCACCTGAACTTACTTTAAGCATCAGGGCTGCAGTGTCCACGTTGTGGTTTTGGGGTAAGTCCAGTTCCTGTACCCATTAGCAAATGGACAGTTTTGAAATGCTGTTAGTGGTTAGCCACAGTAAACCTGGCTCTGTAAGTCACGGTGTTTAATTAAAAAAGACAAGGAAGCAGACTGCAGTGCAAAGTCAAAACTACCAGGATGTCAGTAAGGGTGTGGAGAAGTGTTCTGAATCATTTGCATCCCCCCAAAAAACATGACTGGGACTGTACTTGTGCTGCTCTTCATTACAGTTTGTGGCTTGGCTACCTCCGGTTTTCATTTTGTAATTGCTTTTTCTTGACATTTCTCTGGAAAGACTGTGGTTCTTCTGATAGTGCCCAGGTTGTTAAAAATTCCTGGCCTGGCAAATATCTATCTTAACACCTTCATCATGTGCAGCTAAAGGTTGGCAACAGCCTTGGTTTTCCAGCCTTTAGGAAAAGGCAAGGGAGTGTTTACTACTGACTTTGGGAATGCTTCCCTCAAAATAAAGACAATTAAAGGTAGCAAGAACAGGCTTGTTTTGTAGAAGTATAGACTGGCCAACTTGCATCTGCCTAGAGGAATATGGTTTTGCTGTTTAATGCAAACATTGCAGGCTTTAGGAGAACAGCAGCTTTTTTTTAAACAATATTTGTCAAAATGGTAACTTGTATATTGAAAAAAAGGCATATTATGTATGTGAGCTAACAAATTCACGTGCTTGTATAACCAGAGAAGTGTGGTGAACTCATGAACTTTAGAGTAATTTCTTCAGGCTACGGAAAGTGCATAGCAAAGCTTTAAAATGGTAATAAGTAAAATTTTAGTACCGTCTCAGCTTGTTTTTCTGATTTTTAGAGCAGCAAGTCAGCTGTGTAAATAATGTCAATCAATTAGCTCTGTAATATTCCGTTCTGAGTAGAAATCAGAGGAAGATAAGTGAGGATCCACATCTTAAATGTATCTCAGTGCCTGGGTATCCAAAATCTATCAAGGAAGGGTATAAGCCTTTAAATATAAAGGAACTGGTTGAAGTTTTTAACCAGAAATCTGAGTGTTTTCCATTTATTCCTATCTAGAGTGAAACCAAATCTGAAATGTTTTATCAGCGAGTTTTTAGCAGCTGTGTAAAATGTATCCAGATTTATATATAGCACAAAATCTTTGGCTAGTATCAGCTGTCCTGTCTCTAGAGGGGTCAGCGATGATGACTTAAGGGTATGCAGCTGCCTGAGGGATCAAGAGAAAGTTTAGGGCTCCATTAGAGTAAGCAGAAGTTTGCCAAAACCAAACCCTGCAAAGAGCATTGAGGTCACATGGGAATTTGCCATTGATCTGTGCCTGTGTCTTGCCATAGCTGATGGGATATAAGTGAGATGTAGTCTCCATCTGGGTCTCAGGAAGTGCTGGTGGCTGAATGTGGTCTGAAAGGAAGCAGCATTGGGCACCACTTCTCTTGCATTTGCTTACTGGGCACTTCTGAAGACCAAGCAGGGACATATTCCTGCCTGAATTTCACACTTGGAGTGAACTCTTGATGTACACTTGCCTAACTACCCTGCAGGTTCCTAAAAGCTGCTCTGAAACATAAGTGGTTTTAGGAACTGGAAAGAATAAGATAATCGCAGACTTTCTGCCCATGGATTTTTAATGGTAACAGATGGGGGAACTAAGGTTACAATGAAATATTTTGAAATTACCAGTTGAACATCTCCCCGATCTCTGCCACGAGCATTAAGCAGAGCGAGCATGGAGCTCTGACATTCAGATCTGCACAAAGCAATCTGCTAGCATCATTTGAAAGAATGACCTTGCTCAAGGACCCAGAAATGTGATAATTGTGGTTTCAAAGAAAAAGATTCCATCTGTATAAAACAAAGGGGAATGCGTCATTGGATGCATCAACACTAAACTGATATTATGTGTTAGTTGCCTCACGTGCAAATTTAGATGGTTCATTTCAGGTAGCTATTTTCAAAGATGCAAATTCAAAATTGTTAGATTTGTAGTTGACATGGTGAAACTGGGTTGGTTTTTTTTTTTATAAAAGACACCAGTGACTTGGAAAGACTTAATTCCAGATCCTTTAGATCTCATTTTCAACAGGTTCAGTGATCCTATGGTTTCCCAAAAAAACCTAATTCATGCATCCCAAAAAGAAGTAGTCCACCCAAAGGAAAGCTTACTTTGGGAAACAGCAGTTAGAAGATGGCTAGTTGTGGAAACAGAATATAGCAGCCTTTCTTTCTCTCACACATCTAAAGTTTACCCTCATTCAGCTCTCAGTTTATTCAGTCAAAGGAGTCATCTCACCTCGTTTTAGCTGTCTGAAACCATAATGACTGCCTAATCTCATCTTTTAGCTCATTTCTGTCATTAGTCAGGGAAGGAAGGCTCACCAAAAAGGCAGTAGTACATCCTTTCCTGAGGAAGTATATCACAGGCAGCCTTTGAAGGCATTTCATCCTGGCTTTCCACCTCCAGTGACTTCTGTGACTTCAACTCTGTGCTTGATTTCTAGAAAAGGTTAATGCTAGCTGAGGTTATTGACCTGAATGAAAAAAGACCCATGACCTAATGACCTCATCACCAAAGACTGATGTCAAATATTTACCCACTTTTTACTGCTTACATTTTCTGACATGGTTCTCAAAGTTCAGAACCTGAGAAAGGGGAAGGTGTTTGCACATGTAAGCACACCCTTTAGAAGTTTTCAGTAGCAGATGGAGACAAGAGTAATTCAAAGGACTCAGTGCTGAGGAATTGTGGATGCTGAAAAGCTGCTAGCAGAGGGATTTTCTCAGGTTCTCACAATATTAGGTGAGAATCCTGCCTTTCTCATGCACGTTATGAAAAACAGTGGGATGTTTTTTGTAAGCTAGACTAACACATGGTGTTTTGCTAAGTTGTGTTTATGGTACATTGGAAAAATGTTTTGCAATGGGTGCTGTAGGACTTTAGCCAATCACCCTAGGAGATGGGTGATCACTGACCAATCGCCCTATGGGGCTAGGGTGTATAAAACAGGGTTGTAAATTAATAAAGTGGCTTCTTTTGCCTGCTGTTCCTGAATTTATGTGTTGCTGCATCTCTCTGCTCCCAGTATAAACAACGACAAGGAATTGCTTAGGCTGTTGTTTTATTTGAAAACCCTCCAGTAAGATGAAGTTTGCTAATATTTTGGGCACAGAATGTCCCTTCCTGTAATAGTCATGAAGGAATTTGTGACTGTGAAGTGAAAATATAAACTATATGTGATTTCAGTTACAGTTGGCTAATGTGGTCAAAAGCTTATTTAACTTGAGATGAGTTGAAACAAGCCATTCACTGTCCTGCCAGGGCCTCTGAAGATACTGCTGCATTTTCATGCTTCTAAATAATACAAACATGATATTGCAGGAAGAATGAGGAAGGCAAAACAATTACTTGGGAAATTGCTTGTAAATTCTTCTGATGCAAAATGGCAGTGTAGCAATGCTCTGTGTGAGTGCTCCTTGCAAACACACCTTTTTCTTCTCTGGATGTTGTCACTTCCTTTTTTCTATGCAAAAGCAGTGACAGAAGATAACTCTTCAGCTTAATACAAACCCATTGGGTCAGAGGCTACCAGCTCCTCTATTTTCGGTTGTGTTTTGGGGATTACTGCTGGAGCTGGCTTTCTAGGTTGTCTTTTTGTCAGTGGTTCACACATACTCTATATGCAAAGCCTTAGCCTAAGATGTGGCAGACTGTTCAATGAATCATACCTGATGAAAGTGAGCTGGTGGATTACTTTGTGTGCTGTACCCCTCCCACCAACCCAGTATTTTAGTGGAGCATCCAAGGGTCTGCTGTGCAAACTGTGGAAGCATCTGTCCACCCAGCTTACTGAAACTCCTGCACATGTGCGTGATGCTGCATCACCACACACAGTCTGCTCTGGGTGTTTTGGGGCAGTCTTAAGTCTTCTGTGCACTTGCTTTGCAGGTACTTTACACCCTTGCAGGCAGATGGATACTGTCATGGGGCATCTGACAAACCTTCTATACGTCCCTGGAATATCAGGTTTATTGTGTTTGTACATTATGGTGAGATAACAGATGCACACCTATTTCTATGTAGCAATTCTTGAACAGAAATAAGAGTTTACTGCGCAGTGAACATCTGTTTCTCAGACTTGTTCATGAATTTCCTACTAGTAATTGTGGTTGTTTTCCAGGGAAGGGTAAGGAATGTTCTGTAGATCAGAAGGCAGAGGGTTGTCTTTCAGTTCACCAGATACTTGTCTTTCCAGACTGTAGGTGCATCCCTTGGTCTTTTTCTGTGTGTAAACCGAAGCTGACATTTACACAATCAGACCTACTACTGATCATTATTTTGTTAATTTCTAAGGCTTGTGATTGATTTTATTTATCTATTTTGATTTTTTTCAAAGCTGTTTGTGCTGGCTATCAAAAGAATGTTGTCACAAATGAGTTGTCTTTGAAATCATTCTCCTGGGTTTTCATTACATAAGTGTAATTTGATAAACAAAAGCCACATAAACACAGGCTGATAGTAGAAGGTGCCTCTTATTCATGCCCCCAGAGTCAGAGGGACAAAGATTTGCTGAAGATGAAAGTGTTTCTCACTAGTGTCTAATTGTACTGACACTCTTTTTGTCTGCAGAAATCTCATGAAGGACCTTGTTGTAACTGGGATTAATCTCATTGTGTGCCAGATTTTGCTCATGTACCTCTGTGATGAACAGGACCATGAATAGAGTGTCCCATACTGACAATAACGCTGACAATAATTACCACTGACAATTTTGTGTATCCAAGCATTAATCATGCCAAGATTATTAGAAGCAGTTTCTGACATGGATGTAGCAGCTCATGTTCTTATCCAGTGTACCTTTTACAGGTATCCCCACTTCCGTGGAATGCTGGTGACGTTTGAGACCAAAGGAAATGACTGGACAGCACAAAGTTTCTTCCCAAGATTAGGGAGAGGCCACGAAAGCAAACCTGATTTCTTACAGAATGTGTTCGAGGATTCCTTACATTCACAGGGAGCCCCCAGGCTGTTTGCTCATGGAGTGCAGTGTCGGAATTAGACTGAATGCAATGGGCTATTGTCTGCTTCACAAAACTTTGACTTGTTTTAAAAGTATTCCAAAGCTTTGGAGACTTGAGAAATAGCAAGAACAGGGGTATGAAACTAGCGTTCAAAATATGAAACCTGGTGTTTTGTTGCTACATACACCCATACTTGTCAGGCATCCATAAAATGGGGTTCTCTGTACAAAATTTCCTTGTGCCATATGTTCTTGGTACCTTGGTAAAACTCACAAAAGATCTGAGAAGGAGCATCTGCATGTATAGCTGTAGGTGTGGAAAGATTTAGTGTTATGAAAAGGTTTTCTCTTATTTGTATGTATGAGTGATGTACATGAACAACCTCTTTGAAAGGAGGTAAGAATGACTCATCTTTTCTGGGGTCACTGCAGCCGGAACCCAGTAACTCCTTTTAGTGTGCTGTGTCACTGTTAGCCAGGGTGGGAGAAGTTCTAACGTTGCTCAAATCTCTGAAAGCTTTTCAGAATATTTTCATATTTTGCAAAAAGATAAATCAGAATCCTTTTTTCTGATGTGGTGTGGACCACATCTACCTTCCACTGCTCGTTCTCAGATGGGAGAAGGGAAACTTTGAATAGTTCACTCTAACACTTATGTGTAGAAAACTTTTGAATTTACAACTCAGAAAAATAATCTGCTCATGAAGATTTTCTGGTCTATGGTACAAGTCCTTTCTCCCATGGAGCTATTCTTTAGGACTCACCTTTTAAATATGTTTCCCTCAGTGAGCTCTGGGATCTCCAGTTTTAGTATGTCTTAAAAGGGACCAAGCAACAATTGCTTCATCCCAGGGTTGACCCCTCTCTGAGAGCCTTTGCCACATGGACAGGGCTCAGTTTTGAGAAGAAATTCCACAGCAGGCTTTCTCAATGAACCTTGTACCAGACTTAACAGAGGCTTATGAATAGCTTTTGATCTCAAAGAATGAGTGACAACTGATGAAAGAACATTGTCTCAAGAGGGTTCTTAACCAGCTGTATCAGTGCCATGTTCAATAACTTGTCTTCTTTTCCCAGCTGTAATAATGTCTGCTTTCTACAAACCTCACCAGTCAGGTAGTAGACTATAACATATTAATCAGGTTCAGCATTCAATATCAAACTGTTTAGCTGTTAATATCAAGAGTAAAACAGGAATAAATAGTCCATCTTTGGTAACCTGTAATGATATTAAAATGTATATTTATATTTTTAAATTTTAATGTGCGTTCAAAGTATTTTTTTTCCTTAGCCGGCCCAACGGTAAGAGAATGATTCTCAAGAGAAAAAGATTGAGTTATACTGTTGGAAACATGAGGTGACCTACAGTTGTAAAGCACTGAAAATAAATGGGGAAACAAGACGCCCAGCTTTGCAGACTTTACACCGGTTGAAGGAACTTCCCCCAAGTATTCAGACGATACGTGTGCTTTGCATGTTGATTGAAGCCGACTGGTATCCAGACTGCAGTGCTGTTAATCTTCTCTGCAGTGATATGTAATGCTATTTTAAACAAAAAGTCAGCAGCATAAAAGCAAGCCCTCTAGCTAAGGAGATAAATATTTGTACACAGATACTGTTTTATTTATAACAGAGAGGAAAATGCTGGGAGCGGTTGCTCAGAAATTTTACATTTCAAGAACATGCTGAAAACAGCTTCACTTTTTCCTGTTGCTTGGTTTGGATCTAGAATGGCTTTGGTTCTTCGAGCTGTGTAACTTCCATGGACTTGGGTTCAGTTGCCCAGTTTCTAGTAATTCGTTTTCTATCTCCCTGAATCGGGTGATAGGCTAGTACTTTCGGGAATGATTAAAAAGAGCGGGAGCGGGGCTGTGGAGCAGCGTACGCTTTGGATAATCTCTCACCTTCTTCACCAAGGACCCAACCCACCTGCTTTACACAAGCGTATTGCTGTGCTGAATTCAGTGACGTTATTTGCACATACTCACAGAGGTTTTCATGGTGGATGCGTATAGGTATTTTCTGTGGAAGGGCACTGTGGGGAGGCTGTGTTCTGGAATTGTCCCTTTTCCAAAACTTGACCCCCATTTGAGCTCGCTGTGTGGTCAGAGGAAGTTGAGATGTGTAGCATTGCTCAGGACTAGGATTTCTTGGGGCAGTTAGGGGATTATTCTGAGAACTGAAATATGAAATGAGTAGAACAAAGGCTCTCAGCCTTTTTCCGTAATATTTGGCACATGTTCACAGAGAATTTGCAAACTGGAGGAATAGCTTCCCTCAGAAATCTCATTAAGAAAGGCATTAGCTGTATCTTAATATAATTAAACAACGAGATTTAGAGCTAATATTGTGTGACTATCCAGTTCTTTGTAACTGCCGTGCTGATGGCCGTAATCTGAGAAACTTTTGGCTGACCTGGCTGGCTGATATGTGGCATGTGCCATGGTCTTAAGACAGCTTAATATTAGAAATGGCTAACACCTCCCTCTGGCCTCAGATCTCCTTATGCACAGGAATTGGCTGCTTCTCCTACAACTAACTCCATGGGCTTCAGTGGAACAAAGTCTGGTGTATCTCTGCAAATTTTTAATTCTGAACTTGAAAGGAAAAGGGGGAAAAAAAGAAAAAAAAAAGAAACAATGACACTTTTGGGTTTGATCGGTGTATAATGAACTTTTTAGAACAGAACAAAACATGCTTTGGTTGAAAAAAACATTTTGTTCATACAAAACAGAAAGTTAGAATAAAAGCAAAGTAAATGGTGATCTGAGTTTCTTAAATCAATTATGATAACTGTATCAGTATGTTTCTTTTAGTCAGCAGCTTGATGGACTCCATATTCTCCTGTGAAACAGTACATGTGGCTGAACCCTACTCACTCTCTGCAGTGGCAAGCCTGTGGGGTAAAGATGGGAAATAAGCATCTTGCCCTCTGCTTCCATTGCTTTAATGCAAGCTCCTAAAAATGAAACATGTTAAAAGTTTGCAGTAATGTTCTTATTTCAGTCAGAATTGTTTGGTGAGTTTGATTGAATTCTGGAATTACTTCAGGCATCCCGAAACAGAATTTTTCATCTAATAAATTTTCCTGGATGCCCTTCAGCGGGACAGCCTGGCCTTAAGTTCGTGACTGCATTTAGGACTATTTCAAGAATAAATAGAGATACATGGGATGCATTGGAGACAAACTATCACTGGGCTCTTATTTAGTGAAGGTAACTGGCAGCAGCTGCGGTGACTCAATGAATCAGAAATAGATAATGGATGGTAAGACAAAGACAACATAATATTTTTTTCACATGAGAGCAACTGATCATGTGACAAAGTTTTATTATAACAACTGTACTTGTGTTTTTCCAAATGATTGATGCGCTCAGTACTCTGCATAATCTTCTCCGATGATGAATGTTGGTGCCATGAAGCAACCGTTACTCACTGTGCCATTATTGAACATGAATTTTGAATGACTTGTGGCATAATGCTGCCGGGTACTTAAATCAATGAAATATAAGTCAGGAAGTGACAAAGATAATGTTTCTCCTGCAATATTAATACCATGGCTTGTGTACAAACAGTGTTCCTGGTAGCTAGTTAAGGGGTCACATCTCTGGACTCCTCATACATGGGATGATGGAAGGAGGAGGCATATGAACCGATGCTTACTATTTGGATATGAAAGTTGTCTTTTTTCCTCTTCCTTCTCTCCATCGTTGTCAAGAAAAGCTGGGAATAGGTAGGAGGGATCAATGGTTTGACTCTAGGGAGGAGGTAAATTCATCTTCTGCGTGCACCACCTGAGGCTGGTATCAACCTGGAATGTGGGGGACCATCTTTCCTTGCTCTGCTCATCAAACACAACATGTGGCTGCTCACACCTGGTGGTACAGTTACCCAGGGGAGGGATATCGGAGCACTCTGCTGTGCTTCTGCTTCCATGGGGATGAGGGGCCTCCATGGATTCTCCAGGCTGGGTTCCAGGGTCGGAGGGAAATGTAGCTGAATGGAGGGAAACATAGCTGAATGCTTTCCATAGCATTAGAGATGAGAAGAGTTAAGTTCAGTGTATTTGTACATCACTCACCCTCCGAACTCCATGCTCACATCAGGAATGAAGTGTTGAACAATACTTCTGTTTTTCAACCACTGACAAGCAGATGAGTTAATCCTTCCAGAGGTGGAGGGTCCACTTCTTGCTCAAAATTCTGTGCAGAGCTAAATACGTACCCACTGTGTTAGCAGTACCACTGTCAGTAGAGGCGGTGTCTATGTGACAATTGATATTTTTTGATGATTTTTGTTCACAATCTCACTGTTTATGTGGGGAAAGGGAGGCAAGGAAACCCAGCTGGAAAGAGTGCACACAGGCAGAGTGACTGCTTCTGAGCTCTGCCATGAGGCTTGATTTCTCCTGAAAGCACTGATGCTACAGGAGCATTCTGATAGCAAGGGAATACAGAGACTCACTTTGTGACAGGAACTAACTTATGCACGTGTTTACTGTAGGAGGTTGGGCTCCCACAATGGTGACTAATGTGAGAGCAGGCTCCTGTATTGGGCTTTAATTCTGAATTACCTTGTGGAAAAGTTTATTTTTCTCTGTGGACTATAGAAAAAGCTGAGGAAGAGCAGTCTCCTAAGCCAAAACCAAATTTTAGATGACGTGATTACTCCTCTACATTTATGCATCTTGAACAGGACAAATTAACAACTTATGTTCTGCTAGGCTGTTAAATGTATATTTGAATGTTTATTTAACTGCTGTTTAGCAAGGATGAAGACATTCACAAAAATGTTTTAACATACTAAGTCTTCATCCCACTGTCCTTTTAAAGGAATGGTAATTTTCTTTTTCTAATTCTTCTGCATATTGTTGGGTTGTTTAAAATCTTTAGATTTTATTCTTTTACATTGTCTTCTCCTCTTTCTTCCCCCTTTTGTTATTCTTATTTGGCACAGATCGTAGAGAGGAAGGAGAGGAAAAGACAAAAGAAAATTACACAAATATATTAATTGTCTTTGACACAGGAGACATTTTCTTCACAAATGTTTGTTTTCACAAAGTCTGATTGCTCCCCCCTGGGTAATAATAATAACCTAATAAAAACACTTCCATGAGTTCTGTTTCAGAATATAGATGGGATAGTCTAAGGGTGACTCTTGATCTGGTGAAAATCATAGCATTTCCTAACCTTGTATTTCTGCAGTAGTATTTCTAAATATTCTCTACTGCAATTTTGCATTTGGGTACACCAGTCATCATAAATGTCTGACATTTGTCAACAGATACTGCTTAAGAAGTTACCTACTTTCTTATGGCTGTAATGAAAATGCCCTCTCCTAGCTCCTGCATTAAATTCCAAGTGGTTTCTATTCTAATGTATTTCAGTGTTAGGAGGGGACAGTCATAACTCACTGACTTATTTGAGCCTAAATATAACGTACGTGGTGTTTGCCTGGCAAAGTGATTTTGTTTGGTTGTTTTTTTGTATATGGCTTAAAGAACTTTGTAGACTTCCAAGAGTTTTCACCTGACAACCATGCATGCTAGGTGTCGTGCTGGATCTGGTTTTGAACTAATGCTGACTCTCAAAACAGTTTCTCTTTGTACTAATCAGATTTCTGTTTTCCTTTTCTCTAGATTGCGGTCTTTGATAAAGCAATTGGAGAGAGGGGAGGCTTCAGTTGTAGACCTAAAGAAGAATTTGGAATATGCAGCGACTGTTCTTGAGTCAGTATACATTGATGAAACTAGGTGAGTTAACTAGACATCAGCACTCTTCTTAGTACCAACGACATAAAATTGTAATTTGCCCGTCCATTGGGAAAGTTGTTTTAGCCAGGATTTATTACTCACAGACAAAATGGTTTTGATCATTAAAATATTGTATTCTGTGTAGAGCAGATATTCAATCCTTGCTCTAAAAGCTTCTCTAAGTTTCCTGGGGCAGGGGAGGAGATCAAAAGCAATCAGAAATGTAATATATATTCTCTTGGAGAAATGTTTTCATAATTGTGTCCCACTTTTTCTGAAAGTTTCTAAATCCCTACTCCTCTATTCCTTTTGAAAAGTGTTAAATCTTTTTGCTTGTATCAAGTCTTTGAAATTAAAAAAAAATTTACTCCAGGTCATGATAGAGGTAGACTGATAAGATGTTGCAGAGGAGTTCCCCTCTCTGTTATATGCCATTTCCCTGGTGCTAAACACACTTGGATAGTCACCTCAGATGACCAGAATGAGAAAGAAGAGGACTGTATGATACTAACTGGGAGGTTAGACATGACCGTAAATGAGCTTTGAAGGGCAGAAAGGTCAGGAATACTGATGAGCTGAAAATGAGGAGTCAGTGCATGATTATGTGGTTGTGTTTCAGAAGGCTAGTTTGCTTGTCAGCCAGTAGTGAGTTTCAAAATCTGACATTTAACTATACAAGAGAATAAACAATCTATTGAAGACTTCTACAGTTGTGTTCCATTAGGGCTGATGAACCAAGGATTTTTAACAAGCTACTTTCATAACAATGTATACAAGTTTGTCTTTTGTTAATAATGTTGCAGTGCTTTCCAAGGGAGTCTGTATACCCACCTGTTTCCTCACCCTTCTAGGCGTTTACTGGACACAGAAGATGAGCTCAGTGACATCCAGTCTGACTCTGTGCCGTCGGAGGTCCGGGACTGGTTGGCTTCTACCTTCACACGGCAGATGGGGATGATGCTCAAAAGGACAGAGGAAAAACCCCGTTTCAGGAGTATTGTCCATGCCGTACAAGCTGGGATATTTGTGGAAAGGTACTTTGTTTTAGTAGCTGCCCGGATTGCACCTGTAGTATGTGATGACCCAGCGTCAGCAGATGGAGGAGAGCACGTTAGTCTGGAAGACCTCAGAGAACTAGGAGATAACTACTGAATGAAGAATGCTTTAATAAGCTTCTAATGATGTTTCTACACAGATCTGGATAGCACCTCAATACAGAGAAGAAGTAACAGATTGCAGCCTGAAACAGCATATACTGATCTGTTCTTAGCATAATACAGATGAAATAGCATAGTTGAAATAATTTTGACAGGGAATACACACTCTGCATAGCCCTAGATCAAGAGTGGTCAAGAATAACAATCCACACCAAGCCCTCCCTTGCCTCTGTTTACCTCTGCAGTCTAGGATTTCTTATGAAAAACTGCTAAAAAACACAAGAAAGTTCTGTATTGGAGTATTATGGGAATGAGCTATAGACCAAGACTGATGTGAAAGCTTAGGGGGAAGAAAAGGGTGCAAAAATGGGTGATCTGCAGAAAGGCATTTTAGCTATGGCAGTGTTTTTGCATTCACCAAGCCCGTGAAACACAATGTGGCCTGAAAACAAGTTTAAAATCTGGTACATGTTTCAGTGCTTTGTTTAGTATGGTTGCAGATGTTGATTATTGCCTTTTTCTTTCTTTCTCCCTCTCCCTCAAAAACATGCATATGCCAAACACCCAAAAATTTGATACTGGTCTTACAATATTGCAGGCAAAAGTAACAGCTTAACTGAACTGGAGTTGATCATTTCAGACACCAAATGAGTTCTGAAGTACATTTGGAATTAGCTTGTATGTGGATCAGCAAGGAGTAAGGAAACTGAAAGAGCAGTATGGTCATCTGCAGTGAGAATGGGGAACATCTTGTTTATTTGATCGTAGCCTTTCCCTCTGATGAAAGACCAGATATTGGCAGATTCTCTCTGATGTCCTGCCAGGTAACCAAGCTACGAGATACTGGGGAGTGTATGGTCTCAAAGTAGTCTATACAGTAAGAACGGTATAGAGAATACTGTGCAAGTTAGGAACAAGAAGGAAGAAAAAAACCAAATTGCAGTTAAGGTTTCATGGGCTAAATAAGGTCTTCTGTAATGGTCAGTTCCTTTATGATTTTTGCTTGGTTGGTTTGTTTGGTTTTTTGGTTCTATTTACGTGTTGCCTTATCTATTTTGTCTTGGTAGAATGTACAGACGGACTTCAAATATGGTCGGTTTAAGCTACCCACCAGCTGTCATTGGAGTGTTGAAGGTAATCCAAACAAAAAGGCGTTGGGGGGTGGGGCAGATTTGTACAAAGCGTCAAGATAACACTGCGATATTTGATTTGGTAAGGGCATCTTAGTACTTGCCTTTTTCCTCTCTCTGACATTTAGTTTAGTTCACATACATAAATCTCTGACTGCCCTAAGTGAAAATCCTTTCAATAAAGGGAAGAAAAATTGAGTTCAAGGCTGTGGCCATTTTCAGGTTGTGAAGGTTACAGCTCTGTTCTAGATTACTGTGATTAAATTGAGGACTTTGTAAGGCGCTAGAATCAATCATAGGCTCCCAAAGGGAAGAAAGAAAACACAGATGGAGAGAGGTGAAGGAAAAGGATCAGTTTTAGTGAGAGAAGGGAATATCTTGCATTGCTCACCTTTCAAGACTACAAATACAAGTTAGCAACCAACTGCCTACACAGCAGATTTGCAGATTACATGTTGCATCTGGTTCAAGCATGCCATGCAATGGTGAAAAAAGGTGATAAACTAGGGCAATACATAGAGACATTACATGTAAAGCTCATTAAGTAATCCTGCTGCTCTGCTCCACACTGAAAAGACTTATAGTTAGGGTACAGAATCATTTTTAGTTTGGATAGTACAAGTCATCAAAAGGTGTGGAGGAATTGCAGAAAGTCTGTTGAATGCAAGAAGAATGATCAAATATGCCTTTCATGTAGAGAATCAAAGTATACATCCATTTTTCCAACTGTAGGTTAACAAGTGTTAGCTTCACTCCTGCAAAGGGAATCTAAAGTCTTTGCTCTTTTTGAACTACATCCCATAGCCAGCTTATGAGGGAACTCTTCTCCTGAGTTCATCAGCAGTGACAATCTAAGACCCATTAGATACTCTGAAGATGACTTAAGCCTTACGGAATCCCTCTTCTCTTTTGATGTTTTTAAATGATATAGGGTCATAAGGAGAACTTATCATAAACTGTTTTGAGGACATGTCTTTGCCTGGATGGCCTTGGGAAGAAGTGGGAGTTACTTGTTTTGAAGAAGTCTTCTGTCTTTGAAATCATATTTCATCTTAAATATCTCTGTCTCATTTTGTTGCTTGCTTCAGTCCAGTAAAGCCAAGTAAAAAAACCTTAATACTACCTGACTCCTTTTTGATGCCTTGGCCAACAGGATGTCTGCACTGACTAACCCGAAGCTGTGGAATCAGCTTGGCAAAATGATATTGATTTAATAAAACAAATACTTCAGCTTCTGCAAAAAATGCAGATGGAATGGTAACAGTGCAAGTCCAAGGTGTATCACCTTTCTCACTTTTTCAGTGGATGAGAAGTTAGGCAATTTTTGGAACTGCTATCATGGCAATATTTTCTGGGATAGCTAATACACAGGTAATGTACACAGAACCTGTAGTCACTCACGAAGTCTGCAGTGTAGACTTCTGCTTGTCTGTGACTATAAAAATGTCAGGCCTTCCAGTAACATTGAGCAGAATAGCATCTATCCCTGCATCTACTCATTTGCTAGTAAAGCAAATCAAGTTTCCAAGGTTAAGGACAGGCAGAAAGGCAGGAGACTGACCATTTTGGAAGAACTGTTGTCTCACTTCATCTCTTAAGTTCCCCCAATCAGTAGAGCAATGGACAAGTAATAAGGACCCAGGACTGAGAAGTAAGACACCTTGGATCTATTTGCAGTTACACCACAGTGTGTATATGTGACATTAGAGCAGCTTGTGACACTTCAGGTAAGGATACAAGGCCAGTGAGTGACCTAGAGACATGTGTAACACAGAAGGTTTCCCATCCCTCACTTCTCCTACTCTCCTTAGGGAGAAAAAACCATTTTTCTCCTTCATCACTAGACATCCGCAAAGTTCTGCCTCTCTTTAGATCTCTCCCTAACATAGGCATCACTTCTTTGTTAATTTTTTTTTTTAAGGTCATAAAATACAGTAATTTTCAAAGAGGAACCATTGTTGCTTCAAGACTCTAAGCCATCTGTGGCACTTTCATGCTTCTGTTAAGAGGATTTTTACCCTAGTTATCCAGGGTAAAATGCCATTGCCACTATTGTCAATAGCAAAACTTCTGTTGATGTGACAAGAGCAAAGATTTCTCCCTAAGTAAAACCTAAATAGCTACCGTGAAACTTATCTTCTATGTTATTAACCATTATTTTGTGCAAAAGAGCAATTCTGATGTATAATTCTGCAATTTCACAATTTGGTAAATTTTTGTCTGCTGCAAAAGAACAACATTAACTACAGGAAAAATATATGAAGGAACAAATCCCTTTTATTTCTACAAGCTAAGATTGCCTTACAGCGAATTAAATTTTAGCATAGTTGAGACATTATTTTCAATGCCATAGGACCCAAAAGTAGATTATAGTATACATGCAAGTGTTAAACTAATATGCTTCATTGACCGAGATAAGTGATTACAAAATAAAAACATTTTAAAAATGGGAAAATACTTAAAATTGACTGATTGCATGCTTTGGGCATTATTTTTCTTGCCCATTTCCTAAGTTTGTTCAAGGACTTCAAACCATGTTTTCTTGTTGGAACTTTTTCTTCTCTTGGCTGTTTTTCCTCTCCAATGCCTACTGAAGTGTTGAAAAGCTGCAATTTATGATTGCTCTTCTATGACTTGGGACACAAATCGTCTCTGGAGAAGCTTGACCCTGCCTTAAATGTGTGGGCTCCATGCAGCTTGTAATATCAATTGCTTGGCAAGCAAGTGATTTACTAGGATAGGTGAAGGCAGAGCTGAATCTTCAGCATCCTTGATATTCCCTCACTAATAGTCTCTCTATGGACTGTTCTTCCACAAGAGCCATACTCAGCTCTGTGTAATCAACCTTCCAAGGAGCATCATTGTCAGGATCAGCCCATGCCAAAGAAAGTTGGTTGCAGAATATGTTGGTCTCATTCAGAACATAAGAAGCTCTGTAGCTGTGCTGATGTATGGGTGATGGACCACAAGATGCTTAAAGGTCACTGTCCTTTGCATTTAACTTAAAGTCAGGTCCTTACTTGGAAGGTGACCATGACAACAAACAGCAAAGATGGGATTGAGCTTTAAGAGATTGATAGATAGTTGTAATTTAGCATTTTCAGTATTGCTAAAAAAGATGGCAGATCTTTAGATGGATTCTGATCCTTAGCAGTCCTCAACGTTATGTCGAGCCAACCCCCATTTCTTGCACTGTGAGCAGCTGCACACATGCATGTGAGAAATGTAGTCAACTGTCTTGGTGAAAATGCCAGAAGGAAATGGGAAGTAACCTGCAACACAGTTTTAAAGTGCAGGGAAACTTCAGTGTATGGTTGTCAATCTTTAATACATGGTTTAAGGAGAGTCATTTGGTTAAACCCCTGTGGGAAGTACATCAGACAGAAGAGATGGAAAGCTGGTCATGTGCCAGATCCAGCTGCATGGTTGATCTGTGTATCATTCCTCCAGATATAACTCCTTCTTCACCTTTCCTCTTTGTTGTCAGGAGGAGGAGAGAAAGGTTTACAGAGTGTCAGGAACATCCAATTCTGAGATCAAGGAGCTATATCTTGCTAGATAATGAATGCTGTCACCTTCCACAACCTTCCCTAAGAGTTTTGCAAGAAGGTTTATAACTTATACTTCAGCTTTATGAACTGGGAAGAGAAATTTCCTTCCTCTTGTCTCTTGACTGACCACCCTGGAACATTAATGCATCATTTACAGCTGACTGGAACTTTCCCAATTGGAAATAGATATTTACTCTTCTGTTATAAAGGTTGTTTTTTTACATCATTGTTAGCACTTAATGTAACATTACTGTGATTTTCACTTGCTCTGTAGTTTTCTGAAAGCCTCAATGGACTCACTTATCTTTGAAGAAAAAAAAAAAGGAAAATTAGGATCATGCTGTCTTTGGGCAATTTAATCTGCAATAATCACAATTCAGGATTAATAATAAAAGCAGAAGGAACTAACTTGCTCTTTGGGTCTAGCAAGATAGTTCTTCTAGTTAGTTATTATTTTGGTTGATTGAACAGTAAGTGGTAAAAATATGACAACAGGTGCTTGTATTTTTTTTTTTTACTGCAACCATACCACTTTATTCTCTTTTAAGCGTGAGTGAAGCATTGAAGTGCTCATAAGAATTCTACAGAGACAGCAAAATCCAGAGGCTTTAATATAATTCAAAAACATATCTTTGTTATTCCTGTTTTCTTCAAAATTAATATGCTGTTTCATAGACACAGCACATCGTTAGGGGGCAGAGAAGGGTAAAATCAGCCACAATAGGGCCATCCCAGTGTTTCAGGTACTAAAGCAAACCAGTATCCTTATTTATTTGGTTTCAGCCTTTGCTGATAAAATTCTGACTTGTAGAATTGATGTGTTTTAGAATAAACAAACAGCATATGTGTTCTTAATGGAAGCTCCTTAAACACGAGTCATACAATAGTGAAGAGTAAATTAAATTCTGCATTGGTTAAATGGAGTTGAAGAATTTAAAAAAGAAAAGCTATACACTTACATTACATAGATTTTTCATTTGTGGATATAAAGTGATAGAAATTGAACTGTCATTATGAAAGGGATGACCATTTTGACTGTTTTTTCTATGTACTCTTTCAGAATGTAGACAAGTGGTCCTTTGATGTATTTGCACTAAATGATGCCAGTGGGGATCATGCACTGAAATTCATTTTCTATGAACTTCTCACACGCTATGATCTAATCAACCGTTTCAAGGTCAGTAGTTAGAAGATGGGTTTCTTCTTCCATCTCAGATTTTGTTAAAATTCCCTCTCATCATGCTTTTTTCCATTCAGAATGCAATGTTAGTGCTATCTGAAGGCTTCGCGGACACTACACTTTCATCATTAAGCAAGAACAAATGTTATTTACATAGTACTTTCAATTGCAGTGGTACACCAGGAAGTAGACATGGTTCCAAACAGGCTTCCCTGTGCAATCCATAGATTACATTTGATCCTGTAGGAAAGATGGTATCATTCTCCTGAGATTCACAGGATTCTCAAGTGTGCAGGCAAAAATGGCGAGGTTGGGTTCAAATTCAAATTAATGAAAAGCAGTGTGGGCAGAAGGTCAGGGGAGGTGATTCTGCTTATATTCTCTGCTATGGTGAGACCCCACCTGCAGTTCTGTGGCCAGCTCTGGAGTCCTCAGCACAGGAAAGAAATGGATCTGTTGGAGTGGATTCAGAGAAGGTCCCAAAAATGATCAAAGGGCTGGAACCCCTCCGCTATGAGGAAAGGCTGAGAGAGTTGGGATTGTTTTGCCCGGAGAAGAGAAGAGAAGAGAAAAGAGAAGAGAAGAGAAGAGAAGAGAAGAGAAGAGAAGAGAAGAGAA
>JANVCC010000019.1:14086344-14133359 GCA_025345505.1 Todiramphus chloris collaris
GAGAAGAGAAGAGAAGAGAAGAGAAGAGAAGAGAAGAGAAGAGAAGAAGGCAAGGCTCTGGGGAGACCTTACTGCAGCCTTTCAGTACTTATAGGGGCCTGTAAGAAAGCTGAGGACAGTCTTTTTAGCAGGGCCTGTTGTGATAGGACAAGGAGTAATAGTAATTGTTTTAAACTTAAAGAGGGGATATTTAGACTAGATACGAGGAAAACTTTTTTTATGATGACAGTGGTGAAGCGCTGGCCCAGATTGCCCAGAAAATTGGTAAGAAGCCCCATCCCTGAAAACTTTCAAGGTCAGGTTGGACAAGGCTTTGAGAAACCTAATCTCATTGAAGATATTGCTGCTCATTGCAGGGAGGTTGAACTAGATGACTTGTAAAGGGCCCTTCCAACCCCCACTATTCTATAATTCTAGAACCGTTACAAAGGTTTGCAGATACAACGCTGTGTATCTTTTCCTCCAGATTTGAACAGGCTTCAGTTTGGATGGCAGAAACATTGCTCTCAGATCTTGCCTGTTCTCTCCACGCAATTACTCTGCTGTCTCTTCCCCCACTGACAATTCTACTCCCCAGGGGACCCCACTCACTTGGTCTGGAAAGAGTTTACAGATCTCTGTCTTCTGTACTTCTTCAGGAGCAGCAAATGCCTGATGAAGAGTGTTTGAAGAAGGTATCTGGTTGGAACTACAGCCTCCCCTGATATGTACTCAAGTGGAGAAGAACAGGGTCCTCTATTTATGGAAATACCAGTGTTTAGGGTATTTGCTATTTGATCATGGAAAACTGGAGAACCCATGTTGCCTGTTGCATATGTTGATAGTTTGCTCTCTCAAAATGCCCTGAACTACATTTTCTTGAGTGTGCACAGTTCTACTCCTGGAGCCAGAAAAACGTGTCAAACCCATAGGATGGGCAGGCTACATTTTGCCAGGAAAAGACAGAGGTCTGATAAATTATACTCTTCTTAGTAAAGTATATCAGGCTTGTTGTATGATATATTTAATTAGAAAATCTTGAATGGAAATAGTACAGCAGAGATACTTTCCAGCGGTTTCTGAGGTGAACAGACAGATGGCTGTGCCCTAATCAGAAATATTTCTCCAGGGACAGTCAGTCAAGTGCTTTCTGTTAGTTTTGGTACCGCATGTGATTTCTACATGGCATTTTGTAGTATAATTACTTGTGTGTCTTTATACACGGGAATGATTAATCCATAATGTAATTAGGGATGGGATATATAGTTTGAGGAAGTGACCTGGATTCACTCTCTCTCGAGTGCCTCTTGCAGATGTTTTAGTGTGTTATTCATGAAGTCCAAAATGCTCTTTTGAAACCTCCTATCAAAGTGCTCTCCTCTGAATACTCACAATTAGCAGTGGTTATTTTGTTTTTAATTCTGTGCTATTTTCCTCAGATCCCCATTTCTGCCCTGGTTTCCTTTGTGGAAGCACTGGAGGTTGGCTACAGCAAACACAAAAATCCTTATCACAACCTAATGCATGCTGCAGATGTGACACAGACGGTCCATTACCTCCTCTTCAAGACAGGTGTAGTGGTAAGTAAAGGAGTTGGCATCCTGAATACATAATGAGATTACAACAGTTTTTGCTCAGTAAGGAGATTATAATTATCCACAGTAAAACCCATTTCCACTGTAGACAAAATTCCTTTGATATGGCTGTGCTAATGAAAGTAGAGAAGACTATTTAGAAGTAGAAGGTAGGTGGAGATATTTCGAACTCTTTTAACAGTGATATAGAAGAGGATGAATGAGAAACCCAAGCTCAGTTTGTCACTCTGACGCCGACCTCCTGGGTGATTCTGCCAACACACTGTTGCTAGAACTCATTTCACCTAAGGTGAAGAAGCAAATCATCTGAGCCTTCTTCTTACTTGAAGGAGCAAGGCACTACCTCCAAAGGACAATTCATTCCACTCTTCTGAAGGTGGCAAGAGCCGTGCTCTGGAGATGCTGATCCCCATCCAGTCTCTACAGCAAAACCAGCTGAACGAGCTCACAGAGAAAGGTAGAGACAGCTACAGGCTGACAACAGTGACAGGAATGGATGGAAGGCTTAAACAAAAGTACTTAGGGTACAATATGTTCCCAGAGTGGTTGTCAAGACAAACAAGAGAAATACGTTTGAAGACGGACTATAGAGAAATTGAAGGCAGACAAATTCCAGAGCAGGGATCAGCCTGTTCCAGTTTGGGTTCAGCTGGTGGCTCAGGAAGTTGTTGGAGTCTCTCACTGCAGATCGCACCTTCTGGAGCAGGCCCTGATGGTTCGAGGCTCCCTAACTGGGACCTGTTGAAGAAAGGGATGAGGGAAACCCATGGTTGCATGTGACCGAAAGGGGTTTCATGTTCTGTGAGCAGAGTAAAGGTGGGCACGTGTGAAAAAAGAGGGAACTGGTGGCACATGGAAATCCATCAGTAAGTATTGGAGTAGATTGGGTATTTTTTCCCTAAGAGGGAGAGAGAAGATGTAGCAGATAAAAAGAAAAACATAAAACAACCAAAGCAAACCAAACCAGAAACCAAATCCAATCAAAGCAAAAGTCCCCAGTGTTTTTAGTTATATGCAGAGCAAGCTTGGTCGAAAGTCCTTGAGGTGCACCCAGGCTGTCAGGTTAGTGTGTTCATTGGTTTGCTGCAAGCCCTGGGCTCCAATAACCTGTGCTGGACACCGTCCAGTGCATTCAGTGGCTCCAGGTGGGAGCAAACCAAAGCATGCTGGTGATGAGAAACCACGGTGTAAAAAAGTAGTTGACACCATGGCCTGCTCCATGCTGGCTGTGGTTGAAGACCTCAAAGTCAGAGGAGCTCAGGAGCTTACAGAGGATTTTTTTTTCTGTAGAAGCCGTTTTCACGGCCAAGCTTGTTTGATTCCCAAGACTTAAGAAGCAGGTAGGCAAGATGAGCCCATAGCTTGTTCACTACCCTAGAGAGCAAGGATGCAAGCTGGGGGAAATGAAGCTTGCTCCTTGTTTTGCTTTTATCAAAGGCCTCTGCTGTAGTGAAAATGCTAAGCTCTGAGGAAGGAAACAAGCTAATTATTGCTGTCTTTGCTTTGTAGCATTTTCTTGGAAATGCATCCGTGTGTTTTGTTAGATTTGGAAACACTGCTCTTTCCTCTTCCTTTTTCTTTCTGTATGCGTCGATCCCTTTGTTTACATGCCAGTGACTTGCCTTAGTAGCTGATTCTCCCTATTTATTGTGTGTTTGTGAAAGACAATCATGCCTCATTGCCCCTTTTTTATTTCCACTCTGGAAGCTAATACTTGTTCTTTAATACCTTCTTTCTCCAGCTATCCTAACCTGCCCCCTATCATCACAGAGAGTTTGAAGGTTTTGTTCTGGATTGGTTTTGTCAACTCTTTAGAAATAACATTCACATTTACTCACTTTTTCCACCTTTGAGCAGTGTCCTGCTGCTTTCTCAGTAGTTCTTGATGGCTTTGTTCTTTAAAACTGTCTCTCTGTTCTCAAGATGAAGTCCATGGGAAACTAGTGAGAGGTAATATCACTGCTTTGATGGAGATTGAATCCTTTCTTTACAGGCTCTTTGCCATTTTATTTGCTTTTCCTTGCCAGCTTGTAGCAGAAAAAAGGGACTAAAAGTTTCCAATTACTTACCTGCTGTTTCCCTCCTGTTACTCACAAACCTGTTTTGACTTTGTGCTACTTACACTGATTTATTTATTACCCACAGTTCACAACTGTAATCCCAGTCTGTATTCTGAGTGGTCTTCCTCTAATGCTCTTATGATATTTAGTACCTATCCTCAGGTGTATTACACCCTCTTTGAAAACCTGCATTATCCAAACTTGTTCAAGAAGCGATGCTTTGATAGGGTATGCAAGGTAGCACTTTTCTTGTATGTATCTAAAGAGATGAGGTTGGAGACAATGAGCACAGAGCTCAGTCCCTTAATGATGTTTTAAGACTTGGATTATAAGATCCTGTTGGACTGAGACTTGTCAGACAATGCCCAGAAGGTCTGAAGTAGATGCATTAGACTAACTGGGCATGTCCCATAGTAGTTCTATGTGTATATTGCAGGTTTGCTTTTCCTGTTCCTGGGTGCTTGTGCCTGATTTTTTCTTTTTCCTCTCATTAGCACTCCCTCCTTTTGGAAAATGGTAGAATGTGGTTGGGGAATGAAGCCCAGACCTAGGCATGTAGCTTGGGAACCCCACTTCCTTTCCCTTCCCATTGCAATTGCCAGAAGTTGTTGCTTGAAAGTTGAAAATCTGTTCTTTCATCAGCTGTAAAGCATTCAGAAGTCACACCAGGAAACAGAAACATTACAGATTTCTCCACCACCAGTACTGTCCATTCCTGCCCTGGACCTGAGGAATGAGAAAATAGTTTAGTTTCTCTGTCTCCTCATTTCCTGATCTCTTCACCTTTCTCTCTAAAAAAAAAAAATCAGGAGCTACCTTAATTATGGTCAGTGGCATTGTGTGAAATACCTCTGTCCAGTACTTGCAAACTGAATCTTTAATGTAAGGAGGTCTTTAATACAGACATTTACTCCATTCTTCATTGGTTATGCAGAGACAGCTGTGAAAGGCAGGAGAAGATCCAGGTCACTGTGTACAGACTCCCACAGTTATCTGTGCTTCTCCTGCACCAGACCAATGGTGGCCTGAGCTACAGTAGATGTCTACAATAGATGTATGAAACAATACTGCGTTTACTGGGGTTTGAATTAAAAGGCAGTTTATACATGAACATCTTTCAAAACAGTTGCAGGGTGACAGTGAGCTCTTACAAGAATATTTGGCAACCACTGTGGTAAAGGTTTACTCTAAATGTAATACATTTAAGCATTCGTACAAATATTTACAGCATCTACTGTATCTAGAGCCTGTGTCTTCGAGTGCTTGATGTGAACAGCACGCCTTCAGTGCTACCAATCAAAAACCAGACATAAAATGGTTGACTGACTCAGAGTAAAATTATTAAAAGCATCTGAGTCATTTAGAGCTCTAAGTTAAAAGTGACTTAAGCACTGAAAAATAAGACTTCGACTAGGCAATTAGGAACAAAACCCCTCAGGGCTTTCTCAAATATTTCTATAAATGATAAATAACTAACAAGACATACATCTTGTGAGGTTGTGTTCCCGTGTTCTCCCCATGATTCAGTGATTGACAAAGGCTTTTAGTTACTGAAAATCAGTGACTTTCTTCTGTATTTGAGGCTCTGCTGCCCAGGTCAGCTGAGCTGGAAATACATACCCTGGTGGTACCTGCATACCTGCACATGTATTGTCAAGTTCCACTTGAAGAGCCTTGATTTTCTTGAGGTTTATCTCTCTCTCTTCCTTACGCATTGCTCTTTAAGAAGGGCACATGTTTCCCTTTGCTCTGCCCTCAAGCCTTATTAGCTCCTGAAACCATTTTGCTGAAGTTACATTTATTTAGATGAAGCTTCAGGAAAAACACTGCTTTGGCTTTTGTTAATCAACCAGAGAAGTTTGCTTTAAAACAGCTGGCAGGCTGCAGGGGAAAGGCAGCGATGTGCAGCGCTGGCTGTCAGTAGGGGATAGCTTGCCTTAGTAGACAAAAGCCTTAATGCCAGGGAAAATGACAGCTCATCCGATTGCTCTGTCATCTCTTTTCAGCACTGGCTGACAGAGCTGGAGATCTTCGCTATGATCTTCGCAGCTGCTATCCATGACTATGAGCACACTGGAACCACAAACAACTTTCACATCCAGACGCGGTGAGCCCACTGTGAATCCTGATGAAGGGTTGGGAAATGGAGGGGGAAACCTTTGGAGAATAACAGCACAGCAACCTAGAAAAGCGCAGGAGCTTTTGCTTTCAAATGTTAAGGGAGGAAAGTTCACTTCCTTAGGTTGCATTTAATTAATAACCATTTACAATGGAATGCCTGTATTCTAGCTTCCTGGGCGTTGTTTCATATTAACGCTCAGGAAAAAGGAAGGTCCCAGAATATTTCTGTGCAACGTTTCCAGAGACAAACTGTTGTACAGAGTGATGTATTTTGGTGAAGGTATAGTTTTGGAGGAGATACTATAATTCAACAGTTTTTTCTCCGTGTTGAATTTGAAGAATTAAACATTCACTGCATAAATCAAGAATTCAGCAATATCTGTGTTTATCAGTGAAGAACACCAGCACTACACATACTGTTTCTACTTGAGTGGAAAACCGCACTATCACCAAGGTGATATGTTTACCATTACCTGTTCAGGGATACAATTTTTCAAAGCTTTATAAGTTGCTGGACATTAATTAACTGATTACAAACTAGACTGGAGCAGCATATTTTTTTTAACTCAGAATCTTCTGTAAGGCTTTTGAGCTGGTGGGAGAGAGAAGAAAATTAAGGTGGCAGCAAAATTCAGAGTTGTGCAAAGATTGTTAAGTCTGTAGTTGCAGTGATAACTGGGCATCTCATGTTTGTGCATTATTTTGACAACGGGAGTGTACTGGTAACAACGACAAAATGTCTAGATGTCCTCAACTGCCACTGCACACTTGGGCATTTCTAAGATGCATTGCATCTTACCCTAAGTTAGATGTCTGGAGCGTGTTGGCTGAATCATGCTCTGTATCACAGATATAGGAAGGTTGCCAGGGTAAGTCACTCACATGCTCAGGGAACTTAGAAAGAAGTTTCTGTCTTTGTGCTGGGTCAAGCCACGCTCTACTTCTTACAGCTTTATTCAGGTAAGAATTAGGGTTATGCTCTATTTCCCAAATACTTACAGAAGAATTCAAGCAAGGATGCTTGTAAGTTAATTTCTGTAAGACTGAACATTGGATCAGAGGGTGTGAGGTGTCAGGGGAGAAAAATACACACTGCTCTCTGGGAAGCAGAACTGATCAGGGACTGCTCCTGTTGCCATTAACTTCCAGGAAGACCTTTGTCTTCAGAGCAGTTTAGCCATCCACCAGTGTCAGATCAATGCCCTGGAGCTTTAAAGAAGGACTGAAGTACCTCTGGTCTCACTGTATCCCCCTGGCAGTTGAAGAGCGTGGTCTAGCGCACAGCTGACAGAAGCAGTTCAGTTGTATCTTGCTTACAGACAGTTTGCTGTTCTGGAAACAATACTGGGACATATCTTGCAGTTGCTTACTTGGGTACAGTCAGGCTTTAATATGAGAGCAAATTACACGGGAGCAGGCAAAGAGACTCATGATTCAACTCTAAATTTACATGTCTCTCTCTCAGCTCTCTGCATTTTCTTTCTAAGTATACAGCAAGAGATGAGGTGAGTCTCAGCTGATGAAATAGATTTTAAGGTGAATTCTGATTTTTAGTTTTCTTTTACTGAATAACAGCAGTGAGCAAAGTATATCAAGCCTTTTAAAATGCCCATGTCTGGGCTATAGAATGTAGCTGATCAAAGGAAAACCTCTGAATGTGAGAATTTAGACAGGGAAGAAACCTTTCCTCCGTTTTCTTTTAAACTCTAGGTCAGACTCAGCCATTCTGTATAACGACCGGTCTGTGCTTGAAAACCACCACGTCAGTGCAGCGTATCGTCTTTTGCAAGATGATGAAGAGATGAATATTTTATCTAATCTCTCAAAGGACGACTGGAGGTAAAAATGAGCATGGTGGCTGCCTGGGGACACGGACAGCATCACCACAGACCGTTATTACCTTGTCTGAATGGCAGTGTGCTGTATTGTATATTACATATATTTCTATTGCCAGAAGGAAAAGAGCTTTAAAAGGTGTTTGTCTTGCTTATTTCTGCTTTCAGTTTTCAGCTCTGGTAGTCAGACTGGACTTTGTGACAATGGATTAGAACGCACAAATTGGCTCCCATCTGATTTCTAAGTCTCCCAGAGATGCCCCTTGTGCACATCCACTTGTAACTGGGTGTGGAGCCAGCCTGCTGCTGGTTCATCCTCAAGCATACACAGAACCTTTATCTACTTTGACATTCCCTGCCTGGAAATTATAAATGGGACTTAATGCAAAAAAGAATCCAGTCCAAGGAGCATAAATCAGTGTACTGTGTACACCGAGGTGATGTAAGCAGCTGTAATTTAAAATAAGCCTCATGCAACGTGTGACTGATGTGCCAAAATCAGCCCCTGATGTGCTTTCTAACAGCAGACAGGTCATACTGATGAGGGCTAGATTCTGGTTTTATGGGGTTTTTTGAACTCCAAGTGGTGGTAGTTTAAAAATAGCCCTGTGTAGTAGACAGGAAGATTCCTGCTCCCTGGTGCCTCTCAGGGGAGGGGAAGCATCTTGCGGGATCTTCCGTGATGCGCGGTGCCTCCTGCCTACGCTTAAATGTGGCGCGGTGCTGGGCAGGCAGTTGAGCTGATTGCAATAGAGACGCAGGGAAATGAGCCCTGCTCCAGGCCTGGCTTCGAGCAGGCCGGTCAGCGAAGGCTCTGCTGGCTCATCTGTTCAGCCTGAAGTTCCTGCGTAGGTCAGCTCGGAGAGAGTGATGGGATCCTACAGCTGAACACCAGGGACAGAACTCAGGCACTTAGGGGGCTGATTTCAATAGATGTGAGTGTTGTGGAGGAGCGGCTTGAGAAATTCTATTCCTCAACACAGAAAATGGTCTCGTGGTCGGCAGCAAGCAGAAACTTAAAAAAACCCAACCTGCATTGAGGTGTTAAAAATGTATTTGATTTTTTAGCTACGGCTGGTAACACCTTGTCAAATATTGGCAGCAAATCATGGGTTCCTTTTGTGTTGGCTGGGGAAACACAAGGACCTAACTGCTGAGAAACAGCAGCCTTAGAGCCCCAGTCTGCAGGGAACAGCGGAGCAGCCGCTCGAGGACATTCACTGCACAGACTCTGTCTGCAGGAAAAGGGAGCTTTGGAGCTTGGAACTGCTTTTGCTTGACTCAAAGCTAACTGGAGCTATTTCTTACTGACGCTGTAGTGCCAGCATGAGTGGTCTGAGAGGCAATGTGTTTACACCCGAAGTTCCAAAGATTAACCCATCTCTAAGAAATCCTGTAACTGGCTGAGCAAAACTACTGACTGGTTTGGATTTCTTTTTTCTTCTCTCTCAAGTAACAACACTATTATTTTGTAGCTGCTGATCAAGCAGCAGCTGCAGACGAAAGGCCATTATCTGGATGTGCTCTAACTCCAAAACACTGATTTTTGTGTGCTTTTGCTTTTGCCTGCCAGTTTGAAATCACGTCGGCAAACATTTGGGAAGCACTGGAAACATCAACTGACTTCAGCAGGATCTGAGGTGTTGAGAAGAAAACCAAGAAGCCCAGACTTTCACAGACTGGCACTCAAAAATAGGCCCATCAGTATTGAAGGACGCTTTGAGAAAATGTTAAAGTGTGTCCAGATTAAACTTTATTTTTGTAGACATACCTAAATCTCTTTCAGCAAAAAACCTGAGTGATGGTTTTTGGAAAGTAAATTCTTAAGTGCCCTTCTGAGCTGAGCTCTCTCACTCCTTCCTTCACATTACTAGTAAGATAAAAACTGATGGGCAGTGGATTTTGCAGTCCTAGATGTCTTACGTGGATTTTATCACTTTTTATCAGTCATTGAGTTAGGGAATGTGTTTTCAGGAAAGAAATGTGGAAAATTAGAGTTAACATTTTACTGATGGAAAATAAGGGGGCACAGGTTTCGTAAGGAAAGCAAATGAGACTGAAAGATCTTTTGTGAGTTAAGGAGAAAAGCATTGAATGCTTACTAGTACTTAAACTACATATTCTTTTCTCCATTAAAAGAAAACTCTGCTTATTAAATATTTGAAAATTATTTGAGTTGCTTCATTTTGTGAATCCCATTTGTGGAAGTCATCACCAAGTAAATGAAGGAACTGTAACAAAACCAGATCAAATAATTCTGAGCCCTCCATGTCAGTCAGTGTTATTCCCTAATGAGTCAACCAAGCAGCACAGCCAGGCCAATAAAAAAGACTATGAGTCCACAAGGGATCTCCAGTTGAGGGATCCAACAAGAAAACCCATTCAAAAAGCCCTCATAGAGCTGTAATATTCTCAGTAGAGACAACTTTCAAGTGAAGTATTTTTGTTGCCCTAGTGATATAGAAGAGGATGAATGAGAAACCCAAGCTCAGTTTGTCACTCTGACACCGACCTCCTGGGTGATTCTGCCAACACACTGTTGCTAGAACTCATTTCACCTAAGGTGAAGAAGCAAATTGTCTGAGCCTTCTTCTTACTTAAAGGAGCAAGGCACTACCTCCAAAGGACAATTCATTCCACTCCTCTGAGGGTGGCAAGAGCCGTGCTCTGGAGATGCTGATCCCCATCCAGTCTCTACAGCAAAACCAGCTGAACGAGCTCACAGAGAAAGGTAGAGACAGCTACAGGCTGACAACAGTGACAGGAATGGATGGAAGGCTTAAACAAAAGTACTTAGGGTACAATATGTTCCCAGAGTGGTTGTCAAGACAAACAAGAGAAATACGTTTGAAGACGGACTATAGAGAAATTGAAGGCAGACAAATTCCAGAGCAGGGATCAGCCTGTTCCAGTTTGGGTTCAGCTGGTGGCTCAGGAAGTTGTTGGAGTCTCTCACTGCAGATCGCACCTTCTGGAGCAGGCCCTGATGGTTCGAGGCTCCCTAACTGGGACCTGTTGAAGAAAGGGATGAGGGAAACCCATGGTTGCATGTGACCGAAAGGGGTTTCATGTTCTGTGAGCAGAGTAAAGGTGGGCACGTGTGAAAAAAGAGGGAACTGGTGGCACATGGAAATCCATCAGTAAGTATTGTAGTAGATTGGGTTATTTTTTCCCTAAGAGGGAGAGAGAAGATGTAGCAGATAAAAAGAAAAACATAAAACAACAAAAGCAAACCAAACCACAAACCAAATCCAGAGAGCACTGGAGTCTGTTGGAGCCTTTTGAATTCCCCTGCAAACAGTTTCTGGGGACTGTTTATCCAGGGTTGTGTGCAGCGTGCAAACTGCAGCACAGTCATGCATTGTGTAGCCTTTGAAGACAATTGCAGAAACAAAGTCCTAAAGTTGGTCAGAGCAGAAAGTAACAGCCGTGTGTTGAGCCAGGCTCCAATCTGACTGAGAAGGAGGACCAAGACATGGAAACATACCTATCTTTAATTCTCTCTGTAAGATGTTTCAACCTTCTCTCAACCTGGCAACAAATGCACAGACCTGTCATCTTCTAGTGTATGTCTTTTGAGATTTTCTCTCATGCATTACCTATGCCCATAAATTATCTATGTCCACACACCTTTCAAAGTCACCTGCTGTTGTGATGCCTGATGTTTGAAGTGACAAATAACAACTCTTCAGTATTAAAGGACTTTCTTTTTTAATGTCTCTGAAGTATTTTTCGTCTCTATTTCAGAGGAAACGTACATGCAGAGGTCACAGAATATGCATTATTCCAGATGTACATTTATGAAAGGGATACTAGAAGTTGTGTGCATGCGAGCAAATGTACCTGCTGGCACTGAAGGCAGTGACTCACTCGTCTGTGCTGAGACCTTTGTTTTTGTATTTCTAATGCTATAAGCTATGCACAAAGTATTCCTTGCAGACTGTTCTGATGGAGCAGCACTCCAGAGGATGCAGTCAAGTCTCTGCTTTTACCCAGGAATAATCTCAAGTGCTAATTGTTCCCCCATCATAATTATGCTCTTTTCTTGTAAAAGCTTCTTTCTGTGCATTCAGCCTCTACACTCCTGACTCTCTTGCTTATATTGACAGAGGTTTGTGCTGCTGGGAATGAGCCACACTGGGGAACTGATCAGGACTGGCAAAAAAAAAAAAAAGAAAAGAAAAATCATTTAAAATGAGTATTTTTTTCAGTCATCATATCATCATCTTGAATGCTGTTGGATATGCAACTGATCGTACCTAAGGGTGGGGTGGAGGAGAGGAGTATACTGAGGGGAGAGCAAGGTTAGCTGATGCCATTTTAATGTGTGTGGAACTCCTGATGGGAGGGGCTAATTATGTGTCTCCCGTGGGATGAGGTAAGCACAGCAGTCTTGAGTCTCTACACAGTGGTGGCCTGGGGCTTGAACTTGAGCACAGCCACCAGAGGCAAGAAAGACATGCTCAAAATAGACCATGTCCTTCATGAAACATTAATGAAAAGAAGACTGGTAACGTTTTTTTAAATGAAAGCCGATCCATTTCTGAACTCCCAAATCCTGAGCTGGTGTGCTAACCTTGGGCTGTTCTTCCTCAGTTAACCTGTGAATAGCTGAGCTGAGAGAAAGAGACAATAAATTGTTGTGTTCTAGACCAGAATGTTCCAAAATTTAAAAATCTCTAGGATATCCCTATTATCTTCAAAGGAATTTCAACTGGATCCTAAACAAGTTTGCTTAACAAAAATTCATACAGGAATAGTTTGAATTCATAATATCAGGGAAGTAATGCAGGTGCTCCATGGTTTTGACTATGTGTGTGCATCATGCCTACTAGGAGATTTTTTTTTAACATGCTGGTTTTCTTTTAATAATGTGACTAAACTTTCAACATAGGTATTTACCAGTTTTAGTCAAATGCATAGAGTCTCATGTTCAGAAGTTTACCTGATTTATGTCAAGGCTTTTAACAGTCTTTTTATTTCCTTCTAGGAATGCCTGATAAAAAAAATCAATTTAAGGTGTTTGTTCTTAGTTGAAAAAGCAGTACTAATATTAACATGTTCCTCAAAAAACATCTAGGATTTCTCTAAGCAGGGATTAGCCACCTAGCTTAATTTGCAGCCCTGACACTCCTTTGTTTGTGTAGAAAATTACTCATCCTCTTCCCTGTTCCTGATAGAGGGATAATGGAAAAAGTGACAATACAAAGGCAGAAGTACTGGCAGTAATTTGTACATAGACAGCAAAAGAAGCTGGCATGTGCCTGATGCTGGTTTTTGTGTTTCTCTTTCCTTGCTCTTCTCATTGTGACGCCATCCAAAAGGGAGTTCAGAGCTCTAGTGATTGAGATGGTGTTGGCCACTGATATGTCCTGTCACTTCCAGCAAATCAAAGCCATGAAGAATGCTTTGCAGCAGCCAGAAGGGTGAGTCACTTCACAACACCGTGCTGTCAGGGGCTGCATTTCAGCTGGTGCTTTGCCATTGTGTTTGACTTCAAAAACACCTCTCCAGAGGTCCTCGCTCTCTTTGATGTCCACATCAATTCTCTTTCTGTTGGTGAATTTTGAATGAATTCACTTATGAGTGTATTGGCACCCCCCTATACAATGATCTCTTCCATGCTGGTGGATCAAAGCTTGTGAAGGTCACCATATTGGGATAAGCCTCCCTGGGCATTTCCCTTTGCACATCAGGTTAACATCAAGGACATGATCTAGCTGAGTAATCTCTACAGCTTGAGTATGACTAAAGGTTATAAGATGTGCAGAACACAACTTAGGCATTGCCCTTCTGCAGATGGTATCAGCTGCCATCTCTGCAAGGGGCCTGCTCCATAACCAGAGGACAGATGAAAACAACTTGAGATCCACTGACTGGAGAATAACAGATGGAGAAATATGGGGAAGGTGTTTTCTTCTTCCCAGTATGCCACTGGGAGCTGTGATATTTTGTCCACAGCTCTTACCTGTAAATTTTTTTTTATACTGCAGAAGGCTCTGAGTGATGGTGATTTTTTCACCCTAGACACAGGTCTGTCCAGAGCCTCCCAGAATTATACCTGTATCAGACCAGAGTGTGGCTGGCCAGTTGGTCCACTCAAAAGCTACAACTCTTCCAGCTATTTCAGATAGTCAAAAGCTGCAATTGAAAACTGACACTACCTGTCCCAAGAAAGCATTATTTACTGGGTTCTTGGGCTAGCCTCTCGGGATGCAGTTTTAAGAAATTGCCAGCCTTTTTTGTTTTGTGGAACCAGATGCAAGGATCCCCTTCTGACCTCCCACTAGTTTTCTAGTGTTGAAACATTTATCAGCTACTTTGTAGACGTAGCAGTGGCCCTGAGATCAGATCCTAACTGTTTACTACATTGAGGTGGTCGGGACCAACTTATCTTCTGAGCTGCGTAAAATGTAGCCCAGCTAAAATAGGTAGCACAGCAGCTCTTGAGTCCCCAAGTCTGCTTGTGTAGACAGGCAAGCCTGGAAAGGAGATTAGCAAGGCTGAGCAAAATTTCTTTTTCACTTCCTAATGTGTCTTCTACAACAGGAATGGTGTATGTTGGAGAAATTAGACAATCTTTCATAGTTGTGTGATTTTTATGAACATAGAAATCACTCCATTAATATCCTGTCCAAAGATTCTAATAACCTTATTTCCCTGCTTAGGTGAGATTTTTGTCATTCTTCACTGCAAGAGCAGAAAATTAATTTGTTTGATCCTTTGGGTTTTCAGAATTGACAAGCCGAAAGCCTTATCACTGTTGTTGCATACAGCAGATATCAGTCATCCAGCCAAGGCCTGGGACCTCCATCATCGCTGGACCATGTCTCTGCTAGAGGAGTTCTTCAGACAGGTAAAGCTAGGGTGAAGCTCCTCTGCATTTCTGCAGCACAGACGGAACATGTGAGATTGTGCAAAGAAGTAGGAAAATGTGAACACAAGTCTTTTTCTCCAATTTACACAGGAACCTCCTTAATGATATGAAGCTTTCTCATCTGACACCAGGAGCACTGCCTGTGAGGCCTCTTGGGAAGTCAGTGTCTGATAGACTGCCTATAGATACAGGCATTTTCTACATAGTAGAACTTCCGACTTGGGAAGCTAATCAAGTGTTTCAGATTAGCAAAATACTGTAGAGCTTGTGATGTTCTACTTAGCTGTAGGACCAGAGAAAACAGATTTAAGTAGCTGTACATTATAGAACTGTACTTACATTTTTGGGATAGATGTGAAAAATGTGTTACCCTTACTTTAGATGAAGTGAACTGATCTGGTTTATAGCTCACAGTGGACCAACTATTGACAGACTCACAAATCCAGACAAATCATTAAGCTCTGTGTGATAGCTATAAGCTCCCCAAGTGTCTAATTAAAAGCATTTAAAGAGCTGCCTTAAAAAAAAGAGTAAAAGTAAACAGAACACTTAGGAGTGTTTAGGTTACTTTTCACCAATATGAATTACTAAACTAAGCAGAAAACTAAGAGCTTAATTTCCCTCCAAAGTTCAGTAACTTGTATTTTATAGTAAATCTGAATTGCAAAAAAAGAAAAATATATTACATTTTTTAAAAAGTTTTAACAATTTTTTTAAATGGCATCTGTTTTTAAAGGCATTGTGGGAATTCTTTCTTAATAAGGACAGTGCAAGAATTTGCTTTGAAATAGTTCCTTTAATTTCTTTTTCAAACCAAGAATGTGTTTACTAGGTGGAAGCAGGTAGATCATACCTGCAGTTGTCTCTGTGTTGCCACACAGAAGGCTCATACAAGTTGGATGATTTTCACATACATTCTAGGGAAAACTCTGCATGTTTATGATTTTCTAGCTCAAAATTATACTAGATTTGTTAAAATACATAACTTCTGAATCACCTAAAGGCTGTCAAGGGAATGAAGATTAGCTAGATATGAGACCACAAAAAGCCCAAGTTTTGATCTGTTTTATATGTCATGAAGACAAAATTACTATTTTATATTTTCATAAGAATAATTTTATTTCAACAAAAAAAAATCCTACTTTAGTTTTGATTAACAAATGCCTCCACTTTTAGCTGAAGCTTTATATAAAACTCATATTCGAGTTTCAAATTCAGGGCCAGTATTAATTCCCTCTTCAGCAAAACCCATAAGCTTATCATGAAGTATAGATTTGAGTTTAGAAGTATAGAATTACAAAAGTATAGTATTGAGTTTTGAAGTATAGATTTGAAGTTATTTAGTACTAGATCTATAAATACATCCCTATATGACAGCAGAAGAATAAGAAATGCTTTTCTCACAAGCTGAGAGGTACCACTAGCCATAGGGGACCATGGTGATGAGAACCTGGTCTGGCCTCAGATCAGATACTTTAACTCTTGTGTCCTTTCTGTTATGTGCTCTGCAGACACATAAAGTGTGACAACCTATATTAGTACAGGTCCCCATCCCTATTGGTATCCAAGTATTTTGTGAGGTGACACATGTCTTCCTACACCAAGTAACTTTGCTGTAAGGTGTGAATGATGCTTCTGAGTACAATGCCTTTTTTTTACGTTCAGCAGCTATCTTGAGCATCTCATAAAATACACATCTTGCATTAATTGCTTTTACTAGTGAAGTTTTAGTTATCCACAAAGGAGGTGCCCAAACAACTTAAAAGAAGTATCTTTCTGCGAAGTCTGAGCAGCACACTGCTTACTCATATTGAGCTTGTTGTCTATGAGGATCCCCATGTCCCTTTCCACAGAGCTGCTCTTAGGTAGATCCCAGCCTGTGCTGAACTCATAGATTAATTTTTTTCCCAGGTGCCAGACTTTACAGTTGTCCTTATTGAACTTCATCAGCTTCTTGTTAGCCCACTCTTGTTAGCCCACCCCAGCCTATCCAGGTCTTTCTGCAGGGTGGCTCTCCATTCCAAAGTTTCCACGTCCCCACTCAGTTTGGTGTCATCAGCAAACTTCACCAGGGTACACTTGATCTCATCATCCAGGTCACTTATGAAGATATTAAATGGTGTTGGGCCCAATATTGATCCCTGGTGGACCCCACTTGTGACAGGTTGCCAGTTTGCAGAGGAACAATTTACCACACCCTCTGGGTGTGGTCTGTCGGCCAGTTCCCCACCCACCACACATACTGCTTGTACAGCCTGTAATGCATCAGTTTCTCAAGGAGGAGGCTGTTGGGAACCATACAATAAGCCTTGGAGAAATCAGGTAGACAATGTCCACCACTTGCCAAACATCAACCGAGCAGGTTACTTTGCTGTAGAAAAATGACAGTGTTTTCTCTGGAAGAAAAAAGTGATCTGCATCTGGCCAGTCATGACCTGTGAATTTCTTATCTGAAAGACTAAAAAAGACATACAAAGAAGTGCAAGCCCTGAAAAATCAGTCCTGACACTGATGTTTTCTCTTGAAAGGTTTGCTCTGAGAACTGAGTTCTGCTGGGTTCTCTGGGGAACTGCAGTGAGAAGTGTTCTTATCCTCAAGTGTGGTTTTAGTTGGTGCGTATAAGTACTAAGCAGACAGGAAGAGCTCTGAGGAAAGATTCACTGGAATCAAGATGCTTAATTCACCAACTTCTCCTTGTACTACAACTTTTCCAGCCAGACTCAAATTCTCCACAACTTGTGTGTTAAAAAAACCAAACAAACAGAAAACAACAAACCAAAATCAAAACTTAATTAAAGGAAGTAAAATGAGAGGCTTTCACAGTCATGACATATAAAAGCGTAATATGTCTTGTCTTTTTCTAATATCTTCTCAACTTTGTTTCTCCAGGGTGACAAAGAAGCAGAACTAGGGCTTCCCTTCTCTCCACTGTGTGATCGCAAGTCTACTATGGTTGCTCAGTCTCAAATAGGTATGTCCCTTTTGGTGCATACAGAGTAGTAATCTTAAAAGCCAAACTCAATTCTCCATATAGGGCTCAGATCATGGTAATCTCTCCTCATTTGGAAGCATTTTTAAGAAAGGAAATAAAGCATGTTGTTTTCTCCAGATCAACAACTTGTTTTCTCCAGATCAACTCCCAGTGCTTCAAGCCAACCAATATTTTTCACTGAAGCCAAGCAAATAGCAAACCTTTTTCTGCTCCACCCATTCTGAAACAGAAACAGTTTTACAGACTCATCAACAGCACTTTCTTTACCTCTCCTCCAGTTATTGAGTGAAAAAGTAGGAAAAGGATGAGGCAACAAGCCTGGTTATTTGGTGAGAAAAGAGTGGATAAGTAAAGCAAAACTGTTCAGGAGGCTGGAAGCAGAAGATGACAGTGGAAGAGGTGGATTCGTGGGTGCATTTTTATACCTGGGAAGCAAGTGAAGTAGACAGAACATGACCTAAGCTCAACTGGAGAATATGGAACCAAATGGAATAACCAAAGAAAGATTATACAGACCCTAAAAATGAGGATACTGAGACCAGAAGCAGAAAGAGCGAGAATGTATTAAAGGAAAATAAACAACAACAAAAAACCCCCAAAAATTAAAATATGAAATCTCTTTCAAAGAACAAGACAAAGATATCCCTGAACCTAGGAAGTTTTGTGTATGTCTTTCTGTTCAAAAATACGGTTGCCAACTGTATCCTAGGATGCATCAAGAGGAGTGTGGCCAGCAGATCAAGAGAGGTAATTCTCCCCCTGTAGTCTGCTCTTGTGAGACCCACCTTGAATACTGCATACAGTTCTAGTGTCACCAGCATAAGAGGGACAAAGATCTGTTGCGGCAAGTCAAGAGGAGGGCCACAAAGATGATCCAGGGACTGGAGCACCTGTGCTGTGAGGATAGGCTGAGGGAGCTGGCATTGTTCAGCCTGGATAAGACTCTGGGGGGACCTTATAACTGCTTCCAGTACCTGAAGGGAACCTACAGGAAGGCTGGAGAGGGACTCTTCACAAGAGTGTTCAGCAACGGGACGAGGGGAAATGGTTTTAAACTGAGGGAAAATAGATTTAGATTGGATCTTAGGAAAAAGTTGTTCAGTACAAGGGTGGTGAAACTCTGGAATAGAATGCCCAGAGGGATTGTGGATGCGCCCTCCCTGGAGGTGTTCAAGGCCAGGTTGGATGAGTCCTTGAGCAACTTAGTCAAGTTGAGAGGCGTCCCTGCCCATGGTGGGGAGGTTGGAATAGATGATCTCTAAGGTCCCTTCCAGCCTAAGCCATTCTATGATTCTGTGAAAATTATTTCATTGTTCCTGTTTAAAGTCTTTTCATTGTTCCTGCTGGATCCCTCTATGTAGAGTTCTATGTGCTTGGAAACCTGGTTTCCTTGTCCTCCTCTTCCATGCTCCTTTGCTCAGGAAGGCTGGGAGAGCCAAGAAACTTAAGTGTCTATGCCCTTTGTGTCAAACCACTACAGAATTAATGAATTAAACCATCATCAGCACAGTTACACCTTGTAAAATAGTCACTTGTCAGTATGCAAAGGCAGCCTTATTTAGTCATATACTCTTTGCCATTGTATTCAGTTTGTACAGTTTAGTAATCCATTGACTTTAATAGGCTACTCTCGATAAATCTTACCTTCTAACACCATAACATTTCCATTTCTTAGCCTGCTGCATGTCTTGGCAGTGTGTTTCTGTAATGTCTCCTTTGTTAAATCAAAACCTCATATTTTCTGTCTGTCTTCTGAGGTATAGCTTTCAAAATTGTAGTCTAGGTTCTCAGACGAATAATCTGTTCCCATTCATTTATTTATCTGATTAATAGCCTTAATAAATTATTCCCTGGAATAGTAATGACTATATTTCTTTACAAAAGTTAAGTTCTTATTTAATTGCAAATTGTGTTATTATCTGCAGCCATCAGTTCCCTCAAATGAAAAAAACCAACTCTGTCCTTTGTGAAATAAAATTGTGCTCTTGTTTCTGCTGGGTACAGATCCTAGAAATCCTGTTCTGGTGCCTCAGCTTGTTTGTAGTTGCTGGTTTGTTGCTCTAGTGTCACAGCAGATGCAACAGCAGTGGGCAAGTGTTTTTGTTACCAAAAGATCTTCACAAATGCAGACTGAAGGTTTTGCAGTAGAGCCTTTTTCCATGGAAGTGAAGCAATCTAACAGCAAAAACTTCCTCAGTGAAAGAATATCCCTCCTGTTACTTCAGTTTGTTGAAGAAATTGTTCAGAGTTTAAACTGATAATTAAAAAAACCCACATGACTATCAAATAATGAACCTGAGTTTTAAAAACTACTAATGTTAATTCTGATGACCAATTTATCATCCTTTTTCTTCTTCAGTAGAATGAATGCAGTAAATATTTCTGTACCACACTGAAATCCAGAAAACAGGAGAGATTCGTTTCCAGAAGGCAGGCTTCTTATCAGAGTGGTGGAGGCAAACAAACTGCAAAGAAAAACGGGCAAAGATTTCTATTTTCCAACAAGAATATCAGGAGTTACAGTTTCTCTGTCCATCTCAGACTGCAGGAAGCTTGTCTGACTGGAGATCAGCCTTTGTTGTCATTGTCCTTTTTTTGCAGATGACAAATGTAGCAGCATCCTTTTATTTTTGTCCTTTGGCTGGTAAGAAAGAAAATTGCAGCTTCAGAAAACATTGGATAAAGGCTGCTGAGTGTTGCTGCTGATTCTTTTTTCTTTTCTTTTTTTTTTTTTTTTTTTGGTGGTGGGTTTTTTTGAAATTATTCTTTTTTCTTTTTTTTTTTTTTTTTTTTAATTGGTGGTGGGCTTTAGGGAAACTGTCCTCTAGCCCTTGTTTGCTGTGATGATGTTCTCAGGTGGAATGAATGAGCACTAGGCAAATGCCTGGAATCCACCTGCAGCATACAGTGGTAATTGGCAAAATCATCTTAGTCACTGGGGTACAGAAATGTTTAACATACTCATTCTTCTGAGGAAGAAGAGGGATGATAAAATGGTCACTAGCATTAATAGGTTTTAAAGCCCAGGTTCACTATTTTATATTCAGGGGTTTTAATCAGCAAACTAATCACCGTAATTAAATCCCAATATCTTTAGGTAGCAGAGAGAACATGGAGCTAAGGGGAGGCACTTGACAATATAGAATAAGTTTCATAATTATTAATAAAGTCCTAGATTTTGTTTCTATGATAGAAGATTATGTTTCCCAACTTTACTATAATCCCCATATTAAGGTGTCATGGTTGAATAACTTATTTATGTTATAAGGAATAGAGGAAGAAAATAACACTTATCAAAGACAAGTTCTCCTATGTCTTTGTGTTTCTTTTCCTGTGGTCCCTTGTGCCACCTCTGCCTGTCTTTGTTGATGAGATGCAAGACTTCTCCCAGGGAAAACTTGTTTCTTAGACATTTAACTGAACTTTGTGTTTATATGCAAGTGTTGAGTATCTCAGGAAGCAGATCCCACCAACTTGACTGCTGAAGTTAGTGACACAGTCACACGTCTGATACCAGAGATTTGCGTGCCTCAGGATTGTTAGTGGTGATGGAGCAAATGGCAGTGGTATTACTTGGCCAGCAGAAGTGACAAGGTGCCATGGCTTGGGTTTTTTTGGTCATTAAGGGTAAAATGTTTTGGGGGTGAAGGGGAATAGAAGAGACATATATACAGGCAGGCACATACACATACATAAGTGAAGTTCTCATTATCCCCATGATTGCCATGGAACACTTAACACTCTTCTCAGTCAGTACAATTTCCAGTAGTTTAAAAAATTGTATGAAGTTCGCTGGGATTATCTGGATTGTGATCTAGCACACAATTTCCTGTCATGGCTATATACTGCATACATTTCTGACTACTCCTTGGGAGGAAGGGAGTTCTTTTTTCCCTAAATTTGAACAGATAAGACTGTCTCAGTGTTATGGAAGCACATGATTCAGATGTTCAGATATGACTGAATGCTTATTTTCTCCAGATTCACAGAATGTTAGTATGAAATTCTAAGAACGTGGAAGTAACATTTTCGATTTGGCTAGGCATGAAAATACACTTAATTACCCATCCTTGTAGAAATTCAGCAGGAATCAGAGAAAGGAAATGGAAGTAGAAGGATGTTCAACTGCTTTGCACTTCAGATGTGGGTCAAAGCATCTGTAAATTCAGCTGTCTGGTCCATGTGGTCTCTTCTCTTTCCCTTGTTCTGTTATCACCTAGAATTGCCAGGGTCTGTCATAGAAACATATCATGACCCAGTGAGAGAAATTAAAATATTATCAATGTATAATTAATAGTTGATAATTACCAAATAATTAAAAATGTTATCAATGGGGAAAGGCATGAATCCTGATGTGCCTTAGAAGGGATTAAGGACACTGTTGCTTTCTTGGCTACCTGCAGCACTAAGAAATTTGTTAAGTGAAGTGCTAAAATGAATGTAAGAAATAGCCCTCGCCCCAGGTGAGAATTTAGGGGAAAGCATAAGTTGCTGTAAGCTCCTCCATCTCACATTTTTTCTGTGCAACTTGGATTTTCCTTTATTTTATGAGCTTATGGCTAAAGGTCCCTTCAGTCTTCCCTTCCCAACATACAGATTAGAGCCATATTAATCTCTGCCAAAAGGTATACTGAAGTAGAAATGATATGGCCTTTCATATCTTTTGTCCTTTCCTTATATTAAAGAATGATGGGGAAAAAAAAAAAACCGTTTTATCATCAACAAGAACAAGCTGCCTGAGCGCTGAGGAGAGAGTATTGACAACAACCCACTGGTATATAGTAAGGGAGGTTTGCATGTAACTCCACACCAGCAAAGCTTACCAGTATTATTGCTGTGTTAATTTTCTGCTTTTACACAGTTCATCTTTGAAACTGGGTTTTATCCAAATTTGCTAGGAACTTGGCTTAAATACCCTACTCCTTATGTAAAACAAGTTCTGATGCATCTGTTTCTGTTCTGATTGGCCACAGTTTCTTTCCACTGTTGAAGTAGTTACCTTTTCTTGCATGTTAAATCCAGGCTCTTGGGTCAAGGATTAATGTATAACTCTATTTGCCCTTTCTAGTATTTCCCTGTCCCTCTTTTGCAGTAAATTTTTTTTTTCCCTGTCTTTTACAGTGTGGTTGTCTACAATCACTGAAGCAGTGACTCCACATAAATCCTCCTCTTGCTTGCTTGACTCTGCTTGTGTTTCTGCTCAGGTTTCATTGATTTTATCGTGGAACCCACTTTTACTGTGCTGACCGACATGACCGAGAAGATCGTGACTCCACTCGTCGATGAAGCTTCCCGCTCTGGCATGTCCGGGTTCAGGCGTTCCAGGTGAATAACCACGTGCCCTGTCCCTTCACTCTGCAAGTGCTGTCATTGCATCAACTCCCCCAGGTGCCCCCCACAGTGTACATCTTCCATGTAGCTTAAAGCCCTATATTTGTATTGCCAACATCGCAAGCTCATTTTTGTGACGTGACTTTGTTACAGGGGAGGACAAAGAGGGAGTCTGGCATGAACCTGAGCCATGCTTCCAAAGGCAGTGAGCACAAGAGGTTGTGGCTGACGCAGTGAAAAACTCAATAACTAAAGTTATTAAGCAGGCATTCTTTATTTTGTGGTGCTGGACACACAGGGGATCACTCCTCCAAATGTGCATACCAATGCAAGCTGGGCGCATAGTTTATATGCAGGCTAAACATACATATTCATTATATTTCTTAGAAAGGGCAGTCTTATGCTAATAGATTTCTGGAATTCATTTACATAGTCTGAGCATGCATAATAAAATTGGGGTTAGGGTCTTTTCTCCCTTTGGTGGTCTTTCGTGACCTCTGGTGGTCATTTGCTTCATCTTCTCCATCACTGTGTTCTTTTAGTGACCTGGAGCCCAAAATTCTTATTCTTGCCAGTTCTTGTCTGTTCAGCATGCTTAGGTGCCTTGAGATGTCCTTTTTCTTCTTCCCAGAGATAACCACTATCTCCAAGGTTATGAATTTCACAGTACTATACAACTACCCATTCATTGTTGTGGCTTATTTAAAGATTAGTAAAACTCTACCAGACATCCCATCTCCTGCCTTCATGGCCACGCAGTCAGGTGAACTTTAGTGTTCTCTCAGTCACTAATGTCAAAGAGAAGGTAGAGGGAGGCATTGGGAGTCACTAGAAGTATAAATGGTACTGATATACAAAAGAGGACTGGGAGGTATAAGCACACTTCAGTGGCACAAATGTGTGAAGTACCACCAGAATTCACCTGAATTTTGTGTGGAAGGGGTCTTGGCCTATTCAACTTGCTCTGCTGTTGTAGAGAAGCTACTTTTAGTAGTTTCATGGACAGGGCATGTCTTAGGATTCAAATGCCACAGGGTTAGTGCTCCATAGAGTGGGCTACCTAGTCAGGATTCCCTCTCCCAGGTGACTTCTTTACTCTTGGGCTGTTACACAACGAGCAAGCACTACTATCTTTCTATGTCAGTTGACTTTATTAAAATGTGCACAATGAAGTGTCCATCCTTCAAAGACAACTGTAGGGTCTGTAGCTGAAATGAGTGCCTGATTTTAGCTTCAGCTGAGGTCACCAAGACCTGGACAGAGGTTGGCCTCCTGTCCTGTGCCTAATAGCACCCACTGGTGAATTCTAGGAGGCTCTACCCTCAACATATTTGATTTCTAGAATTGTCTGACTCACCAATGAATATTTTGGGAGTGAAGACACACAATAAAGTTGATGGCAACACTTCGGATGATTCTGTTTCTTAGGGACTACAAAAAGTAAGCAGGGAAAAATTGACATTTAGTTCTAATACTGGCTCAGGTTGTGTTGTTTAACATCAGTTGCCCTAAGATAGGTGAGAGGGAGGAAAAGAGAGAAGCATGAGGGATTCAAGCTTAGTTCAAGCTTAGTTTTTGCTTTTCCTGTTTCACTCTGTTAAGTTACTTAGATTTACAGTCATTATTTCTTCTTAGCTGTATTTGGATGTATGGGATACTGATCTGTGCTTTCTGATATTGTGTCCCAGTCTGAATAGCATTAGTCCCTCCGAAGTTAAAAGATCAAGTGTCAAGAGCACTGGGTCCGAAGGAAGTGCCTCACTCAACTGCTCCATACTCACTGTGGACTTCAAATGTTTTAAAGCCACCTGGACTGAGGTGGTACAGCAGAACCGGGAGAAATGGAAAGCACAAGCCACCAAAGGTAACAGCGGGGCTTCTTAGTAAAAGAATTATTTTGACCTCTTCTTCAAACTCTTCTTCAATCAAATTATTCTCCAAGTAAGCACTGTTAGTTTGAAAGAATCTGCTTTTCAATGTCAACCTACACCGAGCTCAGAAAGATAGGAATGTTGTGACTCATGTGTGCCTTACACTCTCCTTATGTGGTGTAAGTGTATGTATTGAACAGCACGTGGACAATGGGAGGAAAATGATTTTAAGGAAGGTCCCCTAAAGTAATGAGTCAGACTCTTGAGTGAGTGCAAAAATAGGTGGAACAGCACTTGTAGGGACAGGTTATCAGTTGTTCACTGTTAAGACCGAAAGAGGTATGGGTGATAGTTTCATGGAGAAGGACAGGATATTCTGGATTCACTACTGTTTTCATATTTCTAGTGATAACTTGGATAATGATTTGGGAACTATGCTGCAAATGCTCATGATGTCATTACTCTGGGAAGGACTGCAAATATTTCAAAAGAATATGAGGGCCATGTTGGTTGCAAGTTGACATGGGTTCGTTATTGTCATGCTATTGAAAAAAAACCCCAAAAACCCAAAACAAAAAACCCAAATCAGAAAAACCCGAATGGGAAAAAGAAACAAACCCAAACCCAAAACAAACCACAATAGACATTTCTTCTAAGACCCCTCCCGTCTTTCCAGCAGTGTCCAGTTTTGGCCACTGTAATTCAGGAAACATAAGGACCAGGTGAAGACAATACAGAGTACAGAAATGCAAGTGGTGATACCTGTTGTTTATAGCTGAAAGCAGTTTTCTGAAGATTACTGCAGCTGAAAAATAAGGGAACTGGTTTTTATTCAAATAGTCTGGACTGTTAAGAGGAGAAAAAATTGGCAGGTGATTGTAAACTGATAATAAGTTAGACATTGGCAAATCTCTGTTGTTGGAGATCTTTTGGAACTAATGAGAGCCATCTGTTGAGAATGACTTAGGTATAATTGCCCCTTGCCTTCAGGGCCTGGATGATTGCCCAAGGGCTCCTTGAGCCTTTGGGTGATTTACACCAGCTTTGCAACCAAAAAAAGGAGGAATGTATCGCTGATTTTATTTTTTCTTCATGAAGCTGTGATACATTTCTTATCTGAAATGAATGCTTGTTACTCAACCCCTTTTTTAACAGAGTAGTTGTATTTCATGTAAATGAAATTTGCATATAATGTCTTCTGTGGCCTTGGCTTCAGGACTGATGGAAGATTGGCGTAGTTCTTCTGCTTGCCAGAGCAGATTGTTCCTGGCCAACTGAAAGTCCCATCTAAAGATGCAAGAAAGCACATATTATTATCCAAATTGAATTTTCCTCTGTGATTAAAATTTGCCATTCAGGAAAAGCCTTTCTAGGCATTCCATGAAAATGAAAGCAAAAATGTAATTCAAAATCTGCTTATTTGCTAGGGCCTGTTTTTTTTTTTTAATAAATTTTTTTATTTTTTAAATTGGTATTTGATGTTTCACAGTTCTTTGTGGACCAAACAAATTAAAGCTAAATGAACAAGCAAAGCATTTAACATGGTAAGTGTCTCCTAGTACAGGAGTGTTGGATGAGTTCATGAAGCCAATATAACTAGTTTTAAGGATTTCAATTCAACAGGTACATATATACATGCTTGTTTACTAAGGATCTACTACATTCCTATATGCAGGAGAGACCTGTGGGGAAATAAATTGATCTTACATTTCATCTAAAACAATTATACAGAGTAGATCATAATAGATTCTGGATATTTAACTTTTAAATGTGCTTTGTACTCACTTGCAGGTATTTTTTTGCAAAAAGACTTTTTTTTTCTAAATGTGCACATGTAAATGTCAAGTTACGATTCACATGGATGTTCACACATTGTTTAACTGGTGCTGCTACTGGTAATATGTATTGCTGCAGTAGTTCATGTCCATTCTTTGCAGAGTATCCTGATGATAAGTGTTGGGTTATTAATACTTTAGCTGGAGAGGAAAATGTTTTATTTTTAATTGCCTCATTAAAAAAATCCTTCTAGTAGCTCCTGAGGGTAGTCTATGAAAGAATGAGTTGATCATTTGAAAGCAGAGCTCACCAGTCTGCATTATTAGACATGGAGGCCCTTGAATAAGTCACTTTATCTTTCCCTTTCTGACAAGCTTTAGCCCTGAATAGTTGATTTAGTCTATGTTTTTGCCAAACTTCATTGCCAATAACTTGGATCAAGGCCCTGGTTTGTGGGTCAAAGATTCACAAAGGAGTCTCAGCTTTTGTTCATCTGAATTCATTGACTTTCACGTAATTTGTGTAAAGCATGGTGGTGTTTTTTTGGGTTTTTGTTTGGTTTTTTGTTTGTTTGGTTTTTTTAATGTGTCCTGAAAGATTTATACAAACAAATGGGTCAACAAACATATGTGTGGGCTGGAGACTGAGGAACTGTTCTTGGACTCCAGAACACTTGCATCAAAACCCTTGCTCAGCTGCTGTCTTGCTCCTGACCTGCAGCACATCTCCGTAGATGCCTCCGTCTGCCTTGCCTGTTTTAGCCATATGCAGCAGGACCTGCCACACAGCAGGTGTTTAAATTGCTGACCCCTGTCAAACCAGTGTCTTGTGATGATGCATCACGATGCTCTGCTAACAGAAATAAGAATTATTAAGTGAAGAGAGACAAAGCATGTAACTGTTGGTTGGCAACAGAGAACAACTGGTGATCAGAAGGGTAGGAAACCCATCTATTATTATTACTACTATTACTATTACGAAATTATTTGCAGAATACTGTATTCCCTTTGGTAATGGCATCGTCCCTAGAAGCATCGGTGAGTTATTTTTATCCTGAGTGTGTAATTTATAGAAAATTTCTTGAACCGTGTGGACAAAGTAAGAGCGTTTTCTGCTTAATGGTTCTCTTTTTGCTTAAAGGTTCATCATTAAGTAGTACAGATTAAAAACCAACCAAACAAAAATTAATAAACAAACACCCTGATGTGCAAAACACCATTTAGATCAAGTGTTTTCTGACACTAATTCAACAAGAGGCACTCATCCAGTGGTGTTTGTTGTAGCAAGTCCCAGTCTCCTGAGAGGAATTTTTCTCCAATGGTTCAGGTGCAAAACACAACCTTTATTTTTTCAGATCCTCAAATGAGAGGAAGTCTTCTGTATATCATGAGACTCCAAGGAAAATATCAACACGCTATCTGTGGAAGCTACCATAGGTTTCAGGAATGATTAATAAAGTGAGGGAGACTCATATCTAATTTAATTGTATTTTTGCATGAGCCTTAATGTATTAACTTAAAAATTAATTAACTTCAGTTAGCTACTGGCAAGGAAACACAGATTGATATTTCTTATGAAGATGGCTTCTCCACTTTCTTTCTTGTATCCCATTGATATGTTTTTCTCAAAACTGGTTCTGATTCACTCAGAAGAAGTATTTTACAAGATACTTAGAAATTATTTTGTAATTTTTACTCACTGGCCAAGACCAAGACCAGCCTCTGCATCTTCACTGTAGATATTAAGAGTAAATCTGTAGGACCAAGGTAGATTTTCTTCAGTGTTTTGTAGGATCTGCTCCTCTGCTCATCAGCTTACACAATCTCTCAGAAAAAAAAAGGAGATACATCTGTGATTCCTATTGCAATTAAAGTGCAATTGGTTGCCCAAGGTTGGGTAATGAGTGGGCTGGGATATTGCTGACTCAGAAATCTTGAATAGAGGCATAGGATGTCATATCAGAATGCTTAGGTGCAGTGTGGATATAGATATGGATATGGATGTAGATGCAGAAGCTCGCAGGTCCTAAATTGTGTTATGTGCTGAGCTACTCAGCACAGTACCGAGCAGTTGCAAATTAAGTCTCTATTGATCATTGGAAAGGGGGAAAAGATTATGGAGACTCTGCCCAGCGTCTCTGCACACCCAGCCAGGCTTATTAGCTGAAGGGCTGCACTTGAGGGACTGTGGTTGTATCTTGCTTTCCAGCGTGACGCAGGAAGCCTCTCAGAACCTTTGCAGCTGAGTCTGTGGGGTTGTGCTGTACCCAACATGAGCTAGAAATGGAGCAGTCTCAACTCCTGGAGCCAAAGTAATGTGCAGCCTATGTTATAAGTAAGCATTACATTGGTGCCTAAGGTTTGGGTAAGAACAAGAGCAGTATCTTGAATGGGGGAAACTGGCTTCTCTGTGAATGTATGTTTATTTCTGAATGACAGTGTTCTGAGATGCTGGTGTTGTTCAACGTTCACTTCGGAATTTGTACCTTTGCATGTTTGTCATTGACTGTAAGACTTCTGGGGATGGAAGGGCAAGTACTAGTGGCAGTATGTTAGTCTGCCAAGAAGGGAAAGGCATAAAGAAAGCATAGCACGAAGTGCAATGGAAGAGATTAGGAAGCAACCTGGAACAAGAGGTGAAAAATGAAAGAACCAACACTTTTTATGTGCTTAGAGTTGAATAGTACGGTATGAGATAACCATTTGACTGAATGTTGCGTGTCAAAAATGAGACTAAACTTGGCACCCCTAGAGCATTCAATAGCCAATATCTTGTTTTAATTTGCCTTTTAAAAATGTTGAGGAACTGCATTTTCACTGGTGAAGCTTATGTGGTAAAAAAAGAATATGCACGTAAGATACATCTAGGCCAACATGGTGTGTGTTTTTCAGAATACTTTCTTAAGTAAATGTATAAATCTACGTGTTCTTCTTTGTTCTCCTGTGCTCTTTGTCAACTCAATTCCTACACTTATTGAAGTAAAAGCTGTTTGTGTGTAAAAAGCTGAAGTAGATTTAGATGTGTAAGTTGTATCATTCTCGTCAAGTTGACTGATACTCATGATTTCTTTCCTTGTTTTGCTTCTCTCTTTGCTGAGGATGCAGAAGAAAAAGCTAAGAAAGAAGCAGAGGAAAATGCTCATCAGGGAACAGATGAAAAGAAAACAGATGAAAAGGATGAGAAGAAGACAGCTGAAGATGCCACAGCAGCAAAGACAGAGAACAGCAAAGAACCAAATCCTGGGGAAAACAAAACTGCGGATTCCAATAGGAATCATGTAAATGGGACTCAGCAAACTGGGGTGAACAAACACGAAACTTCTCAAGGGAAAAATGCACCTAGGACAGATCAGGAAGCAGACTCTTACCATGCAGTGGGAGAACAGAAACAGCGTGTCCAAAATGGTGAGTTCTGTCCTGAAACAAATCCAGTCCTAAAACCAGTATCTCACCTCAGTGATTGGGGAATCTGATGTCCTGAGCCCAGAGCCTCTTGCTGGACACTGGCATAAGCACCTGCATATGGGAATCAGAGACTGCAAATTAAGTCCGATGTAGTGTCCTTCTGTAGAAGATAGGGCTCATCATACCTGCTTAGGCACTTTTGGAGGAAAGGAAAAAATGACTTTTCTTACGGAAATGAAGCAGTCTGTTCTGATACACAGGCTGAAAAGCTGAAACAAATATTCTTTGTTCAATGAACAATTTAATTGCTTGGGTAACTGATAGAGGGGAGGCCAAAGCTGGCTTATGAATTTTTTAGTGTCAACTGAAGGTATCTTTGAACTGAGTCTCAAATATAAATGTGTTTTGGAACAGAGGTTTTCTCCCACTCTCTGTTTTTAAAAGTTATCTTCTTTATACTTCCTTTGCTCAGATTTTTTATTAAGGCAATCACAAGCCTTTGTTTAGAAATTTTTTGGTTTTGACAGAAATTCTATTCTGGTGTTTTAACTTACCATAGAACTGAGTTAAAGTAAGAATCACAGTTTTCACCTAAAAATGTGGGGAAAAAACGTTTGGAGATTGCATTGAACATTTAACAAAGTTATTAAACCCCTGAGAACTGTTGTCTCTTACCCATTTCAGTGTCCTTCCCTCCCTAGCTCCTGCTCTCTGAAGCTATTATCAAAAAAAAAGGCAGTACAGCCACAAGCCACAAACGTCTAGTATCAGCCAGTCCAAAACCAGCAAAAAACTCACGCTTGGAAGCATCCTTATAGAAGAAGCCTAAGTAAGTGAGAATACAGGCTTTGAAAGTCCCAGTCTCGGGCAGTGAGTTTAGATGGCAGCAGAGGTAGAAATTCTGTTTAAAGCATCCCTGATACGATTCTCATGTATTTCACTTGGTTGCTGGCCTTTCACAGTGATCCCTTCTTCATCACTAGGTTGTTTTTTTTAGATTGGCAGGACTGTGGGGATCTAAGCTGTCATGCTCTGTTACGTATGGGATTTGTCTTCAGACAGCATTACATGGGTAAGGGGAATGGGGCCCCCAAGGAGATAAAAAGGTTGAGGGCATATGAAATACCAGTGAGATTGCATCAGACTTTTCTTCTGAAATCCTTTGTTTTAAGTCCTTCTGACAACAGGGCAGTTAAGTGTACTCTGGTGATTTTGACAGTACCTTTTTCTGCAATATCTCTATGCTGCAGGTCTCAAAAATGCTTTGAAAGGAATTATAATGATTTCTGTAAATTAGTGTCTTCCTCAGGAAAAGGAATTCTGCTCCTTAATTTATGGGAAAAGGCCTTTATGAGATACGATCACTGCAGAGTCTTTGGAGACTGATGAAATCTTAACATTCCTATCTCTGGCATCACCACAGCTTCCTTTACGCCTAAATGTTAATATGTCATCATAAAGTATTTGCCTTATTATTTTCCTGCCTTTATAATCCCTTTCAAAAAGATCATTATGATCATTCTGCTCTGCTGCTGGCAGTATGGCAAGGTGGATATTACAATACTCAGAAGTCCCTTATTCATAGTAAGTTATATTCAATGAAAGTTCAGAAATTGTCAAGTGAATTTAAAGTTTCCCTCAGTCATTCTCTGTCCATGTGCTTTCTCAGAGGGATCAAACTGTGAAATAACGTATGTGTGGATGTTCGTGTTCTTATCTTACACACACCTAGGGTAAAGCATTTTCTTTATGCAACAGTCTAATGAAGCATTATTAGTTCATCACTACCATCAGCTGTGTGACAGTGGAGGAAATGTGAGAAGACCTTCATGCTTTGATAGACATATTTTCATTTCATTTCCTGAAGACAGTGTCCTTCTTTTATGGGCCATCCTCATCAAGCAGACATTTCAGTCCTGCTTGAAGCTGCTCATATCTCTTTTTTCAAGGAGCCCAAGTCAGTGGCAGTGTGATCAGCTGAGGAGGTTGCTGCTTGCCCTGTATCATCTTGCTTTCATTTATCTCTCACTGACACAATGAGCTTAGGAAGAAAAAAACATGAAAAGTATTGTCTGTGAATGAGAACTGAACAGGACATGTTGGGTTTTTTCCATCTTGTTAAATATTTTAAGATTTTTAAATTCAAGAAAGTGTTTCCTCTTTTATACTATAATGAAGCTTATCTGGAGAGAGAGAGATCAATCCTCTGTCATCCAGCAAATATTCCAGTGGTTAGGGCACAATGTGGAAGAAGGAGACCTTTCTTCTCTACAGTTTCTTTTTTTTTTGAAGAAGACACAACTATTTTGAAGGCAGATCAGATCCTCTTTAACACACAATACTTATAATCTTGATCCAAAGGCTGGGAAGTAGATATTGTAACAAAACCAGTAATACAAATGGAATGAACATCTCCTTAATGCAGCCCTTTAACATACTTCAGATTTAGAGAATTCTAAAGTGAGACCTTTACACCTTCTTGTGTTGAGTTGTGCGTCACAAATTCACTGCAGCTCCTCTGGGGGAAAGGACAGGCTGCCTGCTCCCATTTGCACAGGCTGCTGTTGCTTCTCTGAACATCTGAAGGAAGGACACCTTCTTTGCTGCTGTTTGGACATTGCAGCTGGAGGAGCCCCGTTCTGTTAGAGCTCTCCCTTTACAATTCTTTTTCATTTGATCTTGCATTTGGCATTCTCCTTCAATGAAGGGATGATATGGGAAGGTCTGGTGTGCTCTGCTGTATGACTAATAGAGGACAGAAAATGAGAATGACTGTGTTTAACCTTCTTGACTTCATAAAATACACCTCAGCTCAAGTTGCCGTCTTCATTTTGCATGAACCACTGCTCTGCCAAAGGCCTTAATTTCCTGGTTTGCTACAAAGACTCTAAAACCAGTGATCAATGCTAGGATGATGGTTTGGTCCTTAGTACCATCATCAAAGGACTGACCCAAATGAATCTGTGGTTAAAGGAAACTGGTAAGAGAATGCAAGACAAAATTAGATATGACTGTTTGGGATATCTCAGGTTGCTCTTTAATGCAGGGACTTATGATGAAGTCTTGCAGGGTCCTAGTCCTTTAAAAGAGTAATTTTTTTACGAATCCTGATTTTGAAATGAAGGTTATGCTCAGGTTTTTAGGCCTGCATACAACCAGAGGTTGGTATAAGTTTGCATGTGCACTTAAAAGGTGTTAACAATTACAATAAATTTTAGATTATAATGCTTGATTTTCTGTAGGAGATGGATACATTTTGTCTGGTGCTCTATTATGTAAAAATATGTTAAGCCAGTTCCCTGTTAATTTAGACCTTTTCTCCTAAGGAACATTTCCTTTGGATGTTGCGGTTTGATTGTGTTATAGGCATTAATAAACTGCAGTTGGCATTAAAATGCTGATAGTGTTTCTTATTGCTTCTTTCTAGGTGAATTAAAGGAAGACAACAAGTTGGACAAAAAAGATCAGTCCAGTGTGGGGGATGAATCAAAGAAAACAGATGGTAAGGACAACATTTTATTACATTTTGTCACCCATTTTTATATGCAATGTATTGTTTCCTGAACATCTGCAGTTTATTCTAAACCCAAAAAATTGTGTGGTAACCAGAAACAGAGTTAACAGAAACAGTCATTAGACTTGAAAAAAGCCATTGGGGCATTCTGGAGGAAAATCATCCCTTTCACATAATGCCTAGCACCACTTATTTGCTCTGTTGGTAAGTCTTATCCATCAATTTTTGTGCAGTGCCTGCAAGAAAAATCCTGGATGATTAGAGTTGCTTAATAGGAAATGCAGACTCATGAGGTTCTATCCTTCTGACTTGCTTTGGACCGTATCCTGCTCTCTGTTAGGACAGGCTGCCTGAGAAATGTGAAAAACAGAGCTAAGAAAAAACCTGTGCAAGGTGTCCCTGTTTTTCATGTTTCGTGTTCTCCTGCACTGGTACAAACACAAAGCTTTGTTGACCTAATTGTCTGAGGGGGAATTTGCCAAGTGCTGTCAAACCACAGTTGTGGGAAGCAAGCAGGAGTGAGCACATCAGCATAGAGGCCCTATTAAAGACACTATAGGAAAGAGCTGTTGCTGAAACTTCGTTGAAGTGAGGCAATCCCAAGCCATAGGATGATTTCTTGAGCATCTGGGAATAATTTCAAATGAGTCTGATCCTAGTGTAGGAGTCCACAGATGTTTTAGTAGCCTCAACAAAGTGGAGAAACAGCTGGAAGGTCTGTGGCATGTTTACTCTGTTGCACCTTCTCAGCTGTGTACCACTGGGGTCTGAGGTATTATCTGGACCCATGTTGCTCCAAAAGCAATGGCTATAGTATTTGGTAGCAAAATAAATAGTAACAAATGTTAGAGCTGACATTTTCTTTGTGTATGCCTCAGTGAAATCCACTGAAACACAGCTATTCCTAAATGTCAGTAATTCAGTACCTTGTTTTGATGGTCAAGAAAGACAACCTCATTGTAAGGACTCCAGTTTAGAATGGTACTGTATTTTATTTTATCGCTTCCTTTTAAGAGATTATTTTAAATTCCTATTGCTCTAGCAAAGTGACAAAGAAGAAGAAAATGCAATACCTCAACTGAAAATGTAGAAAAAAGTAATCTAAGAGCGTGTATTTATTTCAGGAACATAAATACTTTTTAAAGAGGCCACTTAGCAACAATTGTTTGGGAAAATTCAATTATTTTGTTACAAGGTTGTATTATTTACACACTTGAGTTAAATGTCTGTCAGGAAAACAGTCTTGAACAAGTACCATTCACAATTCTTTCTGTGGTGATGCAGAAATTAAGCACAAATACTCAAATGACAAGCAACTCTTCAGATATTCATGAATACGTGCAGTGCTGTATGTAACTATGAAGGCCCTAGAAGAATTAATGGGCAGAATGGCTGCTCTCCCCACTGAAGTGAATGGTGATGGCTGAGCAGCAGCTGTGCTGGAAGGCTGCAGCCCTGGCAGGACCAGGTGGATGCAGAAACACTGGGGATTCTTTAGGAGGACTCAGGAGCATCAGCCCAGTCAAGACAGTAGACCCAGAAATCCTTAACTTTGAGGACCAGGTTACATATGAAGGCCTGCACTCTTAAGGTATTGGAGAGATTAGGGGCATCTTTTTAGTTGGGCTGGAAGTCCATGAAGCGAATGTTTCATGTTGACTTGAAGATGGAGAGTGTGAATTTGGTTCCTATCGAGGTGTTGGTGTTTGTGTGGTGTTAGTTACTTAAAGTCTATTTGTTCTCCTGTAAGAAAATGTTCTGCTCATCCCCTTAGGGAAAAGACCAGTTAGCGTGGGACCAGTTGAGTACAGTGAATGTGCAACTGTAACCATGCAAGGACAGTTTGTAGGCTGAATGTTTTCATTCAGTTGCAGTAGAGACAGATTATAGCTAATCATGTCATTGACTGAAATCAGGAGGAAAATAGTGAATGATGTGCCTTAGAAAGGAAAGTGCTAGGAGGGCACTTCTGCTTTGCCAAATCCTGCACAACCTGTTCTGTCCATTACTCCCTCCAGGGTAGATCTCCTTACTGGCCATTTGAGGGGTGTGGAGGAAGGAACATTATCAATGGATAATACATAGCTGTTTGCAAACTACTGAAATGTTTACCCAAACATATTCTTTCTCACATGCCAGTGCATGGTCCTTCACATGCTGGAAAAGAAAGATTAAGCAGGGGAGTTAGAAAGATAGAGGTTACAGCTGTAATGCATTCAGCGCATGTAGTTTGCTGGTGGTTGAAACACAGCCTGGACTTTTTACAGAGTCAGGGGTACTTCGGTTTTACAGCCTCTGTTCAGTATGTAGCTGGGGTGTATTTGAATTAAACAGGTGCCCATTCATGTCAATTTACCATGAGTGCTTCAGCTTTCTCGCACCACTCATTAGCCTTAGCTAGAGCCCTGCACTCAGCTGAGGTCAGTCTGTTACCTGTCATGTTGCGTGAGCATCCTGCATCTGGAGGAGAAAGCTTCAGAGTATGTGCTGCATAAGTCTTTGCACAATCTGTGTCCAAGTTGCTTTTTTGAGCATATACAAAGGAAGTTATCATAATACATTGTTATAGGAATGCATACACGCTGAAAAGTTTCTAATACATTTGTCCTTCTACTACGTAGGGAATGGGGTGGCCAGGGACACATAGAATAACTATCCCATGTGGACACCAAGACATTGAAGCTGCATGTCTGCACTGTAGTCACAGGTGTGAAGTGTAGCTTCTGAGTCAGAGTTACATCAAAGCTACCCAAAAATAGTTCAGTGGGCACATCTCTAGAAAGAGGGGTCAGGCACGCTGAGACAGTGAGCAACTGCATGCGTGTCTAGCCAGAGCTTCCTATGATTGAGTCTAGCTGTAACAAAGCCAGCTGCTGTAAAGCTACCTTGAGGATGCCTAGGTAAACTGCAGTCATGCCTAAGATTTCATTATTAACTGCTTCAAAATCCTGGGCAAGTCTCTTGAACGTAGGTTAGTCTCCTTATCATGTGAATCTAATCTTTGTATTACTGTCTTTTTTGGATGTGGGAGATCCCGCTTGTTACTCAGTACCACCCTTTTTTTCAGTTCCGAGAAAAGAGATACAAGGCTGCCATTTCTCACATAAAGACACAGCCCTATCAGAAACGTCATTAGCACATCAGTACTTCATCAAATGTTTCCTGTGGAATAGAACATTATTAAACTGTTTTGGAAAACCTGAGTTTCCCATGTGAAATAGTTGGTTTTCAACACTTTGAATGGAAAATATTAAGCAGACACATGGAAATAATTTTTACCTATGTTCACAAACTTTTTTCTGCTTCAAAACTGACAAAAAATGAGAAAATTATTATTCCTCATTTCAGACTAGATATAAGGAAGAAATTTTTTTACTGTGGCCCAGGTTGCCCAGAGAGGTGGTCAATGCCCCATCCCTGGAAACTTTCCAGGTCAGCTTGGCCGGGACTCTGAGCAACCTGCTCTAGTTGCCAATGTCTCTGCTTCCTCCAGGGGGTTGGACTAGATGACCTTTAAAGGTCCCTTCCAGCCCAAAACATTCTATGATCACCACTTTCACAGGCTATCTCTACCACCTTTTCATTTTTTTCCTACAGGGAAAATATTCTGCAAAGTTTTCAGTGTAACTCTGTTCCAGGGACCAAACTGCAATTTATTAAAATATCCTTTTTCATCTGTGTGTGTTTGTCCCGGGAACAGTTTATTCTAGTAGTAACAGGCACGTTTGCAGGTTCTAGCACAAGGAGAGGATATTTGTATCTTGGACAGGTAGCGCAGGCGGAGAAAGCCTGATGTGCACTGGGGGTATGTGATGAGCAATGCTCCCACCTCGTGGTCAAATCCTAACCCTGCGTTTTGACAGGTCATGGTTTCAATGATACATCCCTCTCTGCAGGGCAACAGAAGAGAATAGAATACAGCTAAGATACTATAGTTAATATAATGAAATATAATGCAGTACAAAGCCTTCCTTAATATACAAACTCTGTGAAGAGCTCGTAACAGGCTTACCAGAAATTGAGGGTTTAGCTTTTTTTGTTTTGGTTTTGTTAAGCTGTACCGGTGTTTGGCAGTAGCAAAAAGCTTTTCCTGTATGTTCTATACATTGCCCATGCCAACGTGTAAATCTGCTGTTTGGTCTTAATTTTTCTTCAAAGTTATTCCTTGCTCAGGAAAAGGAAAATTCCCTGGTTATAAAAGTGAAGTTCAGGGGCTTCATTTCTTTCTGTCCCAGTCCACCCTCAAAATCAAGTGGCAGAGTAGCTGGCACAGAATGTTGTTACCTGCAAATGCCTTTGGTACAGTAACATGGGGGTGTGAAGGAGCCATGATGATGGCTCCACAGTTATTCCAGACAGAGCTGAATTAACAGGACTCTTCCCAGCTTCATTTAAGGAGGGTGCAGCTTTTTGCAAAGCTGTTTAACTGTTTAAGAACCACACGTCTTTGCAGCCTCCTGCAGATGTTGTTTTCATGTGTGTCCATCCAGCCAATAGCAACCAACACTAAGTAGGGTTCTGACAAAACCCTGCTCACATCATCTGCATATATTGCTAATGTTGTTTTAAAACAGGTTACTCAAGCGTATAAATGAACAGCATTTGTCTGCATCTTCCTGAAAGAGGTAAAAAGGTAAATTTCAGGTCATGTAAGTTATGGTGTCATTACTATTTCTGTTCCAAAAGATAGGCTGATTTCTGATTTTTATCGTTGGAAGCAAAAAGCTCATTTCAGTTAGTAAGGCAAACACACTGGATTCCTCTTTGCTGCCTGATAGTGTTCTTGGTATTGTATGTCAGAATCCAGCAGCAGTGGCAAATTAGAATTACAATAGTCTAAGACTACTTCTAAAGACAATTTCCTTCCTTTTCTTCCTTCTTTTTTATGGCCTGTTATTTGAATTACATTAGATGTTATTGCCCCAAGTTAGAAATCGGAAAGCATTATACTGATACCTTCTGGAAAAGCTTGCTTGAAAGCATGAAGGCATTTTGCTATCCAAAAAGACATATTTCACCATAATTTATCTCTGCTGAACAATTGCTCTGTAGTAGTGCAATATAGGCTAACTGGAGGGGGAAAAAGCTTCTGTGCTTTTAAAAAGCCATTTTTGTGCTCTTTTGAAAAAAAATGAGTGTGTCTAATTTAGCAAGTGGCACCTGAGGCAAGCAGGAATTTGCATAGAGGGATGTACTCTGAAGAAGGTTTTATGCAGTTTTAATACCAAATAGAAGATGAATATGATGTGATGTGATCTTTGAAGCTAAATGCAAAACACATTGTTAGCATCTTGACCTCAGGAATGTTGCATCACCATGGCATGCATGCTCAATGACAATATGGGGAATATTCCATGGATGGACACCTTGTATAATTCTGCAGATGATTTTGCATCTTGTCGATGTTGTGAGTGTGTGTGTCAACCTTATGGAAAGCACCTGTTTTCCCTTTCAGACTTTCACATCTCTTCTTTTTTTTCGCCTGTTGTCCATTCAGGCCATGCCAGGTACTTAGAAAGTCCTTAGGATGCATGATTGCTTTTTGCTTCTATTTTACATGATGTCACAGATGTATGTGACAAGTTTAAAAATTGGGAATAGCATTTGTCTTGATTCTAGATTTAAGTGGATATTTTGAATAATCATTACAGGTGCATGGTGAAAAAAACCCTAAACAAACCTGTAGGTACTTTAGTAGGTTTTTTGAGCAGTTAACTTTATGGGGAACATTTTTTCAGGCTTTTTTACCTTTGATCCTTTAAATATAGTTCTGTTTGACAATATACTATGGTTAAATCCTTGGGGGTAATGTCCATGGTCCTAGAGGCATGGAGGAATGTGTAACTTAGGCAGTACATAGCAGAAATTCCTCCATGATTTTGTACCATCAGGCATTCTATTGCACTAGTGTCATGGTTTATGGTCAGGGCAGCTCAATAGACCTATAACAGACTCTCTCTGTTAACCCCCCTCCCTCCCCAAAGAGGAAGAGAAAGGGAATAAGGGAGAGAGACTTAGTTACAAGAAAAAAAACCCAAGAACAGCTTTAATGAAAATAATAATAAAATGTAATATATACAAATATATGCAAGATCATCACCAAATCCAGATGCCCCTTATGGCAATTATGTCACCATCACCACTGATGCTGTGGAGCCAGGCATCAGGAAAGTCCCAGACTGGGCCCAGCAGCAGACGGGAGCTGTGTTCAGGAGCTGGATTCTGGTACTGGGTTCAGGAACACACAGACCGGATCGAAGGCAGAATGGACAGAGGCCTCCTTGGATGATGGCCATTGAAGAAGCGAGCAAGAAGCTGGAAGAGCTGATCAAAGCTGAGCAGGACTTGACCCTCCTGATCCTTCAGCTTTGTATCAAATATGACGTATAAAGGATGGAATCCCTCATTGGTTGGGTTAGGGTCCCCTGTCCAGTCCACTCCTCCCTGCAGGTGCCACCTTTCACTTTCTGCCTCCCCCAGATAGCAGACAGAATCAAGCAGGGACCTTGATCTGCACACCAATACTTGGTACTAACTCTAAACATCAGTGTTATCACTTCTAGAGGCAGACACTGTCTGTGAAAGCAGGCTGCTAACTTCAGACAGTGCAGTTAGTTAGAGGAACTGAGCAGAAAAATCACTGAACAGAATTAGTTCTGTTCTCACTCAAACCAAGACAACTAGTCAGGGAGTGGAGTTGTGACTTGCTTCTATTGCAGTCCTTTTTACCCCATTTAGGATAATTTTCCTGTGCAATGATGTCTAGAAATTCTCTGCTTCAGCAAGAGAGGAGTCCTCCTTCCTCCCCAGATTCATCAGATTTTGTGTTCAGTCCAATGACAATCAGAACTCCTTTTCCCCATGCAACACTTATCCCTGAAAGAGAAATAAGGGAATGACTGAAGGGGAAGTTGAATATGAAATGGCTCCTCAAAAGAGGCTGGTGACCTTTAGCTTTCATCTTGTCCCTTCCTCATGGAACAACTAGCATCCAATTTGAGCATACAAGCGGTAGGTATCCTACCAGAAAGGGACTCTGACAAAGTAATTTAAGTAGAAGCATTTAAAAGGAAGAAATCCAACAGTCAGCTATATGGGAATCCAAAAGTAAAGATTGCACTCTACAAACTGCCAGCTGGGTGCTTGGTTTGTATCTTCATGCCCTTTGCTTTGTGTGCTTGACCTGCTGCCCAGTCTCTCTTTGGGGACAGAGGCAAAGGGACATCATCCCCTCAGGCTGCTCAGTCTCCAGTTCTGAACCATTCAGTCCACAGAATCTGGACAAAGAGAAGAGAAAGTCAATTTACAGGTTAGTTTTCTGTAACTCTTACCCTAATAGTAATCTTTATTACTTATCATTTATCAATCCATTGCTAAGCAATTAATTCTTTTCTCTACTTCTAAACCACCACTTTGCTATTCTTGCTGTCAAAACATGGGACTTGGAGGCAATAATAAATGTGTAAGAAGAAAACCAGCAAGTAATATGAGTTGAGAAGTGCTATTTTGAATCAGGCTGAAGTATTTAGGAATTTAAGTCTGATTCAAAACAAGTGATTGTCAAAAACTGAAGAGACACTGAAAAAAATCCAAATGAGAACTTTTGATTTGAAGAGATGTTCCGCATGTTTTAGCCAGCTTTAAGTACATTGTAAAAATAAAAGTTTTGTTGGAGTTAGATGACAAGCTCAACTTGATCTTTCATTTTATCTTCATCTTCCCTTCCACCAAAACCACCCACTCCCCGAGAGAAAGCAAGCTATTACTTATGTCTAACCCAGAGCTAACCGTTATCCTAATTTTGCAGTTTAGTCACTCAATCAAAGAAGCAATTATTTGCCTAGTGCTAATTAAAAAATTCCAATTCATATATTTGGATGAAAACTTTGTTGGCTTCATTTATCCTTCTACCTGTGGCAGCTCATCCCCTTTGTGCCTTGAAAAGCACTGGGGTTTTTGTTTCCATCTATGACAGAACAACTCCTTAGGAAAACCATGTTCTATCTTTTACCCCAAACACTTTCAGAGCTTTGAACTATGTTTGATTATCAAATACAGAATCAGCTTTCACACTTACTCCTGTAGATCTCTTTGCATCGTGTCTAAATTCTTTCATACATGCTTCTCTCAGGAAACTCAAATACTATTTGGTGTAACCAAACTTTTCCCAGTGTCTTCATTGTGGTTTTCTCTGCTGTTCTGTATTTCCGTAGTATCCTGGTAAGCAAACAACATGTGCTAAACCGAAGCTAATATCCTTCTTCCATCACTGATGTGATCTCAGGTCAAGTGCAATACAAGTTGTCAAGCAAACATAAAACGCAACATCAGTTTGAACAGGACTAGAAATTGTTTGACGTCATGAATAATTTAGGGATAATTATGTGCCAAAGCTCAAAAATCAGAATACCTTCTATGCTAATTTCATTTCTCCTCCTAGCAAAATGAATGTTAAGCACTTGGGTCATCTGGTACATTAGTATGATGGTATTTAAATTCAGTTACAAAACAAGTATTCAAAACTTTTTCCCAGCAGCATTTATTCTTGTTTTCCGTCACTTTAAACAGGACACAGGCATCTTCGAGTAGCAGTCTGTTTTCTTTGTGGGGGGCGGAAATCACTCTAAAATTTCTTATCCATTAAAAAGACAGGTAATGGAGATGAGTTAACTTATAACACATTTGTCTTCTTTATTTCACTGATCTTCTGATTTTTGTTTCTTAGGCCTCATTCATCTCTGATGCAACAGAAGCAAAAGAATAGCATAAATATGCAGAATTTATTTCTTCATGGTCTTAATTTTCTTTGTAAAGGTTTTCAAATGTCTTTAATTGGAGACAAGATCATCCAGTGCTGAGAACTGTGCACTGCCATTTTCAACACCTTCATTTTATTCTGAGCGATAGGAGTAGTTTTAACAGTGCTTTTCAGATAGACAGGTTATGACTGAGCGCACTTCAGCACTCAGGGGATCCAGGACTTGGGGAATAAGCCTACAAAATTAAGGGGTCACTCCTGTAGGATGCTGAGTAAGTCCACAAAAAGGAATTAAAAGTGGCAGATCTAGCGATCTGCCCCACCAGCTGCAAATAATTCCAGCATATGTAGTAGGAAGGATAACTGTTTTTTGGATTATGGGCTATCAAAGACACATTTTCTGTTATTTTCCCTCGTTGTGCACTGCATCAACAGTAATCGTTTTAAGGTAGCCTACGCTTTTAGTAAGTGAGGTTAGAGGCTACTTTCAAACACCATGTCAGCTTTCCAAGGAACTCTTGATCAAGCACCCTGGATCAGACCAGATAGCTCTCTGTCACTTACCTGACAACATTTTCATAGCACAAATCTTAATAAACAAAGAACAAAACTAGAGCAATGCCTTCCCCCCTACACCTTTCTGTCTTCCAGAGCTAAGGCGGAGGTCAAATCTGTCTCTGACAGCCTCCCATGGATTTTTCTTCCATGACATTGTCTAACTATCTTTAAAGCCCTGATACTCTTTTGTGTACTGGGCACTAAGGCAACACAGTTCAAAATTTACTTAGGCATTATGTGAAAACTCGCATCTTTTTATTGGTTTCAAATTTACTGCTTGATAATTTAATTTGATAACCCACTTCTTGGGCTTTGAGAAACATTGAGTAATTGTTCCCTATTCACATAGGGAACAATTCTTTAGCACCACTCATAATTTCATTTACCTTTCATTAGATTCTCACTGCAACACTCCCTTTTCAGACTAAAGAGTCATAGTGTGCATAAACTGTGTGTGTTCAACTTTCCTTCAGGTGCAACCCTTTTGATATGTGCTGTTTGTGTTAGTACATAACACTGACGGTCCATGTTACACACATGGTTATTGGGATGTGACAAGAGACTCTGATTTTAATAGAAATGAGAAAACCTCTAGGATTCACTTTTTTCCTCTTACATATTCAGGAATAAAATATACAGTGTTTTGGAGTTTTTTTTAAAAGTCCACTTTAATATAATTGCATGCTGTTTATGTTTGTTTGTTTTTATAAAAGTCCACTTTAATATAATTGTATGTTGTTTACAGTTTTCATTCTTGGTATCTCTATGACGTTACATCATAAAAGCATGAAAAGGCATCACCATAGGGAGCTCAGTAAGAGAGGTACTGAATGAATATGGTCAGCTGAGGCTTCTTCTTTTGCTTTTTCTGTGTGTTAAAACTCTAACTCCAAAATATGTTGGGGTAATAGTACCTCAAGGGCAACGTTATTTGGTGGTGCGGTGTTTTCCCATCCTATAGAAGTGCTTGCACAGCATGCTAAGAGGAGGTTTGTTCATGCTAAATGCTTTTTCATGAGTGAACTGCAAGGTTACCAGAATCTGTTTAGAAAGAAAATAAGAGTGTGTAATCCTGGATAATTGTGGTGTCATCTTGCGCTTCCTGCATAGTTAAGTATGGTTATAATGCTGAAGGAACACATATTTGAGCATTGGAAGCAGGGACCACTCAATAACCTCACAAAAGTTCATCGTCAGGGACTCCAAGCAAAGCCAAGTAGTTTGTGGAAAAAAAATCCCTGCCCACAAGATCTTTATTTCATATCACACTGTCCTGCAGCCTGCACTTAGCATTTATTTTTTAGGAGAGAAAATAGTGGAGTTTTTTAAAAATGCATTTGAAAACCATAGTTCTTAGTCTTGTCCTGACAGCCAGGCCTGGCACTGGAGGCCGTGGAGAGGTGTCCCAAGCCCTCTTTGGTCAGCGCTGTGCTTTTGGCAGCTGGAGAGGAAGGGATGGAGGCAAAGGGCAGGTGTTTGGCTGAAGCGACAGAGTCGGCCACCTTCATAAGCGGTGCTGGGAGAGGTCAGGTCTCCACTTCAAGCTGGTACAACCAGCATCACGCCTGTGATTCACCCATGGTGAAGAGCATGAGTCACTGCGGAACAGGTGTAGTTTTTGAGTTAGTCTAAACTCTCACCTCACTCTAAATGCCTCTGAGGCTCTGTTCCTGTTCTCCAGCTGGGTGGCAGATTGTCAAAGTTTGCATTAGACAGGCATAATAAATGCCAACTGTTAAAATGGGTAGTTCTTGTAAGGCCTTGGACTCCCAAACATTTGTTTTATCACAAAAAAGAGAGGCAAACATGTGAGATTAATCACCAATTGTGCAAAAATGACAGCCAGCTTCCTTGCTCTATGGATACAGTTGTACACTGAGTAATTCGGTGTGAAGGAAAAGATGAACCACAGTGTATTTTCACTTCAGCACATCAGACTGTAGAGTAGCATAGTAAATATAGACATTCATAGTCCAGTGAGCACAAGTTAAAAATACCTTAGTATAAACTACAAGCTAATAGCAGGAATGGACTTAATAATCTCCTCACAGTGGGTGCTAGTATGACATGAAGAGCTGTGGAATTTACTGTAGTATTTGCATAAGTGATCAAGTGGAGGGCCAATACTCAACCTTGACAAACAATATAAACTTGTCAGTGACACTGAAGGACTGAGATGTGCATTCAGACAAGGCTATTTCAGATAATGAAATTCAATATATGCCAAATGACCTGCTGAAAGCCCTCCTGTGTATCAAGCACTTCATACCCATTTTTCCCCTTTCAGTTACCTCTGTTGAGGCATACTAATATTTGCACTGGATCTGTGGTGCTGAAAGGAGAAAGAGGCTGAATCACATCCAAGGTTAAGGTAGTTGTAGGGAAGCTATATTGTATGCAAAGGGAAATTCAGCTAGAGAGCCAATACATCTGCTTCACCAAGTAGAAAACCAATTTAAAGCAAGTGCTCTACTAGAATGTTCTCACTGGAGCTGATGATGTGACTAACAGAAGCAAAAAGCAATATATGACTCAGTTCTCCACAGGGAACTTCCAGAGCCTGGAAAATACATTGCATTTTCCCTTGTTTCATTAATGGGGATGGGCGGGTTTAAAAGTCTTGTGGTTATGGTTGGCATAGGAGAGTGAGGGCATGCTGGGTGGTACTTCGAGCTCTGCCTCAAGGTTCCTGGTGTGATTCAGCAAATCATTTAGAAGATTCAGAAATAATTACTGCTCAAAAATGTCATTTAGTCCACATGTCCCAAATAAGTGCTTTCCTTCTGGGTCAGTCTTGTCTCTTTAAGGTGTGGCTAATGATACATCTCGCAGGATTGTTCTGATCCTATTAATGACAATAAATCAGACTGAATTTTTTAGATAGGAAACATCAAGGAAGTGCAGTACCACTGTTATGGCTATTCCTGTTGCCTGTTGTAGATTATGCTATCATAGTGCTGTGAATGTGACAATTTAGTCTAAATGAATCCAATGAAATGCTGAAAGCCAAATTCTTTACAGCAGTGTCTTAGAACTGCATCCATGAGCAAGATATTGTAGTAGCAACTTACAGGGGACTATCCTGAAAAGAAAAGTCTCCCTCCTAACTATGTATTAGAAGAACACGATACCAACTCACTAATAGATCTGTGCAGCCACTGTATACACTCATCAAAGATAATGCAATCCAGCAGCAAAGCCTTAGATCTTCGTTTTGCCTGTCCTTTTTCTTTTCACTTTGCCCAAATACTGCTGAAAAAAACCCCAATCCAACAAACAGAGCAATGTATTATTGAAGGCAAAATAAACTGGTTTTCTGAAAGGGACCCAAAGAGATTCTGATGTAGTCACATCTTCCAAGGCATGCCCAACCTTACAGGTAAATTAATCTGTCCTTGGTTGAGAGACCCTTTCAAATGCACTTTCTAACTTTGCTGACATGAGCATTGTCACAATAACAGTAGCTAAGCAGAGGGCCGGGAGTATTCAGATAAGTGATTGGGACAATCAATATAGAGTAAAATATTCACATTCCTCTTTGAAGCTTTTCTAGAGGAGGGTATGAGGAGGGTTGGGTAGAGTGTCCTCTTTCATTAGAAACTGTCCACTTGCACTAGAAATGAAGTTTTCTTGTCTACATTTCTTCCTCAAGGAGAAATATTCATTGTGAAGATTCACTTGTGGTATAACTTCATAAAAACACATTCTGTTTTTTTTTACATTCAGGATAACGTTAGTCAAATACAGCCTAATTTTGAGGCCAGAGGGATTATAAATATTTGACAGGGGAGCCAAGTGGATTGTAACATGCACATATTTTGTTAGATCTCAGGCACCTACCAATACATAAGGCTGTGCTTTTAACTACAAGCTCCTTGAGAGGAAGGGGCTTTTAAAATGAATCACACTCTTTTGTGTTTAGAGTATTTTCTTTTCTTCACCACGTGTACAACATCATTGCTTTCATGAGCAAAACAGCACAGAAAGAGATAGTGAGCAAGGCTGGTCAAGAGAGCCCTACAGGAGAGAAACCTAATGGCATCTTATGATGTATGCATGTTGGATTCTGTTACCTGATCCTGTGGATGCCAAAAATCGAATTCCCACTGGATTAATCAGAGAGCAATGGATTTCACTTCGTGTAGGACAGAATATTTCCAGTCAAGCCAACAAGAGGTATTGCTTTGGTGCTTTTCACCTTGCAGGCTTTCAACAGCTAAGCAAAGCTACACTGCTTGGAGGAAATGAGGCTGTCTAAACTGATACCCTTCTTTTCTTTCCCAGATCACCTGCTCCTTGGACAATGGGGAGAAAGGCAGCATTTGACACTTTTCTTTTTCTTTT
>JANVCC010000019.1:14133459-14143638 GCA_025345505.1 Todiramphus chloris collaris
AAACAAAACAAAAAAAAAGAGACTGCAAATTTCTTTCATCATTTTAGCTGAGCTTCTTCATTCCTGTTCTCCTCCTCCTTCCGCAAAGACCAGTTTCTGGGGAAGGCGTTAAACAACTTTCAAAACAGTCCTCCTCCCACTGGCTACTTCACAGCTAATGACTCTGGGTTCTAGGGTGGGGGCCTTGGTTTTTTGGGTCAGTTTTATTTTTGTTTGTTTGTTTGTTTGTTTGTTCTTGTATGTGTGCATTTTTTTTGGTTGTTTTGGGAAGTTTTTTGTTAAAATACCCAAGTGGTGATTTCCTGATGAAAATGGTTCCATTTTTCTGGACAGGTCAAGCAAATTGATAAGAATCATCTTCAAAAGATGGTTTTGCCCTTTGCTTTGCCTCAGCTTGTGAAACCAACATTAGGATGATGAAAAAAATACTAAAAAAATACCCCCAAAAACTTGATAACATTTTACTTTTCACTTTTAGTCTCTTTGTTTTCCCCAAGAACCTTTTCCAGTTGCTAGTAGACAGAATTTGTCATTGGTTTTATTCTTGCCATAGAAGATTTTATTTATAAGAACGGTGAATTTGTAGAGTCATTTGATCATTGTTTTGTCTTTCCCAGATGATAGCAAAATGTTTTTTGTTTCTAAACAGCAGGCAAACTCACTCAAACCTTTGATTTTGATCTGTTTTTTGCAGCTAGTAATAGGAAAGGAATAATTGATGAAAGTGGTATTCCCTTGGGGCAAATTTTGTTGTAGACTCTGAGAGCACATACTGATGTACTGCTTGACCGTGCCTGACTTAACTTTAGGTTACACATAATGAGCTTTTTCCCACGTTTGTTCATGGGCTACTAGTAACTGCTCTTTGTCTGATCTGAAGATCTAAGAGAAGAAGGGCAGCAGGGAATCACACAGATTAATTCTTACTTTCCTCTCAATGTGGTCTTTCTTTCATGACTGACTGAATGGACAGGCCAAAGAGACAGAAAAGAAGTGCTGGACAGGTGCGGACAGACAAAACCAAAGTGCAAGTGGGTCACAAATACACTGCTGGAGTCAGTGGATAAAACTGAGTAATCCAGTGGACTTAGGCACATGGAAAGTAGCCATCATTTTGGCCTATTTTAAAGAAAAATGTTAATACACTAACTCAGGCCTTGATTCAGGAAGGTACGTTTGTATGAGAAGCATCAAACGTGTATCTAAAGTGCTTTTCTGGCTTGAGATCTTGGTAGGGATCTGGTTAATTCTAAGTAATTTTACCTGTCTATGTGGAAATCAAGACACATACATACCCATACAAATGAGTTTTGCCTAGCTCCTTTTTATTCAGGATCATATCTTGTTGTGTTAGTTGTATACATATTTTATGAGGAACCAGACTGCCGTCATGGCCCTTTGCTATTTAGAGAACATGCAGAACATTGGGTTAGGAATGTAAATCTTTGGTGTTTCCTTTTCATGTTCAAAAGCACAGGACTTTACCACCAGTCTGTATTAGAGCTTGGGTCTCTGTTCCTGCTTTAACTGTGCATGCACAGGGACAAGCTTCCCATGACATGAGCAAAAATCAAAGCAGTGCGCGCTGCCTAAATCCACAGTTAAACATGAATCGCTTCTCACTCAGAGGTGTTTGTATCTGGGGTTTTGATTACTGAGGCTAGAGACATTTTGAATTCTTTTTTTTTGGACACCAGAGTTTGACTTTGTTCAAAGCCAGAGATTTAGATTAGGATCATGCTGTGAAAAGACTGCACTTGAATCACATGTTTTCAGAAGGAAGAAGTGCAAAAATAACTCTTGCAGTTCTTAGAACTCACAGTTGGCTTCACTGAACCAGCTCATTTAAATAAAATAAATAAAAGGGCACATAGTGTTCCCATTCATGAGCTGGGAGGACAGTGGTCCTGCAGTCAGCACCAAGCACACTCCCTGTTGTGTGACGGGCAGAGGGTTGTGTCACCACATAGCACTTTCTCACCTCCCCTTTCCCCCCTTCCATCAGCATTCAACCCCAATAAGAGCATTGGAATATGACCTCCATCCCTGACCAGGCTCTTTGAAGGCACATTGATGAAATAATGTCAATTATTAAACATTATTATTAATAATGTTGATTATTATTGTCAATAATATCAATGATGCAGAACTAAATACCACTGCAGTGACTCAGTCCCTGCTTAGTCAGACTTCTCCCTGAAGTAAGGGGGGATGTACCATCACCAAGTGTTTGATCAGAGGTGCAAGATGACTTAGTCAATATTTTTGACCTACTGTACAGTGACTAAAGATGCCTTAGATTATGCACAGTAGAATATTACTACTAATAATAATTAAAAAAACATAAATATTTTTCCTCATCTGTTTCTATATATTTTCTTTCTGGAAGTGACTTCTTTCAGGCAGCAGAGCCAGACTGCCTAATTCACAGCTGGTCAGTGTTTCTCATACACTAGCACAAAGGAGTGAAATCAGACTGGAAAATGTTTTCCCTCAATTGTTGGGGTTATTTGCTATTGTCAGGAGCTAATAAGGAAAGTGGTGGATTTGCTGTCTCTTGGGGACTGTAGATCAGAGCTACCATTCAAGAAGAGATGCTCCAGCCAAAGTTACTCAGCACACAGGTATGCAGCAAAATGTTTTGCAATATTCAGGCAGTCAGAGCAAGTGCTAACATTCTCCTCCTCTCTTAAAATAATTTGAATAAGCTACGGTGGATTATTAGCACTTTTTAGGGTTTTTTGTTGTCATGTAAAAAAAAATAAATCCTGTAAAATCTAGGAGTCAAAATCCTCCAGACTAGGCCATATGAAAGCATCTATCGTGGGGTCCCCTCCCAGGATGACACCTACGTTCCCCAACTCTGCTCCACCCCACCTCCCTGGAACACTCTGCAGCATCGTGCTAGTGCATTGTGAGCCAAGGAATGGTATGTTTAGACACTTTCCAGTTAATCTAGAGATCAGCCACTGTGCAGTTGTGTAAAAAAATAATAAAAATAATAAAAAAAAAGAAAATTCAGAACTTCTTTCTCTTATTCTATTCCACAAAAGGAAACAACAACAAAGTGGAAAAGGATTAGGTGTTCATCAACTAATGGCCTATGTTTATAAAGAGTGAGAAAGGATTTCTGGTTTTATATCTGTACCTAACTTCACCCATGTGTATAGAAATTATGTTTTCAGATGCCTTCCTTTTCCATCCGCAGTATACAAGCAATGAATAAACCAGGAATTCTGCAAATATAGGGCCCATACCATGGGCCTCTTGCTGAAATTCTATAGGATTGTTTGGGAGCACTCATCAGTAGGCAAAAAGGGATCTTCTGGTGCCAGTGCTTCTTATGGAGGACAGCACAGGCTGGGAAAGCTGTGTGATAAAGACGTCACCCTCCGGCCTTTGCACAGGGGCTGCTGATGGTCTCAGAAAATGCTGCCTTGCCAGAAAAGCAGTACCAGGCATCTTCTGCTTCCCCAAAATTTCTGTGTAACTTGGGAGGGAGCATCCAGACACTTTATCCCCTTAAAATGACATTGCCAGTATCCCTATTGGTGTTTTTTTTTCCTTTAGCTGGGACTAGAGTTTAGGGGATTATCAGACCTGGACTCATGATGACATAGTGTTTGAACTCATGGACACACGATAATTTTTTAAAAAAGTAAAGCAAGTGATACGTTTTTATAGAATCATAGAATGGTTTGGGTTGGAAGGGACCTTTCAGGGTCATCTAGTCCAATCCCCCTGCAATGAACAGGGACACCTGAAACTAGAGCAGATTGCTCAGACCCCTGTCCGACCTGACCTGGAATGTTTCCAGGGATGGGGCATTGGCCACCTCTCTGGGCAACCTGGGACAGGGTTTCACCACCCTTGTTGTATCCTGTTCATTATTTAAATGGCTCAAAGGGTGACAGGTCTCTGGACTACACTCAGTCACTGATTTGAATCAATTGTTTCTGTGACAACATGCAAAAAGTGTTCACACATGTGAAAGAAGGGATTTTTTTTTAATTTTTCTGAATTAAAATTTTTAAAATGTAAAAACCTGTGATGCACCCTCTCAAATTGCCTAAGTCAACCATCTTTCTTTACAAATTACACGACATATTTTCTTCAAAGTTATATGGTCAGCTTCCTATGTTTAATTATAAAATGTCACTAATGTCACTTATCTTTTCCATGCTTGAGAAAAATGATAGATGCCAGAAGCCAACTTTCTCTTTGCTGATAATAAAATAGGTGGTAAATTAAAGAAAGAAATTTTGCAATTCTAGATTTAAAACATATTTCAGAGTAGTCCATCTAGGCACTGATTGTTATCTAAAAGTGCTGCCTTTTGTATAGCTCCAGCTGGTGTAAACACACTATGTATTAATACAGTAGGACATTAAGCATCAGAATGAATTTGGAATTTGGGAGCCTGGCTCTGGAGGAGTGAATAAAGGAGCCAAATTCCTTTTTCTGTGTTTCTTTTCTCAAGCGTAAATTTTATGGTTGGAGAGAAAGTTCCCCAAATGTAGTTGGTTACGCCGGAGAGGAATGGTGCGTGGTGGTGGTGTTGCAAAGTACCCTTTGAATATGCAAATGTTCACATAGGTACTTACAAAGTCTTACAAGCTCAGGCTGGAAGCAAGAATATTTCAAACTAGATAGATGACAGTGCTGTGCTGCTTTGTGATCAGAAGGTCCACAAGCTCACCTAGCTACAGGTAAATACTTTTGCTGTTAGTCCTTGGAAATTCCACAGTGGATCCCAAACATGGCTTTTAATGAAAAAGCACAATAATCTATTCCAATTAGAAACGATGGAACCTGACTTTTTTTGCTTCTACTAGAATAATCTACTCTTTCTCCAGGAGCTCATGAGATGGTTTTAAATATTTCTTACTGGCTCCTTTTTACTCACATTTCATCTTATAATAATATAATAATGAAACTCATCATCCTCTGATGATCCATACTCTATGTTATCCACTTACATTCAGCAAATGACAGCATAATCAAGTCCTTTTCTCTTACTCTTTTTTAATCCATCACCTTACCCAACAGTTAAAAACAACAGAGAGATCCTGTGCTTTCACATGCATCAAGCAGGTGCTGATCTCAGAACTGAGCTTGGTGAGGTGTCTGAACATCAGCACTCAAAAACAGGAATGTGCTGTCTGAGTATGAGAAGGAGTCCTGCAGCACTGACTCCATGCAAGTTGCTCTGGGGAGTGATCATCAGTGCTGGCCAGGTAGAAAGGAGGGAAAAATCATGCTTTCACATTTTAAGGCATAAATTCATCTCCTTCCAAAGTAGCTACAGAGATTTTTTCCACTATAGCTATAACATGAGTGGGTGTGTGCCAGTTTCAGTTTAGTGTCAGATGTAGGTCTGAATGTGGTGTTCCTGCTGCTTCTACAGGCAGACAAGTGTAGTGAACCCAGACAGCCCTTTCCCTGTCTGATTACTGTGGTCAAAGCAGGAGCAGGATGGGTGACCACTGACAATGCCGTTATTTTGTGTTAAAATGAAATGCTGGCCATGCATCCCCACTTACTGAGACTGCCTTCTCATTGCTGCAATATCCCCAGCAAACACAGAGGGTTATGATCTGTACCTGAGCAGGACCAGGACACATGCCTGTCTTCAGGAATCAGCTCTCCCTGCTCTGTTGACCACCAGGTAGAAGAAAACGGTGCCAGTTCCAGGCAGGCTGGCTGAGGACCTGAAGCTCAGTTTTAGCAAATTTATTTACCTTCATACCTAAGCACAAGACAGTGCTCACTCACAAGACTCACAGCACACTCTTGGCATTTTGTATTCCTTTGATTTCTTCCATGCGCATGTGTATCAACTGCTGTGTCCTCGTAACACCCTGGTTTTAGAAGCTATCCAGTGGTAGGAGGAATATATGTAATCCCGTTGTCTCTGCTGGTGGTTGTAGGAGTGCATCTATCAAACAAAATTACTTATGGCCATTGGGATTTTGTAGTGATAAAACCTAGCAGTAGAATGACAGAGTGAGCATTTTCCTTTTCTTCTTGCTTGGATGATATTTTTATACACTTTTATATGCAATTTTTTTAAATATTTGCTATCTTTATTGTCGGGTTCTGGTTGGGTTTTTACCAGACCTCCTGGTTGTCTACAGGCCCAGATTCTCACAGGAATACTTCCCTTCCCTTTTCTCCTCCCCTTTCTTCCCTGATAGACAAAAGCCATTGCATTTGCAACATCAGCTTAGAGCGAAACAACACCTAGGGCCTGATCGCTCTTTTAGTTGTACTGAAATCAGAGGAAGCTGCATGCAAAGTCCTGCTGGTCCCACTGCAGCATCTGGGGCCAAAGACTAAATAACCAAAACCCATACAGCTAATTGCGCGCAGGACGGTTCTGTGCCAAGCCAATGCATCAGGGTGGCACCGTCTTCCTTTGCTGTGGTAGGAGCTGCTTCCACCACCATGTGTTTAAATAGACTATGTATCTCTGTTTGTTCTGATGATACTACTTCTTGGAGGCACTTCAGTCAAAGTCATACCCTAGAGCACTGCCTACCTTCAGCAGGGAGGAAGAGTGGACATTGTGGCTTGTCTGTGACAGTAGATTTCACTGCTTTTGTGGTTAACCCTACAGTGACAGGTCCTAAAGAAAGTTAAGAAACATTAAACCTATTGGTAGGGAGGATGAGGGGAAATTTACCAAATTCAAGGATCTTGGTCTTGTAAAATAACCTTTTCTCAGCTGGCATTCTGCAGGGAATTCTGTGTATGAAGTTGGACATAAACTCTAGAGTATGTTTGTATTAGCAGAACTGAAAATGGAGATGTCTTTCTTGAACTGAACTGAAATAAACACCAAAAACCTGTTCTCTAACTTTTTCAAAGGAAGAAAGAGGCAGGTTGTTATGCTATTTTGCACCAAGGGATAGAAAACAAGTTAACGTACACGCTGAAAGCAAAACTCAACGCAAGTTTGCTCCTGGGATTAAGTGGGTAGAGTCATGAAAAAAAAAACAACCCTGTTTGGTTTGTTAAGACTCATAGGGAAAAAAATTGCAAAACTGAAATGAATGATGCTATGTAATGCCGAGTATTCTCAACCATCCTGAGAATAATTTTGAACAATATGTATTTGTTGATAGTTCCTTATTTGAAAGAAGAGGCTTGTGGTCTCAAAATGTATAAAACATTTTTCAACATTCCAGTTTTTCTGTAACTGAGTTCATGTATATCCATCCTATTACCAAATAAAAACACTGAGGTCTCCGCTCCATTTGAATTAAAGTTGTGGGAGGGTTCATTTTGTTCTGGTATTTTCTACATCTGATCCAGGCATGGCACTTGCTGTTTGCTTTCTAGCATCCAGCTCCCCATAGAGTAATAAACAGCATTGGTTTTTAAGTGTAGCAGGAACCTTGCTTGGACAGCAGTCATTGCTTACCACTTGCCCCTCTGAGGAGGAGATAGTCACATTACCTAATTTTTAAATGGGGAAATCGAGGTACAGAATTCAAATAGCTTTTTTTAAGGACCTGAAGTGATTTATTTTTTTCTGTGCCACTTGGAGCATCAGTCCCACAAGGCTGGTGTCCTGTGCCCCAGTATTGCTCATTCCACAGCATTTCAGCTACAGCTGTACATAGCACCTTCCACAAAGCATCTTGTTCCACAGGTAGGCTCGGGTGGTGTTTGTGCAGTAATCACCACACCACACAAGTGATAACCAGAATTTTCCTATACTGCTGCTGTTTTTCTGTTTGATCTTTTTCTTAAAAAGGGAAAAACAGTCATGGTGAAGAGTGGCAGAGGCCAAGCTGTTCTCTCTAAGGAGGATGTAAAGGGCAGAGATGTTCAATACAAGGATGAAAGGCTTTGTGCATTCCCCTCTGCCTGAAACTTCACTTTTAATTCACGCCTTTCCTCTCGGGGAGGTTTGCTGGTGTTGATCTCCCGAAGAACATGGAATGTGCTTGCCACTGTACCTGCTTGTATTCTTATACCTTATGGGGTTGGTTTGCGTTTGCATGTACCTCCAGCCCTGTGCAAGCAGAGATGAAGCCAAGCTGCCCATTTCTGTTAGATACTGAGGGTGTTGATGTAGTCCACTATGATCTTCAAATCAAAAATACTGACTGCCACATAAGCAAGAAGGGAGAAAAGATGGTTTGGAAAAGGCATCTACTCATTTGGGTGACTGACCTCTGCATGTGAATACGGTGTCAGAATCCTTTCTCCGACACGTATAGACAGTGACACAAATGCCTGGAGCTGTTACCAACTGGTGGTTCCCAAAGTGATGCCATCCACTTGCTGAACCTCCACAGAAGGAAGGTAAGTGCTGTGTAACTGCCTTCAGAGCCGTTCCGGGCAAGAACAGTGACAACAGTTGCCAGTTCTGTGAGGACACAGAGGTAGCTGAAGGGAAAGCTCTGTGAGATCTCAAAACAGTTCAGAGGTCCAAAACCTAAGAACCTGAAACTTCCAGAATCAATAACAGATACCTCCACCTGGACCCAGTAGGTGATAAAAAGAAGAAAGCTATGGTTGATAATTGACTCCATTAGATGGAAAGGTCCCTAGAAGTGAGGTTACTTTCCCACTAAGCTTCACCTAAAATTATGGATAAGAAATGACATAAAGAAGACAACAAACACCTTGTAGTACTGTCAGCATTACAAAAAACACTTTCATGGCTGGTGGGCCTACCATTTGTCCATCTCTGCTGAAACTACTCTTTCTTTTTAAAGGTTCAGCACGACGTTCAGCTAATTTACCAGGCTTGGGCTCCTCGACCAATCACCTCACATTGCCAGGTCAGTTGGTGCCACCTCATTCTAATGTGCTTATGTGCGCAGCTTTAGAAATAGGCACCCCAGTGCCCTCTGACAGATGGACATAAACAGATGACTACTTCTTCAGGTATGGCATGACTTTCACACAGCACATTAAAAATGTTAAACCCATTCACTGGGGTTAAAAAAATGAAGTTGTTTTTAAAGGTCTTTACAGCTTTTCATTATTTTTGTTTTTTCATCCATTTCTCCAATTCTAGACCACTTTTAGACCATTGATCCATTAATGAATACCTGCAAACAACAAATCCCACATCCCTTCTTACGTGTGTATGAAGCCTTACTTCCAGTAGTGATACTGACTGATGATCTCATGTGGAATTATAGGAAGGTGCCTTCTGCGTGGCACTTGGTGAAATGACGAGCTGTGTGTTGACTCTCTCTTTGCTAGATACCTCCCAGCTCAATGTATGTTCAGGCACCAATTGGCACTGGGACCCAGTGGGTTTTCTCTACTGGGCTGTTCAATGCTGGTACCTTCCCACCTGCACCCTGTTACCATGGCATACACAGCACCTGATTTCTCTGGTGCAGTTTGCAAATCATCCCTTCCCATGCAGCTATTTACAGTATGTTATAGGGAGCCGATAATAGTGCATTATTTCCCATGTAGATAGTCCAGTGATGTGTTTTGTCTACAGCCACTATGGTGGTGTTTCTTTACGCTCCATATGGATCATGTTTGGGGGGAGATCCTTTTGCTGGAAGCAGCCACTAATTAATGTATGGTTAACAAACAGCCTTCTGTAATCACATGCGCACAGACACACACACACACACACACACCCATTTTCTAATTGAAAGATCTTCCTGTCTTGCTGTTTGTTCTGTGAATTACCTGTGGAGTCTTGAATGAAGTGGGGAAGCTTTATTGCACTGGGACCCTCACCATCTCCTGCCAAGCGCCCTGGGGAAGTGTCTCAGCTCAGTCTGGGGCCTGCAGTCCCTGCCAGAGCACTGTTGTCGGTGTGCCCATCCCTGCCCCAGTCTCCTGGATGGCTCTGGGATCTACCCTGCAGAGAGCTGCTCTCCTGGATGGAGCCCTCAGCCCCAGGTCAGAGCTTGTCACACAGAGCTCCAGGCATGGGGCAGCAGAACTGCGCTGGTCTGCTCTGGTCCCTGCGCTGCCCAGGAGTCGAGGAACGACGAGGCTGTGACTGGCCTGAGAGGTCAGGGGGTTCCAGCTCCAAAAACACTTTCAAGGACACAGGACACAAAGGTTACCAGTGGAAACAGGATTTTATTTTATGCTATTTTATGTTGTTTTTCTGAACCTGTTTCCAAGCCCATGCTCACAAGCGCACGTGCAGCCAGGAGCAGGCTGATGCCTTCTGCAGTTTAG
>JANVCC010000019.1:14143648-14530528 GCA_025345505.1 Todiramphus chloris collaris
CCCCGGATGCGGGGCACGAGGGCCACCTTCGTGGAGCAGGAGCAGCGGCCCCTGGCCCAAGTGCCCAAAGGAGGCCTGGCCAGGGGCCGTGCTCAGTGCTGCAGAGGCAGGCAAAAAACCCCCAGGGCCCCTGGGGGGAAAAAAGCCTCCTCCCCCAGCTGCAGGACACGAGAGGCCACCTTCGTGGTGCACGAGCAGCAGGCAGTGACCCAGCCCCAAGGGAGCAGAGGAGCCCTCCCCTGACAAGTGTCCTGCTCCATGCTGCAGAGGAAGGCAAAAAACCCCCGGGGCCCAGCGCCAATCTGCCCCGGGGGAAAATTCCTTCCTGACCCCAGTGCTGGCGATCGGCTGCTCCCTGAGCATGGCAGCAAGACCTGTCCCCTGCTCCCACCCGCTGCTCACGCCTCCCAGGAGATGCCCAAGCCCTGCTCTGCCTCAGCCTGGAGCCAGCTCCGGGGCTTCCCAGAGTGGCCAAATGGCCCCGGCCTCAGCGACCCTGGGGGCAAGAATCCTTCCCCCCGTGCCTGGCAGGACACCAGTGGCTGCTCCAGAGCACTGGCACCCCTGGCACCTTCTCTACATCCCATTTCTTACAGCCGCTGCCCCTGGCTCTGCAGGGGATGAGGATGGTGAGCTCTGCAGGGCTGCTCAGGAAGACATTCCCTTGGCCTGGCCCTGGCTACCCAGCTGAAAAGGATTTCCTTCCTTCGGATGAGCTTTGATAGTGCCCCCGCTGGCAGCTGGCCTTGCAGTGGAGAATCTCCAGCAGCCTTGTCCTGCCTGTGCTCTTCCTCCCTCAGCCCCTCCAAGTGACCCCAGCAGCTCCTCCAGGGCTTCCTCTGGGCTGTGTTGGGGCTGCCCCAGGCCAGCTCTGGCAGAGGGCAGGGCAGATGTGCCCTTTTCTACTGCCCTGGTCACTGTGACTGCTGCGTTGCCAGGCGCTGGCCCTGTGACATCAGGGTGATGGGCACCCCTGCCCAGCCCCGCCCCCACAGCCCCGCCCCTCCCCCAGCATCCTTCCCCTTGGGGCTCCTGGCCCTGAGACCGTCCCTGTGCCCAGGAGGCCCAGGGGTGTCCCTGCCCTTGATGGCCATGCACTGGGCACAGCTGCTGGGTGTCCCTCATGTGCCCTCTGCCACCCAGCTCCCAAGGACACACCTCACACTGTCACTCTGCTCTCGGGCTGTGGCAGAAACCAGCCCTGCAGCCCAGAGAACACCCCTGTTAGCCAGCCCAAATGCACCAGAGCTCGTGTCCATGAGGCCCCACAGCAAGGGGGACCAGGGACGTGATCTGGCTGGACACAAACCCTTTCCCTGGGGCATAAGGGGGGTGATTTCAGCAGCCACAGCCTGTGGGAAAGCCAAAGTGCTACCAGAGCCATAGGTTGGGATGGATGGTGCCAACAGACCACCATGGAGATAACACAGCCTTTGAAACACCAGTGAGTGGAGGTGACACTGGTGTGGTGGAAGGGTTGGCCATTTTCAGACCTCAAACATTTGGATCCATGCCCAAAGCACAGCCAGGCAAACTATGACTCTTCCAAACTGCATAAAAAAGGCCAGTGCTGCTATCGCTGTCACATCTCCTCGTCCCCCTGACACCAAGCTGCAGAGTTTCTCTGTCAAACACACCCCTTGGCTGTGTTTATACGGGATACAAAACCCAATGCAGCTGCAGGGTTGCGGGGGAACTTTCAGAGCTCATTTTAGAGCTCACTTTAACCTTTCTGAGAGTTACTCGCTTATCTCAATTTGTGGGAAGATGTTCAGATCTTATCTAAAACCTTGGCGAGTCTCCTTTTCCTTCAGGATTCAGTATTTTGAGTACAGAATGACAAGGAAGGCATTATTCTTGTCATTTTGTATGTTGGTGCCAAAATTGGTATGGACCTTCAGCCTGTGTAAATAAGGGAATTCATACCATTTGGTTGTGGTGATGCCAGAGGTGAACGAAAAGGGGTTTGGTTCCCTCAGCAAGAACTCTGCAGAGATGTAGAGATCATGTGTCATTTCCTCACTGTTCCTTACCAATGCACCAAGGGACATTTACTGCTCTACTGTCAGCTAAACTTTCTATTCTATTCTGTTCTATTCTGTTCTATTCTGTTCTATTCTGTTCTATTCCTTTGCTGGTCTGGTCTGCTATTCCTGGTGGTATCCACAGACACAGTTTGCTACAAGCTGTGGTATATCTTTATATTCCTCAAAGTTTGATCTTGGACAATGTTACTGAGCAGAGACTTGAAGAATTCACATTATGCATGGGTAGGTTTAATGTAAGGAGCTGGCTGGGCATAGAGGAGAGCATAAGACACATTTAGTGGATTAAGAAACATGAAGCCCCTGAGAATCATAACCTATTAAACCCCAATGAAACCCTGAGAGGTAAGTATTCTCATTTTTATTGCCATTTTGCACATGGAGAAACCGGGGTGAATGCTTTAGTCCATGTCACAGAAGAAGTGAGTGAGAATTCTGGCAAAAGAACTGTGGAATCCTGAGGACGATTCTTCTGCCCATCACTTTGAGTCACTAAAGCCTGATGAAATTAAATGTCATGGATCCCCTTTATCAACCATGAGAGTGATAAACAGCACTGCCAGTGTTCTGGATAAACCCTCCTAAACCTATTAGCCAAGTCATCTTTGCTGGCAACAACTCCAGTAAAATTCCAGTTAACAATAAACATTCCCCCCTGCTGAGCAATGGAAAATCCAATAACAGTTTGGCTGAATCCATGCTGAGTACAGAAAATGGAATTAATCTGAAAACTGAATGTGCGTCAAAGAACAGTAACTCACCTGGATATTTTTCAAGATTTTAATGAATGTCAGTCGAGTCTAGTTGAGAGCAGGACAGATTATGACTATGCAGAAATCTGGATATTTCTGAAGTTCATGAAATCCGTGATATTTTTTGTTTCCTGAGACATTTGAGAGTATGATTAATCACTCAAGGAGTTCAATCAGATGAGAGTGTGACTGTTCTAGCATTTGATGCGAGCTAGCTCACACGGGAATCTTTCCCACTTCTTAGATTCATGCTGAGAGCAATGACTTTTCTTCTAAAGTGCTTATCATGCAAATTATTGACTTATTACTTGTTTGGTTTTCCTATATAACTAAGCATAAGACGAATACATTTTGGTTGTAGTAGTGTTTAATTTTTTATTCTGCCTATGTAAAGATGTAAGAAAGGAAGACATAGATTCAAATAAACAGTCAAGAAGTTGAGAATAGTCAGATTCATATATAGCCTGCTTGTGACTTTTAGAATGGCCTGTAGTTTACTAGGAAATCATACAAAACACCTCAGATCCCCCTATTCATGACTTATGGGAGGCATGATCTCAGTCCAGTTTTATTGCCTTAAAATGATCTCATTGAATAATATTTTGAAAACAGTGAGGTGTTTAGCTACCTAACAAGTGATAGGACAAGAGGAAATGGCCTCATGTTGTGCCAGGGGAGGTTTAGGTTGGACATTAGGAATAATTTTTTCACTGAAAGGATTGTCAAACCTTGGAGCAGGTTGTCCAGGGAAGTGGTTGAATCACAATCTCTGTCTGTGTTTAAAAGTTGTATAGATGTGGTGCTTAGGGCCATGATTTAGCAGTGGACACGCAGAGTAGGATTAATGGTTGGACTCAATGACCTTGAACGTCTTTTCCAACCTAGATGATTCTGTGATTCTGTAACTACATGTGGAGAGGTAAGTATAAAGTTAATAATGTTTAAACTGCTGTCTCCTAACCGGGAGAATGTTCCTTGGGATTCGCCTCTGTTGGTGTAGTCTTCTGGAATGTCTGGATAAGGGCATGATTTCAAGATAAGTGTTTGTGCTTAACTGCCCAAATCTCCATTTTGGAGATTTGTCTATGTTTCACTCTAGAGTTTTATATCTATATTTATGGTTTATATTTTCACATCTTTTTTTTTTTTTTCCTGAACCTTCTTCTAACCCTCCATAACTACCTGTTAACCCAAAAGAGTCCTGGGTCTCAGGATAGGAAGCCCTCCTTTGCACAGACAGGCTGTGCCAAGTGGGATGGATGCAGCTTCTGAAGAATTCATTTCTTGTCAACCAGCAAGTGCATGCTAGACATGGTAACCATCATTGTTCTTCCTTTGTCACCGCCAGCCATCAAACCTCAGCTGTGTCACCTCAGGAGGCCCACTCACAGCTCAGGAGACTCTTTCCCAGCCTTCCACAAGAAATTGGAGGAACACCCAGTGAGATATAAGCTGCTTGACCAGAGAGGAAGAATGAAGAAGATCCAACATATTTCCCAGAGCTGGAATAAGAAATAGCAGAAGAGATAAAGAGACATCTTCTGGCATGACGCTCCTCATGGGCAGATGGAGGACATTGTGTAACCATTGCACACGCCATACTGCATTGTACAGCAGCTGCAATTCTAGGTGAAAGCAAGTGTATGGTGTAGCTAAACAATGTAATGGACATTTTGTTACAAATGTTAATAGCCTTCTTATTGCAACATACAACCACTTAGTACAGAAATATTGGGCTGTTACATTAAAAGAAGCAGTTGTACACTACTATCTCCTGTCAAATTAAGGAAGCCAATGCTTTCCTAGATTGTTGGGCCTCTTATGGACCTTACTTGACCTTCCATCTGACACAGGTAAGACAACAACTCCTTTTTCAGACAGCACAGGAAAGATTTTTTTCTCACCTAGCTGTACTGAGAATAAATGTCCTTCTGTCATAGTGTGACAGGTATTCAGGAGGATGAAGGTAGGAGGCTGGAGTACAAAGAGTGTTCTCACTTCACTCATTGTAAAAAGAAGACATAGCACAGCATTAAAATTGTTCTTTGCACAAACTCTGATGAACGTTACTGATTGTCTTTTGTGGCATTCATTTAGTTGAGTTTGATCCTTTGTGTTTTGGTGCACAGAGGGTTCCATGGACCTGAGTTTCAAAACTGAACATGCCCTCTCTGAAAAAGTTCCTTTTGTCCCCAGATTTTACACCGTGAGAAATGGTGGCAAATGACTCTCTGCCCTCTTTCTCCAGGCCCTGGGTGATTTATGTACCACCTAAGCTCTCCCATTCCGGGCAAGTCGACTCTCTTCTATTTGTACTTTCTTCACTAGCATACCTACTCTACTTCTTATCTTCCTTGCTGCTCTTCTCTCTATTTTTTTTAATCTCTTCTTGAAAGGAGAGGGTGAGCACTGCACACAGTACTCAAGATGGAGGTATACCAGAAATTCATAAAATTATGTAATGACCCTTTCTGTCTCATCTACCATGCCTTTCTGAATAGTTTTTAAAGTTGTACTTTCCTTTCTGAACCTCCTTCAATACTGAGTTGTAGTTTCTGTAGAATTATCTATAATACTTCTTAATTAATTTATAACTCAAATGCATATATGGTGTTGGGGAGTTGGAGTTGGCTCTCCCTGTAGGCAGTGGTCTACACTTACCAACCTTGAATTGCTGGTTTTGCCAATGACACTGAAGTAAGCTGCTTCTGCTTCTGATGCCTCTTTCCTCCTCTTCTTTCCTCTTATCTTTTTAACCTTACATCCTTTATTTCTGTTTTCTGCTTGTCCTTCCATCAACACCTTTTTCAAATCACATCTGGATAAGCATGTTAAACAGCAGAGACGACAGTCCTCCTTTAATATGAATGCCAACCATGTCTTCCCACTCTTGTTTTATTTCCCTTCCCCACTGTTAACCAGTTATTTACCCCTGTTATGATCATATGTTATGATCTTCTTTCAATCCATGACAGCTCAGTAGATGTCAAAGACTTTGAATCAGGACCTTGTCAAAATGGAGACCTACAAACCATTATTGGCTCCTCCAAGGAAGTCTTAAAAGATTTGTGAGGCAAAATTTCTTCTATAAAAACTAGACTGACTCCTCTCTAAGTATCCCTTCTACCTACCAATTCTGTGAATTCACATTCTCCTATACGCTACAGGTCTGTGTCTGTCCAACACCAACACTGCACCAGCTGGTGTATGTAGCAGTGCTACATCCTGTGTGGCAGTCATATTAAAATCATGTCTGATTGTTGCGTGAAAAGAGCCAGGGTGTTTTTCCAGTGTTACAGATGCCCCTCTCTCCCTTAGAGAGGATCGATTCTGAGTGCCCTTGCCATGATGAGATCTGACACCTTTCCACAGTGTCTGGAGAGACATCTCCACTGCCCAAGTGCTCTGATGTCACCTTGTTTCAGTTATTTCCATCTGTTTTACACTGTGATTCATGTTTGTGACTTTGACCGTAACCACCATCAGAACTCTTGACTCCAGCAGCCAGGCTGGGTCACTGCCTAAACCAAATGCAAAGAAGAATGCACTTTAACCCCCCCTGCTTATGAAATGTGATTTATCTCTAGGAATTCCCCAAGAACTGTATTTTGCTCGTAGAATCCCCTGAAATGTTTTACACAAATGAGCTGTATAGAAATGCAAAACTATACTGTTCTTCCAAACACATTTTCTCTCTGTGTCATTTCCTTCCCTTTAGGACATGTTTGGTTAACAATTTACCAAACAGAGTCCTACCTCATAGTCCTACCTGGACAGCACTGTCTCACTTGCAGAAGTTAAAAGGGGAACCTCTTTTGTTTTGCCTCTCATTATTACTGATAGTTTATTGGGGTTATTGTTTTTGTGTCACCAGCATCTCAAAAAGGGAGTGATATTTGTCTTTGCTTTCTTGGTCTACCCTCTATTCTTTGCCATTAAGTTGCCACCTGCAATTTACTGTTGTATAGTCAAGGCACAGGGAAAAGAAATGACCTACCTGAGGTGTCATGAGGAGCATTTATGCAAGTTTCAATTTGCTCTCCCTTTTCTCCAGCCAAGTTCATACTGTGACAAGCTGCTATTAGCCTCCTCTAGAAAGTGTCAGTTCACCCAAGTGGTGGCCACCCAAGTGGCTTTTGGCCTAAATGAAATACTACAGAATGGGGGAGAGAGGATATTTGTGCAGACTGCTCCCTGTAAGTATTGGGTGCTTTACAGAAGTAATTCCTAAGCAAAACTAGCTGTGCTGATGGCATCCGGCCTGATGTGCAGAGCCGTGTGACCGTGTGGATGGGCTCATCCTCTCAGTCCAACCCTGACATCTAGTGTACACTGAAGGGAAATTTTCAAAGTGTGAAGTTTTAAAATGAAATCCATGTGATCTGGGGGAGGTTTGGCTTTGCAATGCTCTTGACCTTTTTCTTCAGTGATGATTTCTGAGATAACCACTTGCTGCCAGCATAAAAACAAGTCTGAGCCTCTTGGAAAGTTTCATGATCTCGAACTTATGATGCCATTTAGACTTGTTACGAATTACTCATTGCAACTATCAACACTTTCAAATTTATCCTTTTTTCTGTTTAGTCCACGTGTGAACTCTGAATAGCTCCTCTAATTGCTGGATCGCTTTGCCACGGCAAGAAAGTTTGGTGCTCTGTATTTTGAGAGGGAGTTGTTCGGGTTTTTATTCAGAAAAGTGTTTAAGTCTGAATTAAGAATCTCAATGTTGAAATCCACCGTAAGTGAGACATAGAGATACTGTTGAGTATTCGTTCTTTATATTTTGTGTATTTCTGTGTCTACATGAACAGGAATTGCAAGGGAAGATTGTCTCCGGTGTCCTCAAGGGCAGTTGCAGCAGTCAGAGCAGAGATGAAGAAGGAAGGGGAGGACGAGAGAGGAAGAGTTGTGGCTCAGCAGCTTAAATGAGCCTTTCCAGTTCTTTAGGTCATGAGGTAGACAGTTGGGTTCATAAAGCACATTTGTTTTTGTACCGGCCATATCCCTACCTCCTTTCTCCTTGTTAAGGTCTGTTGTTCACTTCTGCTGCTGAGGTATCTGGCCAGCATGAGTCTTTCTGTCTGACCCCTCACAATCTTTTCCATGCACTCTTCTCTTTAAGCTAAATTTTTCTCCTGATCTCTCACAGATGTACTAAGCATCACTGAGCTTACAGAATCACTGAGGCTGGAGGGCACTTCTAGAGCTGTTCAGTCCAAATAGGGTTCACTGGAACAGGTTACTCAGGGCTGTGCCCAGTTTGGCTTTGGAAATCTCTGAGGATGGAGACTCCACAGCTTCTCTGGGCTATTTGCACCAGTACTCAGTAGTAGAAACATGTTTTATTACTTGTAAGTGGTGTTTCATGCATTTCAGTTTGTGCTCACCGCCTCTTGTCCTGTCTGGGAAAAGGGAAGAGCCTAGTGCCTTCTTCTTTACTCCCTTCCATCAGACATTTATGTACCTTGATAAGATTCCTTTAAGTTTTATCTTCTCCCCAGGCTATCCAGAATACAGAAGAACAAACTTGGGATAGTTGTAACTTTGTCTCAGACCCTGTGACCACCTAGGGGCTAAAAACCTACGTTGAAGGTTAGAGAAAACTTGACAGCTTGGAAAAACCCAAAGCTCATAGCAACGTGTCTCATGGTTATAAATACACAGCTTGCTTTTACAGCATCATTGCATCTGTAAGAATAACCACAAATGATCCACCAAAAGCGGTTGTTTTATTTTTGGAAGATGCTTTCTAATTTTGCTGCTGCTCGTCTCTGTCTAGTCCATCTTTTCAGGATTCTTCAAGGATGTTTGGTGTAAGGATGGATTAAGCTTCATTTCACAGCTCCTGGGTCCAACAGACTGACATGGATTCCTGCCACAGGACCAGGAGCCAGTATCATGGAGTAGAAATTGGTTATTTGTGTTCACTTTTTCTATTTCTAGAACTGCATTTCCAAAACACTGGTATTTCTGTTCGTACCACCTCACTCTGAGAGTCCCATGACTTTTTTAGGGGGATGTAAGGAACAGAGTAATACATATTTATGAAATTATCTAAATACAAGCAAGAAGACAAAATTTCTAGTGTCCTTTGCGGACATGCAGTTCTGATTTTTTGCTTGTAGATGTGATTGCTGGGCAGTCTCTCTGCATACAAGGATACTGTAAGGTCATGTGTACAAAATGCAATCTGAAAAGGTAGGAATGGCATAGGACATGCAGGAAGATATCTATTATGATATCTAAACACATATATTCATTTAAGTGGTCAAAGCATTGTACAATTACCAGTTTATTAACCAGTAAGACAAAATTTTAACCAGACAAAATTTCAGTGTAAGTGTTACTAAACTCAGTGCTGCTCTATCTGTAAATATAGTGTGAGTTAGTGATAGCATCATGAACGTTGCTTTGGATTTGTTTCCACCGCAGTTCATCTGGGCAAGTCACTTAACCTATAGACCTCATGCCTCGTGCTACAAAAATGCTCATTACATCCCCTTCAGAGGAATGATGGGCTTTCTGCAGCCCTTAGGTGAAAGCTGGTGAAGCACAAGGATATTAAATCCCTTTGTCCCAACTCAGTCCTAAATGGAGACCTGTCTCGTTTCTAGGTAAAGGTTAATTGAGATATTGCTCCAAAAATACTCTCTATTAACAACATCCCGATTGCACTCAGTTTTTATTCACTGACTGAAGCACTTCATTCCTCACTGAGCCTCCGACTAGTTGTCCTGTCCAATGCAGACTTTCTGGGGTGAGATGCAGTTCCAGCTAAATATCTGAATGCAAGCCAGCTACTGAGGCCCTAAAGCAGTCAATGCCTATGTGTGGGCAGTGTAAGTGACTTCAGTCTGGAGCATCCCAGTCCTATGGAAAGGATTAGCCTGTTTCTGTGATTTCTGTTTCCTTCCATTTCTGCTGTAACGGCCATGAGGGACCTTTGGGGAAACTGGGTACAAAAGCATTTCTGCCCCAGCACATCCCAAGTCCAGCCATTTGCTTCAGAGAGCTATTTGTGCGGTTTTAGCACTATCTGGTCTTAAAAGCAGAGTTCAGAGCCTGAACAACAGTAACTAAACCCACATTCATGCCATTGTGTAGTCCACACATGATTCTGCAACACCTAAAAGCTTTGTTTTGAGGGAAGGGTTTATCTGATTTGGAAAAAATGGTGTCTTTTTCCCAAATAAAGTAATGTTTAACACTTTCACTGAGTGCAAAGAGGCAGGTGAAAGCTTTGAGAAACGATTCATTGTACTGCTTCCCAGAAACGTTGTAAAAACTTCTATTTACTTAATCAATCGAGTGAAAAATTACTTTTTAGTTGCTCGTGTTGCTCCTGGGTGGAAAAACAGTAAATACCGTATTACCAGGCTGGGAATATGCAGTTTTAAATGAACTGCAGCAAATGATGTATGTTGTGGCATTTTTTTTATGGCTGGCCTTCAAGTTGATCTATACAGGAATGGTAAATTAGGCTCCTCTGCTGTCAGAGATGTCCGTGGGACTGTAACTCCTCTTTGGCGAAGAATATACAATGCTAGGCTTAAAAGGTGTTCTTTTTTTTTTTTTTTTTTGTAATATATATTAAGCTGTGTCAGCATTCCCTAGGTTTGGAAACAAATCCTCCTCTTCAGTGAAGTCAGTCACATTCTGTTAGTGCTCCTGCCTTGTGGTTTTAAGGGTCTTCATGTCTAAGCATGTACATTTTCACAGCTAACCCACTGCTGATGTTCACCTGAATCTTTTCAGGACTCCACGCTCTTGACTCTTGCTGTACTGTGCACTGAAAATGTTCACTGGCTTCATGGGTAAAGCTAGACTTGAATTGTGCTTATTTCTTGTCACGTACTTGCTGTGACACACTTTACTGTGTACTTCCGTGAATGTTGTTATATGAACTGGTGATTGATTATACTTTAAATATTATCTTGTCTCACTGATAGATTAACAGGATTAAAAAAAGTACACCTCCTAGTTATCAGGCATCCCATTAATAATATAGCTGGCCTCTTGTACACTTTAATACATGATTATTTATTATAAGCTTGCTGATTACATCTTGAAGCTGAATATCTGCAAATAGGCTGTGTTCTCATGAAAGATGCTGGGTCAGTCACTGTGGCAAATGAAGTCCAAACTAGTTTGCTCCTCAGCTATCTGCCTAAAGATCTTAAAAAGATAACTAAATTGAATCTGCCAGGCTAGATAATCCTTAACCTCTGTGCAGAGGTCCCTAAGGGTCCAGCTGGCAGTGCTGCTCTGCTATTGGAGCTATCAAGGTAAGCACAAAACTACCCAGTTCTATCTATCTTGTGTAATATTCTACAAGTACCTGTCTCTGTATGCACAAATTCTGGAGGCTGTAGCTGGCTGTGAAAATGATCCTCAATTGAATCAATGAGATAAACTACTAAAAGAGAGGCATGGTGCTGTTCCATCTTGCAGTATGCTTATGCCGTTGAGTAACACTCTTCCTCTTACTCAGTTTTTACTCACTCTCACTGTGATTTTTAATCTTTACAGCCCCTCCTAGCTGACAACCTAGGATTCAGTTTAAAGAGCAGGTATCAAATGGAAAAACATGGAGTAAAAGGAGCAACTATCCAGCTAGTTCCTCTTTCACCAACCCAGGAAGAAAACCTTTGAAAGAAAAACTCAGTTGTAGCAGCCAGGCATTGCACTTCCCATGTTTTTCTCTTCTGAGAGCTCTGCCCTCCGTCCTGTTCCATGTGTCAGTGCTGACAGCCCTGAGATGTAAGTTTTTTATTCTACCCTTTTCTCTTCACAAACATAAGTCATGAGCAGATACAGGCAGAAGTGTTTGTTTTGCATTTCAGGCACTCTAGAGTTGATTCCTGCCCTCCCACCTTCTCCAGCTAGATCTGAGCTGAGCTGGATTCCTCACTGACAAAAATCCTGGGAAGCCACTTTTAGTAAACCAAGAGAATCCTTCCAACCCTATGTGTAAATGAAATTTCTGTCATCATCTCCTATGATGCTTGCTGGGATTTCATGAGATGCAGATAAGCACTTGAAGATAATTTAAATTCAAGTGCATGCTTGAGGAAATGATTATTTATAAAAATGAAGGGACTTCCATTTTTCTATGTGCTGCCACTTTGAATGACCCAGAATTATTTACACTGTATTGTTGGGAATATCACTGTAATCTTAACTGGGGATTGTGTCTCCATCCTTTTCTTCATCTTCCATAATCACTGTTTGCTTTTCTTCTGTAAGCAACTTAGTGCCTTAAAAACAGAAGGACACGAAAAAAAACACCAAACCAAACAAATGAAAAAAAAGAGGGGGAGAAAAAAGAAAAGAGAAAAATATCAGGATAAGAAGAATTTTTCAGTCTTCTCCAGTTTCTTAATCCTAACATTGTTTTCCAACATCATGTGAGTTACTCCTCATTTACTTTTGACACATCAGTCTCCCAGTATTTAGTGAACTAGATTTGGATCACTTCATTTTTAGCTAAAATTATCAGGCACTCTTAAATACAGCATATTTCTGCTATCTGTGAAAAGAGACACTAAAGTTTCATCCTGGAATGTGTTTGCTAAAAGGGAAAGAACTTGCATGATGAAATAAATACTGTGATTAATCTTTATGACTAAGTCAGCTTATGTGAACACGTGTATGTTTTCTATATGTATACAGCAATATTATATTTTTTGCATAATTTTGCATATGCAGATGCCAAAAGAGACAAATGTTAAAGTACTCATAAACCAAGCACCATCTCCACTGAAATTACATAGTTTCAGTAAATTGCAAAAGTCACTGGACTAAAATCAGTATGAAAATGGGTTCAGGTTGTGGATCATATCTTCCACAAATATCTGTCTCTCTCTACTTCTCTCTTTTTTTCCTCTTTCTTATACTTAAACCAGTAACTCCATCCCTTATAGATCTGGAGTCTTTTATGTGATATCAAGTTATCACAATTACTGTAACTGCTCCATTAGAAATTAAATGAATAGAGAGAAGATAGGACAATGCATTAGGTAGAAAATGTTCTTGATCCCTATCTTAACAGCTTGTGATGGTTTTGGCCCTTCCCAGTAAAAAGCAAGTGACCTGTAAGATAATATTTTATGCCCACATTCCTTGGTGTGGAGGTTGACATAGTCTAAAAACAGGATGAGGGTTACCATTGTATCCAGACCAATGAAATCTCTTCCTAATTTGGTCTCCTACTGTTTGCTCTCAGTCTGTACTAACCAGCTGAGTTGTTCCATCAAACCAACGTGGTTTGCTTCTTTCTGCATCGAAAGCCCTCTCACAGAGAAGGCTTTCAGTCTTGGCAAGGTCTGAAAATAGAGCAACACTGCACAGGAAGGTTTTGTTCAACTTTGGAATCTTTCAAGAGGTGATGAATTAATGAAAGTATTAACCTATACTGCCCTCCTTTTAAGTTAGCTCCTGCTTCGTTTATATGTGGTTCTTGTGAAGTAGCTGATTTCAGTAGGACCATGAGATAAAACTGAAAGGCATGAAAGAATATTATTTTGAAACACAAGGGACTTAATTTGTTCAAGCAGCAATGAAGTAACCATTGTTAACTGCAAAGAATTATTCCGTTTTATGGAGATGGATATAAATGTTCCCCACCTAGACTTCTATTCCTATAGACAACTTGGGCAAACGCAAACACAACCTTTTTTTTTTCCCCCTTGTTTTCTTTTGGGTTGGGTTGTGGTTTTTTAGGGGAGAGTGGGGTTTTTTTGTTGTTGTTTTTCTTCTCATGGAGCATTTGAGGAATGAGGAAGACAAAATATGCTTAAAATGTGAAACTACAATGGCTCATCTGATGAGAGTTAACCTGCTTTTTTGGGGTAAACTTAGGAATAAGAGATCAGGAATGTAAGCTAAATAAAGCTGTGTTGTGCTTTATGATGATGTGCACTCTCTTATTTAAATTAGGAAGTGATGAAGGAAAAGTATGTTTATGTAATTCTCATGGCTTGGTTACTGAACATAAACTAGCCCTTTTAGAGGAGATGTGAGAGACACCTGAAAGGTAGCAGCCAGGCAAAAGAACCCAGCTCTCAGCTGGACCCACACCAGTAGCTTGCCAGACGCTTACCACAGTCAATAGCAAGATGTTGTGTCATTATCAGTGAATCACTTTGGTGACTGATGAACTCCAGAGTTTTCCAGTAGAGCTCAGGATTCAAAGCTCTGAGGGGGACGTGGCTGAGAGCTGCGGATTATTAACTTTCCAAACCATAGACCACCAACAACTTCAAGGATGACTACGTGATTTTAGAATCAGGCTTTTAACGCAAAACAGTGCAAGGGGGGTACAAATAGGATGTCAAAGTTAGAGTTATTTCTATAACACTAGGAAAGACCCTTTTTTTTCTTTGATACAATGCCACTTGTGGAGAAAGTGTGCTTTACTGAATGCGACTTGGGTAATGCTGGGTTTGGAGGAGGGAGCAGGATGTTGGATTTGGAGAACATTTGTAAGTCAGGCTTCTCTGTTTACTGTTTAAGTAAATCACTTCACCTTCCTGCCTCTGTTTTCCCAGCTGTGCATATTATGAAATGGAGCTCATCCTGCAGATCTGTTTTAAGTATTGGTAGGTTGTTCTGTTAATATCTGCCAAGGGCTCTGACTAAAGACAGTAGAGTAGAAACACAATGTAGTCATATTTTTCCAACAGAACTTGCAATTACTTGCAGTTTTGAGCTAGAGACTAGGTCCTCAAAGGCTCACAGAAGGCTTCTGTTAAGAAGCTCAAACATAGGCAGAAGAAGTAGTTGGCTTAAATCAATGATTTGCTAAGTATTACCTAGATCTAAGCCACTCCTCCTGGGTTATAAATCAGAAAACCACCAAGATGGCACCAGTTCCCATTGACTACCTAGAGGCAACTCCTTCGGCTGGATTAGGAGAGTACCAGAGTGCTACAGTTACATCCCTTGAACAGGAAAGGGACAAGAGGTGACATTAAACTGCTGTACTTCTCTTATGTCACTCAGAGGTTTTCAGCAGGGGCATGATGTCATCCTGGAGGAGCTACCTTAACTGGTTTTCTAGGTCATGAGGGAGAATGAAGGTTCGAAACTGTGGTTTTACTAGTTATCTCTGATCTGATTAAGAAACCCTAAGCAGCCACATTTCAGGAACCGCGTTCCCATATTTACACATGTATTTACATTCTTGCTCAAACCCAGAGGCCTGAAGAGCTCTCAGAAATACTTCAGTTAATTGAATATATTGCTAAGTGGGAATGGCAACAGAATGTCGCAGAGCTGAGTACAGGCCTTGGATCAGCTTCAAATCATTTACTGTCAAGTGAGAGGGGAAAAAAAGACAATTAGAATTGTGATTATATTTTGTCTTCTGGTCTAATCCCTTCAGAAAGCCATGTTGTTGGCTGACTGAAGGGGAGGTGGCCACTGGAGGAGACCTCTGCTTATGGAGCGTTTGTGTGCAAATGACACAATGTTATTTGCATCACTTCAGTGGGAATTTGAAGGTTGAATACACTTAGAAGTCTTGTCCTTGTAGGATAAGACTTGTATGCTCAGGTTTACATATTTAAGCTGGCTAAGGACTGATTTCCTTAGTCTGTGTCTGCAGACAGCAGGTAGCCATGGCTTCCTCCAGGCAGTAACATGCAGATCCTTGTTTAACTCCCTTTTCTGTACCTGTATTTCCCATTTGAATTGGGTGTTTGCAAGGTGTAAAAAGTGATTCTACTTCTCGCTTGGATCACATGCCATCCAGTAGGTACACTGATTCTCGTCAATTTGCATGGTCTGTTTGACTTGCTTTTATTTGCAATAAAAAATATCTCTGGCCACCCAAGAAGGAGAGTGCTTATAAACTGTCCTAGAGTGCTCATAACCAGCTGGTCGAAATGGAGATAGATAACACAGCTGCCATTTTTACCTACATTTACAACAAAGCTATTTGTGTGGACAGCTGCCTAAAAAGATAATCTAGTAATTAAGCTCTGTTACTACAAACAATTAAGTGGAGGGTTTGGTTTTTTTCAATTGGCTTCTGGAAGTGGCATTTGGGAGGGATCTGAAGGGGAAATGTTAGCAACGGGGACAATTCTCATTAGCAGGTCACAAGGGGTAGAGGTGGCACTGAGTGTGCTGCTTACTGCAGCAATGCCACTAAGAAGGAGACAGAAAGGCCTGTCTATATTATTGAGCACACATAGCCCTGCTGGGGCTTCTCAGGTCTCCGAGTCTATAATTCAGGTTCTATTTTGCACAGCAGTTCCTCAAGAGCTCAGTTTGTTTGTGCTCTGTCTGCTACCTGCTGGAATAACCCTGAAAGTAAACAAGTAGTAAATATTGGAGCAGCCCTCAGCCACAATGAGTCACTTTTTCATAGGAAGTCATGGAGCTGCCGCTGGCGACTTTCAACCAGCAGAACACTGTATGTTGGTATTTATCTTGAAAAGAAAATATACTTCCTTAGAGTAGGGAGGGAATGAAATTGAGGCCTTCAAATGCCTAGGCTCCCTTGCCCCTTGATACAGGCACAAGTCTGCCACAGGTGGGATCAGTCACTGGAAAACAGACCCACGATACAGGATCTGGAAAAGCTGTGCACAGGGAGAAGCAGCATCTAACAGGCTGTGTTGGATCCGTGCTGAGTGCTGGAAGGTGGCCTCACCAGTAGGTAAGAAAATGTCATTGGAGGTGTAATTGGAAACAGATGAAAATTGCATTAGTTTCTATCATTTTCCCAGCATAAATGCAAACAGTTTGATTTTTGCCACACATTTGAAGGTTATTCCTTTCCCTTGCCTTGCCTTGCCCCTTGCCTGTAGACTTTTTAGGTTTTGATTACCAAATCATTTTGGGACTGTAATGTGTTTCTGCTTCCATACAACTTGTATTAGCTTCTTTTTGCTTTGAAAATTATTAAAAGATAAGGAGGAAGTCTTCATGGGAAGCAAGATGTGAAGACCCTTACAATCATTCTTAGTTCTCTCTTAAGTACCTACTTGAGCCAGTTAAAGCTAGTGTAGAAATACTGGATGCTAATCCAACCAGAGTGTTGTTGAGACAGGCCAAGGAAATAATTCACCCTTGCTGCATCCCCTCAGCTGATGATTGCGTTTAAGCCAAGCAAGAGTCAAGCCTCTCAGCTTCACTGTCACACATTTTGTATTTGATTCCTATCAAACATGTTTTGCTTTCAGATTCTCCTTCTCTGTGTATACACAGAAGTTCAAAGGACATACAGCATCTTCAAAAGTGCTGCAAAGGGCAACTTTTCTTGGGGGTGTTCTTGAACTGACCAGAATAATGTCTGATCTCTCCTCCAAGGTCCATGGGAAGGAAAGGTTTCAAGTATAATACACAGGACTAATATTTATTGCAAACACTTTGATAAATATAGCTTCTGCTTCTGTTTTTGAATGAAGCCGTACAAAACTGTGATTTTTTTCTATTTTATTTGTCATGTGGAATTCCAGGTAATTTGCTGGGTAATTTCCTCCAGCAGTTCATTATCAGTGCTCTATATGAAATATTTCAAAGCGGAGCATTTGCAGTTGTGTTCAGACATTGTATGATAGATATAATGTCCCTCAGCAAATGTTTGGACCGGCCTTTGAGTGACTCACTCCCAGCAGCTCTGATGCCTCAAGCCTTTGGGATGCTTCAGTTCAATGAGCAAATAAAACATGTATTTTCCTTAGGCAGATCAATATGCAAGATGCTAGTATTCACCATGCTTACTGCCATGGTCCTGCAAACTTAGTCATACCCCTCTCTGCTTTTGGGAACCTCAAACTGATTAAAATGAAAAAAAAAAATCCCAACAATCCTTACACATCTTTTAAGTCAGTTTTGAAGGCTCAGATTCACAAAGAAATGAGGTATCTACAAATTGAGGTACCTCTTGGGATTGATGAAACCATTTGCACACCTTATAATTATTAGGTGTGCAGGAAATTCCGTTCAAAATGCACCTGAGACTCAGGTGCTTGATGTATTGAGTTGTTACTTGGTCACTCAGGGCGAAAGTATCTGTCTTGGGACCTCTTCATTTAGTGTGTCTCACTGCTCAGTAGCATCAGCCTAGAGCAGAACTGGTTCATACAAGAAGGTTCTTAAAGGAATGATGTTTTCAAGTTTTGGCTCTTGTTTTGGATCTGGGGTTTGTTTGGATTTTTTTTTGTTTTGTTCGTTAGTTGATTAATTTTTTGCTCCATCCTGTGATCTGGAAGGGGTTAGTGCATAGCACACGACCTTGCACTGGTTCCTGCATCCATGCTGGTACTAGTAATTAACATTTCCACAGTGCTTTATACCTTCAAAGACCTTCAGAAGTATTGATGAATTGAGGTTCTCCTATGATAGAGGAATGTGGGAAATGCAGTAAAGGGTCTTAGGAACAAAACATGTCTGGCTGACATCATGTGGTCACCAAGCAAATTAGCTGCTGCACTGTGTGTTATGTCAGAAGAACAGAACTATCTTTAGGGTGCTGTTAGCACAAAATTCATCTCAGCTTGATTTCCTCAGTGCCTGTCAGTGACTGCAGAGTTAAGAGGAGGTTAATCAAAAGAACTCTGCTGCATGTTGGTTGAGTCAGTGTGAGCTATGATAGTGCTGGTGACCTAAAAGTTTGCCTGTGCTTGGGTTTGAAAAGCAGGGCAGTAGTTGGCCTTTCACAAAGGTAGGATTATGTTTGCAAGAGATAATCAAGTGACCTAATGCCTTCTCTTACTCCCTTTCCCTTCTATCCTCAGAGCAAGAGCAGGGAGATATGGAAAAGACTTTCCATGAGCCATCTCTGCTATTATACTTTGACCAAATAGGTACAGTTCAGCAGAACCTAGTAAGTATACCAGGCAGAGCAACCTCCTCCCAGCTTCCTCTCAAGCATACCTCTACCTCTGACACTAGCCACTTTTTGCTTCCCCTTTGGATCACCTTTACCTAAGTAAGTGTCTTACCTATTATCAAGGGTGGGATGTGTATTGCAGGCGTATCTTTTCTCCTGGGCTTTTTCTGCTCCATGTCAGTGATCTGAGAGCCTGGGCTCCCTCTGTCTCTCTGTGGCTTCTCTGTGATACCATACCTTTTCAGGAGATTATCAGAAAAGTCTGAAATTATGCCTGCAGGCAAGAACAAAAGAAAATGCCACTTCAGCCTTGTTCACATCAAAGAAATTGCACCTCTATAACTTTCCCACCAACTACTCTGAAGTAAGACTGCACAAGCACATGATCTTCTCTGCATGGTGTACCCACTCTTCAAGTTTTGCAATGGTATACATTTCTGTCAATTATATCCCACAGGCTATAGACAGCGATGCTATCAGGCCACTTGGCTTCTGGTTGTACTTAATGGTCTAAACTCATGGTAAAGATAAGTGCAAACTTCTGTTACAGAAGCTTACACATCTTAGCAAAGTGGCTTAATCATACAGATGTTCAAGCCTCTGCTTGGGAACAATATGACCACACAGAAATGGCCTATTTTAACTAGTAAAACAATGTTTTATTTGCCATATAGCTACTGCAGGCACAAAATGGAACTCTCCAGCCTCTGAGCCACTCTTCCCTAAGAGAGAATTGCCTAGGGAAAGATACATGGGAAAACTAAAGAGAGCCAAGTTCAATATCTGGACTACAAATACTGGAAAATCCCAGCTGCTTTTTTGTTACTTGGTGAATTGTTGCAGGTACACAGGGGACCGTGCAAGTGATTACTGGCTAACTCCTCTGTGTATGTGCAGCATGGGAAGAAGAACTCAGAGCAGCTGATAATACAAGAGCATATCTCTCTCCACAGAGAGCCCAACAAGGGGTGCTCGTTAGCAGAGAGAAGTGACAAACATTTATTCCCACTGCTGATCTTGGAAGGTTGTCAGGTTTTAGTGGCAGTCTTGTGCTCATTCTTCCCTTCCTCAGACTGATGGCATTTGGGTCTTGAACTTAAGAGCTCTGTAGATGGGCAGCAGCAGTGAGCATCTGACAAGGAGCCCCTTTGTTGCTGCAGTGGTTTCTGCCTTCTTGAAACACACACCCTTTGCCAGAGTCCCCAAAAGCCACAAGATCGCTGTGATTTCCTGAAGGAGCAACCTGCTTGTGTCCTCCTCTGGTCTCCTCCCAGTGCCTCATCCCCCTTCAGCCTGAGCACTGAGTATGAGTTAAGCAAGAAAGAGCAAGGACTGAACTGGATCCTTTTTGATTTGGAACCAGATTGAATGGGGACATCTAGTATGGCTCAGTAGCTAGAGATAAATACACATCATTTATCATGTAAAGGCAGCAAAATTATTAGCTCTAAGGGAGCATGTCTTCCAGAGCGCACACACCCTCACCTTGGTATACCCAGACCCTGTGAGAAAACCCTTCATCCAACTGGGAATGCCTTTGAGAAAGACAGCCTCTCTGTTTGCCTGCCTTCCCAGATGCACATGGAGTGGAACTGCAGCCTTGCCCATGTCCAAGGGGACATAAGTGAATGAGGGAGCCTCAGGACTTTTGCCCAGATTCAGGCCCCTTAGCTGAAAGGGGATTTTGAAGACAAGAGATGTATTGCTCACCAGTTAGAGGTGGGGGGGTGTGCCAGGCTGGTGTATCTTTTCTCCTTGGCTTTTTTTGCTCCTGTTCAGTGTTTTGGGAAGCTGGGACGGTTTTACCTTTTCTTGGTTTCTTTTTGAGGTCACAGCTCTTAATCAGCTGCTCTGAAAGATCTTCTGCGGGAAGGAAAAGAAAAAAAAAAAAGAAGAAATTGAAATGGAGGGGAAATAATAAACCAAATGGTGAAAAGAAAAACTTTAATAATACTGCTTTCATTCAAGTAAATTAAAATGCCTGTGGAGAAACATCTCTTAAATAGAAAGTCGACAGAAGAGGGCTCTGTGCCATACTACATGGAAGTCAAGTGACTTTACGTGGTCCTCCTTTGTTGTAGTTGGTAGACATAAAACAGAGGGAGAGAGTTGTGGGCAGCTGTGTGTTACAGGGCAGAAGGAAGGCTGCATCATCATGTGTGGAGGTCCCATGGCCATCCCTGTTTCCTCCTGCACTAACTGCGGGCTGTGTCTTCAGGATCTACCAGGGCACTTTTGTGAAGGAAAGATTTACGTGTGTGGGGTCAGCCTGAGGTATTAGCAAACAGAGACAGTATATTGTTCCCTTTAAGAGTTAGCTTTATTTCCAGAGCCACAGAGCAGCTGGTATTTGCTTTTGATTTACATAGCATTACACTGGATTTTGGATTTTTCCTTTAAAACAAGCTCTGACTCAAATGACTCAGATGGTCAGCATGTTTTTTTTCTGCAAGGATTTGCATTCCTGTATGCTTATGCAAGCCAAAAATACTGAAGATAGCCTGCCATTAGTATCATCATGCAAACCAATGCTTGGATTTCTTAAAAGCTGCTTGTTTGGCTTCATCTGAGTCTCCCGCACCCCTATCCAACCTCTGACTACAGACTTGGGTGCAACAGGACTTCATTCCAGGCTCTCTCACACTGAGGAGGCTGTACGTCTTCAAGCCTGTGGGTAGACATGGGAAGGATGACCTCCAGGTGAAGTCCCTGGAAGATGTGGGGTTTTTTTCTGTCATTCACATGCTTCCTGCATGGTCTTAATGAGCTCATTTAACCCCCCACTGTCTCAGTTTGCAACTGTAGAAGACAACTGGGTCTGTACTTATTTAAATAAGTAATTTTACGGAACAATTATGTTTGGTATACCAGCAGTTGTAGAAGTGGTGCCTTTGGCTAGAAGTGCCGTGTGGCGGAGGCAGAACTGGGATACCTTCCTTGCAGGCCAGATAAACAAAGTTTATAAAATCATGCTTGCTGGCAGTGAGACGCTTTTTTTGACAAGCAAGTGAAATTGCATTTGTGTTTCATTGTTGTCATCACAAGGGTAACATCGAGCAAATAGGTTTTTGTTTCTGGGCTGCTAAATCTTCTTGACAATTTTGCAAGGCGGGGGTGAAGTAATAGGACTTGGAGCAGAGGCAAAGACCATGAATATGCAAAAAACACATCTATCAAGTATGAAGTCTGGTATTTAGGAGTGTGGTGAAGCAAATATGCCTCTGCTACTCTCAGTATGAAAGTTATGTATAAAATAGGTTCAAGAGAGGAAACAGATTGATGATGAAGGAGAAAAAGGATTTAGAAAGCCACACCAGTGAAGGCAAAGGGGATGTTTGAAATCTTCTACTGAAATTGCATGTGGAAAATGTGTTCAAGGAAGGCTCAGCTATAGCCTAGCTTTCAGTTTATTGTGGTATAATTGAAGAAACTGCTCTACCTTTTCTACTGAAAAAGAAAAATTACTGTTCTTCCCTTCTCCTTTTCAATTAACTTTGCTCTAGAGCTTCAGCTAATATTTTTATGCAGGAAAAATGCTCTTTGCCTCTCCATCTGGCATCAGAACTGTCAGCAGAAGGTGTAATCTATCGGGTTTCATGAGAGCTCAGTTGTGTTGCTGGAGGGGAAAAAACGGACACTGGACAGGACCTAATGATGTGAAGACAACACCTCTCTATTTACTGCAATGACATCATCTAATAACACTTACCTAAATGGTTACAGTGTGAATCTCTCTTGTCCAGTCTGTCTTCTGGGATATCAAGTGGCTGAACACATTCTGTTGACATCATTGAAATGGGCTTTTCTTCCTCTTTGAAAAGAAAAAGGAAAAAAAAAGGGGGGGGGGGGGGGAAAAAAAAAAGGCAGCAGCATGACTTAAAACAGACATATTGGTGTTAGGTATCCACTTGCTAACCAGATCATGAGAAGTTCTTGTCTTCCGTCTGCTCTCTGTCATGCAGTCTGCTGGCCTGATTTTGCTCACCCATGCTGAGAGATGCATTTATTCATGGCCTTGGTTACACATTCAATATCCCATTTTTCTACCTACCTCACTGTAAGCAACCCACAGTAGTGCAGGAAATATGTTGGCTCTGCAGAAGAACTCTGACTTCGATCATACAGAAACTGCTATTACGTACACAAAGTAAATGCTAGGAAACAGAATGTTTTGTTCTGGTTTTTCTCTTCATTTTTTTCTCAGCTGTAAACCAAGGATCATATTTGGTGTTTTTCATACAATCTTAACTTTAATTCCAAATGCTCTTGAGTTATTCTTGCAAGTCCAGCTCCTCTAAGGGAGCTTGGGTACCCCTGAAGAACCAGGTGTGAGTGCTGCCTCTGAAAGCTGGCCAGTGCCAACAGACCCCAAAGGCAGCATGAAGTAGACTTCATGTGTGGTGAGTATCACCTCGGTAAGAGCACAGGTACCTGTTTCACAAGGCTGTTTAAATGCCCATGCTCTGTAGGTCTCACTGGATTGCTGTTTTGTCTGATTTATCCCCCTTTACTCACAACTGCAGGGGGTTCTGGAGCCCAGCCTCCTACCTGAGCTCCCCCAGCAGCCCACAAGCTCAGATTTGAGCCTGGACTTGCTCACTCTGGGCCCACCCCAGATGTCATCATAGGAAGAAGGAAAACAGTCCATTTTTTACTGCTGATCATTTCTACGGTTGCTTAGCAGAGAGGTGTTGGAATGACAGAGCCACGTTAAAGGAAAAAAAACCTTCAACCTGAAGATGCAGTACAAGTCATCTGAGTATCTTCCTTCAGCCAGCAGCAGCTGTGGTAGACTCTTACTCACAACCTCTGTTCTCCATTTTGGGGGAATAATGAGACAGTATGAATAGCAGAACACAGAAGGAACTGGGAAAAAAACAGAAGAGCAAAAGGAAGGAGGAAAAGAAAAGGTAAATAGAAGAAAAAGGTGAAAGAAGAGGCACTCAGAGAAAATCAGTGAAAAGGAGGACAGGAAAATAGGAACTCTACTGTGGGACTTTGTTTTTGTCTTGCTGGATGTAAAGAAATTGTCTGTATTATTTCTCTGTAAATCACAGTGGTTGTTTGTTAACAAGAAACAGTAGGGGAGTTAACCTCATTTCCATGACTAAACTCACATCTATATAAAGAACAAACAATCCTCTAGCAAAATCCAGTCACATAAATATTTGCAAACAAAATATGAAAAGTCACACCTCATAATCATGCATTGAGCTAATTCTGTAGGGGATGGAAAAACTTCTCCTAAACTTCAGTGACTTCAAAGTGGAGCAACACTGGTGGGCAGTAATAAAGGTCAGGAAGATTGACTCGTAGTGTACATATGGGATTAACTCCCTGTGGTGGGTTTACTCTTGCTGGGCACCAGGTTCCCACCAAGACCTTCTATCACTCCTCCCAACCTCCGTCACCATGGAACACAGGGACAGAATAAGAAGAAAAGAGACGTGGGTTATGATAGATAAGATGTTATTCTCTATTTCCTGTCTGCAGGCGATGTAAGGCTGAGTCAAGGAAGCAGGGCTTCTCCTGCCCTCTCCCTTTATAGTTGAGCTGACGTCTATGGTATGGAATATCCCACTGGTCAGCTCAGGTTGGCTGTATCCTCTCCCCCATCCTCTGGTGCCGTGTGAGCACTGGCAGTCATAACACGGGTGTGTTACCAACACCCTCCAGCTCCCAGTGCTGCAGCAGGAGGGCTGGGTGGGGAAAAGCAGCTCAGCCAGACCCACTACACTCCCCTTCTTCTCAGTATTTAAAATTTACAAAAATATGTAAAATTCTACAAATTCTTAAATATGTTGCTGAACCAGGCCTGGGTAAGAGGTTTGACCTCCAGCTGTTCACTGCAGAACTGTCCCAGTCCAGCTTCACATCTGTACTGAGGGATTATACTGCCTGGAGACTTCATTTGCATTCACAGAAAAAATAATGTTCCACTTGGGAAGACCCTGCACAAAGAAATCTTTGAGTGCACCTTAGCATGGTATGGTTGCTCTGTTTATCCACTGTATAAATAAGCTATAGCTATGGCTTAAAATGAAGCAGTCATAACTTTACTTAAAACAAAAACTTATTATCTGGCCATGTGAAGGCTTAGACTGTATTTTGTGATTTGAGGGAGGAGGTGGGTTTTTTTCTTCAATGTCATTTGATTAGGGCATGCTGGCTAAACATTATGATTGTAGAGAAAATGTTCTTTTCTGAAGAGTACTCTGTTTAGAAAGATTTCAGTAAAATCAGGGATACCGTTTCAAACAGTATGGACTCTTTAAACAGGTGTTAGGGAAAAAAAAGAGTTGAGGTTAGACAGTAAAATTTAAATGTAAAATTAGTAGTAAATTGTACTGACTGGAAATGCCTTATAAAATAAGTTGTTTCATTGAGTTATTTCACCGAATAAAATTTAAGCTTTGTAAAGAGATTCAGTGTAGGATTGGTGCATGCAGATTATGAAAGATTGCATAATTGTTTTTTCTTAATACAGTAGTTTGAAAAATAATATTCTAAAATAAATCTCTTAGGTCTGTCTTCACATTTTCATAGTCACAGATGCCAATCCCTTGGCATCTTTAGTGCTTTAAAATATGACTAGACAGCCTAACTTCTTTTTTTGTTTTTTAAAGTTTGCCCTGCAGCTAGCATTGCCTTCCTTACAAAAGCGTTTCCACAGTGCGCATTGTAACGAGACACTAAAATGAGAAAGATTAACCAAATGTATCGTGACTTTTGGTAGCGCGAGTGTATTTACGCTGTTACATCCCATCGCTGCGCGCTGCACGCAGCGCTCTCAGTCACGGGTGAGGTGATGTATGTGAGCACTGTAATGGTGCTTTCCTAAACCACTAAAATCAATCCCCACCACTAAAGAAACAGAGTCCCCGGTAACGTGTCACGTGGGAAGGAAGACTGCTATTGAATGAGGTCATTAATATGCCTTTACAAATAGAAGCACGGTCTTGGATTTTCGTGTGTTAAGTGCAACTCTTTTCCCAGCAGCCTTCACGCTTGCAAGGTTTGCACTCTCTTGCTGCCATCAGCCGCTGGGGTAGGTAATGTTTGCTAGTTAGGTGCTGGACTAAGGTGGTTTCTTTTTGTGCACTCTATCTCCTGACGTATTGATCCACATTCATCCTGTGTGTAATGGTTACAGTGGAGCTCTAAATCACACTCAGCAGGAGACACTTCCTGAAATGCATATAGATTTTTCCATATGAAATAGGATTCGATAGTCCTTTAGCCTGTGACTTGGGTACAATGCAGCCAGCCTGTACAACCTCCCTGCAGAAACAGATGCCAAAAGGAGTCACCTCAAGTCTCTTAATTCTGGGAAAAGGAAGGTACAGACACTATAAATACTTTCCTAAAGGTTGAGACAAGTTCTAGCTTTGCCTACACAGTTTCACATTTGCTCCTTGTAAACAAATTCAGCATTCAATAGGATTGACTCTACTTACTTATAAAACTACTTTTATAAAAGTACTTCTAACTTATGGAATGGCTGAGAGAGATGGGGTTGTTCAGCCTGGAGAAGAGAAGGCTCTGGGGAGATCTTTTTGTGGACTTTCAGTACTTAAAGGGGCTTACAGAAAAGATGGGGACAGTCTTTGTATCAGGGCTTGTTGTGACAGGAAAAGGAGTGATGGTTTTAAACTAAAAGAGGGGACATTTAGACTAGATAGAAGGAAGAAAGTTTTTACAGTGAGGATGGTGAGACTGGCCCAGGTTGCCCAGAGAAGTGGTCAATGCCCCATCCCTGGAAACATTCCAGGTCAGGTTGGCTGGGGATCTGAGCAACCTGCTCTAGTTGCAGATGTCCCTGCTTCCTGCAGGGGGGTTGCACTAGATGGCCTTGAAATGTCTCTTCCAGCCCAAACCATTCTATGATTCTACAGACAAAGATTAAGGAATGATAAGGCAGACTGAAAAGCGCAGGTATGAGTAAAAGCTACTTCAGCCTCATGTGGATGAGCTCTCATGCTGAGTCACTGTCATATACCAGCAGGACTTCTTTGGCCATACACACTTGTAAGAGATGGTGATTCAGATTACAAATATCTGATTTTTTCACTTTCTAGATATCAGCTGTGGATTTCTAGGGAGCTTAAAGCACACTTTAATTTTTTTCTTTATTTTTTTCAGAATTCTCAGTTGCTGTATATTCTTGATTAAAGTACCCAAGTAAAGCTATCCAGAGAAAGCTGTACAGCTCCTACCGTGCACTAACATAGTGTTAAAACACACAAATGTATGCAAATAATAAGATTCATTTCTTTGCTTAAATTGTGGGTCTCCAAGTCCACCAATGCAACCAGTTTTAGACTTCAGTTAGGTAAAAATAAATTTTCCTAGAGATGGACAAAGAAACCAGATTTTGTTTACTATTTTAATGCACAAATGTTTTAGTGTAAATATTTGTCACAAATACGTCAGGCTAGAGCTTAGGGATACTCAGCAAAGCTAGCCTTACATATTTCTACCAAAATTATGTCAATCTTTTGAGGCCATCTGATCATGTGACATTTAAAGCAACTTGAAATTGAATCTCATGAGAAAAAGAGATAGAAAAATAAAGCTTTGGGAACAAAATTAAAGTGATAGACTTTTTTCATTTGATCTTGAACTTGTCACAGAAATGGCTTTGGATAGGGGACAGTTAAATCTCCATTTCTTGTCCTCTCCTAGGATTTGAATGGTTGTAGGTGCTATGCAGCTACATGGACATTAGGTACCTATGAATACTTGTATCCAGTCTCAAGGAACAAAGTAGTTTTCAAATGAGACATCATTAGGTGATCATTCTTATCAGATGGAGAAATTAATTTGTGATCTGCAATTCTTATCAGAGTTTACAGGGGCTAAGTGGGCATCACTGTCAATAGTCCTCACCACTGTATATTAAGGGTATGACTTGTTAAACCTTCACATTATTTCCTTGTAGGTTGAATACTTGGAATTTCTGAACTGACCCTTATTAAAGTCTCCACACACTGTGCATCTGAGGACCTCAGTAGACCATGTGGTGTTGTCTACAGGTATTTGCATTTTACTTTTACTTTTTTTTTTTTTTTCTTTTTGGTTGGTTATTTTGTTTGTTGTGTTGGGTTTTTTTTGTTGTTCAGGGAAATGTTTTGTTTCCACAACTGACAAAGAAAAACCCATGCACTTAGTCTGCAGAACATGCACAATCATTAAAAAAAACATTATCATGTTGATATGTTTGATAAATAGAAGTCCTCTTGAGAGCATCTTTTTTGGGTAGCAGCAGGCAGGCTGAATTTAATAAATATTTATTTTGGTATGTTGATAGTAATGTTTCCACAAAAGTCTACATGACACTATGTATCTATCTTCTCCTGGACTCGTAGCACTTCATAAAAACACATTTTTGCTATATGCTGAAAGAAGAAGAGTTCAAAAGCAGAAACGAAGGCAACTGGGGCCCTGAAGTGGGACAGCACGCACACGTTTGTCCACAGTCCTGTAAGCAGAACTTGGCACACTGCTGCTGATGCACTGGACATTTGGAAATGGTAACAAGGAGGAATATCTTACAGTGTGCTGCCCCATGCAGACACAACGCAGACGTTGGACTGTAACAGCTACAGTCCAGCCTGCATCGAGGGCAGTGTTTTGCTGTCCTGCCCAAAAGCTGCTCAAACATCGACATTTGCCTGTTAAGACTGGTGCATCTCCTCCCACCACACTTGCATGTATGGTGTCCTGACAGGTTTTGATTATTAAACTACTTGGAATTGCTTTTCTCCTCTCTGTCTGGTTGCAATGGGCACATGAGCAAGGAGGGACAGGCAGGCTCCCAGCATCCTTACCTGCTCTTCCCTCCCTAAACCTATATGGGAGGCAAAGAGAGACCTCTCCTTCCTTCTGTAGCATGTCCCCTGCAGGGTCCTATAGCATGAGGAGGCCTCTTACTTGCATGAAGTCATTTACAAACACGTAAAGAAGGAAAAATATACAGTCATCTGGCTGTAGTCATCTTGCACCCACCTTCCCCACACAGAGCTCATCTGAAATGTCTCAGGACCAAGGGGAATGATACCATGTCTACCTGCCTTTGACTCCTTCCACCTGCACTACGTAGGCAGCTTTGGCTCTTTTACCAGCAAATATGCACCTTCACCACACCCCAGTCCTGTTCTACCCCCCTTACAGCCGCTTTCTATGTAAATCTGGTAAATAAAGCAAAAGGCAACCTTCCTACTGCAGTCGGAGTGGAAAATAGATGCCCTAAGAGTAGAAAGTCTGTGTGTTCCTGCTTTGCATTCCAAACTTCTTGTTACGAGTTTTATTATATGTTTAAAGTTACTCTATTGGAGGGTTCCTGGGCACAGAAGATGACCTCATGCTACTGCACAGGGCTTTTTCCTTCAGTTATTTGGGCACGAGGCTGCTCTCTCCAGCCATCTTTGTCAAATTAGTCTGATTTCTATTTTTCTAAAGCATATTTAAAACTTCTTAGGAAACACTTAGGTATCTGAAAGCCTGACCCAGGTGCCACCCTCCACCCAAAACATTTCCTACTAATAATTGCACAGATGTAGAAATCCCACTGAATTGTCTGGGAGCAGTTTCCTCTCACAGATAGTGTGCTTCTGGGGGTTAGTTCAAAGACCTAGTTGGACTGATTCCCACTAACTTCTAAAACAAAAAAAAATTACCAAGAGTTAAACTTTGATGGGAAAAAACAAAAAAAAGAAAAAAAAAAAAAACAAAAACCAAAAGAAACAAACCACCAAAACTAAGATACACTTGCACAGGTTTTGGTCACAAAGTTTTTCTCTTTGGAACTAATAAAAATAAATACATAGTCTTCCCTAATTATGTCCTTGAGGTGCAAAACTCCCATGCTGCACATGCCAGCCCTTTATACTGGGATAAGATGTCCTGATACCACTTCCTACACTGCTGGCTTGTGAACTGTCCCAGCAGTTAAAGTTAGTTGAAGCAGTTGTCTCTCAAGCATCCTCCTCCCCGTGACCCCATCCATGCATTCCAGCCTCAGTGTTGTTGCACCCCAACTTTCCCCGCGGGGACCATCCCCAGCCTGCTCCCTGCAGAGTGGGGCACCCTGGGCTTTCCCACTCGTCCCCACAGGTGACAAGGGCCATTTACTTGAACAGAATCATAGATCTGCCTCGCTGATGGTGGCTGCTAAAGTGGGAAAAAAAGCAAAACTAAACAAATGAAAGCGCAAAGAAGCCGCCCAGGAGAGAGGGAAGCAAATTGTGCGGGTGAAGTACTTACGAAGCAGTGCGGAGGGTGTGGGTGGCGTCAGGGCTCGCTGGAGCGGGACCGGGACCGGGCTGGGCTGGGCTGCAGATGATGCTCCCGCCTGCCTTATCTAGGGAGCCGTCGCTATGGCAACGCCGAGCTCAGGCGTCCTCCGAGGGGCTGGGGAAAAGCATCACCGCTCTCCTGCCCCAACAGCGGCTTGGAATCGAGTTCCCTTCCTGTTCCGCGAGTTGCTGAGGCCGAAGGAGAGGCGAATGGTTTAGAGGAGAGCGGCAGTGCCTCAAGGCAAAGGCCAGATTCCTGCCAGATGACCCAGAGCCGCAGAGGCTGCTGCTGTCCGAGAAGCAGGAGAGGATGCGAAAGCTTTGGTGCAGAGAGCCCAAAGGCGAGCGGGAACTGCAGCCACCGTGTCAAGAGGCGCAAAGAAAATGGCAAGGGGAGGGAGGGAGGCTGATGCTGTCTGGGACCCAGGGGAGAGCTGAGGATAAAAGTGGAGCAAGGAGGCAGGGCACGTGGCTAGGAGCAGTACCATGAGCACTAAAAGTGATGGATGCTGTCTCCAGTGCTGAGGGTTGGCGGTGACTGTGGTGCTTGTGTATGTATCTGGCCACAACTAGTTATACAAGCGTGGTATTTATGGCAAGGAATCTCTGTGGCTGCCAGTTGTTTGCCAATAGAGACTGGTCTCTCCTATTTTAGCCCACACCTTTGGATGGAGCTGTTATTTCCACTGAGGGGAAAAAACACACAAATACGCCTGATGCTGGGAAAGCTCTGGAAGAAACACTCTACTCAGTGGTGGGATTATGAACTGCCCCTCTCTTGGTATTCGTGGGCAACAAAAATCCCTTTCTCTAGGCCCTTTTATTAAAACATCTTTAAAATCTGTGACTGCTCAGAGTTGTGGTTATCTCCTCCCCCTCTTTTCCCCCACTCAGCAACTGCAGTTCCACAGCACCAGCATGCACTGCATACTTTAAATTAGTCAAGGTTTCTTTCATAAATAATATATTGTACAGAAGGCTTGAAGGGGCAAAGGCTAATTGCCAGCCCTGCAAACCGTGAAGCACCCCCGGCCGCTGCATGTTTCACGTGCGGTTCTGCAAAGTGCCAAGCACATTAAATGCTCTAAAGGCACCCCCTGGAAGAACTGGGAGCTTTCCCCATTGATGTCTGGGAGAGACAAGCACAGCCATTACATTACCATTAGTGTAAGTTCAGGGACCTGGTTTTTTTGAAAGAAAACTCATACATGCTTAAATCACTCCTGAAAAGATGGAGCAGAGGTTCCTAAGTAAAGTACACTAAGAATTTTTTGGCAAGATTAAGATTTATAACTGAAAGGACTAAAAAAACCCAAACCCAGAACTCCTCCAAACCACACAACTCTCAAATGTTCATAAAAAATATTTTTGTGAGTTGCCCATTTCCATCTAACTTTGATTTTACTTTCAACATTGACAAGACCTCTCTGTTGCAGTGAGTTTTAAATAAAAAATTAAGAAAAACACTCTATCTTTACCCTGAAATTCCTTTTACTTAGAAACACAAGTTATTTCATGTTTTCCTATGAACTCAGAAATGAGATCATTTTACAATGGGCTCACAAAACAAAACACTCAAATCAGAAATAAAATTTGAAACTCATCTCGAGATTGCCTTTTTACATTTTCATTCTCCTGACTGGAAAAGTCAAGCAGTTATTTATAGCACGGGAAAAATTCCCTGAGGATGAGAAAATCATTTCCTGTTCTAACCACCAGGTCCCAAGGATGCTTTGGGAATATTACAGGATAGCTTTACTTGCACGGAAAGTGGCCTACCACACTCAGCAGGATCACACACCCAACTCTGGTCATCTCCTACAGTTGTCAGGTGTCACGAAGTGTTTTACTGCAGCAGAAGGTTTATCCCAGTCTTTCCAGAGGGGCTGTCACATTACTGGTGTGATGGAGGATTTACTCCCAAATCTGATCTTTTAAACGTTTACAGTTGTTGTCCTGCTTGTAAGAGGGTTGGGACTCCTGCCAGCTTTCTAATCCTTCCTGCTCAGTTATTTCACAAACACAGCCTGGAAAAGAGTCTGAATCTGCAATAAGTCTGCACTTTAACCTCTTCCCTCATATGCGAGTATTCCCATCAGCACTCGGGGAACTACTCATGTAATTAAAGATAAGCACATGTCTAAAAGTTTCCACACTAGTGCTTTAGAAGACAGGCAATGCAGCTTTGACAGATGGGAAAGGAAGAGAGGCGGTCTAATAGAAACCAGATAAATACACAAACACATATATAAATACAAAGGGATATGTATATATATGCATATGGATGTTTATATTTAACTAGTACCTACCTATGCATTTGTTATTTTTGTATTTGTTTCTCACTTGGTTTGTAAGCAGTTTATGGCTTGTTTTATAAGCAGTTAGGAGAGATTTCAAGATCACTACCCCTTGTTCTCATGGGGGACTTCAACTTCCCAGACGTCTGTTGGAAGTACAATACAGCAGAGAGAGAACAGTCCAGAAGGTTCCTGGAGCGTGTGGGTGATAACTTCTTGATGCAGTTGGTAAGGAAGCCAACCAGGGAAGGTGCCCTCCTTGACCTACTGCTTGTGAACAGAGAAGGACTTGTTGGAGAAGTCACTGTTAGAGGTCAACTGGGGAATAGCAATCATGAAATGATAGTTTTCAGTTCTTGGGGAAGTTATGAGGGTGGTTGATGAAACCTCCAGCTTGGACTTTTGAAGGGCTGACTTTGGTCTATTCAGGATGCTGGTTTGAAGAGTCCCTTGGGAAGCAGTCCTCAAAAACAAAGGAGCCCAGGAAGGTTTGGCTTACTTTAAGAAGGAAGTTATGAAGGCTCAGGAGCAGGCTGTCCCTATGTGCCGGAAAAATGAGCTGGAGGGGAAGAAGACCGGACTGGTTGAGCAGAGAGGTTTTGCAGGAACTCAGAAACAAAAAAAAGAGTGTATCAGCTTTGGAAAAAGGGACAAGTGAATCAGGAAGTGTTTGAGGATATTATAAGGTCATGTAGGAAGAGAATTAGAGATGCAAAAGCTCGGTTAGAACTCAAACTGGCCATCTCTGTTAAGGATAATAAAAAATGCTTTTATAAATATGTTAATAATAAAAGGAGGGTCAGGGAAAACATTCACTCCTTATTGGTTGGGGAGAGGGAACATAGTAACGGAAGATAAGGAGAAGGCTGAGATGCTTAGCACCCTCTTTGCCTCTTTCTGTAACAAAATGACTAGATATCCTCAGGATAACCAGGATCCTGAGTTGGTAGGCGGGGATGGGGAGTAGAATACCCTTCCTGTGATCCAGGAGGAAGTAGTTAGTCACCTGTTGTGCTGCTTAGATCTCACCAAGTCCATGGGTCCAGCTGGGATTCATCCTAGGGTGCTGAGGGAGCTGGTGGAACTGTCTAAGCCACTTTCCATCATTTATCGCTGGTCCTGACTGGCTGGGGACGTCCCAGATGACTGGAGGTTGGCCAGTGTGGCTCCTATCCACAAGAAGGGCCAGAGGCAGGATCTGGGGAACTACAGGCCTGTCAGCCTGACCTCAGTGCATGGATAGGTTATGGAATGGATCATGCTGTGTGCCATCAAATGGCATATGAAAGACAACCAGGCGATCAGACCCAGTCAGCAGGGGGTTAAGAAAGGAAGGTCTTTCCTGACCAATCTCATATCCTTCTATGACCCACCTCACTAGGGGTGACCTACCTAGTGGATGAGGGGAAGTCTGTGGATGTGGTTTACCTCAACTTCAGCAAAGCCTTTGACACAGTGTCCCACAGCATCCTCCTGGAAAAGCTGGCAGCCCATGGCTCGGACGGGTGCGCCCTTCGCTGGGTTGAAACTGGTTGGATGGCCAGGCCCAGGGAGTGGTGGGGAACGGTGCTGCATCCAGTCGGTGTCCAGCGACTAGGGGTGTACCCCAGGGATCAGTAGGGGCCCAGACCTATTCAACATCTTCAATGATGGCCTGGATGTGGGGATTGAGTCTACCCTCAGTAAATTTGCAGATGACACCAAGCTGGGAGGGAGTGTCGATCTGCCGGAGGGGAGGAAGATGCTGCAGAGGGACCTGGCCAGGCTGGGTCGATGGGCCAAGGCCAATGGTATGAAGTTCAACAGGACCAAGTGCAGGGTCCTGCTGGCCCCAGTAACCCCATGCAGTGCTACAGACTGGGGAGGAGTGGCTGGAGAGCGGTCTGATGGAGAGAGACCTGGGAGTGCTGGTTGGCAACCAGTTGAACATGAGCCAGCAGTGTGCTCAGGTGGCCTGGAAGGGCAATGGCATCCTGGCTTGTATCAGGAATAGTGTGGCCAGCAGGACTAGGGATGTGCCCTGTACTCGGCACTGGTGAGGCCTCACCTCGAGTACTGGGTACAGTTCTGGGCCCCTCACTTCCAGAAGGATATTGAGGTGCTGGAGCAGGTCCAGAGGAGAGCAACGAGGCTGGTGAAGGGACTAGAAGGAAAGTCTTCTGAGGAGAGGCTGAGGGAGCTGGGGTTGTTTAGCCTGGAGAAGAGGAGACTCGGGGGGCACCTTGACACTCTCTACAGCTACCTGAAGGGAGGTTGTAGTCAGGTGGGGTTCGGGCTCTTCTCCCAGACACCTAGCGACAGGACGAGAGGGCATGGCCTGAAGCTGTGCCAGGAGAGGTTTTGGTTGGGCATCAGGAAGCACTTCCTGACAGAGAGGGTGATCAGGCATTGGAATGGACTGCCCAGGGAGGTGGTGGAGTCACCGTCCCTGGATGTGTTTAAAGAAAGGCTGGATGTGGCACTTGGTGCCATGGTCTAGCCGATGTGGGGGTGTTGGGTCATAGGCTGGACTTGATGATCTCGGAGGTCTTTTCCAGCCTCAGTAATTCTGTGATTCTATAATTCAAGGGTGAAATTTTCTAGTGTCCAGTGAAAATTTGGCCTTCATAGATTGTTCTGAGTTGGAGGTGACCTTTAAAGGCCATCTAGTCCAACCCCCCTGAAGTGAGCAGGGACATCTGCAACTAGAGCAGGTTGCTCAGATCTCTGTCCAACCTGACCTGGAATGTTTCCAGGGATGGGGCATCTACCACGTCTCTGGGCAACCTGGGCCAGGGTTTCATCACCCTCAGTCTGAAAACTTTCCTCCTTGTATCTAGTTTAAATCTACCTTCTTTTAGTTTAATACTTCTTTTTTATCCTTCCTTTGATCCATTTTACTTGTTAGTACTTTACTTTTCTGCCCCGGAAATTTGTCTTACTGAGGCTTTTCAGCACAGCATGAGAGAGTGATTGCTTGAAATATACATGGTGCCCTTTGGTGTTAAACTTGCTGGTCAGTAGTGGGTCTACAGCTGATTGTGCAATGCAGGCAGAGCTGGCTTTTCAACACTGCTATAACTAGTAAAGAATATATTCCAGCTGCAATTTTTCTCACGGTGAACTCACTCAGAATCTGTCCAAACCGAAGAGCAAAATCAGATCTCACTCATGTCAGTGTCAGTCCAGTATGAGCCAGTTAAAACACAGGATTTATAGAAGGGGAAGCCACATAAAGCTCTGTTCCTTACAGGTTACTGGTGCCTTGTTCATTCTGGCATAAGTGAGCCTACAGTTTGAGCCAGATCATAGAATCACAGAATGGCAGGAGGCCTGTAGTCTTTAAGATGATGGAGTTGTTAACACTGCATATTCCTTACCTACTGCAGAAGACCATGAAAGGCATTAAAAACTAGTATACGACCAAAGGCACATATGGCTATGTTTCACTGTGGTTGTGTGGTGTTTTGCGTTCAAGTGCTCACATTATGGTTTGTTCAGGTTTGCCTTTCAACCCCTGGCAGTATTTTTCAGATGAAATAAGAAGTGTTGTTAAGGTGAAAGTGAAGGGTGGTTTCATTTTAAGAGGTCTTAGGCATCTGAAAATCATTAATGGTCCAGCCTCAAGCAGCTTCTCTATGCAGTAACCTGTAGCTACGTCCAAGAAAAGACTCCCTCTAGATAAGCAGTCTCAGGACTCACACTATCCTGATGTGCTTAAGCCCAGCTTCTGCCAGTGATGCTTATTTCTGTGTGGAATTGTACTGCGTGGTGCGGAAAGTTTGGTCCAGGTTTTAACTCCTAAACTGCTGCATGCATGTGCATGCCCAAAGTAAATTTATACATGGAGAATCAAGGAATCTTTTAATCTAAGGACCAATTTATTCATTTAGTTGCTTTATAAATGTTGTCATAGGTATGAAACAGGCTATGGTTGATTAAATAAGTTACTCTGCAGCCATAGCAGTTTGATCAATAGATCAACGTGCAGCATTATTTTTTTTATCAAACAAATTGCTTGACGTACAGTCACCACTTGTCTTTGGTGGTTTCCCTCTATGTTGAGAAGGTTAGAAGTGCAATAGATTGAAACCTGCACTCCATGCACCTAACTTCTCAGACAAATGATTATAAACATTTACACTTTCCCCTTATATATAAAAGAATATGCATATATTTATCACAGACCCAAACGTACAGATAGCTCATGGTTTTTTTAAACAGAAGGCTTACTTGAGGAAAATCATTGCCATGTCCTGAAAGGCAGCACGTTTGTCCCAGGTCCAAGAGGGAAACCATCTGTGTTTGTTGCACCGCTGAGTGAAGCCTTTGAGGCTAGAGCAGTCTCTGAGGTCCAGAAGAGTCTGGGATTTGTATCTACCCTGACAGATGGCTCTCATGAAAACATCCTTCCTGCTGCCCCTGCAAAGGTTAGGGGGGGATTACAAAGGAGATCTAAAAGTCTGGAAGAGAATAACTCCGTTAAAGTGGCAAAGGGAGTTTCTATGTCAAGAGTCAGAATGCCATGCCAAGGCTCCTTGTGCAAAGCCAAGGGAAGAAAGTATCACACTCTGTTGACATGAAAATGATTGTAGATTAACCCGTGCTTTTACATTTAGATAGAAAATTTAACATTTTCTTATATATCTCATCTATGACCAAGTCTTCCTCCTTTATTCAGGAGGACTAAGCTGGTAGGAAAAAAAAGGAAAGAAGAAGATGTGGGTTTAAATGGGGGAGAAGTTTTCAAGTTTGCTGCTCCTAAGGGCTCCGGTCCATGGTTTTCATTGATCCTTATGTCAGGGGGCTTTAGAGGGGTTACTTTTAGGGAAAGACAGATGTAAAAATCCAGCAAATGGCAGATGGCAGTGGAAAACTATATTCCAGGGAGACCTGAGACAAAACAGTTGCCGATGACCTCTGGCCCATGTAACTTGTGCTTCGCTGTAAGTTCATCACTCTTATGCAGCACGGAGCAAAGTGGGAGCTGTGGGGTGGCGTGAAAGCTGTCCTTTTTCTCTGAGAGGAGTCTCTCTCCTTCCCTTTCCAGGGGCATTAGATCTGTTGTGCCGCTTCTTTTCCTGGAGCAGCTGCTGCCATTTCTCAGCCTAACCCTCTAACTTCTTGCCCTAGTTAATCAGGTGCTGAAACCCCTGTCTTGCCATGCATCAACACACAGGGGCTTTCTGCTAAAGCACTCTGGACTTGACAAGATTACAGCATTTCTGACTATGCATCCGAGCATGATATTTTCAAATATCATCACAGCCCTCCTGCACTTGTAGCTTAAAATATTAAACAGCTTCTAAAACACCGCTGTGTTTGCTCTCCTTTCTAACACCCTCCATGCTGGCTGCTTTATCTTACTTGACTGCAAACCTGGGAAGAAAACAACTTCTCTGACTGGAAATTACACGCACGGGTGTGAGAAACGCCAGTGCCTACCACATGTGCTTATCTCTCAGACTAGAGACAGAGACTCATTAGCAAACTCAGGCTGTCCCTGGGCCTGTCTGTGCCTCGCAGCAGGATGGCAAAGAGATGTAGACATCTGAGACAATGCCTGTGAACTTTCCTGACAAATGATATTTCAGCATGTGTTATCAAGTTAACACTTTACTAAAAGAGAAATAAACTAGGCTTGATGGAAACCAGACCAGAATTCTTTCAACCCAGGGCATGAAACAAAGAAGCAAAGAGCAGAGTGATCCACATGGGATGGTTTTCAAAGAAATTCAGGGCAGGTGGCTGCTGCCTCCTCTTAACTTCCTGGGAATTTCCAGTTTGCTGCAAGCATCTTGAAAAATCCTACTCACCCTTTATTCTTCATGTTACAGAAGCACCACAAGGTCTTTGCTAGTCCCTGCCCCACTGTGCAATGAGAGCATTGCTGTGCTGATGAACTTCCAGTTTGTGGCTGGCTCAGGTCTTGAAGCAGGACCTGGGCAGAGATGCTGACTTGTCCAGAATTAGTCAGTGACAAGCTATGAGCTGCCTTTCTGGCAGTTTTCAACACTTCCCCTATGTAGGAAGAGGTAAGACCATATCTTTCCATACCCTTAGGTGGTGTTTTTTTTCTTTTGACTTTACAGAGGAAAATAAACCTAATTTTCGGTATTTATGGTCCTGAAAAATTCAGTAGATGAGAAATTATAATAGATTAATTGATGCTGGATAGAGAACACAGAGGATGAGAGTTCAAGGAAGCAGTTTTCTACATGTAACATCTTTGTTACTTCATTCTGGGTGTCATCACTGACTAATGTCTAATGTAAATCCTTGCCTGGTCAATTGGCTGGCCTAGTCAGAGCTTTGATGGCCTTTGTGTGATGATGGCAGGCTAAGGACTGCAGTTTTCTTATTAGGATATGCTTTTGAAGAAAGCATTTGTTTTTGTGGATTTGCATATATGTGCACAGAATATATACGTTGTGAATATTATAATTTACAATTCTGGGGTTGTTGAGAAAATATTTTTACTTACACAATTAGGGAGCTAAAATAAAGATGCTAAAGAGCAACACAGTAGTGTTGACCAATGAAGCAAATCAAAATATCTCCCACTCCACTTATGGGCAGCTTATTTGGACTTCTCTGTCCTTAACAGCTTGTTCAAAAGATTCCTACAAAGAATTTCTGTGCCATGTTGCTGAGAGAAGGTGTCAGAAAAAGAGCACTCCGACCTCCTGCAGTGTACAAGGATTATTTGCAGTCCACTGACAGCTGCCTGGTTAGTAGCCCTGCCTCCTGAGGAGTGTAGCTGTGCTACATCACACATCCCTCAATTTTCAGATTACCAATCCAGCCCATACAGGAAAATGAAGGTAAGGAGGAAGGAGGTGTGCCAATGTCCTTGTTTGGTTCCAATTGCTAAACAGGTTACTGCCTGCTATTCAGAGCAGGATGGTGTCCTCTGTCTGGGATGATCTCTTCCATCACATGTGATGGTACAAAGGAGATAGCACAAAATATTTCAGAGGGAGAAAAGAAACAAAAACCTCCCCCCCCACACCCCTATGCTGGATGACATTTGTAGAAGTAGCTCTGCTTCTGTTGAAACCAAGGCTAAACTTCTCCTTAATTTCAGTGCCTGCATTTCAAGCTTGCAATTCTAATACCAAAAAGGCATGCTAGTCATTAGCATTTTATCAGGGTTTTTTTCCTATAATGTCAATACTGATGAGCTCGGCTGAAGGTTTGGCAGCAAGCTGTTGAACACTGAGCCCAGCATGGGTACATTAAATTTCATTCATTAGAGACATATCAGCTTTGCTTCATGTGAGATTTGTGTAAATACTCACACAGATTCCTTATCTGCAGAAGCTTGCTCCTAGCAAGTTGTTAAGCTCATTAATAGGGCAGAAGGAAGATTGTGCTCCTATAATTTCCAGTTCAATTATTATACAGTGAACAACATCCTAATTCTACTGCAGTCCAAGGCAAAACTCCCACTGGTTTAATGGGGCCAAGATGGCACAAAGTTAATTTCCCAACACAACATAAAAACTGGAAAATCTCCCAGCAGAGTGACTTCGATGGAGTCTCGACCTCAGGAGATGAAACTCTCTGTTGTCTCAGAAAGGCAAATCTTGTACCTTACTAAAAAGACCTTCTTCATGAGACAGCCATTAGGATAAGGAACATTGCCATGATACACAGAAAATGTGCTGGATTAATCAGCTAAAGTGATACAATTTCTGTTGTGCACAAAGTGTTTTAACATCACCAGAATGAACCAGGAAACTTTTCTTCCTGTGAGGACAACCATGCACATACTCACTTTCAAGCACTCCTATTTCAGCCCATGACGCATTGGGGAAACATCTGTTCTGAAGCTATATCATAGTGAAAAGAGACCATTTGGGTTCTGTGAAGAGAACAATGCGAGGGTAATGTCATAGAGAGGACCATTTGTGAAGCTGATATAAAGTGCCCAGTATCTATTTCAGTTACATGAAAAAAGACTGCTTCAATTTAACCAGTGTCCAACCATCAAGTGCCTCTTTGCCTGTACTTTAATTAAATACCCTTTTTTGGGTAGGTTTTCTACTTATCTGTGATGAAACATCAAAACAATAATTGCTAATATCAGGAAATTTTGCAGAGGCAGATGAGAGCTACCTCTCTTTTTTAATGGTCCAGTAAGACCACAGAGGACTTATTTTTGTTCAGCAGGGCCAGGAAAACATTAACATAAAAAGTGACAGGAAAGGTGGTCAGATCTTCGAGCATGTAGGTTTTGAAAACAAGTTGAACTAAACCTTTATTTCACTACAGAAACTCCTATTCACAAAAGGTATGATTCATGTTTAAACCAAACACCATGAGTTTTGAGCTGCAAGCAATCCTCTATGAGGATCTTGTAGAAGACTAGTAGCAGGGTGCCCACTTTCTATGGCCACTGTCACAAACGCTCCTATACCTGTGGAAGGAGGACCAGAGACTTTGTGAAAGCAGCGGTGTGGGTCCCTGCTGAACGTACTCTGGTGATAGTAAATTCAGCCTTCCACTTAAACCTCTGGATGCACTTAAAACCTAAAATAAAAGCTACAGATGTATAACTGTAAAATCAGAAGAGAGGAGAAAAACCTCCTCTCCTCCATGATCCTTCTCTTGCCCCTCCAAGTCACCCTCCTTGGGAACAGTGTTTTTATGGCTTCCTTGATCAAGCAGCAGGGAGAGAAGATAGATGGTGGTAGGATGATGTGGGGAGAGCAGGGTGGGCATAGTCCAGTCTGTGTTTCAATTAGTTTCTAATTACTTATGTCAAGTGGAACTGCTCTATCCAGACAGCTTGCATCCATCCAGACCTTGTGACATGCTGCACTCCTGTCTGTAAAATACACCTAGACTTGGTACAGTGCGGTGTGCATGGGATGGAGATTAAACTTGTTTCACTCATCTTTCCTGTGTGTCCGCCCAGGGACAAAAAGAGAAGACTGCACGTCTCTCCTCTCAACACAATTATTACATTTGTTCAAAATTATTATTCTTAATGATCTACCATAGACCTCAGAATGAGGCTTTGTGACCGCAAATGCTAAGCAGGCAGGGCTGGCTACCAGTTTCTGAGCAGCAAGACTTGTTCCCCCTCCTCAGCCAGCACAGGCATTGCTCCATTGGTTATGGGAAAACTCCTTCCCTAACCATCTTGGGGAGACCTAGGAAATCAGCCCCATGAGGCAAGTTGTTTCTGCAGACCCTCTGTGAATCCAACATTAGCTTTTTGTTGCCTCTGTGGGCTGGCACATGGGTACTTGCTGGGAGCTTTGTAAATCTCTGTGCACAGGATTGCACATAACAGACTGGAAAGCAGCTTCTTTCTCTAGCTTAGCTGTGTTGACTTCTGCTAGCAGTAGTAGGAAAAGCCATCAAACTGATTTTATCTGCAAAAGCCAAGAGCCCGTCTGTGCTTCTGCTAAGAAGGTCAGTGCTAATGGGGACTTTCCAAGTGCAGAAATTAGTGCTGAGGCCTTTGGAGAATATTGTAAATCCATTTCTCTTTTTTATTCCTATACACACAAAATTTGCAGCAGTTTTGCATGGAAATTCAGCACTGGAAAGGTACTAGCCATCGCTTATTTTATATAAAAGGACTTAGTTTTAGCCAGAAGGGGAATGGAGGATTATTTTTGCTAATTAGTTCTGGAAATTATTCACTTTAGACAAGTAACTCCCTCTTTTGGGAATCAACGAGCAATACGAAAGTGGTGCTTCTTGGGCCTCTACAGGGTTCAGAAGGGCCCAGGCAAGAAAATTCATCTGGCTGCATCCATGTCATGGCTGTCCTGGCTATAGGCACCTCTTATTTACACCTCAGCAAGGTATAAATAACAACGTCGTGATTGATTGAAAACATCAGGGCATCTTCCATCTCATAAAATTGGGAAGAGGGAATAGTTTTGTGTAGTTATTGATTTCCAGCTGCTTAATTAATGGTTACAATATCTCTCCTTGAAAATAGCCATGTGCATTTCATTCCCTACTTGCTTGTTTAATTTAATTTAATCAATTGTTACCCACCTGTTTCCACTTACTTAAAACAAGCATTATCTGCAGCATAACAAACATGAAGCAACACTAAAAGTAATTCATCTTTATCCCTGAAATGTTTCTCTTGGAGTGGTATAATTAAGAACCCCAGCTATAAAAATGATCAGATATCAAGTTTATACATTAAAACGCCAATAGACACACAACCTTTTGAACAGAACAGGCAGTTTGGAACAGAAATGCACAGAAGAGAAATAGGAGAGCTCCTAGAACATTGCAAAAAACCCTTTTATTTCACTGAAAGGCGATGATCTATTAATGAGTGCCGGGAAGAGACAGCTTTGGGGGGCAGCAAGCAGGTATTTCTCAAGCTACACCAAAGCAAGATGGGCAGAGTCCCCTTTGATTTTACCACAGACCTTATGCCCAAGAACATATAGTACTGTATGCCACTCACTTTCCTAATAAGATAGAGTGACACATCCAGCTAAGTTCCTAGACCTCCTCCGTGTAGAGAAAATTTTGAACTAGGCTCAAAACCACAAGGCAATTTAAAAAAATACCACACACACACAGAGACCTTTTTTCTTTTTTTACTTTTTTTTTTTTTTCATTTAATGATTTCTGAGCTCTTGCTGGTGCCAAGCGTGCTGTCCAGAAGTCAGGCAGAGCCAGCATGCTGGCCCCAACCACCACCTGCCGTCTGCTGCTTTGGGCTGTAGCATGGCTCTCCTACAACCCCCCACAGAGGGGATGGTGGGCTCATCCCAGGACACCTTTAAAAAACAGCTTATAGACTCTCCCTTCCCCTCTGGAAAGCATAACTCCTAACAAACATTAAAACCAACAAACATTAACCGGAATTCCACATACATGCTGTTAGCTGATAATCTAAATCAGCACCATGGGATTAGTGCCTGAGAAGCTCTGTGTTTCACACAGCCTCGGAGTCTCGCCAGCTGTCTGAGACTTTTGGGGTTCCTACCTGTCTTCCTCCAAGACCTTTATCCTCTTGCCTTGCATGGTCTAAAGAAAGTAATTAATTTATTCCTCCAAAGGGCTTCAATGACTGCAACAGCAATTTCGCACAGTTCATAGCAGTATCTGTTGGATCACCACTTCCCCCTGTGGACTCAGAGAACAAAAGGATAAAATCCTAACCACCCCAAATTAAGGTGAGGATTTTAAAAATAAATAAATAAAATTTATTTTTCTTCCAAATTTGCATTCCTTATTTCTTTCTTTCAACGTCTGGAAATCCCCAGCGAGTCTGTCGTAAGTCCCTAACTCATCTGGTTTCTGCAGAACAGAGTGTTGCCAGATGACGGCTCACGCTTCACTGACAATGTTCTGTCATCTATCGGTGCTAACTATGGATCAGTGTCTGTCTCTACAGCCTTTTTAATAGGTACTTTATTATTTTGACACATTTCCTTCCCTCTTGTTAATCTAGGGATTAGCAGTGACATGTCTAAATTCATGCTTAACTGTGTTAACATTATCCCTCTTGTATTGAATTTGCAGCGGTCTCACAGTGCTAGCTGCCTAGCTGAAGACCAACACATTCTCTTGCTTAAATATTCCCACCGAGACTCTCTGAAGTCATCTTTGTGGAATCCAAAGTTTTACCTGGCAGGTTGGCTACAATGTGCATACAAAGACACAGAAAAAAGCCTGAATCTGGGAGGATATTATATTAAAAAATCGTTGGAGCTCCCATAGCAGAAGAATAGAAGCATAACACTATAAACTAAGGGGGGAACAGAAAAGTGCCTGCACAGTCATACAGCACATGGGGAGAACTGAGTAATTTACCCATCTGCCAGTTCCAGCCATTATCTGCAACTTCATTCTGACCAGAGGGATGCTTTGCTGATGTCCATCCCTATCTTTTTTTAACACTGTGTATAGGTGCCTACTGTCGAGGACTCACATCAGGTGGGCAAGTAATGTCTGTGACCTTCCTTGCCTTCTGTGTGGATTTCCAGGAAAGACAGAATACCCTTTTCTGATATCCGTTCTGACCCATAAGCACAGCCCCTAGCACAGGGACCCAGGCTTCCCGTTGTCCCTGTCTGCAGCCACATGTACATCTAGCTCTGTGTTCCTTTTTCTGCTTTTCTCCTCAGTCCTCTCTTTCTCACTGTGCTTCTCTCTCTTCCTCATGTCTTCATTCTAGTCCCATATCTTTTGTCAAACCTACCTCTCCACCTTCTTCCATGTGTTTATTTTTTTCTGTGATAAGGAGAAAAAACTGTACATTTTCCTTAACACTGCTAGTAAAAGTAGAGGAATAGTTATAATTGATTAAAGATTTGTGTTTGGCAAGGACTGAACTTTGAGAAAAAAACTCAGAGGAGAGAAAAGAGCTTGAGGCAGAGCATTTGTTTGCAGGCTATGATGATTCTGCTCAAAAGTCATAAGGACTCTTGGATATTTCTGATAGAAGAAAGCAGCAGCTTCAGAATCAGCTCTTTCCGGAGAGATTGGAGAATGGCAGCAGAAATGAGTAGCTGTAATAAAGCTGACCTTGTAAATTGCACTGGGGTAGAAAAGTCCCTGGAATTTCTAACAGCTTCAGAAAGAAATGTACAAAGTTGAAAAAACATAAAACTTGTGTTGGCATCCAGCTAGATTTAGATGAAAATTATTAAGGGGAACTGCCTGGAGAGAGAAGACTAAAGGGGCTGGGACTCTTCAGTTTGGAAATTAGTACTAGAGTTTTAGAATCAGGAAAGTGGTGAAGATGAATGCAGACCTCTTTTCCACCAAATCCCACAGTTCTAGAGCTAGAGGCGATTCATCAAAAGTAGGACATGATTTTAAAACTGATAAAACAAGAGTTCACATAGCAAGTAGCACATTTCTGGACTTCGTTTTCATAGAAAGTAGTGGGAGTTGATGGTACGGGGTGGGGGTACAGAAAGGATTAGACACGTGAATGCAGAAGAAGGCAGGGTAGTTCCCCTTCATGTGGGGTGTTGGATTAGATGGTCTCAAGTAGTTAAAGTCTTCCTGAAAAACATTTTCTAGTTTCTCTGTCAAAGATATAGTCCTGTCACAGATGGTCTAGCTGTGTAGCCCATTTCTTATGTTCTTAACCACTGAGTGCTATATTGTGGATTTGGATAGCCTGAAATTGACTCTTCTTCTGTGTTTTGTCTTAATCTGACCATAGTTCTTAATTCCTTTGCTAGTCTGCGATCCTGAAGTGGTTATAAGTGTTCTTAGGAAGAGCAACAAGTGAATTTATTTCCCCAGGTTTCTGAATGAGGGCTAAATCAGATCACTGCTTTCACTCTATGTATTGAACCAATACTGTTGGGCTACATCTGTACATAGAAGGACTTCTGCTTCATTTGCTTTATCTAGTTTCAGGTATCTCATTCTCATTATACTTGCTCAACTGTTGACCTTTCTCCATTTCTTTCTATATTTGCCCCTTGTTTTCAGATTCCCTCATCCCACCCATAGCTACAACATTTCCCCAGCGCTGCTGACAAGCCCTGTTGGTCATCTCCTTGCCTGGCTGGTAGTTGCCCCAGCTGCTGGGTGCTTTGGCAGCAATTGATTTCCAGTGCCCATCTCTGAGGAGGGACTTGCAAGGCAACAGCTGGATACAACCAGCTGACACTGTGCAGCTATTGCATCAGCTACCAGAATGAGATTTCTTTAACACCAGCTGCTCCACATTTCCCTGGACATGTCACTCCAGCTCCCCTCCAGCCTTGTCCACACACGCACACCACTTTCATTCCATGGGCCAGCTCAGCAGGAAGATCAAACCTGAGAAAGATGCCTATCACCTTTGCCTGGCCTGGTTTGGGATGACTTGGGTACCCTTGCTTCTACTTCTCTATTTGTTAAATGGGACAAGGATGAAAGGACTCCAGACTACCCTGCTTCCAACATGCTCTGCTCTGATTAAAGTAACCTTGGATCTGGAACAGCTCTCCTGATGTAATGAGATAACATTTTCTCATTATTGCTATTCCTTGTAGATCAAAAATTAAGGGCAGTGGAGCCCTTATTGCAGGACATTACAGAAGTATCACTGATACAACAGACCTTAGTTGTCAAGTAATTAAGTGGTTGTTTGGGTTGTTTTGGGGTTTTTTTTTTGGTGTGCGTGTTGGAGAGGGGTTGGTTTGTTTGTTTGTTTTTTCTCCTAAGTGACTACAACTTATTTTCTACTTCCCATAATTTCACTCTGTCAGCCTCTGGAAAGCCCAGGCAACCCTTAAAAAGCTAAATCACCAGCAAGATAATACTTAACAATGGACTTTTATCCCCACACACATTTTTACACAGTAGGTCTACAATAGCTTAACTTGAACCAGAAAGGATCTTGGAAAGGAAGCACTGCTTGTGAAAGGTGTATCCTGCTGTATCTTTACAGACTCTGAGCTGACCTAAAGACACTTCCAGAAAGTCCATACAGTGAAATTGAAATGGGAGGGAGTATGGGAACGTTGAAGTAAGTGCCACAGTTTTCTTCACCACCCAGGACTTTCATCTTTCTCCTTTTTTGGCCCTCTGGCAGCCTGCCACCCTTGGCAGACTCTTGCTTTACCTAAAGGCCCTCTAATAAATACTTACTGCAGCCATTCTTGGAGGCAGCTGGCTAAGCAAAGAGCACAGAAGAGCAGGAATATTTTACCTGTCTGTGTATTTGCAGAAGTTTTTTGCAGGTGACAGGGTCAGAGCTTGTCAGTGACATGCAAGGGATACAGGTATCAACATATTCAAGTGAGGCCCCAAGGAGCCCTCACACTCCCTTAAATTACAAGGTGGTGGCTGGGGGAAAACCCCAACATCTTAGCTACTGACCTTTGGTCTCCTCTTCTTGCCTCCTCACTACTTCTGTGACTATCATTAAGTATAAGATCTAATGTCCTAACAGGCACCATTAATTGGGGCTGGGGGGAGGAGGCGTGGGGAAATCAGGAGAAGGCTGCCTGTGTTCTGCATTATTTGTCATGGTAATAAATGTTTCCCCTATTAAAGTTGGATAGCCTCGGTGGGACACACCTGTGCCCCCCCAAGCTGTGAGCTGTGCTAATTGACTGAGTGATGTGCCCATTGAAAGACAAGGGTAAAGGATGAAATGAAGATGGATGAATTCAAATGTACCTCTCCAGTGAGGTGGGAGCAATATTGGTTCACTTTCTTTTCAGTCCTAGAAGTCTCAGTTGTTCTGATTCTGAATTTTCCCATTTGATAACAAAATTACCTTTTTATTCATGCTTCAGCCTCTTTTACCCACCATCCATTTCTACAGGGAAGATCAAAACCTTGTTTCTGGAGCAGAGGGAGTTAAAATAGTCAACAGCCTTATAAAGTGACACTGCAGCTGTTTCTTAAGTAGCAATGGATCTTAATGAAAGGCGGCTCATAAAATTATTATCACAGCAGCAAGTAGAGGTCCCAACTGATATTAGGCCCCTATTGTGCCAGGCACTGTATGAACACATTAGGAGAGAATAACTTCTCTGTGAGGAATTTAAAACCTCATTAGATAAGACAGAAAGAAGCTGTGCCAGGAATAAGAGTCCCCATGGGGTAAAAAAAAAGGGCCCTGGTCACAAGGAAAACTCACGATAGACCCCAGAATATGCCATCGGGTTCTTGCCACTTGGGTTCGCTGGTAGCCCTAGAAGAAAAAATCATTCATATCTATCAGCTCAGGACCAGTTTATTCCTATTGCTTGAGGCCACGATTTGAGACTGTATTTTTTTTCAAATACAAATTCCAATCCAACAGAGGGAAAGCCCTGGGTCTGACCAGGGGGCACCTCATCCCCACACACTGGGATGTATTATGGAGACAATGCGCCCAGATCATGTTGAGCTGGACTGTGCACCCAGCAGGGGGTCAGCATCATGTTTAGAGCAGCCATGACCCTGTTATTTGGCTGTCATGGCCTCTCTCCTGAGCCCTGCCTTCTTCTAAGCCAGTGTCAAATCTTCTTTGGACTTGAAGTTGGAAGGGGCTGAACTCCCAAGATAGTACTTTTCTTGGATTTTGTTGGCAGCATTGACAATTAGGCAACTGATGCATTAACATGCCAGAGAGGTTCTGATGTTTATTCATGTGCTGCTCTCGAGGGTTTATTGAATTGATGCCTGGTAAAGCAACTAATGGGAGCCCTTGGCAGGGTACCTTAGATGGATTTCCTTATTATCTCTCTAGATTTTATACTCTCTAGCAAAATCAATATTCAAGCTGGTGCACAATGCAGCCTCTTTTAGCTTCAGGGTTTAAAGATTTATGGGGCATCAGGGAAAACCAATGAAGGCAAAAGACAATGACAAAGGAAATAAAATCCAAGTGACACAAATTGCTGCTGAACTCGGGTGGGCAAAACCAATCATTAGGTTTTGAATTTTCCGACTTTTAGTTAGGGAACCATTTTTTAATTAACCTCCCTCTGCCCACCTCCCTCCAGCTTTGGTGAGGCTGCATGTTGCCCTTGTGCTCCAGAAACTGTGACCAGGGCAGAGGAAATGCTGAGCCTTTAACAGGGAGTTACAAGGATTTCAGATGGGAGTTTTAGGTTTTTTCATGCAAGAAATTCTGAAAGAGCACAGGAGATGAGGGGTAAGAATCACTGCTTTAACATACCTGCACCCTATACATCTTACCCTTCCCCATAGCAGGTCTGATCTCTATTGCATTGACCTTTGTAGAGTCCTCAACAGTCCTGTGAAAAAGAGCCAATAGTTTTACCTATTTCAGTTTTGGAGAGGTGGAGGGTGGAGTAGGGAGGAAAACAAGCTTTTGCTCAAATACTTCCATCCATTTCTTTATACTCTTATATATATATATATATTTTTTTTTTTTTTTTTTCCAGAAATCCTGCAGTGTCACAGGGTCAGTTTTCTTCAGATTTCAGACTTGCAAACCATGTACTACTAGTGCTTTTCATAAGTAATGTAGCCCTACTCCCCAAGATATGACCCACTGCCTTGTGAGCCTGCAAGCTAATTTGTCTGGTTCTAGCTAGCTAGAGGAATTAGGATACTCAATCAGACATGTTATTATTTCATTAATTCTGTAGAGTTATCATTAAGATTCCCACCATGTTTGCTTATGACTGCCCTAAAGGGAAATAAATGATAGAGTTTAAAAGGTTGGTATCACTGTGAGGTTAAGTGGGTGCACAGCTGGCTGTCATGCTCACCAGTGCTACCCCCGGACTTTCCTGATCACAAAATTACTGCTTTTCTTCTCTGTCCCCATCTTCAGAAGCAGCAGCATTATGAGGCTTAGTTCAGCCATCCCTGTAACATGCTTGGAGGAGTTATGAAGTGAAATATTGCTCAGTGTGTTCTAGGATAAGTCAGGAGATTTTTTTCTCTTCCCATTGCTTAGTTTGATTTTTATTGCTACAAGGTTACAGCTTAACTGTTAAAACAACACTGAGGGCTTGAAAGGTTATCTGGCTACAAATGCAAACAAGTTCTTGGTAACAATATTTGAAGCTGTCAAAGTGTTGTACATGGGAGAACCCTATCCCATCCATGACCTGCTCAAAATGATTTTATAATTAAATGGAAATAAAGAACTGGACTGTGCATACCAATCTAGAGACCATTCAGGTAGGGAAGTTTTGTTAGCAGGAGTCAGACTCAGTCCTGGTCAAGAATACAAATGGCACCAGAGGTCCTGCATGATCTTCTACTCAAGAACAGCTGCCACCTGCCATTACTGTCTGCTGTACACATGGACATGACAGGAAGACAATGGTTGCAGCATCACATACCTACAGACCTTTTATACATTATGCTTGCAAAAAAAGTAATCTTGTTCCATGGGAAGAATCCCAGATCTGGTGTGGGTGAGGCAAAGAAGCTTCTTAGACAGCCTCTCTTCCAGGAGACCTTCAGCAGGGGCATGATCATATGTCCTTTACCATGCTCTTTATTTGCCTTCCTCCACAAACCAAGGTACAACATCTGCAAGTGCAGGTCATAAGCCAGTGGAGAGAGAAAATATCAAGCCAAATCTATTGCTTGTTCCACCAAAACTTAGGTGAAGAACATTTTGGTCCTGTTTGTATACTGCCTGAAGATACTGTCACAATCACAAATCTCGCCGCATAAACTCTTAAACACTTGATAGTGTGGAGGTGGTGCACAAATCCCATGCGGGGTCTCAAGAAAGGGGCAAATTTCAACCAGTAAAATTCATGACCCAGCAGGCTGTGGAGGATCTCGTCAGTTCCTATGTTATGTTCCTCTCTTTCCCAATCATTTTATTACCCTGAACATCTGTGGAAATGTGAAGGTACAGGGAGCCTCGAGGCTGCTCAGCATGTTTGACTCCATTCTCTCCTTAAACATGTGCAAATGCTACTTCTATTTGCACCTTTGCAAAGCTGTGATTTGCAACACCAAAGCCTAAATGATGCCTAAGATCCCTCCAGAGCATTAAACAAACAAACCAGTAGGGCATCTCACAGCCTGGGAAGTGCTAAATTGAAAGCAGTAGCACAAACTGCACTGCTTTGAAAATGAACTGGTTGAATTTCTTTGCTGTGATCCAAATCTGAAAGGTCTTTTCTCATGGCTTTTTCTGCATGAATCCAGGCTCTGCACGCTCCCCAGAAAACTGAACCAGGATTCTGATTCAAGGCTTATGAAGCAGAAAATTGTGTGTTTCTCATCTCATTTTAGTTTTAATTGGATTTCTGTGAAGTCAATATGAAAAGGAAGAGGACAGCATTGTGGTTTAACCAGAGTTGTGGGTTTGAGTCCCACATTGGGCTGTCATGGTTTAACCTCTGCTGGAAGGTAAAAACTACGCAGCTGCTCACCCACCACTTCCCCATTTCCTTCACCCTTGCCCTGTGGGATGGGAAGGAGAAATGAGAGGGGAGGGGGAAGTGAGACCCCAGGGGCTGAGATAAGGACAGTTTAATGAAACACCAGCAAGAGAGAAGAAAACAATAGTACTAATGATAGTACCAATGAAATGAGTGACAAAGGGAGGGACAGAAGCTGGGAAGGCTATATCTGTGCATGAGACACCAACTTTCCCTGCTCCAGCCCCACTGAAGCAGGTTGAAAACAGATACCCCCTACCCTAGACCAGCCCTCCCTTTATATAGGGGCATAACTCAGTGTGGTATCAAACATCCCATTGGCTGGTTCAGTTGTTTATCCCGGCTGTGGCCCCTCCCACCTGCAGTCCCTCCCAGCTACTTGGGCCAGCAGCTTCTGGTGATAATTAACTCAAACCAAACCCAGGACAAGAGCCAGAAGACTATCCAGGGTAATAGTTTGACAGAGTGGGTGTTTAGCATTTGATGTACCGTGAGATGATTTGATATTGACAGTAGCTACAAGCGTTACAAAAGTGAATCAGAGGCAAGTTGGTAGCAAGTTAAAAGCTAGAACTGGCTATGACAATACAAGTAGTTTGGGCTTTAGGATGAATATTGAAGGTTGGTGTTAAAGTAACTATCTATAAGGAGAATACCCTCTAGTGGTAACTCCTGGGCTATCTGCAAGTGCTTCTCAAAATAAGCCCTGTCCTCTTCCTTTTTAGTGACTTTGCAAAGAACAGCCCTATCCTGTGTAATTCCCAATAGGAACATAGTTTTGTAACCACAGAATAGCAAAAATACATAGTGTCTCTCTCTGAAAAATCCTTTTAAAATGCCTGTTTTTCTGTCTGGTCTTTTCATTGCAAATGAAGTTGCTGTGATCATAACTTTAATGCAATGTTTCGTTCAGTTGTTTCTGTGGTAACCATGCATTTCAGGAAAAAGGCCACACTTATTAAAAAAAACAAAATCCATAAGTCTATCCTCTGTCAGTCTTTTCCTTCCACTGAATCATTACTTAAAGAATTTTGGAAAGATTTCTTCAACTGGAAAAAAAAAAAAAAAAAAAAAGAAAAAAAGGAAAAAAAAGTGTTATTTTCTTTGAATGTTGAAAGAATGACCAAGACTAGTCTTAAAAGGAAACGAGTGCAGAAGATGACAAAACATGATCTCAGATATTTCTGTTCCTTGTTCCTCACTGTCTACGCTCCTCATTCTTTGAACTGTATGCTGAGGAACCTGGTTCTACTTGATAATATCAGTGGTAGCATCAACATAAATCAAGACAATAATATAAGAGTATAATAAGGAACATTCCCACCCAGGCTGTTTACATGTTTTCAACAGGCTGCCCCCAGGGCAGTGCTGGAGTCCCCATCCATGGAGGGATTTAAGACATGTAGATGTAGGACATAGTTTAGTGGTGACCTGAAAGTTCTGGTTGATGATCTTGAAGGCCTCTTCCAACCAAGCCAGTTCTGTGATTCTACATGAAGTTTATGCAGAATTTAACTTTAACTGATCACTTAAGAGAATGATAAATCCTTTAAAAACTGTGACACATGCCTAGGTAGAAGAGACAATTACATTATAAAGTAGCTATCTAAGGGATTTTTCTAGACATATTTTATATTAAAAAAGGCAGGCAAGCAATTTTTTTCTGGTTACATTGTGAGATCTGATGAGACAGAAATGCTGACTTTGAATTTCTTCAGAAAAACAACAAACCTTCCAGTTCACTGCCTTTACTGCCCTTGTAAAACTGGATAATCGTCTCTGCAAATTGAAGCCATAAATTACTAATTTCACGCAGTGGGAGAGGGTTGAATATACTAATTAGTCAAACAGTTGCATTCAAAGTTCAAGCAAGCCAAGTTCCATCCATGTATCTATATTTCTCTCTGAAGCAGCGAGATCATTGCCACAGATGAGAAATATCAAGGCAGGTCCAGTCCCAGTTCTGCCTGTGTTGCCTATGCAGACTGAAAGTGCCTTGAAACACGGACTCCATCCCTTCAGATGAACGCATGGCTTAGCAGGAACGGGGCCTGATCTGGGTTGTGGCAATGAGACACAGAATAGTAAAATCCCATTGAGTCTCAGCGATCCCTTCCACTTAAAACGTTGAGGGTGAGACTGAAGCACCTCCTTACATTGTGCATAAATGCCTTAAAGTCCATTTTTGCTTGGGGAGGTCATTTTATTTCCTTTTTGCTAGTGGAGAGCTCAGCTGAATTTGGCTCAGGTGTTGTCCTCGTAGGAAACTGTGTTGGGTATGCCCCTGGCTGTGGGGGAGACAGTGAGCTTCTTGCTGTCGTGTTTTCACTAGGAGCTCTTTGGAGCACCATTTTGGAGGACCCACTTTGAGGATGTGCAGTGTCAGCAGCAGCATCTGGAAATGCTTGTTTATTCTGGGCTTTTTGTTCTTCCTTCCAATCAGAGAGTCCAAGCTCAGAAAACAGATGGGATTGTTCTGCTAGTAATTGGTCCAGCTGCTGCAGAGAAAATAGAAGGAAAAGCATATTGCAGTAATAAAAATATAATAAAAAGAATCAAGCAGGATACACAAGAGTATATGAAGCATGCCTGCTTCTTCTGCTTGGTCCAAAGAAGACATGCAATATCTGGCAAATGAGATGTTACCATAAAAAAGGGGACAAAATCCTAAAGGACATTTTTTTTTTTCCAACAGATTGATCTGATTTCCTAATGGAAAATCTGCAAATGGACTTCAATCTGTGTCCACTGCAACCTTGACCCTGTAAGCCAAGCTTTTCAGGGAAGAATCAAGGCAAGTCCCCTGACCATCATTTCATTACCTTTCCGTATTGAACAGAGAGCTGGTCCAGAAACGAAACAGACCAGTAACCATTTCTCAATAGTTATGCAGGCTGACTGTCTTTTCACCTTATTCTGGGAACTAAGAGCAGAGTAGGATACAGGCACTTTTCTAAATATTGTCACTTTGCCTGGGTAGTTGAGCTTAAGCAGGGTAGCCAAGGAGAAAGAGGGTCAAAGATGTAAACTGTAATTCTTCTATTGGAAATTCTACTCTTCTTGGCATTGAAAGGATTGTCCAGGTGTACCTCAGAGTTAGCACTTTGAATACTGAATAGCAGGACAGACTTTAAACCCTCCCCACACAACCCAGAGGAGTGGTTTATGCAACGTACCATAAGGATGCTCTCCCTAATCTGGTAATCTCGATCGTTCAGCCAAAATTCCAGTTCTGCAACCTCCTGATGAACAGCTCGCCGTAAAAGTTGCAGGTATGTGCCTTCCTCCCTTTAGGGACAGCAGTGAAAGCATACTCGAGTCAGCAGTGACCACCCTCCTCTTCATCAGCCCTAGCATAATGCCTGTATCTTCCACTGCAGCAGTCTTGGTTTTATCCATGATCACAGGATACCTTACAAAATAATAAACAACAGCCCCTGTCTGCTTGACTCTCATTTCTTTGATTATCCCAGTTGTAAGATTAAACACATTGTAGTTACAGAGCCAGCTTGAATCTGGGCAGGTTTGTCACTTCTAATTTATCACCAGTACAAAGACTGCATAAATGCCCTACTTTCAGACATCTCAAGACTGGAAACCCCTGGTAAATTTTTGTGAACCTGAGGCTTCTTGGTAATCACTGTGAAGTTGTGAACACAAGTGACCAGACATATTACATGTGCCCATGGGCTCTTGCTGATGCTAGCTTTGGATTTAGGTAAGTTTGTTGGGCTGCCATTACCTTCCTTCATCTGGCATAGATCTGGAAAACAGCACCTGCTGTTCAGTCAGGTGCTGTTCAATCTCATCCAACTTCTCCTGGAAGTGCTGGCAGGAGGTCTTCATTGTTTCTATTTCATGAAGGGTACACTACACAGAAAAGCAAGAAGATACACCATTTTATTACTTTTCTCTGAGCACTTCTATGTGGAGTACCTTTGAAGCTGACAGCATGGATGGTATGGGTCCTCCTCTTATCTGCACAACAGTGAGCAGCTGCTGTGAAAGTCCAGATGGCAGTTCAAGTGAGTTTGCTCTGGGTGCATAACTCACACCCCAGCTGCAACCTTTTCTCCTAAAGCATGTAGGATTAAGTCCTGGCACTTCTTGAGCCAATGAGTATTTAATTTTTGACATTGAAGGGGAGAAGGACTTTGATCAAAGATCTGATGTAATGTGCCAAAGTCTGATGTTATCACACCATTGTCAGATATTATATTTGAGCAAGATGATTTGCTATGGATTAATTATAGGTTACATGACTGTCCACTGGAAATGAGAAACTGTTCTTAGAAAGAGGGAGAAAGGAAGAGAGGGAAAATAAATAAGAACTATGAGAAGGAAAGGTGTCTTTCATGTCTGAGTTCTTCTAAGCATCACACTGATAATTTCTCATCTATTACCTGTTAAAAACCTAGAACTGGATTTATCTAACCAAGTGCAGACATGTATGACAACAGAGGTATATGGAAGTACTGCAACAGAGCCAAAAAGTAGACATCCATAATAGGTCAGGGGATTTATGCCATGAACGTGACAATTACTCTTCACTGAGAGAAGGTATTTAGTATGATAGATCATCTACACCTACCCTGATATAGCCATCTATACCAGAGATGTCTCAAGGCAGGGAAGATGAATGAGCAGGAGCAACACATGAAAAAGTATAGGCAGATTTGCAAGTTACTACTTTGTAGCACTGGACTAACACAATGGCAGCCTGCTAGTGACATCAAAATAAATCCTGTAACATCAATGTTTGAGTTTCTAGCTACATTAAAGGATTTTCCTTTAGTTTTCACACTTTGTCCAGGGCAATACTGTCTGCTGTCTGAAAGTATGCCCCTCTATTCCACTGCTGACCACTGTAACCGATAGAGAACAAGAGACATGTTTCCAAAGCATAGAAATGCCCAGTCTCTGGATTTCTGCAATAGTGTCCTTTAATGATCTCTTCATGTTCCTGTGCTTGAATGTGTCCCTCAGTCCCAGCAAAGCCTGAAACATGATGAAGTCCTCCCAGGTAGGGAATCAGCCTCAGCTAGAGGGCAAATGATGCTCTCCATCCATTTGAGAAACCTTGTTCTCAATCTCCATTTTAATGCAGCTGCTATGTCAGACACACTCCTGATGTGCCTGACCCAGGGATAAAACATCCCATAGCTGTAAAGTAAAAAAATCTAACCCCAACAGCCATGTGATAGCACCAGAAATGGTGAATTAGAGACTAACAGTAGTTTGATAGGGCTGGTCCTGTGGTTGCAGTGGAAGTGAGCTCTCCTAAATATCTACTCTCTGTAGAGCACAACTGGTGCTCTTAACACTCTGGGTCAGGTCAGCAATTGCACCCCACTAGAGGCAGTCAGATGTGACTTCAGATCAAATGTTGGCTGATTGCCCATTTGCCCCCCACCTCAAACTTAAATCTTGTTCCTTGGACAGTTTTCTTGTTCCTAGATGGGAGTATGTGGGCTGCAAGTGAGCAGTGCTCACATAGTAATCATGATTTCTTCTACCCACTTCCAAATCTGAACAGAGTGAGGACTTAACAGCCACCAAAAAAGTGTGCCCTAATGAGCTTCAGCTCTTCTGGGCCACAGACAAATTTCTAGGTGGTTCCTCCAGGCTAACAGAAATCTAGAAAGCACCATGCAAAAGATACAAAAGGCACAACATGGTTAGGTTTGGTAAAAAGTCATGCCAGCCCTTATAGATGAGGTGCAGTCAGCTTCCTTGACACTGGAGTATTAAGCATATTGCAGAGCACAAGTTCATATAGATTATAACACTGGCCCAGGCTGCACAGAGAGGTGGTTGATGCCCATCCCTGGAAACATTGCAGGTGAGGTTGGATGGGGCTCTGAGCAACCTGCTCTAGTTGCAGATGTCCCTGCTTACTTCAGGGTGTTGGACTAGATGGCCTTTAAAAGTCCCTTCCAAGAGAAACTATTCTATGATTCACTCAGAGTTCACACTCAACAGGGATGGAGACTAACTGTTCCAGAACTACTTTCATGCAAGACCTTGTCTTAAGGTAAGGTGCATGTAAATGGGGTAAATTTACTGTCTAACAGTTGCTCTGTGGTGATTTTATGCCCTTGGTACATGTGATGTAACCCAAGTGAGCTTCTTGTGGTAAAAGGTGTTGAAACTACCTCATCTGTAATAAGAAGTACAAGGTGTCATGGGTGTAATCTCTGCAGAGTGACTCATAGTAAATTCACTCACTTATTGCACAGTGACTTGGATGTAGAGCCATGTCCTTAAGAACAGGTCTTGGATAAAGCAGTATGGTGCATATTCTGCTCCTCCCACATTCCCTGTCCACAGACTAGAGAAGAAAAATTACCATGAAACCCCATGTTAGAAGTGAGATAAAAGAGTAATGAATCAATGCGAAAAAGCTTCCCAGTCCAACTTAAGATGCTGACTCACTGCCATCTTGTGGCAACAGCAAGAGAGCTGACAAAAGGCGTATTTTCCAAGATCCTGTTCAACGAAAAGACTGCAGATTTACAAATTCAATTATGTAGAAGCATAAAATTCACCAATTTCACTTTCTGGAACTTTTATCTAATAATTTTCTTCCCTAATTTGCACAACAGTTCAAGCTTCCTTTCCTTGTGAAGAACAAATAGAAGAGGAAAACTGGAAATGCCTGCAAACTAGCTGCCCCTTCCACAATCTTCTCAGGATGCAAAAGCCACTCCTTACTGCCTTCCTTGCTTTCTTCCCCAACACACCTTGAAACTTTCACAACTTTTGGGATCTCTCAGCAATGCTGAACAAAGAAATAAAAAATCTGGTGACTTTTTACTACCGGTATTTTTTTTGCAAAAGTTCACCTTAGTGGAAGTTCAGGTGTAATGTGAACTTCTTATTCTACCACAGTAAAATGGCCAACGGCTTGAGGGTCTGACAGATCACAATTCACTTTGATTTAGAGCAGTTTGGCTTATGATATGTATCTGTATGTTCACAGTTAGCCTTTAATAGACCCTGAGTGTTACAAGCTGTATGAGTCCTCTGTTACTAAGAGGATTAGAGTAAATCATGTAACCTGGCATTTTTTTGCAGTCCAGTAAATTGCTTGGTTATTGTATCTCGGTCAATTCACAGGAAGTCACTGAAACTCATTCTCATCTCACAGCTTTTCATTTGACCTGTAGACTTCATCACCCAGTTCACAGTAACCATTTTAAGATTGAACTGATGTATGTAAGTTACTAAAAGAAGTGACCCAACAAAATGGAAGGTGCACAGATATGTTTGCCATTTTTGCCCAGAAGGGAATGTTCCATTCCCCAGCCATTTTTGCAGTTACATTCCCAAGATATGTCTCACTAAAGAAGCAAGCGTGGCAGGAGAGGAAAGGAAAAGGCAGTGTGTACTTTTAGCTCATAAAAGTGTGTCAGCTGTCCACAGGTATGAGGAAGGCTACTCACCAGAGCAAGGTCACACATTTCAATGTCCTGGAGGAGCATCAGCATTTTCAACAGCTGCAGCTCAGTGGTGACATGGTTTGAGGAGCAGCCTACAGGGTGTTGAGGAGAGACAGCCTCAGAGAAGGTCCACGGGCAGCAGCCACGGCAGCAACAGCAGTGACAGCAGTGACTGCCCTGTGCAGCCCCAGCACCAGAGGCTTCACTCCAGTAGCATGTCCTGTATTTGCCACAAAGCACACTGTCAAGAGAGGCTGATTTTTTCAGGTTAGTATGGGGTGGCCAAAGCAGTGGTGGTCGCTTAGGTTTCCTAGTGGGAATGTCAGTTTGGCTGGAGGCTTCAGTGCTCTGCTTCACATCATCCTTCGAAGCCCCTGGGTCTGACTGAATGAGGGGACCACCCTCAGAACAGTGCACTAACATGCCGTAGAAGTCTGCAGGATCTTCCCTAGCAAGGCTTTCACTGAGAGGAGCATTTTGACCTGTGCTCTTTGCTCTTGAAGTAAACTCCAGCCCTGAAGACATCTGAACAGTAACAGATTTCAGAGGAGCAGAAGACATTTCACCATTTTGGACAGTGTCTCTCTGTTCTGTTTTGCTAGCACCTAACACCTCCCCTATACCACTAGTTCTCTGATCTTCAGATGAACTTAATCCAGGCCTTTCCACTATGCAGGAGGGATGACTCCAAGATGCTCGCAGAGAACAGCTCGAATCTGCACTGCTCCCAGTTTGCACTGCTGAGCCCCACTGCAGACTTTCTGGAAACCCCATTTTGGGGGACCATCTGGTATTTTTTGAATCAACATCCATTTTGCAAATCTTCTGCCTATTCATCACCTCATTCACTGGAAGCAGGTTACCATCTTTGCTGACTATTTCCACACCCCACCATGGTCCTTTAACATGACCTGTACAATCTCCATGGGTACTTTCATGACATGCAGCTCCAACATCCTTTTCAGTCCAGTAACTTTCACCTTCATCTTCACCTCTGATTTTGCTCTCACTGGTGACTGCAGGATTTATATCACTCAGCTCAGGGAAGGTTACATTCATCTTTTTGTGTCCTGTACTAAAATATAAATGACAGTCAAATTTGGAGGAGCTAGGATAACCTTCATGCTGAGTATCACCCTGAAAACAAGGACTATGGTCTTTTATGCACCTTTCTCTTTCCTGTGGCTTTCTTTCAGTTTCATCCTCTTTCTTGGCCATGCCACATAACATGTCCTGGGCAAAACTCTGTGGTTCAGCATTACATTCCTGATACTTGCCATTTTCTGCAGTCAGCAGCAGATGAGCCTCTTCTCCCTGGTCACTGCATGCTTTCATCAGTCTAGGTACTGCCGGTACTCTCTCACAAGCTGTGATGAAGACCTTAGCAACACAATCATCCGGCTTTTGTTGCAAATCTTTATTTAACATAGGAAAAACTGTCCTGTGTGACACATCTGTTTCTTGATTGTGGATATCAGAAATAAAATTAATCCTTCCTGAAAAAGACACATTCTGGAAGAGAAATTAAAAAAAAAAAAAAAAGGAATTGAAATACTACGTTTGTTCTATCACATCAGTTTGTCCACCACTATGTTGCTCTGGGCACACCCAGGACATCTTTAAATACACAATGAACCAAAGAATCAAAGATTCTTGTAATATTTCTTCTCTAATGCTCATAACTTTGCACAAATCTTGTATTAGGATGGTGGAAGAGTTGTACAAAGTTCTGAGAAAGCTTCTCACCTTCTTCACCACTTTTTTTAGGAGGATGAATTTGTTTTCAGGAAGCTTTCATAGCTCCATGATTTTTTTTAATGTTCCTTGTGCCAGGGTTACAGTTTTCCTAGACCTACCAATGACTATTGCTCATTTCTTACTTGCAAAACTACAGGTTCTGGAAGGTCCTCCATGAACCCACTGCTGTCTGACTGGCAGCTGCTTGTTCTTGTCACCGTTGCCTCTGCTGGGGAATACAAAAGGATAAGAAAAATTAGAAAGACAGGAAGCAGTACCAAGCCAAAATTAATATAGAACTAAGCAAGGGTGCTTTAAATATACATTTCTAGAAATATTCTTGGTTCTGACCAGAAACCTGCAATATTTCTACAAGCAGAAAAAAAATAACAAAACATACTCAGGATAGCTACTGCTGATGTTACTGTTGACTTATTCACCAGTGTAATCATCAACTGCAGATTTCAGATTTCGATATATTCACACAACATACATAGTGTAAATGACCAATAAAGCAGCCAACATCTGTTTTTCTTTGATAAAAATCTTGACTTTTAATTGTTGGAACTGTCTCAGACCATGTCTAATTCATATGATGGCTTCAACCAGGGGACTTCTGTAGAAGGAATCTGCTCTCACCCCTCCGTAGACCAGTTTGTCTTTACTTTGAGGCACTGTGTATTATCACTGATGTTTTTTGGTCCGAAGACAAGAGATCACAGTAACAAGCAGAGATGATATAGTCTTGCATGTCAAGATATAAAGGCAAGAGAAAGTTACTCTAGATTTACTCCGATGTTTCTAATCTAGCAGCCACATCACCTGTCTAAATCAATTCTTACCCCAGCTTTTGCAATTAAATAAATTATACATCATTAACTATCTGATTTCATAAATAAAAAACAACCCTCTTTAAAGGTACAAATATTTGAAAGTAAACCTTCTGTTATCCTGTACATCCCAATACCTCTCAGCCCTTGGAGAACTTGCACTTACAGACAACCTCCATCCTGAGATAATGAGCTCATGCTGAGATAGATAGCTGGCACAAAAACAGAGGTAGAGTCGAGGGAACAGGGTGAGGGAATCTGCTGGGGAAGGGATGGAAACCGAGACATTCCAGGTACACTTCCTCTCCAGTTCCTTGTCTACACAACAAAGACCAAATCCTAGGGTATTTTATCTTCTAGTTACATCCATGAAAATATGACAATTAACCTGCAGTTCTGAGACCTGAGTTATTAATTATCACTTCTGTGAATTGGAAAAAAACCCCAACACCCTAGTAATTCTGTTTAAATACATTAACAGACTATGGACTTTCTTAAAGGTATCTTGGGCATCAATTAATGAAAATCACACAATCTACTTGTTGACAGCCACTTTAAACCAAAGTATCATTTAATGTTTTTTAAATGAATTATTTGCATTGTCAGTCCTGCTATCAGCCTCACACCAGTCAGTCAGTTACTTTCTTATTCCAGGTGAGAAATATGTGGTTCCCATGTCATACACTGCAAAATCTACAGCGATGTTGCTGAAAATTGCCTGTTTTGTAGGTGGTCTCAAAACTCATCCTTGCGGTTTCCCACAAATGACATCAAGGTTCAACTTCTCCCCCAGGGAGACTGCTCTACAGATTCTCTAAACTTTTTAAAAGCTGTTTCAATTACCCTTTGCATCTTTGCCAGCTGTTGCTTACGGTGTGTCAGTCTGGCCTATAGTTTTCCATACATGAAAATGAAGAAAGAAAGGCTCAGGAAAAATTTTGAAAAGCTGAAATGTTTCAGCTGCTGTAGTTCCAACCAATTTGAGATTCAAATAATTTGAATTGCATCTTACAATCATAATAACTGACTTTCAGGCTTTAAAGTTTGCAGAGTTAGAGGACCACATTCTCTGTTTACCTAGTGTTTTAAGGTGCCCAATTTCCTCCTGAGACATGCAGGATAGCAAAGTAGCTGGCATGTTACTAGAAATTACAGGTAGGGGAAATAGTGGAAGAGTAAGGGCACTTAGAATTCACCCTCTGACCTGGTCAAAACCAGGGGGCAGTAGCCAGGTTTGACCCATTAATTACAATAAATGGGATGCATCTGTTCCAACAACAGTCAGCTGTGTTTGTGTGTTGCAATCACACAGCCTCACACCTACATTTACATTCATGCACTAGCTAGAAACCTAACCAAAACAGTGACTGTGGGATGAAATGCCTGCAGACCAAGTTAATTTCAGTCCATGTGTCTCCCTGGACTTGTCCTTGAAGGAGGTGTGCTGTGCGATCTGCTACCATGGACCTCCTTGATTAAACGTGCAAAGTATGTAGAAAAAAACAAGGCTTAAAGCACTCTGAAAGGGTGTCTGCATATGTATTTTAAAAAGGTAGTTTAATAAGGACCTAATGACTATTCAGTGCATAAATCCAGTCTCTACAATTTTTGTTAGCAAAACAGAAACTTATAAAAGAGAAGAAAAGTATAGTAGTGATGGGCAGAAGACAAACTCTACACCTTGTCTAGTTGTACAGCAGGTACGTTTATTCAGCACTGGGCAGCACGGGGGGGGTCGCCCCTCAACAAGCATGCACGCCCCACCTATCAATCATCCCATATTTATTCCACTTAATAATACATATTCACAATTGCCTATACATATTCATGATCTTTCCCCAAAAAGGCATCCTTAGGATAATTAGTTGCAAGAAACCATTTCCATATGCTCCACCTTCAGCTCCTCCTTTCAACGCATGTGCTGTACCTCCTGGTGGTTGTGGGTTGGGGTCTTTGGGAGGAAGGCTGTATGTCTTCCTCCCTATGCGCTTTTCACCGTGGCTCAAAATTTGCTGGTTGTCTCTGTTCCAACCTCAAGGCTGGCTTCAGCTTGGTCTTGTAAATGATTAAGCCATCCTATCCTTCCCTATCTATTGTTTCCTTGCCCCCTTGCAGCGTCCCTTTTCTTGCTTTGGTTAACACATACACAATGTTTAATTAATATTAGTTTTTCTAAACTATATTGGCTAATACAAGTCTTTCTCAAGACAAGTTAGATAATATTTAATTCAGGCCATGCTCAAGAGATATAGCTTAAAGATAGGGTGTTAGCCAGATAAGTTAGCTATCTCACCACCTCAGTAGAAGGACAACTTGTGCTTATTAATGTGGTTTTCTGTCCTCAGACTAAGTAGTCACCTTTATTTGAGTTAAGCAGCTAATTTGCACCTACCTACCTGTTAGCTGTGTAATCAACTAACACTCCTAGAGTAAAGGATTAAATTCCCTGTGCAACATCTCAGAGGGGCTCAGCTGCAGTTCTTTTCCAACTACATTCGGATATCCAATTTAATCGTGACAGCCCACACTGACTTGCAAGATCCTACCCAGTGTAGGGTAGGATCCATGCCCTGTTTAAGGTAGACAGGTGAAGATAATGGGCTTTTAAAAGATGAGATGTTTCTGGAACACTTTCTTCAAAGCCAGTTAAAAATTCCCTCTATTTCAGTGGAAATCTGAATTTAAAAAAAAAAGAGTAAAAATGAATATAGGCCTCCAGTTCAAGGTGAGGTCAAAAGCTATGAAGAGACTGTCAAAGTGGCCCCACAGGGACTTCAAGCTGAACAACAGGCTCCCAAGAGAAATGCAGAGTAGGGCTGTGTTGGGAAGGCAGGTCACACTGCAGGCTCAGGCCATGCCAAAATTAGACTAAGCATGACAGCCCTTTCCATTTAAGACAGCTCACTTTCAATGTACATAAATATAGTTTGGTTTGATGTCTGTACACCAGAGACAAGTGCTGTTTACATAGTGGAGGGCAGCATGTGCACACCAGAGAAATGGTGCTTTGGGTGAGGAGTGGGCCAACCGATTGCTTTGTTTCTCAGTGTCCCAAATAGCAATTAAGTGAGACTGCAAATTAGACCATGCCTGATGCTGTGCTGAGGAGTAATAGAGTTACCCTCTTTGTGAAATTTCAGCTTGCCAATGGTAAGAGTCCAGTTTTTCTTGGCAGGCTCTAATACCTACTAAGGACAGCCATAGCCCGAGTTTCTACTACAAGTTTGACTCTTTGCAGGGGTCCAAAGCAGGTCTTTGCTAGCTCCCCTAGGACAAATTCCTGTAGGAATCTCCCAGGTGTCTGAAAATGTCCAGGCTGGATGCTGCTGGTAGTTTGTCTCCGAATGAACTAGCATCTAAAGCCCTTACAGCAGTGGCCAAGGTCGCTTGGGGACACCAAGGTCGTAGGGGGACACCAAGGTCGTAGGGACACCATTCCTTCACGGCAACAGTTCCTTATGTTGAAATGAAACAAACTCTTTTAGTGACTGGAATGTTGTCATGAGGAGGGATGCAAGTTGGCAAAATAAGTGTGGGGTAGACTAGCAAATTTACATAGTTTATTTTGAACTTTTAAAATGCTTTCACCTTTCTTTTTGAAATGAGTTTTGGGGTTGTTTTTTTTCCTGAAAGCAACTTAATTTTTTTTAATTTGAAGAATGGTGCAAAAAATGGGTTAAATCTCCTGAACATTAAGCAAAACACGTTTTCCATTCTAGTCTACCCAAACCACATTTCTCCCCGATCATTTGGTTCAGCCACTGAACCAAAATATCCATTATTCATGTAGCTCTACTCAGTTCTCCTAGTGTGTGGAGACACCCAAACCTGTAGAGATTCTGCAAATACATGCAGAGCATCACACCAAGGAAAGATAAAGTATGTTTGGAGAAGAAGTAGAGATGCAGACCAGTATTCAACTATGAACTGAAAATTACAACTCTGGGCCCTGTGCAGAGAATACATCTGGCTATGCTGGAAAGAGGAAATCTGAGAAGAGCCCCTGAAGACCTCAGTGAGGAAAACCTTGGCTCTTCGCCTTTCTGTGCTAATTGAACTGGGATAGTTTAGCTCCTGCATCCCATTTCTGTTCTGCCTGAATTTTAAATAAAAATAGGTTAGAGGAACTTACTAATCAGGTTTCTGCTTCATTTTGTATTGTGTAAGAAAGTATAAGCCTTCTAAATCCTGAAGGTCCCACAGCTTTCCAGCTCTTTACTTGAGCAATCCAATTTCATTAAGAGACTTTTTGTCTCCCCTTATTTTCATGCAGATACCATGGCTCCCATTTTCATCAGCCTTCAGCGTGGGAACTTTCTGAAACTATCTGTCTGCTAGGCTCACCATTAATAGAAGAATGTCCCCAAACTATTAAATATTATATTATTAAATATTATATATCTCTAATTATATATATACATTTTTTAAAAAAAAGTGCTGAAATACTCTGCATGAAGACTCCATAGATGGTTTTCTGTGGACTTGGCTGCAACCAGCATAACCTCTTTCTAGTTTCCAGCCTGGAGAATACTTGCAAACTGCAAATAAATAATAGCACTTTTTTTGCATGTCTTTTGAATCACATTAACATTGATGAATGCACATCAATATTTGTTTTCTACATCATTTGAGTACATGGGGAAGCATAGGCATAAAATCTTCAAACGCAAGAGCATTTGTGCAAATTTGAACCTTAAATTCACAAATTAAAATCTGAACTGCTCATCCTTTTGTAGGAAAAAAGCAGAATGGCCAATTGCAGTCTAACAAAGTTGTTCAAATTTTAGATTTTTTGAATTTTTTTTTTTTTTTGGTAGCTATTTAAACATTTCTGGACATTGATGTGAATAAATATTCCTAAAATTATCTGCTATATATGTGAGACCAAATGACACACAGAAGGCACAATTTAGTCACATATCTTGTAAAAGAAAAAGAAGCCTGAAGGACTTGGAATAAGACTTTTTTTTCTACATTGCTCTATGAGCAAAGGCATTTTGCAGTCTCTCTCTTGCACAAAACTCTCAAGGCATTAACTTCATTCCAGCTTAAATATGCAGGCTAAATTCATCAGGGAAACTAGAGTCAGGGTTAAATCTATGCATTGTATTTCATAGTGAACACACGAATATCTCACTGATTCGGCCTTAAGTAACACATCCATTGAACAATAGTTATATTCAATAGTAGTCAAAGGCAGTAAGAGATGAGGTGAATGAAGACCACACCACGTCCATGGAAGGACCAAAACTGAATAGATATTTTATTACATTGTGGATGTTTTGATTTTGGCTTCTCAGACGTATCAAATACTAGAAGGGCTCAGTCCACCAAAGCTGCTCAGCACTATGGCTCTAGCAGCAGCCTGTGGAAGATGTGAAGGCTCTGGTTCTCCAGCACAAGGCAAAAAAAACCCCCAAAAAACCCCCAAGAATGTCTATCTTACACGACAAAAAAAGACTTTCAAAAATACATTTTCAAACAATACTTTCAAAATAAAAATGGGTTCATTTTAAGTAATTAACTGGATCCTTCCCATTTAGACATTTCACTGTATCTCCTCTTGCTCTGCAAATTGGTAAATCCATATGTTATCCTTAACAACACTGCCCTGACAATGGCATCACACAAGAAGATGGTACAGGACAAGCTGGCTCTGTGCTAGAGCAATATGTCAGCTGCACAGCACAGTTACAGATGGTCCAGCCCTACGATGGGAGAGCTGCTGCAGCTTACTCCCCTCTCCTGATAGTCAGAGGGTAAGCGCCACCAGTTTTTAAGTATCACACTCCACGATACTGTCACTAAGAGCTAAAAAAACTCCACTGAAAATACACATTCTACATAAGCCACAAAGGACCCTTTCTTTTAGTGCTGTTACTCAGAACAGTGGACTTGCTGAAGCTCACTCAACCTTGATGCCCCAGAAGAAATTGTCTGGGACAACTTTAAGCATTTTGGGAAAAGAAATGTTGTTATTCCTATCAGTTCCCATGTATGTATAAAAACTTGATTCTATCTAAATGTTCCATACAATCTGTTCATTCTCAGCACACCTCACTGCCTTTCCTTAATCTAAGAAGTAGCTCCCTCATAGGCAACTGCACTGATTTCTGACTGTTGACTATGAATGTAAATGTTTCGTTTAGTGTCACTGAAATCTCAAAGGAAATGTCTATTCTTAGTCTTCTTTTTTATATCCCTATCCCACTTCTGTAACACCAATTCACTTTCCACACTGCAGAAATGGTGATGGACAAGAAAAATGAGATGAGAAAGATGTAGTTTATACTTATTTTCTAGGCAAACGCAATACACTGTTCTACAGTTTGCCCATAAGAGAGAAGAGTCCAAAACTGCTAGTCACTGGGGCAGGGCTGCAGGACTGAACCTTTTCTGCACATCTGGTTTATGCTGCATTTCAGGAGAAGAATCACCAGATGGCAGCAGCACATAAACCACAAATTCCGTTTCCAAAGGCCAGCACAAACTCGAGTTTTTATCCACGTCCTTCCTCAGATGTTATTTTTCAAAGACATTATAGAGGAAAATTGATAAGCCATCTTATTAGAATAGTCATATTATTTAAAAACAACTAATATACCCCAAAATGCACCAGGTGCAGCAAAAGCTCCTATTCAAAACCAAGCGTGGATATGATATTTGTCTATCCACTGCTACCTTTGAACTGAAAGGGAATTTCATATCAATCATCTTACACAGAGTAACTGAATGACAATATAGTTTTAAAAAGCTCTGCACTAAGCAATTATTAATTGTGCCCCATGATATTGGGAGGTGCTGTATGAATGGACCATAAGAACAATCAACGCCTAGAAGAGCTTGCGTACAAGGTGAACAGACCCTGGCTTCTCTTCCCTTCTGCTTGTCAAAACCCAGTTCCTTCAGCCCTCACCCAGTCTGCAGTATTCTTTCCCCCATAACTTTGGGTACCACTGGCATATGGAGGACTTCTGGTATACTCTTCTTTCTTGGGGGGGAGGCCAGACTCATTGTGAACAAGGCACGGGAAGCCCTGTGGTCCTCATGACTGCAGTCACCTCACTTGGGACATGAGGGCACATGAGCTGCACCTTGAGGAGGTGAGACAGAGCCAGGAGGGACAAAAAGTGATGGGCATGTATATCACATGACAGCTAGCAATATTTTGCTTCATCTCCATGTTCAGCCTGCAGTTCTGTACAGGGCTATCATTGGGGTCTGGCTGTCAGAGCCATCATTAACAGGAGACACGTGCATAGCTCCAGGGGCACTGGGAGTGCACACACTGTGCTTCCCTTCGTCCTGTGCAGCCTCCCCCTCCTTGCCCAGGGCCTATCTCCCTGCAGAGCTCTGGGTGCCCACGTGCTCCTGGGAGGACATTGGCCTAGATGCTTTCCAGATATCATTCATAAGCTCTCGAGGGAACCAGGTCACAGAGCATTAAAGCCACAAATGGCACTGGCCCAGAGCGTGGCAGAAACCGCTAGGTAGCAAATCTACATCTGTCCTCAGCACGTTCAGCCTCAGTCCTCCTCCAGAGGCCACCTCCAGAACACCTGAGGAAAAAAGCAGTTTTGCACCAAGTTCCAACCAAGCTTTTGGCTTAAGATTCAGTGTATAGCATGATTATGTCTAGCATGCTTGTGGCACAGCACAGTCAGCAGGCAGAGCACAGCATCCTGGAAGGCTCCCCAGGTTGCAAAACCTGCCTGAAAAGCAGGATGAGAGGGTGCACAGTCATCTCCCTGGTGCTGGGCCCAGCCAGCCACTGGTACCTGCATTACATGCTAGCATGCTTTGTAGCTGGTGCACATATTTACTGATTTAAAATGAGCTTCAGTACATCTGCTGCACACTGCAGTCAGTGCCGCGACAGCAGGTATAAATATACTCCTTTGTGAGATGCCTGGGGCTGGTGGGTGGGTGGGTTGGCTCGCTTGCGCAATACAGGTTGTCCTGAACCTGTGTGTAGAAGGAAGCTTTGAAGAAGAACTGAATTAGCTGATGAAGTTCTGTAAAGCTACTCATTTAAGAAAAATTAAACCGTTTATTTTTATCTGCTTTTTTTTTTTTTTTTTTTTAAATAGTGATTTCTCCTCCTCCCTATCCAAATAAGAGATGAATATGGGCAAGGGAAGAAGTGAGTTCTACCTTGCATGTCACTGAAAAAGATGTAATTCCCTGCACTAGTGAACTACCCTGTGTTTCTCCAGGTGGGGTCAAAAACTGATATCCATGGGCAATGGTGGCAGAGATTCACCATCCAGAAGTCTTCACCTTTGCCCCTTTCAGGAATATCATGGTACAATTTGGTCCACAACTCTGGAAACCACTGGTTGTCTGGATCTGCAGAAAGTATTTAAAGCACCTGAGGACAGAGGTCACGTCAGGTTTGGCAATACGGATCAGCATCATGAACCTCCCACACTGTTACTGAGAGCAGCAGATGCACCCCTGCAAACTGCCACGCTCAAGAGCAAGGCATCTGCCTTCCACACGAGTCAGAGCTTCCCATCGTCTCCTGCCTGTCCTACACAAGAACACACTGCCCTGGAAATGGTAAAAGGATAAATGAGTGATCTAAGAGCTGAATTTGACAGGAAAAGAGAGAACACTGTAGGCAGTTCTCTGTGATAAATGATGTTTCTGCAGACTGGGAGGTTAGGAATAGTGATGAATCTAGTCAAAACCCGAAACTGCAGTCACTTTGACAATGGTCTTTTATCTTCCCTCAGCTGATGAAACAGCTTCAAACTTTGCCAGGTCCTCCTCCTGCTTTTCCTTGAGAGTCAGTATCACTTCCATCTTATTTCAACTGAGCTTCAGCCAACTGTCATTAATTCAGATTCGTGCCGCTGCCAAATGTCGGGAGAGACGGGTGATGGTTGTGTCTGCTTCTGATGAAAATGAGAGGTAGAGCTGAATGTCATCAGCCTACACTGTAGATCACATTACATCACAACTTCTCCCAGTAGCAGCTGCACAGAGATAATGAATAAAAAAATAAGCGATCGCAGGGAGTGTCGTAGGGCTCTCTGCAACTGAGAGCACCTCACAAGAGGGAGGACAGCTTCCGGCAACCCTCATAGAGACCTTTGAGAAGAATGAGTGAAAGCCCCTGTCTTTTTCCCAGGTCCCGCAACTTCTTCCTGGTCCGCAGTGGCCAAAGCAATTGGGAAGCCAGAACACATATTTGGCTTTTGGGTGTTTGTAGAGATCAGCAGTCAGTTATAATAGCTCTTTTTCCACGGTAATAGCCATTAAACCGTGTTTAGGGCATTTAAGGGTGTCAGGCTTAGTAAGCTTGCCTCTGTTTGTCAGTGATAATTTCCCAAGTTGAAACATTGAGCATCAGCCAGTAGCTGACAAGTATGTAGAAGATATATGGAATAGGAATCATATTCCTCATCTGTACAGAAACCAGAGTTCACCAGAGCATAAAAATACACTCAGAATAACACCAAGGGTCCCCTTCTCACAGGTGTCACCAACAGTGAAATGACTCAACCCTTCCATAGCAGCTATGACAAAGCAATGTGGCACCATAAGAAAAAAAAGTATCTATGTTCTCACAAAGCTGCCTTGAAGCCTGAGCTGGACAGGAGGTGGGAATTTTGAATTTTGCAGCAAGGTTCAAAGAATCAGGCTATCAACTGGAACACTTAGTATAGCAGCATGGAGGTCTGTGACTGTGCAGGCGAGGCTCTGATCCCCCTATACTCTGTTGAGGGCATGGGAGGAAAAGGCAAAGGATGAGATAATAGAAAAGACCTTTCAAGATCTCAGCACAACTTTAGCACAACTAGATTTAATTTCCGAAGTTATCTTATTTGAAAGGCTATCATTGTTAATCTAAACTGGCGTCTCTTAAGTATTTGGTTGCCATCCTGGATACCTAAGGTATTTTATGATTTTTTTTTTTCCCCTGTAAGATTTAAACAACAGCAGGTTTTATAATTTCTACTGGGCCATCTGCCTTAAGTATGCGGTGTGTGCATATCCTTTCCCACTAGGATGAATCAGCCTGCTGCAGTAGGACCTAAAATATGACACATACATGCAGCAAAATGTGCAATGACTTTCAGGAATGTATTCAATGAAAACCATCCCTAAAGATCTCGGGATGCCTGCTTAGACCTGAGGACTGCAGGCAGGGTGTCCTGACACCACTGGCACATGGCATGATGTCCTATTTCAAATGTCTGCCAGCCTTGCTTTATTGGCTGCCCATCTAGTTTCTGTGCTGGTGAACATGGAGTCACCACCTCATGGGTCTCCATCTTTTTATCCATTGCTGAATTTAGACATATACGTATATAGGAGATACATCAAGGAGGACCGTGGCAAAACAAAGCAGCCAGGGCATACTCAAGAGATGCGGAAGTACATTCTATTTCTAGGAGGACTTCTCTGAGGGAACTAGACAACTTCAGGATGTTTCTGGATGGGGAAAAAATGCAGGAAGATTCGAAGATTCAAAGATTCATCATTTCATGACCTTGCTTTTCACTTTGCTGCTTTCTTCCAGCTTCTGCTTCTTTGTGGGGCCACGGGACTTTCCCTCCAGACTACTTCAGGCTACCAAATACATTCAAACGATACAACCTCCTCTTGTTCTCACTTACAGATCCCTTATGTAAGAAATTGAAAAGACTAGGGAGGCCTTTACATGGTTCATGTGCAGAAGATGGGAAAAATATGGGGTCAATCACCACAAATCAAATGAAGACAACCTAAAGCAGCTAAAGATGCCAGGTCTCTCCTTTGTACCAGGTCACCTGCAGAAGATGAAACTGTTGCAAAGAGGGATATGTCTCTTATGGACCTATCATTCATCATGATTTATGAAGGGAGAACTCATATTTGGGGACTGAATGTGATTGTTAACCAAAGCCAAAGGTCAACATAAATGTCAGGCAGTATCAACACAACAGTAGTTGTGGGACATTTTTAAGTTCAGCTCCTGAATTTGATTGAAGTTTTATCAAGTCTTCCCTTTGGCCCTCTTTTTGCCTTTCCCTTTCCTTTAACCTTCGGTTAAAACTACAAATTGCTGTGTTATACATGAAGAAAACTATTGTTATGTAGACACTACAGCAAATAAGAAATATGAAATAGCTGTTCACTTCTTAATACTGAAATTAGAAAAAGGTACCCAGAAAAGCCTGTACTCTGAAGCACAGGAAATATTTGTGCCTTTTCTTCTTGCACTTTTGAAGACAGTGCTCCTTCAATTGCAGGAAGACATTACAATGGATAATAAACAGGATTCACGTTCTTGGCACTTAGTCAATTAAAAGAAATACCAATTGCATTCTGCGAATATTCCCATGGTGCCAAACCATCAGAGGGGTTGGTGAGTAGGAGGAGTGAAGGTGTGATAATTGAAAGAATTGCTACTTGATAAGTCACAGGAGCTAATGTGTTAGCTCAGCATGCGGGGAAGCTAGGACTGTTCCCAGCTGCCACAAAAACTGGGTGTTTGAGATCCCTGGCACGACTTATTGGGACAAGATGAATCACAAGCGCTTCGGTAGTGAGCTACCATGTCACAGTGAGCCAGATGGAGGCGGTTACTTCCCTGATTGATTATCTCTTGGGCTACCAAGGGCTTTTCCAGCAGGCTAATGCCTTTCTGTTGGCACTGCCTGGGAGCGGTGTGTCCGCTTGGGTCAGCACCATGCAGGAATTCCTGTCTTTTGGGCACGTGGCTGCCCTGCAAAGGGAGAGGAAAGTAAATACGGTGCAAGGAGGAGTGGGTGACTACAACACGCACTGAAGTAACACCAACTTCCCTAATAGATGTTGCTGCTAATGAATTTTCAGACACGTGCTGAGTTAACAGGGGTGAGCAACATTGAAACATCCTTTAGTTAAACCCAGAGCTTTACACAGGCTAATTGAAAAAGTAAGGAGCAGCAGGGGTGGGGTGGGGAGAACAAGGTGGAGGAGGGGGTGAAGGGGAAGAACAGCTCTATTTTTCAAGCGCTGAATATGAAATCCTTGCAACAGATGAGTTTACATGCAAGCCTGCACCTCATCAGGGCAAAGATACAGTGAGTGGAGTCAAGTAATTTTCCTTTGCACACAGCATCCCCAGCCCCTTACCCTGCCCAGCCAGCTTTCTCAACTGTGAGCTTTAGAATATAAACAGCCAATAAGTAAGGACAATAACTGCAGTTCCTGCTGAGAGCTAACTCTGCCTGTCATGCATTTGCTGGGTCCTAATACAGGACAGTGAATAAAGCTTCATTACAGAACAATGGAGTTAGCTGCCAGAGCCTACAGATTTGAATAAACAACAAATAAGCAACATCTGCTCCAGCATATGTGTATGGTAAAAAAAAAGTCACAAAATAAAAGAATTTGTAAATGCCAAAAGCAACACTAAACTGCCAGTGCTACTGTAGAGTGAATTTTTAATTGCACATGCATACAGGCAGGCTGTGGGTATTAGTCTCACATATGTCTGGTTGCTGCCAACCTGGGAGTATAGATGAATTTAATTAAATAAGGATTATCCCTTCTCCCCAGTACAATTACTTATTTATAACAATGATAAAATTGCCTAATAAAAAAGATTGTAATATTTTTTAAAACAGACTTAGAAAACACTCTGCTTTCCCTGTAAGTCATTCAGGGATGTTTGGGGGGTTTGAGCGTCTTTTAAAATTAAGTCTCAGCATTCTGCCAAGAGAGAGGGAAAAAAGCCTTATCATAAAGCCTACTGCAGTTAAACAGCCAGAATCTACATTATGGAGAAATATAAAGAAGACACACAGCAGCCAGGGAATTGGCTTTCATGGGGAGTGTAGAAAATTAAGCAATTGGACTAAAATTGAGGCCAGGCTACAGAGCCAAGGGACAATACCACTGGGACAAGTACTTCCATAAGTCACCCGTCTCTAACATGCTCCATCTAGGCAAAGAAGTCTGTTCCTATCTATCTCTATTTCTTTTCATAGTGGGTACCTCACATTTTTCCACTCAGGTGAGCTCCCATTTCAGCAGGGTCATGTCAGGCTCTCACAACTTCATCATCACTCATACCCTTTCCAACAGAGCCCACAACAAAACAAGAGTGGGACCTTATTGTATCAGGCACAGCATGAACATTGAAAAATAGGCAGCCTGTGCCCCAAGGAATTTGAGAGCCAAATCTAAATTCAGGCATGCTCTCCTGGGAGCTGAGGTTTTCCTCATGTAGGCTCCTGATTGACTCTGTTTCCCACTCACTCCTATTTGGTGAAGCTTATGGGTCTGAGTCACATTGTGCTGAATTTGGTAGGGACCTTCTTAAGAGATAGGTAATTTTCACTATTAACAATATTATATTCACAACCGTCAATTTTTAGAGGTATGACAAGTTGAAGTCACAGTAAAACTCCTATGGCTGTGGTGGGCTATGCCATTTAAGAGCAGTAGGAAAAAGAATATGAAAAAGCCCTGTTAAAGAAAAAAAAAAAAAAAAAAAAAAAAAAAAAGCCATTAATATCCACTTTAATTTTTGGCCAAGCATAAATGACACTAAAACAACAGAGGAAGAGAGACATATTCCAGTGTTTAAGCAAAACTTTAAAATAGTATTATGGTTCTGCAAAGGTATAAATCTTACGTAAGTTCCATTTACTTGTATGATTTTGATTCATCACTTAAATGGATGACAGTCATACCAGAACTAAAAACAATTAATTACTTTTTGTGTTTTCTGTAATGAAATTACTACTAAATAAACGCTTATTCCTAAAATACTTAAAAGAGCATTCAGGACATACAGTTATTTTTTTCCCCCTTACATTGTGATTGATATATCTATACAATCTACTAAATCCTTTAATGAATGCCTTTTATCATTAAATAGCACAGTCATTTTTCAGAGATGGACAAAGAAAGGAAAAAAAGCGTTTGTGGGTATGTTGTATTTTGAATTTTTTTCCCCACTGGGCTGTGTCCACATTCTCTTTTTTAAATTTCTCACTGAATGTTTGTCCAAATGGTGTTTTTCACTGCACCAGTCCTGGGGAATTGCTATTCTTTGTACAGATATGCTACGAGCAAGACTATGGAGGTATGGAGGCACACCTTTGTTCATAAACATCAAGACATCCATGAGAAAACAAAATCAAAGTAACCTCACATAATTCAGGTGACAAAACATATAGTCTGAATAACAACAAGGACCTGACATTAAACCCCACAAGTCGCTGGAGCCACACGTTATCAGACTGGACACATACAACCCTGCAAGGAGATGTGGCAACAACACTTGAATGCCATACGTATGCAATCTATTACAGGTAAAAAAAAAAAACCAAACAAACCACTAGGAAAATAACAGTTGTATGCTTACAGATCATTTGAAAACAAAAAGAAACCCTCCAGAACTGAGGAATTAATGATTTACTCCCTTTACTCAGCTCTAGCATTTACCAAGAAAAGCCCACAGACTTCAGTGAAAATACTGGTCCCACTGAAGTCAGCAAGACTTATGCCTATGCCATCAACAGGCTCATGATTTTGCTCCTGCAAATCCAGGTATCACTCCAGAGAACAGCACCTGTGAATGACAGGTGCCAGTGGATATCTGTATTTCTTTTTTTTTTTTTTTAGACACCTGTATATGAACTTGGGTTGCTTAATTATTTGTGCTGGCACCCCAAAAGTGATATAATGTAGTCCTCAAAAGGAGAGGGCTCACCAAACCTTCACTTTTGTCCCTCACTATCTGCTTCTTGCTACGTATTAGTTCTTTCACATTAAATATATGTCTCATTATTTAAAAAAAAACAACAACTGCCAGTCCTGCTCTAAGCACTGGATAGCAAGGGTCCCTAGAGAGCAAGGCCAAAGCACTCCCTGCTTTGGAGGCTGAACCATCCTTTCCCCAGTACCACCACCTCTGACAGCAAACACTTGCCTCATCCAAAGCCAGATTCCCCCAAATGGCAGCATAACATCTGGTCTAACAGCTTTGCTTTTAATCCTTTCATAGACTCCTCAAATAATTTATTTTCGAACACATGATTCAATGCTATGTCAGCTCATGGGCTGATAGTCTATGTGATACATGGCATAGAGGCCATGCTTCCACCAGAATGTCCCGTTTGCATGGTCCTGCTTGAGTTAGGTACAGAGTGGCTTCAGAGCCACTATCTCCAATCTCCTGGTTGACTTATCTCCTAGGTATCAGAGAGTTGCAGGATGAGGGGTCTGACAAATAATTCACTGAGCAGGAGCAAAGCTTTGATGTCATTTAAAGAGTAGAGTGGTCTGCTTAAAGCATCAGACAGCGACCTCATACACTCGAAGCTGTGCATGGAAGGTACCTTTTTCATGTATATTCACTATGTCTCTCTTACAAGCCAAGTATATTTTTTATAGCCCTATGATTTATCAAGTCATATCATCTAAACTGCCATGTCTAGAATAATGCACCCAAATACTAGAGATAGGAACAGAGAAGGAAAATACATTATTAGGATAAGCTTTAGAAGCAGTTACTTAGGAACAGTGTTTTAAACCCAGAAGTGGCCAAATTGTCTTTTTCTTAACACTCACCTGAAGTGATGTAAGGAGCATTCCCACACAGAGTTTCATCTTCAAAACTCTGAATCTGAAAAGAAAAGGAGAGGAGGAAAAGTTCTTATTGATGGTAATGAGCGTATGCCTTATTATGAGCAGGGTTAGGAGTGAGGGGGAAAAAAATGGTTTCTGGACATTTTAAAGTGAAAACATAAAATATTTCAGATGATTTCTTTTTGGTAATTTCCTCTTTAAAATACTTGTTCTTTTCATAAACCAGGCTCTAGTCTCAAAACCTTTCCAAGCTTTGCTCAAAGCAATCAATACATAAATGTTCCCAACATGTAAATATACTAACAATCTTATTTGAACAGCCTCAGACTAATGTCCCTAGGAAAAAAATATGACTTAGTAGAAGAAACCCTAGGAAATGCAAGCATATGGAGGGAAATTCTTGCCAAAGAGTGTATGTAAGGTCATATTTTTTTCCCTCTAGGAATGAAGACCCGTTTGACTTTTTCATAGTGTCAAGGGGAACATCATGTCATAGCGCTGCAAAAACTCCTTCAGAAAAAAAACTTAATAGGAAAGGAGATATTTTAGATACAAGTAACACATGAACACGCATGCTGGGCCTGTCCTCCATGCAGTCTGTAGCTCAACACATCTCTAAGCCTCTCACTGTCAAAGGCTAGAAGAATACAATAGAATGATTGCTCTATATGTGTCTTGTTGCTCTTTTCTCCATACTTCTGCTGCTGGCCGTTGGCAGACTAATTAGGGTGGCCTGATGATTTCAGACAGTATGTGGTTCTTGCAGTCTTAATTCAGTGATGTAGTAGAGACTACTCAGAAGTCAAACAATATATACCCTGTCTGATTTGAGCAAACAGTATTCACCAAACTTAGACATCACACTCAGGACTTTATGATCATGTACATTTGCTGCTCTCACTGTCCTCACTTCTGTGTGAGACTCTAGTCACAGAGCTGCAAGTCCAGCGCGCTAAGCGCCTTACAAAGACGTGGGCTGCTTTGGCCCTATAAATTTGCTGTGCTGGAGATCTCTGAAAGGCACCACTGAGACTCATAATCAGGCCTGTGCTCTGATTCTTGACTCAGCTTTTCTGACATGAAGGCTGCACCAAACCAATCACAGAAAAACCATTAGAAGGAACTGAAAAGATAAATATCCTTTCCTTGAGAAGAATGCCATCACCTTAATCCAATCTTTTTCAAAGCTTTAAAAAATGGAAAACTTTTTAAAGTCTCCCACCTTTTCCAACCATTTGCTGCTCCTTCCCCTCCTTCTTTCACTCCACATGTTTTTAGGGGACTGCCAAACATCACATTTTTCCTCCCTTTTTTTTTTTTTTATTCTTACAGTACAACTTAGGTTTTGGCCTACTTCCTTTTCCTCATTCTTGAAGGATGATGGAAGGGAAGAATATTCCTGTTGTCAGCCCAGTGGAGTCTGTATGTTTGAAGAGTATCCTACCATAGCCCTTTTTCTGCAGTATTATGGCCAGAAAAACTGCTGCTCACAAAACAACACTAGATATAAGGAAGAAACTGGCAAGTATCCTGGCTTCTGCTACTTTGTGTTGAGCCCCTACTGACAACCCACTGTTGCTAAAACATACAGCGAGCTGAGTATCATGAACTTCACAGACAAGATAGAAGAAGCTGCTGTTCCAAGTTTTTCTGGTTTTAGGATGCTCAGCTTACAGAGTGATCAATTATATCAAACGCTGCTATAAAACCAAGGCTAATTTAGTGATGCAGCTTTCTGAAAGAGAACACCAGAAAATGAGCTGAGGGGGGGGAAGCTAGGAAGAAAGAAAAAAAATCCAGCACTGCTTAATGACTGGATCTGTAAAAATATCCTTCACCATATGTATTAGTGTTCCTGCAGCTTCCTTCTATAAAAAACCAAAAACCTAGCGCTGCATAAAACACATTGGCATCTTACACTATCATACTGGTTGAATGAATCCTACCTCAGTAACTTCAGTGCCAACTTTTTTGACAGTATCCTAACACAAAGACATTTTAAAATAATCAAAACCCCAATGAGTAGTGTAAATCATACTGGTTTTCCCCATAATGCTGCTGTATGGTGTTTGTTGAAGTAATTTAGCTTCCATCTGAAAAAGAGAATCCAAACTTATAACATAAATATAGGTGGAGATGGGTATATTGCTGGCACAATACACAAAGATTCACCTCACCTCTTCCATTTCAAATGAGTCTGGCAGCTTGCAGCTTAAGTCAGACACTTTTTTGAGCATGTGGTCCACAAGCAAAGGTGGCTCCTTTCTTGTCCTGTCTTTGGCAGGCACCTTGCATGCAGGAGAAAAGTGGAGCTGTTTCTCAGCTAGGTGAGATGAAGTCAAGGCTTTCTCCAGTGATGTTGGTGGACACTGGGATGTGGCATATGCCAAGGCACCTTTGTCTTCGAGGGTTTCCTCCTGGATCAGGCAGCTCAATGTAACACGTGCAGAAAATCCTGCCTGGACTGTTCCCCTGTGAGCAATATCTCCACAAGGACTGGATTGCTCTTTCCTGCTGGGCAAATTGTCTTCCCCCGGGGCCAACGAACCCTGTTTCTGCAGCACTGTCTGCCGAGATGCCCTTTTCAGGAGCTGACCTATTCTCCTCCGCTTCACTCGTGTGACCACAGGTCTGCTCTTCACAGCATCCAGAAGACCAGTCTCATCCCTGCCAGTGTTCTCTGCTTTGGTCTGTTGGGTGTTGACACCAGTCAGCAAAGATGAGAGGGCACTGGTTACATGGTCGAGTACTTCCAGCTGTTGAAAACGTTCTTAAGTTTGGCAGAATGGAAAGCAATATGGTTATTAAAAAATACAATTTGAAATAATCAGGTACAATGATTATTCAAACTTGTCACTGCCAAGAAACATATTAAGTACCTCAGTCAAAAGTGGCTAAATTTTTCCATTTGCTTCCATAGGGTCCATTCAAACTACATACAGATGTCATTGCATAGTTCTTTATATTAGCCAAAGACTTACGCAACGTTGAATTTGTTGGGTCAAGTGCAGCTGAATACTGGTCTGTGTGAATAAAGGTTACAGAATCCAGCCTGAAATTGTCCAGTTGGCTGGGCCAGATTTGGATGCCATTTTTGAGGACTTATTACAATTCATGTGAATAAAGTTATTAAAATCTGATCTCAAATGTTTACAGCTGGCAGCTGTCCAGGATAACTGCAAAATGCAAATAGCCATTAACTGGTAAAAATTGACCACAGAAGCTATGTTCTCATCTTCATCACAGCAGAAAGCAAAAACACTTATCCCCCAGAAACTCATAGTTGCTGTCATATAAAGGTTCCCAGATTTTTTTTTCATTGTACTAAACTCCTGTAATTTCTTGGTCATTTTTTTCCATGGCCTAACATCCAAAGAGCAGCAAATAATGTTTTCTCTAAGGGATCCTGGAGATTCACATCACTACAACACTATGAAGTTATTTATACAAAGAAACACAACATATTTTCTTACACATTGTGTCTGTACCTATCCTGAGGCAATGAATATGCCACCAGGGCTCCTCCTTCCTTGAGAGATTCATTGAAGACAGTAGATGGCAAAATGCTAACTTTCTTGGCTGCCATTTCTCTTAGAGAGCAGCCAAATTTCCTGCCTGCAGTCTGCATGCAGGCTGTTGGTAACACTGCTTCACTGACAATTAGACAACAAGGGGATATTTAACATGGATCTGAGCCGGTCCTTTGCACTGAGGACTGATATCATGACACAAAACTCCTGATAGTTACTATACCTCAAAAATACCCCTTTTTTTCCTTTGCCCCAGACGCTGCCTGATTTTTAACAGTGGAGGAAAATGTTGCCACTGCTGCCACTTTTAAGACAAGGTGAAAGATTTCACCTGATGTTGTTTAAAGGAGTTCTCTGATCTACCAATACACACATTACATAGTGTTGCATGGTTTCTATTTGCTGAAGTGTGGGGTGTCAGAGTAAATAATATTCGATTTTGTACATGTTGTGCTACAACATGCTCTCCACATAAAGTACATTTCATCCTCAGTATTTCATTTGGCTCCCACTATGTCAGGCCATAAAAATGCCAAGTGCTAATCTCCTTTGACTGACAGTGGCACAGCAGTCTGGTTCTTCTTTTGATTTGAACCAGAACCAAACTTGCTGCTATTTGAAATAGTTTGTACATGCTGCTTAGCTTTTGTAAATTATTTCAAAGAGCTTGGGACACCTAAAAACCAAACTGAACAACAAAAGTAATTATAAATGAGCAACATTAAAAAATACCCTCAGTCATGTGTAATGTAATAAATACACAGGTCATGAAGAAATTATGTCAGGGACAGCCTTGCCTCATGGAATATTTCTCTCTAGTCCCTTCAGTTTCTAGGTGTGCTCCCCAAGGATTGAGCCTCAAATAGACTAGAGGCTGGTAAGATCTCTTTAGTCCCTGCAGTAAAATAGTCTAAACCAGTAGCAAGGGTGATATATTAAAGGACATAAACACAGATTTGTTTTCACTCAAAACTTCAGCCAAAACAGCAAATGGCCATGCTGTAACCAAGATCAACGAATTTTCAATAGAATCTGTACCTTTTGTAGGGCTTCTAATGACTTTATGATCAACTGGTTTATGATTTAGGAGAGGAAGCTCACCATTTGTTCCTACTTCATTAAATCTGGTGTTACATAGGCTGACATAGTCATTTATATGAAAGACTTCAAAAGTCTTCAGTATACCTCATGGTGGAATGAAGGAACACAGAACATTTCCAGAGCCAGCAAGAAATTTTCAATCAACATAATTTTTTTTCAAGGCAAATGGCAGAATTTGCAAAAGATTAAAAAAATTGAAAAAAAAAAAAAAAGAAAAATCTCGATTTTTCAGTGGGAAAAATCAAGACATCTAAAATTGCTCAGTTTTTCTCAGGAAAAGTAAAACTTAAACTTCAGCATTGTCTGCTTTGTCATATATTAAAATATTTTCTTTTTTTAAGTTTGTTTCAATTTGAGATGCAATCAATTTAAAAAGCTAATAAACATGTATTTACCACTCCTTTTTGCTATACCTTCCTGCAAAACCATTAGACAACCTAAGATTGACAAGACTGAATAAAAACCATTTTGTAAACAAAGGCCATTTGAGGATATTATTCAGGAGTTTGTATGCTAAACCTGATATATCCCTTTTTAGCTCTATGTCCTCTCCTGGAACACCAGCTGTAGGAAGGTACCTGTGCAATATTACTTAACACGGTCACTGAGACTGGATTCTTCTGAGAGTATTTTAAATGGTGGCTAGGTGATCACCCACAGGAGCTATCTGACACTCTCCACTTGCTATGGAGATAGAAAGACTCTTCAGATGGTGCTTCAGCTAAATGTCTATAATTTGGTGCAGGCTGAGGTTAATTACCACATATATGAAAATACGTAGTCAGTGTAAAGAGAAGAGGTAAGTATCTCTGAAGGCTGAATCCCATCTCTTTCCATTAAATGTTCCCAACCCAGGCAAATACTTTAGGAGGCCTAAGCAGATGGTGTGAAAACCCCCTCCCAAACTGTCAAAAGCAAGATAATGTATTTTGATGGACATCACACCCACCGAAACAGAAATTCAAATCTTGTCTTACTTCACAGCAACTCCCCCATATGGATAAGCCATTAACACATACGAAGAGTGCTCCCATTGAGGCGGACTACAGGACCAGTCATTAAATTCACACCCTGGCTTACCACTGCCTGCCTTCACTGTGCAAACTCCTCCTCTCAGAGGCTCTTTCTGCTCTCATTGACTTCTAGTTCTCTGCCTTCTTCCCTGAGGTCTCCATCTACCATCCACTTATACTGATTATCTCTGATCTCTCTCTCCCTTATTCTCAGAGGAGTTACAGAGAGAGAAAGAATGTGAGAGCTGAGAAACCTGCTTGATGTGTCAGTTTGCTGTAAATATTGAAATGTGTGCATGGGGCTTGCTATAAAAAAAAAAAAACCAGAGAGAAAAACCCACATTTTCCACAATGCTCTGACATTTCTGTTTCAATTCTCATTCCATCTATACAGCTTCCTTGGTGTAATTCTAAATGGGAATGCACGGGCTATGTGAGAGATCCTGCTTAGCTGAGCATCTTAAGTAAACAGAAGATTTCAGGAGCCATCTGGCTATCCTGTGCAGCAAACATGAGGGGAAATGATGTCAAAATTGGACTTTTCAGATGGGTGATACAACGGCAAAGTAACAATGCTATTTTAATGCAGATATATCTTTAGGGTGAGGATCTCATATTCATTTCTCAACTGCAAAATACACAAAATGAGAATTAAAGCTCTCTAAAGAAATAAAAATCAAGACTGTGTTCTTTAAATGATGGAATTAATTGCACTTAAAATATGATCATTGTCTATCTCTTAGAGAATATTTGAACCACAAACCTGTTAGGTTCTAGTTAGGGATTTGTGGGTATGATGCATGAGCTCTGGCAGCTCTAGTCAGGGGAAGGTAAGATCTTGTCATCTGCTCTGCACATTTTCTTGTGAGAGAGGTCCTGTGCCCACTGAAAGGAAAAGGGAATGCGAGCCCATGTCTGGCTTGACTGAATTAAAAATCCTCTATAGTGGCTTATACCAGGGTTACATCACCAACGATGGTGAGTACATACTAACGTGCTGCTGGTGAAGTGTCTGAGACAATGAACCCAAGGTCAATTCTGCAGCCTCTGTGACACCAACGATAGTCTCTGGTGGTGGGGTAGATCTTACAGGGGATGGGCAGTTATATTTTAAAATGCCACAAGCTGGTAACTTCAGCACATAAAGCAGAGTCCACAACTGAAAAGAGCTATCCAGTATTTCAGTCACGTTAGGAAGCATTGACACAAAGGGGTACATGAGCATCCTTGACGTCTCCTGAATGCATGGCCCTTTTGTTTTCCTTCTGTAAGCCTCTTCTTCCCTACCTTCCCAACTCCCATGGCTATTTATGGCTAAAACTTCTCCTTTTACTAAAATGTCTCTCCTTACCATATAAGTTTGGCCTCTCAATGTCCATCCGCTGCTTCTGAGCTTCCAAAAAGACTCGAATGTTGATCCCTTTTGCTACAGAAGCACCACTGAGAAACCGAGGGGGGATTTTAGTGCAAACATCAGGTTCTTCTGTACCAAAGCCCAAATCAAGCAGAATCTCCACTGGATCCTTTTCCCAAAGTGCCAGCCATTCTGTGATGCTGTGGTGAAAACATCAGGATTATTTACACCACTGTCTTGGTGTCATTTTTCTCTTGCAGTAGTTATCATACGGTCTTGTTTTTATTAAATAATTCTTTTCCCATCTTCTCCCCTTTTGTACTTAAATGAAAGTCGTCATTTTGGGTCACATTGCTAAGAGATTAATACATGTTCCTCCCCGCAGAGGAGTGTGGTGTGTTGGATCTAGATAGTTTAGGAAGAACATCATTAATCAAAGGTGTAGGTTCACAGCTCTGCAGGCTCACTTATGTTTAGACAAAATACAGATAAGGCACGATGCAGCTGCCATGAGACCTCACAGCCTTTTATTGTCCCATGGATTCCAAGCCATCTGCATTTTCAGGTAGGTTTGGGTTTTTTACTGCTACAAATGTATCTGAGATCAGACACCTGTTATTAAGAAGGCTATCTTGATCTTGTTAAAGAAAATGAGGACATGCCTTTTACAAATTAAGACCTTGACTGCATACTTAAAATTGTACTCCCATTTGTTGATCCCTAGATGGGCTAATGCCTTATATTTTTAGCTGAATATACATGGAAATAACTAACCTCTGGGGTGCACCAGTGAGCGAGTGGGAAGAGGTGAGACTCTTACATCTTGACATAGCCTGACTTTCTGAAAACTCTTGCAGGGACCTGTTTGGGAAAAAGCAACAATGAAATGTGTTTACTCATGTGCTCCTCTGGGATGTCATTATGATTTTTTCCTAGAGTAAACATTTGCATTTTGTCTTGGTTTATAATGATACATAAGAGCGATGCCTTAGAAGAAGAGTCGTCATGAGAGCGTGGCAATACGCTTATTCTCAAGAACAGTATGTTACAGTAGGTGTGAGAACGTAGGTGTGAGGTACCAGTAAATGCTAATTATAAAGGTGGCAGAATGGCTCAATTTTGACAGATGGTGAATCTTTGGGCAACCTTTAGGGAGCATGGTTTCTCTAGCCACCTACTTCAAAAGTATAATTGCTCTCAACAAAGTTTTGGAGAGACAAGGCACAATGAGCTGCAGCAGCAGGAGTGGCACCTGAGAACAATTCTGTGCAAACCATTGCATTGATTATTTTTTTATCATTGCAGGTTATCCATCAGCTCGTATCTCAAAAACAAGCCTAGAGGCATAAGTAGATTTTCAAACTAACACTGTTTCTATCACTTTAAGAGAATAAAAAAACCCCAAACAATCTAAAATTCCTCCTTTTGTCAAGAAGGAAAGGAAGAAAAAATAATTTATAACAGATCGCTACAGTGTCTGACACCTACCTTCTGTAGCTTTCCACAGTCATTTGTACCATTTCTGGTACTGACAAGGAAACTGAAAACAAGAAGAAATAAAAATCATTTATTTTCTTACCTTTTTTCCCCTCCTTAAATCAAAAATTTATCAAAGTAGAAAAAAGAACAAAAGACAAATTCCATTATATAAGGAAACATTTCAGCCCGAGAGGCAAAGTTGCAGAACAATACCATTGTGGGAAGCCCAGCTCATGGTGTGTGTTAGTCATACGTCAATACATTGACACATGTCAATTAGAAAGGGAAAACAGGTGCCTTTGTATTTCATAAACAAGTAGCAGTACACTCTAAGCCCCTGCCATTTAAAAGCAAGCACTCTGAATTGGGTTCCAATGTCTGCTTCAGGGACACTGAAGATCTAAACAGAGAAAATATAATGAAAATAAATTTTAGTTCCTGCTTTTTTAGTAAAAAAAATACATTAAAAAAAAAATTATGTATATATATGTGTGTGTGTGTGTGTGTGTGTGTGTATAATAGTTTCCTTAGTGTAATTCACTAAGATTTTCTGAATATTTGTTAATTTTGATTTCTCTGGGCTTTGCATCATGCTCTAAATGTGTTTGAGAGGAGGCAGACAGTGGCAGGACACTCGCAAGAGTTTCTGAAGGAGAAAATATTTGTCCAAGAACTGATAACATTGATTACTATACTCCAAGTGTGCTACACCTATGAGCTGTAAGGTGCATAATTCATCATTTCGTGATGACAAAATGGCAATAAATCATCTGATATGCAAATAAGCAGTGCCTGTAGTTGTCACTTCCCCTCCTAACACTGAAAGAATACACTTCTTGATCCTCTGAAAGCTGGGGTAGCATTTTGCCTAGGAACAGTAGTAGATATCCTCCTACATTCCACAAGATGAATAATTTTTTGTCTAGCTTTTAAAATTTTCTTTTCTATTTAACAAAGTGGTGTCAAATAAAGGAGAAAACATCCTTTCACATTCTCTACTGGATTATTCTTCTGCTCGTAAATTCTAACATAAGTTCCTCCTAGCTTACTCAGTTCAAGGATATCCATCCAAATTGAGAACATAAAGGTTACTGACATCCTGCAATTTGCTGTGGTAACATAAATCAGACTTTCTAGCAGCAAACTGAGCACAATTTGAATAAGAATCAGCTACTTGTTGTACACCATTTCTCACTCACATGCCAACAGAAGCTGTAGATTCACTATAAAAAAATGCTTGAGAATGTGAAAAATAAGATCTGAAATGAGAGCTAATACAATTTTTCTCTAGCAGCATGTAGGCACTTCTCTCTGTGATAGAACATTATACCACAAACTGGCTGCTGCTGTGATTTTCTCTATATCTCATATTGTTGGGACTGGATGAACACAAGTGCTGCCAAATTAAAATCCTAACACTATGAAACGCTGTCCAGGGTGTTAAGTAAATAATTTAATGAAGAGAAGCCTGGTGTTTGTAAGAGGTGTAGGAAGTAGCTGGTCACCAAAAAATCAAATGGGCAGAACTTGATAAAATACTGCAAGTTGGGTAGGCGGTAGTAGCTGGTGTGGCTGTATTCTCAAACTAGGCAAATGCAGGCTGTGACACGTCAACTATCTTTTGTTGTAGGCTAAAGTAAATTTAATTGTCCTCTAATGCTGTGGGTCAAGAACATGACAACATACTGCTACCAAGGCTAAACTATCCAACCTGTTAAGTGGTAGTAATTTGCTCAGGAACCCATGTCCACCTCAAGACTTGGACAAAATTTGCATCTCCAGGTAGTGCACCACAGGCTGTGTCACTCATGGTTAGAGTCTCCACTTCTTTCTCTAATGACAAGCCTCTCATGAGAAGTTTCTCATTAGAAAGCTTGACATTTGGAAATATTAGAGTTTGTTTTTCCATATTTAAGAGGTCACAGAAACAGGAATGGGGAGGGTACGGTATTTACATTTCCTGATCTGTGTAAGTATTTTGTTCCTGACACAAGAAACACTGAATCTCATTACCAAACTGGAAGATACTTTGGGGGAAATAATGCCCTTTAGAAATCTGTCAGAAAACCTTATGAAAACAAACAAACAAACAAAAAATATTTTGTAAACCAACTGTGGTGCTAATTGGTGCTCTGTTTACTGCACATCTAAGTATATCTTTGCTTATGAATAATATATTTTGCTAAGCAAGATGTAGCCTCTGATACTTGAGGGATGGTAAGGCACTTTAGCTTCAGTAATCTCTGATTAACAGGAAACAAGATTAAATCACTTATTATTGAACAGCATCTTACACTTGTGAACCCAATAAGCAAAAAGTGTGATATGGAAGCACTTATAAATAATTTTTTGGGCTTCAAAAAGCACTAAAAATGTGGACAGTTTCAGGAATATATGAAGAGCTGTGAGGTGTTTTTGTCTTTTGGCTTGTTTTCTGAAAAGAAGAAAAATTCTCTTAATTCACTACATTCAGCAGATCAGGAAAGTAGGTGAGAACAAGCAAGAAGTTCTGCGTTCAGGTCAGGCAAAATTTCACTTACCTGAAACTCTTGTACCATTACTTCCAGACCACTAGGCAAACCTGTCCTAGAAACTTCCACTCCTTCAGTAGAAGAAAATTAAATCCTGCCAATAGAGAAGGTGGGCCTAAGACTTTTCTGTTGAAGACCTCATAAGAAAATCTTCTCATTATGACTCCAAATGGAGGAAAAAATATACAGCTTATCCATGAATATCACACCCTCCCGATACCTCCCTGTTCCCCCCCCCCGAAGTCTGTGGTGCTTGATATTTTATAGTTAAGCAGTCCTATTAGAAATGATGAATGGTGTTCGTTCTTACCTGCATGCTCTTGGTCCTGCAGCTTATCCCCACTTGTGGATAGACTGTAAGATAAAAAAACATTAAAAAAGACAAAGAAATTAAGTCCCCCAAAAGAACAGCTGCTCTTTCTTGAGAAGAGGTGAGGTCAGGAAGGCACAGGTGCAGCACAGGCACGGACATGCTGTGTGGGGATGCCTTGTAGAAAAACAGTGCCACAGGCTCATCTTGTTTCCTGCCTGTGAACATCACCTACTTTCCCCTCAAAATATATCAGCTTCTGTTAAGTGTTGAGGCTCAAATTTTGAGTTTATGCTTAAGACAAAGACCATGAAATTTTAACATTCTGCATGAATAAAGTCTGTCACTTCTGAGCTTAAATTTTACTAAACATCTAATTAAATCAGCTTATCCAGTGCAGGAGTGAGAAGAATGAAAGCAAAAGCCTTTTCAGTGCACCACGTAAGAAGCAGCTGCATGATAGCTCTCAGCTGATCCGTGTTTGCATGTTGGTGACATGGTCATTATTAATGACACCAGTAATAACAGCCAGCCCTGCAGTGCATGAGTTTGTCTGACTTGGCCTTACTCAATTCAAAATGCTGCTACAACTGCTACATAACATTACTGATATTTTTCTGCTCCTTGCCACGCTTCCAAATGTCATTCCTAAGCCTGCATAGGTTGGGGTTTTTTTTCTTCTCTGGTACAACCCTGCCTCTAACTAAATCACTTAATCTGCTTTTGTTTAAGCAGTGAATGCATGAAGTCATGCTGAAAAGTTCATGGGAAATACCCATCTTTGAGACTTTATTTTTATCCTGAGGAAAACCAAAAAGTTAAAAAAGTAGAATTTCGGTGAACAGAATACATTCCAGTTTAAGTGAGTTCAATGTTAAACTATATTTCCCCATAGTAGCACATTGCCTCAGAGTTGTAGGTATGTGTAACCACAGTTTACACCATAAATCATGTTCATGCATCAGGATACATCTCCCTTGGGGCACACAGCATTGTGAAATTCCCATGATGTAGTGGATAGCTTGATCAGAAAGTTATCCAGACACATGATGGGAAATGCTTGTCACTAGTACAAGCACACTGGTACAAAAAAAAAAAAAACCCTCTGACATTATCCTCAGTCACCATGGGATGCTGAGAATCTTCAGAACACTTTTTTTCTTGTCTTACCAAGCAGTGTCATAGGAAAAGATTGGTCTACCACTTGCAACAGTGTCCGTACCCTGATCAGTGTAAAATCATGCTCTTTTTCTTTTCAGTACCACTACAACAGAAATTTTAAAGTCTTCTGCAATGACTAGTGCTGGGATGTATTGTTCCCTATCAGCTCCCATATCCTTCAGAAATTAACCTTTTCCCACATGTTCAGATGTGTTTGCAACCAGAAATGAGTTGGTATGCTGCCACTGACATAGCTGTCCAGCTGCTACCCCTCAGACCGTGAAAACCGCTCCAGCAAACCAGTAAGACAGTGTTCTCACAGCCATCCTGAGATGGTGAGAAGGGGTGGGGAGCAGGAGGTGAATATGATGAGAGAGAAACCAGCCTGTGTCAAAGACATTCAGAGAGAAAAATGGATTAAGCCCCACAGCTGGTGGGGTATCAGTGGTTGGATATCAGTGGTTCAGTATCAATGGGCATGGCATTGAAAGGGAATACCTATTACATGCTGGTTTAGTTAATGAATTTGAGAGGCTTTTTATCTGACCCTGAGTGTGTTGGTTTATGGAAGACAGCTCACCAGCCACTGATATCTCCACGTAGCTTTGCTAAGAAGCATGGTCTGCATCACCTAGGACACTGCCACCACGTCCTGAGAAAAAAAAAAACATCCACCAAGGTGAACTGCAGCTAAGAGAAGTGGTTTTATACTCTCCTGTCTTGAAAAACTAAAGGAGCAACATCTAGGTCTACTGTAGTCACGTACAACAGCCCAGATGCAGCAGCAGAGACAAAAGATTTTGTGAAGTCAACTACCAATGACTGGGATGGGGAAAAAAATTGCTTTCCTACCCCTTTTGTGAATGTTCTCAGGACAAACAAACCAGGATATTTGACATCCTTTGAAATCACTTAGGTTTCTAGTTGTAGTTAGTCTTTTGTCATTGGGTTAGCACACAGATTTCTTTTCTATTATTACTGTTTATGAGACCTTGAGACTACTAAAAACCATGAGTAAAAAAACTGAAAGAACAAGTGAGCAATCTCCTTTACAGAAAGGATGGGATATACAGCATGAACTGTGTTTCTGAGTCCTTTGGCAGAGAGAGTCCAGAGTATACTTGCTGCGGCCTCTCAAAGTCCTTCCAGTCAGAGCACTGCAGTTACACAAGAACGGTGAGAAAATATCTGTCACTGCTTTTGGTCAAAGAGAAGAACTGCAAGGAAATGGAGCCTCCCATCTTCCATTGAAGTTGCCAGAAGAAATGCCTGGGCAGCAGCAGGAGGTCAAAGAAAGGACAGTAGAGTTATAGGGAAGTAAAAGGGGAGAGTGAGGCAGAAGGGTCATTTTTTCATGTTAAGATGACTTACAGTGGAGGAGATACAGTGACACACCTTCTCAGGGTTAGAAATTGAAGTTTAGAACTAGTTTAATTGAAATTAGCTCATTCCCCAGTTGAGTAATCCACCGACCTGATTCTCCATAGCCCAATGTCTTGCACAGCCATTTACAGCAGGGCATAATGAGGGCAAGATGCTACAATGGGACTGAACTGTAAATGACACAACATGAAGGGCAATAAGGAGTTTGGCCCCAGATGTGGAAAGTGCAGAGGTAACTTCTATTACATTTAATTAGTGCTATCACCATTAATTTCCTGTGCATAGACAGCAGAAGACATCCTTTTGATTTCAAATTAATTAACACATAATGATTAATCTGATAGGGTACATCTTTTCAGACAAGAGTGTCCTCTTGATCACAGTTTGGGTGCCAGCACCACTCATCATCTGTGTGTTTTAATTTCTAACTGCTCTCCAGAAGCAAATTTAGCTCTGCAAATCTGTTGATGGAATGAATGACTGGCTGGTTTCCATGTTCTGTGTGTTTTGTTCATTTGATAACACACTGAGAACATCTTGGAAATCTCTTTTTTTTTTTTTTTTTTTTCCCTCTCCCCCTCCCCTCCAAGGAGCTTTCAAGGTAGAAACTGAGGACTCTGCATCAGTGAGAAATTTATACCAGCTTTTTACTACAGAATGCAAGGAACAAAAAGTTTCTAAAAATTGAAAAACAGATAAACAGTTTATGGCAGGTTACCAGACAGATTTATCTCACTTTGGTTGCCAGCATTTAACAGAACCATTCTTCTTGCCACCAACTACAGTAAAGTGTGTTTGTTTCACTGAAACAGGATCTTGAACTTCATCAGCTTTGCACCATATTCCTCACACTGTATGATACCTACTGCATAGTGCTGTTAATATTACCTTTCCTTTCCATTTGTCAAGTGATTACTCAATCACACTTGGTTAATATTTATCCACTTTCTTTAGACATTTACAAATGCAAACATCTTCATATCCATGTGCAGCAATACCTGAGTAGACAGCCAACATTTAACTAATATTGAGAAATATGCAATTAAACTTGTAGTTAAACAGACATGAATTAGGAGGTAGCAGCAAATCTCATCTACTTTGAATCTGGAAAACCTTTAAATTCCCAGACATTCCATATCCATATAGAAAACTGAGCATATTTATGGTGACTGGGCTGTTGCGGCATGACAGCAGAACACTATGTATGCTTTTGCAACTTTGCAATGAATAGGGGAAAAAAATGTTTTTTTCATAGCCCATAGTTAGACTGACAAGTTTTTCTATTATCAACTCCACGAGGTCATACATATATAGTTTCTGAATCAATTGCTGCATTTAGGTAACCTAAAAAAAGAAAAAGAAAGAAAAGAATGGGAGGAAAATAACGAAGAACATCCTTCATATTATTATTGTGGAGTCATTTATATTATACAGTTGTGTTCTGCATTCTGGCTCAGCTATGATTTTGATGGCATTTCCATCAGGGACAAAGTTCATGGTACCTATTTGCCCATCTCTGCTTTAGTAAACAAGTTGCTGTTTACTGGGACAAACCACTGCTTGAAGACTGAGGACTCTTGTTTTCTCTCAATACTCTTATCTTACTCAAAAGGAAAAGCAGATGACAAAAACCTCTTCAGTCTTCAACTTCAGGACTTGACTCTTGGCAGATAAATGAAGTTGAGGTCTTCTTCCCCTGCCCATCAATATTTGAGTTGTTAAGCACACTGGAATCAAAGCTGCTGTATGAAGATGACTAATTTATTTTGTCTCTTCAGCATACCTGCTATTTGCATTGAAAGAAATGAAGGACACTCGATTTGATATTCAAAGCATCCCTGGAACTCCCATGTGAAAACTCACAGGTAATGAAGCTTTTCTGGAAGGGTACTGGGTAGTGAAAGGCCTTCTCACATGCTGGTAAGTATACATTTGGGTAGGGTCCTGTCTGTGTGAAGCCTTTGGTAAAATTCCTGTTCAGAGGCCACAATATCAACTTGTTCTGCTCTTTCCAAAGAAGGAGTCCTAGGACTGGTTGAGACAATCAGTGTTGCTCACTGTGAATAACTGGTTTGGAAGCTGAAGGTATCATGCTGCATTTTAATCCCAATGGGAGTTCACTCTTAATTGAGACGAAACATTACAAATAATACTAAATAACAATAGCTAGAGATGTTCCCATTCCAAACAGCATGAGACTGTGCTGAAGAGGGAGAGAAAGAGTTGGTGGTTTTATGCCTCCTGGATACACACGGGAACGTGAATTAATTCAGTGCACAGATTGTCACAAGCAAGGAAGCAAACCAACAACAATGAAAGCAGTAACAACAGCAGTAATATTGCAGCACACTCAGTTTGAGTCTGGTCCTGTTGCTAAAAAATACACCCTGGCTGGTCAAAAGAGGCAAATTGTGAAGTTATGAAAAAAATCAAAGTTCTTTCAATCTGGAGTTAATCTCTTTTAACTGGAATTAACATCTCTTAACCGGAATTAAATCCAGAAATTAAAAAAAACCAAAACCACAGGACACATATATAATTATTATTTCCCACATAATATCTTACAAATCAGAAGAGAAATAAATAAAAGGCTTTCTAAAATGTGTAACCACCACAATAGTAATTAAAAAAAAAATATAAGTTCCAACCTGTGTGGCTTGATCCAGCTGTTAATATAACGGAATAGTTGAAGTGGTGCATCTGTGCATCTGCTCTGTCACAGACCCAAAGTCTGAAAAACTGGAGGACAGTGTTCTTGGCTTGCCTTTCAACCCTTATTATTTTTTTTTGTCAAAAAAAAAAAAAAAGAAAAAAAAAAAAAAAAAAAAGATACCAAGAAGGGAAGGCTGTTTGCCAAGAAGTGGTGTTTAAGTTGACAGTTGGACGGATGACTGTTTGCTTAGCCTCTAGGCAAAGGGAAAGCAAAAATCAGGACTAGTCTAGCTTTTAACAATGGGAACTCTAGAAAAACACAAGATGGGAAAGAGAGGGTGGAGGAGTAAGGGCAGCAATAACTGAAAAAAATGGGAGGAAAAAAGAAAAAAAAAAGCAGAAGTTGCTTTGGTTGCTTCCATTTCCAAGAAATATATTGCTGTCCCTTTAACTCCGTATGCCTCTTTGGCACATGCACCAGGGGAAGGATTACACTTTACTAAGGAAGTAATGCAAACTTGTCTTCATTTGGTTACCATGGATATGGCACTATGTGAGACAAAGCCTTCCATTTGCATTGCAAACAGCTAGGAGCAGTGAAGGACACCCAGTTTGATATGCTGGCCACAGAGTGTCCCAGGTTCTTCTCCCTGACTGATCACAAGTGAAACAACCACCAGATTTGGGGCTGTGCTTGGTACCAGGATAACACGGGTAAGGCATGTTGCATTTCTGGTGCAGAAGGAAGAAGCAGAATCATGCACATCTGCAGATCAAATGGCATTTCTTGTGCTACCCAGTGTGAAACAGTTAATGGATAGGTATAGTGATCACTTAGATTCCCAGCTTTCCCCCCTGAGGTACTAGAGTTGAATCAATATGTTGGTAATCCAGAATAAGTGATTTCCACGTACACTGGAATGGAATAGAAAGCAGCCAAGTCTTATGATTGATGGGCTTACAAGCAACAGTTTTTAACTAGCTGAGTGTCCTCTTCATTCTGAAGTACTGTATAGAGTGCCTTAATTTTACACAAAATCCAGTTAAATGAGCAAAATGAACAATCCCCTAAACTGACTTAGTGGGAACCAGCAGAATACAGTTAATAGTGAAGAGGGAAATGGTCTTGTTTCCCTAAAACAAATTGCAGATGATTGTTTGCCTATTAGATTGCTAGATTGTCAGTAATTCTTTTTTATTGCTTTGAGCTCTGCCAGATATACAGGCACACACCACTTTTATTTCAACTGACATGGAATACAGACAATACGACCATGCTTCTATGGATAGAAATGACCAAATTGCCATCAGTTTGAGAGAAAAAAGAACTGGATCCCAAACTGTTAGCCTACATCCATGAATCAAGGGGTTTCTTTCCCAGGCATTTTAGGCATGGATTAACTAGAGCAGTAGATCAGACATTTGGCAAAAAAAAAATATTTCCTCCCTTAGCACTGGACTAGGCACATCTCTGATGAGGCCAGGGCATATATATCATTCCAGGATATTCTTCTTGGCTCCCAGCTTCAGAAGAGTTGCCCACAGCTGGTGACAGGGGACTACTACCATCTAAGTAGCTCTTCTTTGATAAGGAGGATGCAGCCAGACCTCTCTCTGTCCTTACACCACCATTCTGTATGTGTATGTGGGATAAATAGGATCACCAAACCTTTAGTTGCTCACCAAAGGGTACACAGAACAGTAGCTCTGCACCAATATAATCCCATTCACATCAGTGGTTTTCTTTCCTGCAGGTGTCTGAGTGAAAGAAGAATCAACCCCAGATGTGTTTGCCTTTTCCCTTTCTTCTAAAGCAAGCAGCTGCTACCATGCCTAGCCCTGAATGTTTTTTTTTAACACTGCTCATGGAGAGCTCAAGTCCACTGCTGTTGTTTCCCTGAGCAAACACTGTGAGTAAAGAACAGAATGCTGTGCAAAAGGGTTAAGTTGCCTCTTTGCTCTGGTGTCCCATCACAGCACATTCCTTGAACTCCCACTCAAACCCTTTAGTGGCACAGTAATATATGCCCTTGAGATCACTTTTATTGGTACACAGCAGCATCACCAGATTATGTTCTTCACATGCCCTGAGGATTAGTTCAGGTGTTTCCAGAAGCCCTAATGTTAACTATCAACAGGACTTCCAGTGAATATGCTGCTGAGGAGAGGAACAGGGAAGGGGTCAAGTGTTAAACAAAGTAATACTGCCCCAGCATCATGGCACTTTTGCAAGGACCACTGGACTTTATATACACACATTTCAGTCTTTTCCTATTCTTCTGGAGCACCTGCCAATGGAATAAAGACCTGGATCTCCTCTTTCCTCCTCCCTTTCTGCACCAGCCCATGAAGCAGGTCAAGAAGGAAGAGGGAAGAGGGTGGGACTTGAAATGCAAGCAAATACCTGTCTGGACTGGCAGCTGTCTCTGCATGCCTCCGACAGTTCTCCAGGGTTTCAAGTCCTCAAGTCCTTCAAGTCCTCAAGTCTTCAAGTCCTCAGCCTCCCCTTGCAGCAGTGGGTTGAGGATGTGTTTCCCATGGGCTGCTCTTAGTGCTCTTTCAGATGTACCCTGCAGCAGCAACAGGAAAGAATAGAAAATGCCAGTGCCATCCTGTCTTGTCAGGCCAAAGCAAACATAAATCCTGAACATAAGTATGTCTCCTTGAAAACTGATCTTATAATTTAATTTACTTTTAGTCCCATCCTCCTTCCCTGTAGGTTTCTTTCCTTCCTCTGAAGCAAAATTGATTAGGAAACAGTTTCCTTCAAATTTCTTTAAACTTTAGTACACTGACCAGTAAAGATGTAGTGGACAGGCAGGATGGTAAATCTCCTGAATGTCAAAATGACTTGGAGTGAATAATCTATGAAAAATGCTGGTTTCTTTAATGTCTGAAAATAAGTTTGAGCTCAGTCCTCCAATTAATAAATAGGTCTGTTCCCTCTGTGTGACCAGTTGTCTGTTTAATTTGGTGAAAACATTTAGTTGCTTTAATTCTATTAATCCTGCACAACCACAAGAGGGATGGGAAAAACAGCATTCCCTGCCTCCTCACATGACCACAAATTCTATATAGTAAAGCTGAATCTATAAACACCAGGTATCCTGCTATTTTCTCTGTATTCAAGGGAGTTACAGGCAGATATTCCAGAAGAGGTAAATGGCCTGCTATTTTTATTTTTAGCATTATGAGAGCCAGCAATAACTCACCCTGACTCTTATGGACAAGGCTAAATTTGCAGAACTGAAATTTAGAACACTGCTTTTTTTTTCTTTCTTGACAAAACTAGGATCTTGAAGCAATAAAGGACACAGCAATAGTTAAGTGTACTGGTCCTTGCAATGTCATTCTTTCAGGGCTCATTTCAAAGTATAGCATCAGCGCAAACTATTTTTACATTTGTTGCTATTTATAGCAATACAGTTCAAGGGAAATCTGGTTCTCACCAACCTTTATATCCTTACCCCACCCTTACATATGAGCTCAGAGCTCTTCTTTGATGGGAAGAGTTCAAAAAGCCAGTACTGATTATGCGATGGATACGCAATTCGCTAACATCTCACTAACGTCCTAACACAGAGACACAAACCCTGATTCTGCTTGCTTGCAGACAGTCATATACAATTTTGCCATGATTCTGGAACTGATTTGGATAGCTTTAGGCTGGTTCACGAGCAGCCTGGCTGGCTTCAAAAAGATGCCAGCATGCCTGGTATATGTCAGCATATAAGGGAAGAAATCAGACGAGGCTGACGTACTCTCTCAGATTAGAGGTACTACAAATTCACCAGAATTCCTCTGACAAGTTTTTAACCATAATTACTCCCTTCATTCTCCCAGCAGTACAAGGTTTCAAATGATTTTTATTTCATATGGAAGCAGACAGGTTTTGCCCAAAATTACTGCTGATTTAACTGACAGTCATTTCAGGTCTAGTTCTGAGAATATAGAATTCAATTGAAATTTACCCACTGAGAATTTTGTTCAAGGCTTCATCCACATCAGACTTGGCCAGCACCACCATTAATTTCCTCCATCTGTGAACCGGGCTAGGAAACCCTGAGAGCAAACATTTTACTTTTCTCTGTTGATAGGAGCATGCTTTCTGTACTGAGGGCAGGCGGGGGAGGACTGTAACTATATGTAATATTTTGTGTTGTAGGCCCTTAGCCAAACAGAGATGTCATTGAAACAATTCCTAATCCTGTCTCTATATCTAAGAAAACAAATAGTATAGCTAATAAATCAGTAACTTAATCTGACTTCATACGAACTAATAGAACTACACGGCTCAATGGCTTAGTACTGTCATTAGACACTGTATATTTATCCACCCAGTGACATAAACCTCAAGCTTTAGCTGCTGATAATGGCATTGTCCCATGCACATGGAGTAATATAGCCCAGGACAGAGTTGCTGCATTAGACACACCTTCTCTTTTTATTAGATGTGTTTGATACAGTGAAACAGCAGAAAAGGAATTTTGTCCTCCAAAGATACCTCCCTTGGCATCACCCTTCTGCCAGCAGTGCTTGTCTGGGCTAGGCTTACAAATGCAACATCAATCAAGAATAAGGACAAGAAAACAAGGCTTACCTGGGCCAGCACTAGCACTGCAAAGCATGTTCCGATGCTTCTTCAGAAGCCAGAAGAGGTACGGGTGAAACTCTCCAGCAGCTCTACCACCTCAGCTCTGAAAATCTCTCACAGCTTTCCCCTTCCTAAAAGAGAGAGGGCAAACATTTGCCTAACCTGGGCTGATATTTTCATAATCCCCACCCATTTGCTCCAAAAAGAAACCTGTTTTTCAAATACACTTTGTCCACTCTGTGTCACATAAGTGTTTTCAAAAATAGATGTATTCAGGAAGTTTTGTATTGTTGAACTTTTTCTTAAAGTGGCATGGCAAGTTGACACAGTGCAGATTTTAGGGCCAGTGAGACCGGTTGTGAGGGCTTCTGCCCTGTTGATACCAGCACAGATTCATATGTGAGTTCAAAACTCTCTGGGCAATCCTGTGAGGTGAGGCAGACACTGGCTAGGAAGAGGTCCCAATGATGTCCAAAACTGGACTGCCTTAACATGGTCAGTCCACACCATCTTCTATAGGTGTGAAGGTCCAAATGTCTGCAAGAAGCCAGCCTACCCAATTGCCAGTCGGGTGCCTGGGGAGCATGGCAACGTCAGAGTTCACCAGAACAATAAAAATTCCCGGTGCCTTCATGACACATGGAAATGGCACAAAGCACTCTCAAACATCAATCCCAAGAACAAACAAGACTTTTAAAACAAACAGGCGAGATAACAAAAACAAACTCAGCACTTGAAAACTAATGAAAATAACAACACAGCCAAAGCCTCCAAAGCTGCTCTCATCAGACTTGAAAAAAAATAAATAAACAGCCTGACAAACAACAAATCCAACCTTGTAAAGCTATTCTCAGCAGCACAATATTCCCAAACACACAACTGCTGCAAGGTGTGTCATTTCAGCTGGGGGCAAGGACGCTTTTGATAGCTCCAGTACACCAGAGGTATTGAGCAGACCAGATAGAAAGGATGTCACCCAGGGCAAAACTCATATCCACAGCCTGGATCAGCATCTGACTTCCACTAAGTATTCTGGACAAGTAATTTGACTTCTCTGTTTCTGCACTGCACCTTTTATAAAAAAAAAAGTTTCTAGCAACCTGGAACATAGAATCATAGAATCATTTTGGTTGGAAGAGACCTTTAAGATTATCAAATCCAACTGCTAACCCAACACTGCCAGGTCACCACTAAACCACGTCTCTCAGCAACATCTATGGCTTTTAAATCCCTCCACAGTTGGGGACTCCACCACTTCCCCGGGGCAGACTGTATATTAAGGTATGTATACCAATTTACACTTTGATATTATATATCCCCTAGGGTTATCTAAAGTCAGTCCTCACTGGTGATGAAACATCTCTACAAGCACATGCTACAAACTTGGAAAACAACACTCATGAGGGAAAGGATGCCCTCAGGCAGCCCTTTAACCAGGAATCCTGACCAGAAAAGGCATCATAATGTTTCCCTCCATGTATACTTGAAAGCTCCAAGTTCATACTGGATGGGTTTCATGAAATAGCCAGATCATGAAATTGTCATCAAGGAGGTTAACTAAACTAATACTGAGAAAGGAAAAAAAATAAGATCAAAGAAAAAACTAAGGATCCTATCTGGAGCTCCGTAAGAGGTCCTGGAGGTGAGCTACTTACCATTCATGAATACGCTTCACACATAATTTCATGAAGTGCAATTTATCCTTCCCCCTTTCTTCCTCCCAGTCTTCTCCTACATTTCCCAGCTTCCCAGCTCATCAGTGAGGAAGTCCAAAACACAAACCACTTGTTTCATGTGTAACTTCAGTCCATTTGCCATCTCTCCTCACTCATGCTTGGGGATAGATGTATAAAACTGGAAATAATACAAGCGCAACAGAGCTGCACTAAGCTTCATCAGACTCCAGCTGCACAGTGCTAACTGGTTGGCTTTATTGTGTGGCACTTTACCAGTGATAAGCAAGTTTAACAGCACTAGTTGATGTTGCTGCAATCTCTGCCCAGCAGATCCTGCAGGGATGTCTCTAAACACCAAGTTTTGTTGTACAATGTTCATATAGCAAACTCACCCTCACAAAATTACGTTATTTTCCCTAGTGAGATCCCAGCCTCTTTAAGAGGGAAAATGTCACCCAGCCCAGGTTATCAATTTATGTATACTTGTCCTCCCTTTAGTTTCAGAGCATTCAGTGAACCATCGTACTAAGGAGGTGAAGTGAGAAAAATCAGATTAAAGAGGTCAACAGAAATAAACCAGGTTCTTTTTCACAGCTTTTTAACCATCAGACACCGTATCCCAGTGTCTTTGCAGCAGCTTGCGGCATGATGCTATTTATCGTTACCATGAACATAATTAAAAAAAAAAAAACAAACATCCTTTTTGATGATTTTTGTCAGGACTCAGAAACTGTGTTTAAAAAACATCTCACAGTCCAGTATGTAACATCTGGGTGAAATGGCATTCTCGGTTTTCTCATAAATAAAATATTTTGGGTCTGTTTAGATTTCTCATCTTTCCACCATTCTTATTTGATATTGTACCCTTTTTTTCCCAAAAGCATCAACTGAAAGTTTACAAAGTCTTTCAAACCCACTCCTATTTTAGTGATATCAGATCTACTAATTTGACTGTTATAATGAAATTTGAACATAAGTATTTTAATAAGCTCCATTTCTATGTAAAAAAAGCTTTCAGACTAGAAAGAAATAAATTGTTGTGATGGAAAATGCTATAATGGCACATTTTGAATAAGTCCACAAGAAAGACTATCCTAAATAGCCAGATCAAGAGCTGGTCAAGATGAACTATTTCTATAAAATGTTCTTGGTTTAGCAGATAAAATTATTTTTATGAGAAAAATGTCAAAACATGTTCTAACCAGCTTTATCTCTAATTCTTTTCCCTGCTCCACCCTCAATCTCAGATTACTTTGTCATATCCTGTTAAAAGACATGTCTATCTTTCAGGAACAACTGTGATAAATTTTGATGATGAATATGATTGCCAAGCGGTGATAAGCTGGCTTCTCAGGTTTGCAGGCAAATGTTCTGCATCTGGTGGGAAACCACAGTGCTCTCCTTCTCTCCATGTAGTTCTTTCTATAAAAAAACCCCTTGGCTGGAACTTCATAGTCGATATACTTTGTTGTGGCCCTTGTTAGAGGATGAAAGGCACATACTTGACATCTCAGCTCCATATGAGCCACAATAGGGAACTATATCAAAAAACAGGTATTAGAATATTGCTCATTAATTACTACAGGGATTCAGTCTCACCCACTGCAAAGGATGGGGGATTACACCAGTAAATCTGAGGTTATATTTTTGGTAGATAGAATGGATTTGCACAAACATACATATGGGCAAATTTTCCCCCATATCTCAGTGCGACTCCAGTGAATCCAGAGCAACTGGCAAGAGTTTAGGCTCAGAATGTACTCAGAATTGAGCACAGCTTCCACTGTTTTGCTGATAAAGACAGACTTACATTTGAAATTAAGTAATGTGGACTTGGCCCTTCAGCAGTAGATTTTCTGACAACTTTTCTGCAATAATATTTATTTTTTCCTTTCCCATCCCCTTGAAAAAAAATAAAAAACCAACAAGTTTAACAGCTCGGTTTCTTCCTCAGAGACTTAAAGCCACAGATGCCTTCTGTACAAATAAAATCTAAAAATTTGGTTGATGACCTGTGACACCAAAGTGAAACCATTCCTCTCAGAGTTATTTCTAGAATACCAGGCAAAAAAGAGAACATTTTCCAACAGGACAGTCATTAATAAGGAGCTATCTGCATGTGTCCATGTGTCTGCTTTTCTATGGGTGCATATGGGGAGTGTACAAAATTAGAAGAAAGTGCTGAAAATGTATTTTTCCAGCATTCTCTGTGAAGCTCGCTAGAAACATGACAAAGAAGAAATCTGGATGGGGAAAAAAATTATGTGTATTCTCCTGCAATCCATGGCACAAAGAACTCCTTCTGAGCTCTTGCCATATCTTTTCAGACCCTTTTTTGTCATACAGGAGACTGCCAAGTCAGAGTTCTGAAGACAATTTGGGAAAACAGCATATAAATGACAGGGGCTGCCCTGTCCTGTGACTGTACTCTCCCTAGGGATGTCTGGTTGGAAAGTTTCTGCAGAACTTTCTTTCCCCAGGGAAACAAGTAGTTATGTTGAAATTCTTATGAGAATGAAGCTTTCACAAGCTGGGACTTTTTTTTTTCTTTTTAAATGTGGTTTATTTGTCTGTTTTTCTTTTGAACTGCTTATAAACAAGCACATATAGAAACACACTCCAGTGTTTCCACACCCCTTTTCTCTACTACCCATGTTATAACTGGCAAACATTGGTCAGCAACTACAGAAAGTGGGTAAAACCCCTTTTGTTTTTTTCTTGATTACATTCAGATCTTTGTCAATAACAAAACTGTGCAGACATCGGCATAGAAAATAGTAAGCTGGTGTCTAGAAAATATTACTGTGATTTTCTGTAACATTTTCAAAACTGCCAAAATCTAGGAAATCTATATGGCCGTAATTTTCTATTTCTCTGTGCCTGAATACAGACTAATGCCACTGTCTATGCAAAGTTTCTTGTTTGCTATCATTCACTAAGTGCCTTTTATAGGAGGAGACAGAAAATTACATATTTTATAAAAATGATTCAAATCATAAACCTTTTGGATCCCATAGAAAGATTAGACTCTATTAGTAAGTGCATAATGAGAATCTTCTTCCAAATCAAATCCATCTTCTGTACAGAAAGGAGTAAAATGATCCCTTGATCTAATTTTGTCCTTTCTAGGAGTCTGCTCATTACTTTTAAGGAGAGGGTGCTGCGGGAATGGGTGCCATAGTCAAAATGCTTCATATAAGAACAAATATTTGGGGGTCACTATATTTTCTTTAGTATTCCAGAATTTGTTAATCCTCCCTAATATTCCTTAGGCCTATACCTTTTTGCTACTGAAGACAGCTGACAATCTTCTAACATACAGCATCTTTGAAATATTCAAGTTCCTCTTAGAAGATCACTGCAAAAAATACACTGGGAAAGCAGGACAACAACATTTGGACAAGAATGTTTATGAAAAGACCTGGACAATATTTGATTAATTGAACAAACCTGCAAATTTCCACCAGCAGAGGTCATTTTTATTCTAGAATGAGTTAAGGATCTCAAAAATCTGTCTTTTTATCTAACAGAATATCTTAAAAACAGCCCCAATGCCAGAAGTATTCTTCATCAAAGTAATCTAGGGCAGGATATAAAGAATGCTAAAAAGCTTAAGCAAATGCTCTTCTTTTGATCAAACAAATTCAGTCTGCGCTGTGAAATATCAACAAACCTTTGCTTTCACATTTCTTGTGCATATGGGATTGGTCAGATTAACCAACCCCAATGGCTTAAATACTTTTCCTGAGCAATTATATTTCACTGGGAAAAACTTGCTTATGCAAGACTAAAACTTCATATAAGTCTGAGTAAAAATGTGGTGGGCAAATGGGAGCCATCTGTTTTCTCCTTTTTCTTTCTCATGTCTACCAGCATCACCTGTGACTCCCTTTGCAGAAGGCCAGATCCCACCCTCACATACACTGCCTTGGTGGCACAGCTATTGTTGAGGGGTGTCTCTTACAAATGGATTGTGTTCACAAGGACATATGCATGCATACCACTCACCCAAAGATCAAACTATGTGCTTATACGTGCTGACATTTGAGTTTTAAGAAGGGTGTGCATTTGAGGTTTTTAGCATGAGCAAAGGTAAGAGCTGTCAGTTAGAAAGGGAAACTGGAATTTAAAAAAAAAACCAAAAGCTAAAAATTAAGACATACCTCTTAGGCACAGCTATGGCATGAACTTGAGAGAACATTTAACTGTTTTACTGTAACAAACTAAACATAGAGATACAGTGAAATGGGAAATCTGATAAACATGCGGATAGGTTATATCCTAGAGTGCTGAGAGAACTGGCATGGGTGCTCACCAGGCCACTGTCCATCATTTATCTGCAGTCTTGGTTGACTGAGGAGGTACCAGCAGATTGGAAGTCCACCAACATAACACTCATATATAAGAAAGGATGAGAGGATGATCCAGGGAACTACAGGCCTGCCAGCTTGACTTCAGTACCAGGGAAGTTGATGGAGCAGATCATCCTGGTTTCTATCACAGCACATGCAGGACAACCAGGTGATCAGGACCAGACAGCATGGGTTTATGAAGGGCAAGTCCTGTTTAACAAACCTGAACTCCTTCTATGACAGGGTGACCCGCTTGTTGGATGAAGGCAAGGCTGTGGATGTTGTCTATCTTGACTTTAGTAAGGTGTTTGATACCGTTTCCCACAGCATTCTATTAGAGAAATTGACTGCTCTTGGCTTGGATGGGCATACTGGTTAGAAAAACTGGTTAGATGGATGAGTCTAAAGAGTTGTGGTCAATGGAGTTAAATCCAGTTGGCTGCCAGTCACGAGTGGTGTCCCCCAGGGCTCAGTGCTGGGGCCACTCCTGTTTAACATCTTCATCAATGACTTGGATGAGGGGATAGAGTGCACCCTTGGTAAGTTTGCAGATGACACCAAGCTGGGTGGCAGTGCCAATCTGCTTGAGGGTAGGGAAGTTCTACAAAGGGATCTAGATAGGCTGGATCGCTGGGCCAAGGCCAATTTCATGAGTTTCAACAAGGCCAAATGCCGGGTCCTGCACTTGGGTCACAACAACCCCCAGCAGCACTACAGGCTTGGGGAGGAGTGGCTGGAGAGCTGCCAGGCAGAGAAGGACCTGGGGGTGTTGATTGACAGTCAGCTGAACATGAGCCAGCAGTGTGCCCAGGTGGCCAAGAAGGCCAGTGGCATCCTGGCCTGGATCAGGAACAGTGTGGCCAGCAGGAGCAGGGAGGGGATCATTCCTCTGTACTTGGCTTTGGTGAGGCCACACCTCAAATACTGTGTCCAGTTTTGGGCCCCTTTCTCCATGAAGGACATTGAGGTGCTGGAGAGGGTACAGAGTGGGGCTACAAAGCTAGTCAAGGGTTTGGAGCATGTCTCTTATGAGGAAAGGCTGAAGGATCTGGGACTGTTTAGCATTGAGAAAAGAAGGTTGAGGGGAGACCTTATTACTCTCTACAGCTACCTGAAGGGAAGCTGTAGCAAGGCAGGAGTTGGTCTGTTCTCCCTGGTGACAAGTGACAGAACAAGAGGAAATGGCCTGAAGTTGAACCAGGGGAGGTTCAGGCTGGACATTAGGAATCATTTCTTTACAGAAAGGGTTGTCAGGCATTGGAATAGCCTGCCCAGGGAGGTGGTGGAGTCACCATCTTTGGAGGTGTTTAATAGGTGGTTAGATGTTGTGCTCAGGGACATAGTTTAGTGGTTTTGATATGGCTAGGAATAAGGTTGGACTTGATGATTTTGAAGGTCTCTTCCAGCCAAACTATTTGATGATTCTATTATTCTATGCAATTGTCCAAAACGAACATTGATAATAGTGCAATGATTCAGATAAATAGGTGTGTATGAGAGGAGAGCTGGTACTAACTATTCCTCATGTAATCATACTGGGAAACATGCTTATGATGGATATTAGGGAACTTTAATTTTTTGGGTGACAAGTTGCTTAAAAAACATTTTCCTCTACATTGATATGCTGCCATTAAAACACCTGCACTCACTGGACAAACCCCTCTCTACTATTTAGTTTTTGCCTTCACTGAAACTATAAGCTTCCACTATGGATATATTGTGCTATCTGCTGAAGAAACACAGTACAAACCCAGTATTGTTTAACATTCCTACAGAGTTTATCATCAGTACCACCACATGATTTTTTTTCCCTCACCCCAACAGGATCCCAAATCCCACTTCACTAGACACCATGTAAATCCATAAACACAAACTAACCTCTAAACATGTAGAAATAATACCTAAATTTTTGCAGTTCAAAGAACATAATTTTGTAGTTCATTTGGAGTTCTAGTACAATTTTATAGTAAGATACGTGAATTTCTTGAACTGACAGATCAATTGTCCCTGACTTTGACACTCAGCATTTTGTTGAGCTCCCTACCCCAAAACATACTGTGGGAGTAGATGATGCATGTGAAACTACAGAGAAACTACTTTATCTGTCTGGTGTTTTGAGAAGGCCGATATATATTCACTTATTATAAAGCAGTCCTGGGATAGAAAGTCAACTGCAAATTGGACTTTGGACAGGCTGGTGTCCTGCACAATAACACAGTCAGTGAAGGTGGGCTTGAGTTTGATCCAAAGAGCCTGAAAGACAATGGGAAAACTGAATTTGGACCAGCAACAAAGACAGCAAAGGACAGGTTTTGTTTATAAGTGCCATGAAGTTTCTTATTGGGGGCAACAAGAAAGAGGGAGGAGAGGAGGTGAAATATCCCTTCTAAGTCTGAAAACACTGCTTAGCAATCACTATACAGGAATTAACACTTGGCAAAGCAATAACATCCCTACTTCTCCTTGTTTACACCAAGGACCAAAAGGGGAGTTGAAGGAGATTAATTACTTTGCCTGTTAATCAATGCAAAGACATATTTTCCTGTTCCTCCATCTCATAATTTTTATTTCATCTAGTTTGGGCTTTTTTAGGGTTGCCAGATGTCCCAGTTTCACTGGGACAATCCTGGTTTTTGAAGGTACATCCCATCTGCTCTTGAAAATATTTCTGTTCACTGCTCTCTTGTTGACTGTGTGCTTTCAGAGCAGTCAGCCAGCAAAGGACTGCAGGAGAGAGGCTGATAAATTATTATTAAACTATAAAAAGCTGTCTATATTTCCCCAGTGCTGAAAATTAATTCTGTAGGGACACTTTTTCACAAAATGTAAATGGTCACCATGGCACACAAGAAATTATGATTACAAGTCCCACCACTGCTCAGAGATTGCCCCTTAATGTGCATATATTTCAAACTGGAAGTGATACTTCTGCCCTTCCTGGGCTGCCTGAGTTCCCATCACAGAGGGAGCCCTGGACTTTTTGATTGTGCAGCCAAGAAAAAGAGATCCTCTAAAACTAGTGTGGGGGAGGACATTGCAGGAAAACCTCAAACCAAGAGCCAGACTTGGATACAGCAGCAGTACAGGTGAGCAGTGAGGAGACAATGCTGCATCCCTGACCCAGGGAAGTCCCTCAAGGGAACGGAGCTACAAGCCAATTAGCCCAAAGTATCTAGAAAAAGTGGAAGCTCACTCCTATGTTTTCAGCTCCAGATCTATTTCACAGCTGCTAGCTTCCATGAATATACCACAATTATAATGCATGTCACAATATTATTACTAAAGCTCCAGCTACTGCAGTCAGTCATGTGAATCTTCAAGAATCAAAGCTGTTCATTAAGAACAGAAAGTGTTCGTGGTCCTCATTGCAAAAAAAAGCTTGCAAAATCAACTGTGAAAGGACAAATGAAAAGCATGCCAACTCATTTATTTTCCATTCCTTTTCACAGTGTTCTTCTGAGGCCTGACTCATGGTTTCTGAATGCTTGGGGAGAACAGAAGATCAAGAAAAAGCAAAAGCAATGATACCTCAAATGGGAGGTCATCTTCCTCCAATCTGGTGCCACATTTGCAAACAAATCCCATTACAATATCTCCTGTGCATTCCCTTGGACTTAACAACATTCACACAGCTACCTCGCTTGGTTCCAGCAAATGTCTCATTACAAACTGCAGGTTGTGCTGAAAGTAGAGGTATAAAACTTCCAAAGTTTAAGAAGCATAACAGCTTGTCTTTTCTGCCCTGAAGAATTAAAAAAGAAAAAAGATCAATAGTTTTCACTTATGTGTCAATAAAAATAAATATTTGAGCTCTGTAAGAATCAGAAATATAGTAAATATATTTCAGCTAGTACATATAAAGTGATGTTAGTATATTTATAAACTAAAGCAGTACAAACTTTTTCTTGCAAATAACAGCATATAGGAGTACTGAGTTTCTGATGGGAGAGAGGGTTTACCTAGTGGTAGAGTTCAAAAACAGGAAGAGTGGAATATGAAAAATAAAACCAAACAATCTTGCTTACATGACATCTAAAAGGAAGATTACATCCAATGATTGGTGCAGCCATTTCATATTTGAGATACAAAACTACAGCATAGTAGTATTTCTTATTGGCATGCTTTTTAAAACTAAATCTCCACCTGTAAAATACACATTTTTGCATGCAAGCTGTTATTTTTAAAGGTGGAGACAGGTTGCAAGAAAGGTAATTACTCCTTACTATCTTAATTTACCCAGTCTGTGCATTCAGGTGACCACAATACCTATATAATCTGTAATATATGGAAGTTATAAAGTTTATTGCTAAATGCCTGTAGAGGAATCAAAACATCTCTACCACTTACCAGCAAGCATCTCAATAGTTCATACAGAAATGCCAGCAAAAGTAGTGCCACCATTTACACAAAAGATTTGCAGAAACTCTTTCTGGCTACTACATTCTCTGTTTTTGGTGAGGATGCCAGTCATTTTTCGCTTAATATTTGTTCTATCTGACTTAAAAAGATGTTAAAATTTAAAGCTGCACAGATACAATTCTATGTGCAGAGAGTGGAGCAGAACAAACAAAGCCTCTTAGCATTTTTCACTTGTCTCCACATGGTGATTTTGTTGCTTTCATCAAAGATGGGAAAAGTGCTTCCACTCAATAAAAGATCTCAAGTGTCACCTAATACGCAGTTAAATTCTCTGCAAACAAAACCCCTACACATGCTGTTTGCATAAGCTACTCTGGTTTTAGGGTCCCTTGGACCTGTCTTCTAGTGGTAAACTACAGATTTCAGTTCTAATAGGTGCCCAGTGAAGAGCAGTGAGCAACTACAGGTAAATCTTATAGTCCAGGTGTACTGAGTTTGTCACTTCCAGAATACATCCAATTCACGCAGTGTTTGCCACAAAGACTGTCTGCATGCAGACATCCCCAGATACTGTCTGCTTACTGGGAAGCACATGTGCATGTATTTCTGTTCAGGAAACTTGCTAGGCTCACTCTTCTTATAGAATGCAGTTACAACAGTTTGATTAGTTGATTGGTTTCCTCTATGCCCCACATCAGTTCAACACTTCACTGCATGGTTAGATGTGCAATTTAAATACCAAAGTAAATATATTTTTTTTTGTATCAAAACTATTGTCATTAATTAGTCCAACTTGGATTCAGGGAGATCAAACTAAGTGTGAACACTAATTACAGAGACCAAAGAGGTTAAACTCAGTAGGCAACTGTTCAAAAATCCAGTGCATTACTATTGTACGTTCTATGAGTGGGTTAAAAAGCAAGCAAGAAAAATCCAAAGACAATTCTGCCTCTAGGATTAATTAATTCAGAGAAGGGAAAACAATGCTGTTAAATAAGAAATGACACAAACTTCTATTTGAACTTGAAACAAATCTGATCACAGACTGTGGGGAAGTGTGAAAGATTGTATTTGATTGTTTTCTGTTTCTTACCCTTATTTTCTCTAATTGTGATCAAGACAGGAAAGGCCAGTACTGAAATACAAAAGAAGAAAACATTATTAAAAGTGTTCTCACTGTGACAGGCTAAGGCATCAAAAACATAGTGAAAAGCCTTTATTATATACACAAAGCTATTGGAAATACATGTTTAAGTGCTTCATTGTGCTTGAACTGCAGTCTTTTATTTCTCAGACAAGATGAAACAAAATAAAGATAGAAAGATAAGTTGCTTTAAGTCCTGTGTTGCACATCTGGTACTACAGAAACCTTACAGTACGTTTTGGCAGACCTGTGTGGCAGGCCTGGCTGCTGATGGTCCCATGTGCAGCAACCCAGCACAGCAGAGTAAAGGGGGATAAGGTGACCATCACCCCAGCCTGGAGCTCCTGCTTTTCACACACAATTAATTCAGCAGTCCATGAGGCAGGGAAACAGGCAAAGCAGGTGCCACAGTGCTTGACTCTGTGCCTTTCCTCCCTTGATGTCTAGAAAATGCTAATGATGACCATGCTGCTGCCCTCACAGAAGTTTGACCCTCAGGGAAATACAGGAGCCCGCTAAGAGGGCTTGCTCAGCTTCCCTGCCTCAGGTCAGCCTTTGCAGTTGGGCTCCCAAGCTTTCACATGCCACCCACACCCCCGGTCTGTATGGCTTGGAGACTCTTCTGACACTGCTCAGCCCCTGACATTTGTTCCTGCTGTGGGAACAAATCGTCAGTTAATCACTCATCCCCTTTTCATCTTCAGAAAAACAGCCCCAGCCTGAGCACAGAATGGTATTTGATAACTGGTCCCAAACACTAGCTAGGAATATGCTTGTTGAGATCCACTGAGTTGATTTCCTGCTTGGTTATCTAGTACGCTCTTGTTCACCTCTGATTATAACAGCTCCTGTGCACCCCACAACCTCTTAACAGATTTATCTTTATGCACTATATTTTTCTTAAGTGGGTGGACAGCAAAGTCTCAGGGAAGATACAAGTCTTGCTTCAGACCACCTGGGAAGTCTGGAGAAAGGCAAGACTTTGCACATCATCCTTCTCAGGCCCATCATGGTCCCTTTCTTTCTGAAGAACAGAGAATCTGCTTCCAGAGGATGAGAAATAAAACTCATACAAGAACAAACTGACCAATGCAAATACGAATATTTGCATGAAGAGTTTTGCCTAACATGTTCCTGTTCTGTCAGGATATTACACCCCTCTGGCTCCTCTCTGCTTCAAGTTCAAAATACTTAGCATTGCTGAAAATATGGGGCATTTCTGCCTACAAATTAGTTTTTACATGTATGTGCACATCACTAGGTGCTACCAACGGTACGGGAGCCCCCTCACCATTGCTGTGGACAGATCAGGCTGTGCATGCTTCGGCATTACCCATGTAAACCACTTGCTTAGTACAAAGTGGATGTATTTTCTCCAGGGCAAATAAAACCATTTCAACTTCTGCCTATGACTTCACAGGAGATTTGAAAAATCAAGCAAACTCATTAAGGCAATTAAATGATCTTTAAAAAGTGAATCAGCTCTGCTCTGGTTTCCTGGCTTGTAAGGGAGGGAGGCAACAACAGAATTCTCTAATCTAATCATGACTTGAAAGTAAATAAAATGAGAGAAACTGAGGTAGTTGCTGACTGTCACAACAAGAAACATAGGAACAGTGACAGATAAGTACTGTGTCACTTCAGGGACAGAAGGATTATGTTTCTCTGCATCTACATAATTGTCTCTACCTGGACAGATTTCCAATTGTGTCATCCACACCAAGGGGAGCATTACTGGATTAATTACTGTAGTCTACAAGGTAGTTAGTGGCCGTAATATCTAAACATATTCAGCATAGAGTATGACATTTAAATCAGAGACAGAAGAAATCTGTGAAGCTTTGAGGGCTGCAAGTCTCTTCAGATGTTTTGGAAGTACAACAGTGTACTTTTACACCATCTTTCTCCCATATATCATACCCTCACATTCTTCTAATAAACAGCCCTTTAAATACACATTCCTCTCTAACAGGGGTAACCAGGGACTAAATTGTTGCAATGGATTTTATCTAGGAAAAACAGATCTGTGAATATTGTGCATCTAATGGTCCAAAAAGCTTTAGCAAGGTTACTGAAGTCTGTGGGATCAAGGCTCTTCAGAATGAAGATGCTCTGGCATTTTCAGTTGAATTTTAAATTTTTTTCCTACAATACCTAATAGTTTTCCAGCTTTCCCAGGCTTCCCTAAAGATTATTTGCATTTTTGTAATGAAAGAAAAAATTATAATGCTTTCAGTAAAATAATACAGTTTTGCAAAACCAGGGCAATTTTAATCTAAAATAAGGTTTTGCATAACAGCAAATTTGAGTTCCTTATTTTCTGTCTTGCTTTTAAGAGTTCAGAAAACTCCATCCAAACTTAGAATTTTCATTGCAGTCAAAAAGCAGTTGCTTATGAACAGGCATTTTCAAAGAAGGTATTTCCGTGACCTCTTACACTGACATGAGATCACTTCACGGGACACAGCTCTGAGCCTTTAATTTTCAGCTCGTAGAAGATGGTAGTGTTGACAACCGAGGTCAGGCCCACTGCTGAAGGGAGCAGCTTGTGTAACAATAATAGGATCTGGGACTGGCAAAGTGCTTCTCATTTTTTGAGTGACAGTGTGCTGGTTTGTTTGCTATTAATCCAACCTTTACAGGTAAAGCAGAATATTCTGACAAAAGCTGATTTTTGTTAGGATAAAATACCATCAGCTACCCCTTGTATAGCTACACGTGCCATAAACAACTCCATGCCCTGCCTATCCATGGCAGCTACACTTCTGCTAATAAAAATGTGTGGTATAGACTAATGTTGCCCAGGTCATTGACATTCACTGACATTATTGGCCAATTTTTCCTTCTGGGAGGTAAGTAGCTGGAGCTTCCCAGAGGCACTTGGGAAGGCCAAACGATGAAGGTTACGCATTACATGCCTGCCTGCAAGTGGCCATCCCTCACATAGGCCAGGATGTGAATGCATGCTTCAGAATTAGCACCCTGGGGAGAGGAAGGGGCTGCTGTGGATTCAATCTGCTACATGTTTCTGAAGACAAGGGAAGAAACGTCCCCTAATATGACCTATCAACAGCCGAGGTGATCTAGCTGCAAATGCCACATGCCTGCTTGCTCTCGGGGATTCCTCTGGAAGGAAACTGTAAGTCAGTCTGCAGTTTAAGCTCTGAGGCCTCACTAGCTGAGCCCCACACATAAACAGGAGAGCAACGACAGTGGCCCAAGAAGCCCTTCAATTTAAATTTTAACACAGCCATAAGTTAGAAACATCATTTGCTTTAATTAAAATAATTTTCAGAGTACAAGTGCATAGCTAGGGGTGAGTAAAACTGGTATGAAACCTGCAGCATAGGAGATAAAAATCCCCCCCAAACACTTCAGTAACACTGGCCAATGCCTTGCGCACTGCTTTTATCTTCTTGTAAGAATTTTTCTTCCTGGTCTTTGCAACAGGTTTTTATGGTTTCCCAAGAAATAAGGCATTCCAGGTCAATCCTTTGAATTATGAAGCCCAGTTTCACATTTTATTTAAGTAGTTACCAGTGATTCTAACAGAGCTGCATCTGGTTTTTCAGTTCTGAATCTGACAAGGCATCTTAGGTTCAAAAGCCATTCCCCCATTCTTCATACAGTCATAAAGACATTTATATTCTGGAACTACTTTCCTTTCCTTTCTGCACAGCCATTAATACATTTTTTTCCTTTTTTTTTTTGTTTGATAGCTGCCAAGTCTTGCACAGCTCCATGTGTGAATTTATGCAAATTTCAGAACGCGCTAATTCACATATTTGCAAATTGGCAAGTGATTGGCAAACATGTAAATGAGCTCATTTAGTAATTTTCCCCTTCCCCAACTTCAGTTTGGGATCAGTACACCTTTACCCGAATTATACCAGTGAGGGCAAGTGAATTCAACTGCCCCGAACCTATCAGGACTAGTAGGGGTTTGGGTTAGTGTATCCATGTGCCTGGCCAAGCATGGGAAGGATGCTAAAACTAGCATAGGCTTCTAATGCACTAAGGACATCTCCAGATGTGGTAGGAAGCTACCAGGGGAGTACCCAGCACAGCTGCAGAAGTATCAGCAGCAAATACGTGCAGATATGGTCACAATTGGCATGCTCAGTCCAGGGGTGGGAGCTGAGATGTCTGATGGTGTGAAGTAGGTAATTGTAGGTAAAAACACTGACTATGAGAGGAGCTAAAGAGCTGGTTTCACTGCAGAAGACAGTATTTTGGAACATAGATGGAATCCTTGGAAGAGGGAAAGATGGTTTGACAGAAGAAATTGTAGATTAAAAAAGGTGAAAAAAAAGTAATTTCTTGACTCTTCTAGAAGAGCCTAAGATTTTGCTGTAAAACGGACAAGCAGGAGATGGAGCAGGAATGGATATGTCCTAGCACCTAGGCTTCCACTGGATGGGGTTGCTCTTTCACCTCCAGACTAAGCAGCCTCATGGGTGTCTATCACCCAAGAACTTATGGCAGCAGCTCCTGCAAACTGCTGCTTGTATGAGAGCACTACTGTACAGGGATGAGTAATGCCAGATGCAGGGTGGTAGGCAACCCTCTTAATTTTCCCTCTCACCAAGAGCATCTTAGTTCTTTTGCATGAAGGGCAATGGCTCATGGAAAATATAAATATTACTCTCTAGTTTTCCCATTGCTTACTGCCCAGCAACACTGGGTGCGAAGTGTTCTGCTGAGCACTTCCAAGGTTTGGGGCAACTTTTGATCTTCTCTGTTTATTTACCTGAGCTAGAACATGTTAGAAACCCTATCACACTATCTGCTAAGTCATACTTTATGAGCTGAGTTCCCACTGACTTCTTATTCCAGCTACCATCAGTTGTGTTGCTTCTCAAAAACAACATACTTGTAGCAAGCTGTATGACCTCTAAAAGTGACAGGTACCTTGTAAAACACCTGTAAGTTTTGGGTGACAAAACTAGCAGAGTATAGCCTCAAAAGATTAAACAAACCAGGGCTGAGAAACTCAGGTAAACCAAAAAAAAAAAAAAAAAAAAAAAAGGGAAAAAATGGAAAAGGGAAAAAAAAGAAAAAAAGGAAGAAAAAGGAAAAAGAAAGAAAAAGGAAAAAGAAAGAGAAAGGAAAAAGAAAGAGAAAGGAAAAGCCAGAGAAAACATACAATTCATCTTCAGGTTATCTAGGGCAGCTTGCCTTAGAATTAGCTTAATTAGCTTCATTACCTTGTTTCATATGGAAATATTGTAGGAACAGTATTCTTTCTGTGGCACTCAGGTAGTTAAATCCACACAATTTGCTTTTTGAAGCTTGGATTCTGCTGACTTTATTTCAAGCAATCAAAAGTATCTAATTTGCATTCACATTCACATTAGTGGTCCATATGTTAGCCCTGTTTAAAAGCTATATGCTGCATTCATTATGAAATACTTGGCTTCCTAGCTTTATCCTTTTACTTTGAAATTATTGTGATAATATTGCAACTCTTCTATTTAGGCTATTCTCAAATACAAGGGGTTTTGTGTGATTTGATTCTTTTTCAAAGTCTTCCAAGGGTAGGGCTTTTTAATTTTTGTTTACAGTGTTATGGGAACTTGCAAATTGGCAAAATAACTCACTACCGTCATTTAATATGACAGTGTATTATTCCTCATACCTAAAGCTTCATTAAAATATTGGGATTTCAATCTGTCTCTGCATAAGATTTCAGACCACACACAGCGTCATGAAGTACATGCCCTTCAGAGTTCATCATGCTACTCACTGAACAGAGTCAGCCTCTTAAAATGATAAAATTTGGTTACATTACATCACATCATTGTTCAAGTTTGGTTTTCATTGCAGAGCGTGGAGTAAGGTATTTTCTTTGTGTTCACAATCCAAAGGAAAAAAAACTAAGTTGACAGCATTAAAAAAAAAACAAAAAAAAAGTCACTGTGAAATGGAATGTGCTGTCCATGGTTACAAAAAAGGACCATGACAGAGCCAAGAATTAAATCAAGGTCTTCCAGGATGTCCTCCTCTGCCTGGGATTGAAGACCACCTACCATATATTATTACCTACTTCATCAGGTCATCCTTTTGTCAGTACTTTCTATAATGCATGTGTTAAAGACATCATCAAAGTATTACTTCCAGAACTTTATGTTGTAGATTGCAGGTTGGTTTTACTCACCAGCTTAAATATTGTACAACTAATGCTCACAATTTGGGAAAAGGATCATATTTTTTCCCACAGAAGACACTTATGAGTGATTCCCTATTGGAGACTGATTCTCATACCCCTGAAAACTTGAAAGAGAAACTATTTTCTTACCTGTGGGTTCACTGTGGCTTCTGAAATTTATAAAATCCTTCCCCATTTCAGTCTTTGGAAACTCTCTGCACATCCTAGAAGGTGAAGAATAATGAGGTGTCTGCTTGAAATGACCATCACAAAACGGTATCTGCTGAGTATGAGACAAATATCCTGAGGAAAAAAAATATATCCTTCATTGATCTTAAATTTTTACACAAAATCTGTTTAAGCAAGAGTTTCTATTTAGATGAGTTGTTTCTGAGGTGTGGAGTTTTAAATTATTAGGTTTGTGGTTTGAAGACATCTCAGCCTCACTCCATTAACAAATTTACATAGTACCTCTGAGAATGAATTGTCATTAATGGTCAAAGTGTTCATTTACAATTAATTCCTGAGTACAGAAGCTACATAGCTACATCTTTCATAACAAGTGTTGTGTATGAGAGGAGCATGAACAGAAGCTATGGGGTTATGATGCACCCAACATGAAATCATAAGTTCAAAGAATAAGCTCCAAACCCCATCTAGTTGTTAAGAGATTTAAGAAGAGACTCTGACTGTCCTATTCTGATCACATGTAGAACAGAACAGTACAGAGTAGAGTAGAACAAAATAAAGAAAATTCAGTCATGAAATATAAGATATCCAAGCATGAAACCTGTGGTACATGAAGGAATACAAAATCACTACAGAGCATTTCTCATCATTGTGGCATGTCTCTGGCACATTATTATTTGAACTAAATAGAAAATACTGCCTTTTATCGGTGGACTACCTGAGTATTATAACACCACATGGTAAATTGCAGCTCACTTTCTAGAGGACTCTGAGTGAGGTAACAACCAGTAATGATCCACAACTCATGAGTGAGTTTTTCAACAGTTCTTTCTATAGTATTATTTTAAGCACATCATGCAAAGCTTCATGTAGAGTAAAAAAAGATAGGAGAAACTCAATGTGCATAATAAATAGACTGAATTTTTCTGAAGTCCAAAAGAATTCATATCAGTAATTAGTATTGATAGCCATTATGCTGCAACTTCGCCTCCCCCCAAACTCCCAGCAGTTTAGAGAGTATAGGCAGAAAGCCAGAATTTTAGTGTTAAAATCAAACAAGTAGTTAAAAAAGAGACAGGAAATAAGAACAATACCATACACTGATGTGTCAAAAAGTTACCCTACTCACATTCCATTTCCACTTATATAAGACTCCCTTGGGTTACAGCTATGCTATCCATACTGCATGTAATCAGTCTTGAGAGTCAGTCCCTTCAGAGGAACAAGAGATGTTTCAGTAACACGAATGAAAAAGCTCAGATACATCATGTCCAAGATGCTTCCCACTGCGTTGACTCACTGGCAGAAGTACAGCTCTGAACATCTTGAAATCATTTATCCATAATAGAGTGGGGCCCCATCCTCAGCTGTGGTAAGTCACAGAGAGCAATGACTGTAGCTGCTAGAGGACCCCTGAAGACAGCAGAGCAACACTGACTCAGAGCAGCTGTGGTTCTGGGTCAACTGGTCCAGTTTTCTGGACAGGTGTAAATGAAACCTGGTAGCAAAATGGATAAGGCTAAATATTTCCTATGGTTGGGGTCATGCTTTCCTCTTAGCATGTTCTTGCAAGTTCCATATGAAATAAAAATTTAAATTATGTCTGGGGGGAAAAAAAACCCAGAAAGCTGAAGTCGTCTTCTCTTCACCTCACACACTCATTGGCTCTACACAGTTGTCTCAGCCAGAGGCAATGTCAATGTACAGGGAAAAGAAATGAATATTTAAGTTAGGGAAAACACACACACTAAGAAACTTTTTTTTTCAGAGACAGGTGTGTTAGGGAGAATGGAAAGATAAGCATATGAAAATCAACACATAAATTAATCTTCACTAACACTAAAGTCATGTTTGGATCCAACTTCCAGTGCTTCCTTTGTGTGGCAACAGGAGTATTCCAGATACAGACATCAAATCGGCTCAGGTCATAAAAAAACCTGACAATAACTTTCAATGAAATCTGTATTTAGCCTTCTGTGAGCCTTGAAAAAAAAAACATGCAATCATTTAATTTTCTGTGTGCTGGCAAGTGCATACTGCTTTACTCCCTTGAAGTGCAAATACTAATGATTTTTTTTCCCCTTCATGGTACTTCCAGTTTAAAAGATATCAAAAAGAAGAATTCACTGGATAAAATGGTGTATCGTGAAACTAAGGTGAATAGTCCAGTTTTGGACTGTTTCAAAGAAATTCTTGCCTGGGAGTTTAAGCTTTCCTTGACATTTTAAGCCACTAAATCGGGATCAGATCACAGTTGTTAGGACCTGACTGTATGTTGGAAAAGTGCTATGGATAGTACTGTACTGACTTTTCTGTGGTTGACCTTATGACCTCAACAAGTCTGATTTTTTTTATCACATAACTTCCATATCCTCTACTGCTGTGAGATACATTTCATCAGAACAACACAAATAGCTACATCTGCCTTGGGAATAATGTAAGTGGTACCTGGTCCAATTACCATCCTTAAGCTAGAATTTTGCTACTTTCTTCCACACCTCCCTCAGTGAATTCCAGTAGATAACAGCACGTCCCCCATTATGTTCTCTTATATTAGGAATCAGGCTGCACAGTTCTCCGCAGCTCAGTGAACACATCAGATAAATCACTTTGTTGTTGGCAGTTGGCAGGTAATAAATATGCAGTTTAGGAGTGTTAATGATTTAAAAGGTCCAGTCCTGCTCCTGTTGCTAACAACCTCCTCCCAATGAAACAGAGCTAAAACGGACTGTGAAAAGCTAGATTGTGTGGCAGCTCCTGTCACTTGCTACTAGAAATTTCCTGTAGCTTTATACTACGGTGGAGTCTCAAATGTTCTTCTCCCTGTTTATTTTGTGCCTGGTGTGGAGAGTGTGCAGCATGCTACCTCTCTCATTGAAAAGTCCACAGCCATAGGAACATTGACAAAATCTGGCCCATAGGTTTTAAATGCTGACTGGATGGTATGGGAGAGTTAGTTCCACATTTTAGTGATTCCTTTCTACATAAAGCAATGAGACTTTAAAACAAACAAAAAACCCCAACAAAATAATAGCATATATATGTATGTATCACCACATGATGTGAGAATTTACCTGCAGTACCTCTTTGATTCAGGACTAAACCACACTCCAGCAGGTACTCAGCAGCAGCAGAGTGTAGGGAGCTCATATAGAAACCAAACTGAGAGACCTATAAATTCTGAGAACTAATGATTCAGCATAACTCTTTCATATAATCAAAAAGCACAGAAAGTATAGGACTGTAGTTAAAGTCTGCTTCCAGGAATGGCTAAGTGTGATGGTGTCTATATCTATTTTTCATTGGAAGAATGTATCTTGCACATGCTTTATGGTACATGAGGTTCATTTTACCTCATTATCTGATGTGATTCTTGTGTTTCTATTGACAATTTTTGAATCAGTTTGAGCCACCAAGTCAAACCGTCATTACAAAGCTACACTGGGGAACCAGTGACGCTGTCAGCCACTACCACAGGAATTAGGAAGAGAATAAAATTATCTACTGGTGACTAGCTAGGTCAAATGAAGCCAGGCAACTTAAAACAGCCTTCAATGTCAACCAACTCTAGCACTAAGGAGCTTCAAATGTCGCTTAAAATGAGTTTCATATACTCATCTTTCTTAAACTTGAACTCTTTAGACAAAGCACAGTCTTGTTTCTGATACCAACAGAGGAATCAACATCGAAGTCTAGATTCTCCACAGCACTGGGTGCATTGTGTGAGTGGATTGACTCTTTGATTTACTGCCTTGCCTGCAGTTGCGGTAAACTGTGTCAACTGGAAAATGTCCATTAGGAACCACCCACTATCTTCAGTATGCCTGGACTCTTCCCAAGTGCCCTTTATCTACAACACCTTTCCCACAGAAGGACCTAGGTGAGCTCTGAGGGACTTCCATGGCCAGGGCCACTCTTCAAGCAACTGGAATTAGATGTTCTGTATGGGACAGGAGAGGTGTAAAATGGGGTGGTGCATGTAATATCTGACCTCTTAATTTTTGTAGATCCTTATTTGATGTTTTAACTGTGTACATAGATTTGCATCCTTTAGGTACTTACAGTAGAAATCAATTAATTCTGTCATCACATCAACTTGTATAATATCTGTATATTGTAATACACAATCCTCAGCTCACATTCAAATAAATAAACATTGACTTAATATAAATTGTTTTCTTACCATATCAGAACATTGTGTAATTAAATCAACTCACTGGTAGTGTGTACAGATGGCTTAATTTTCTGTAATACCCACTAAAGCTCAATTGACTTAAAGGGGACTACTAATCTATTTAAAGTTAAACCTACAATGGATAAATTTGTAGCTCAAAAAGGATTTGTCTCTCTAGTAGAGCACCATTTTCTTAAATGTTTGGGGAGAACAAAAGAACTTGTCATTTAGAATTACTAGTCATTTAAAAAAAAAAAAAAAAAGAAAAAGAAAACCCGAGCTCTGTGGCCATTAGCAAAGTAATAAGACTAGCAGATGATCTCTCTCCCTCTTGATAACCTTTCACTCGGAAACATTTCTGCCAGACTGGACCCCAGCACTGAGAGTAACAGGCAAGGCTTAGCCTTCTTTCAGACACTACTGCATATTCCTACACTTTCATATCACAACAGAAGAAAAAAGGAAAAAAAAAAAAATACAGGCAACCGATGTGGATTACAAGCCAACAGGTTGCTTGAAGGTTTACAGCTTTTTTGTAAAGTGAAATTTAACATCTCCAGAACCTGTGCACTGAGTTCGTTTTCTATTTTTATTGTGTTGCAGATTTTAAAAATTGCCAATTAAGTCAAATTAAGCTGTTGTGCAGTCAGCTTCTATAATTACTAGCAATAGTTTATGGTAGGTTCAAGACAATAGAGGGTGTTTGGTTTTTTGTTTTTGGTGTGGTTTTTTTTTGTCTTTTTTTTTTTTTTTTTCCAGAGTAGTAGTTTCTTTTTGTAGAAACAATTATCATGGTAGTGCTTCCCAGCAAAGAAAAACATAGCCTGCAGCCATCCTATATTTCATTTTCAGTCCAGCAGTTTTAGAGAGGCTTTTTGCTTTTCTAGCGAATGTGCAATAAGAGGAAAACTATCCAAGGTGACAAATAAAATGTGGGGTATCGTAAAGCAGGCAGAGAGGCAAACAAGGCAGAATGGAGAGGAAGCCATGCTGGTCTGGACAGCTCCTTCCTTCCATGCTCAGACTTACAGGAGTGATAAGTATCTGTTACAGCACACAGTGCCAGGACTCTCATATATACACTGAACCACTGCAACAATATTATTACCACACTTGAAATAATTGCAATGCAAGTCCATTAATGACAGACTTGTCACAAAGGACAAACCAAAGACATGTGTAGCCAGAACATGCTGGTCTCAAGCATCTTGTTTGCAACTCCAGGATCCACCCCCCTTTTAAAAAATAAAGCAGAACTTAAAAAGAAAGTAAAGGTGAATCTGGGGGGATTTGTGTCTCAAGGATGGTCAAGAATTGGATGTAGCTTTTATATGACACTTTTATAAGAGGAATGGATCTTTTCTACTTTGAGACTGTGTCTCTTTCACTTTGGCATGACAAGATGCTTTGGGTATCTACAGAAATCTATAAAACCACGAGTGTCATTGTGATACAGGGAATGTGTCTTCTGCTGCATCTTCTGGTTTAAGAAGCAGGGCATGTGAAATAAAAATAGCAATGTCCAGATCAAAATTAGCTGAAAGACATAAAAATTTACATAGAATGTGGTTAGGCTGTGACTGTCTGTGTCAAGGGGTGTTGGAAGTGCTGAAAGTCTGCATGAGTTCGAAAAGGGATTGGAAAAATTCAGAGAACTAAAGGAAAAAACCCAACTACTTTAGGATCAGTAATCTGTTCTACTTTGATGGAGCTGATACAAGGGAATGATTGTCTTAGCCTTCTCTTTATAGACCTGGAATCTCCAGTCTTACATCTGGTGTGACTTTTACTCCAGCACTGGACACCTTTGTCTAACCTGCCATGTCAACGTGAAACAGATCCTGTATTAAGGAAGAAAATATAGAGTCTTAACATTGTTCAACAGAGCAGAGTAGTGTAAAACCGTCTTTCAAGCAAGGTGCAAGTCAAATGTAAACGCTCTGGTAGCAAGGCATTGGTAACACTTAACACCTAGCCCAACACAAGTTCATAATGCTTTACAAACCTTCACAGAGTCCCCCAATGCCTTCTGTGTTGGCATTAAGATATTATTACACAGGCCAGCACTGGGTAAAACTCTAACATCCAGCAGTAGGGAGATTAACCTTCTTTTACAGGATGAGCAAGCAGAACACACAGATGTTAAGTACCTAGCCCAAAGTGATCTATCAGCATAGCCAAGACAGCAACCATCCCAACTACTCCCCAGTCCTATGCTTAAGCCTCTTGACTGATCTGCTCTTCAGCTGACAAGCTCTACATGGGTCTCTGCACCACACTTCCAAGCAGTGCCTGCTAAGTGGCATATCCATCACCACCAAAGAGGTGCAGAGAGGGAATGCAGTATCGGAGTCAGCGGCTGCCTTGATGCCAGCTCAGAGCAGCCCGTTCATTGTGCACCTTACAGATTTTCCCCACTATAAAGAATGAATAATTTGCTCAAGCACTGAACACAAAAGCCAGTGCCAGATCGGTCAGCACCAATTTAGGGGCTATTTCAATGAATGCAGGTAGCCTGAGTCCTTGACAAAGTGTGGGGTGCTGTGAGGACCTGTAGAATAGCTTTTCCTTTTTATCCCTGGGAGGTGAGCTAAAGTAAACTGCCTCTACCCCACAGTCCCACTGCTGGCCAGGAGAATGCTTTGTGTTAGACCTGTAAGCAACATTCACCACAGTTTGACCTTTATACGTTGAGAAATTTACCAAAGGATTATGAGGGTTTTCTCCATCCTTCCAGGATTTTTTTTTTTTAAACTATCCTAAGAAATGTGAAACTCCAGATTAATTGCAAGGGGGAAGGGAGAGGAACAACAAGTCCATTTTTATTCTCCTTGAATTAGAAACATGAATTTTCTTCCCCTCCCACTGATTCACCGCTCAGCATTCAGCTAAGAAGATCACCGAAAAAGGAAAAGCAAATGAACAGTGATGTTTCTTAGGGTATGAAATACTTTACAATTAAATAAGGTGCTGTGGAGTATTGCACTGATCATCGGTGATTGGTAGCTCTCTGCTAAGCTGCAAATGAATTCAGCGCAGGACAGCATTCCAAATTGCTCTTACAAGCTTTCCTTTATTATTTTTATTTGGTTATGCTCTGACTCTCATCCAGAATTGTACTTAATGCCCTCGTCTGAAGTTGTTGAAATGGCACCCCATGGCATAGTGTGACAGTGAAAGGATATTGCCTTTGGAAGCTGCTAATGGTCCATGAAAAGAAAACAGCAGAAAACGGGAGAGCAGTTGTTCCAAAATAATAAGAACAAAAATCTTTACATTTTTAGCTCATCGTCTTCCTGTTGTCAGAGGATTGAGAATGGGCAGAACATAGTTTGCAGCTAGTGAGGAGCTGCAGATCCAGATGGGTTGCGAGTCAAAGATACAAGTAATGAAAAAATAGTGCATTATATTTAGCAAAATAATTTAATATTTTTAATCTTGTGCTTGCCATTAAAAATTAAGTTTGCTATATAACATTATCCACAAGATAGTATTATTTCCTGGTCTGGGAGAGATGGAAAAATGAAGTGTCATTAGAAAAGAGCAGCAATGGTTGCAAAGGTCAGGCCAAGTAACAAAAACTTCGGTTCCAGTAACTGTCTTGGACAAATACTTCAGTGACCCTCGAGCACAAGGCCCCACTGAAGCCAAAAGGAGCTCTCTGCCTCCATTTTTCTAAATGTAGCTGTACAAAACACAGCTGGGAAGACCTGTTTGTCCTGATTCCCGCAAAGTGATACATTTCCTTTACTGTAGAGCACACTTGTACAGATGAAAACAAAGAAAAGAGAAGAAAGGCAACAACCATGGTGGCCCATTCTTTTCACAACTCTCTCTCTACTCACAAGATCTTTTCCTCTATTCTTAGATGATTTCTATGGCCATTACCACCTCAAAATAAGCTTTGGTGCTAGCCTGACCCTCTCATGTCCCCTACCAGACTATTGACCTATTTGCTGTGGGAAAAACAAGGAGATACCAACTTATTTGTCCCATCATAGTAACATCAAAGTGGAATTTACGTGTCCTAAGTTACTTTAACAGCTGTCTAGCTTACAATGCATTTCACCTCAAAGTAAAGCACTACATTTTTTCTTCAATATAACCGTTACTTAAATGACTTACTACCATAAAATTTGACATTTTTTTATTTTCATCTCCAAACAACAATATGATAAAATAATAATAATAATAATAATTAGAAGGAAAAAACATTGCCCTAAGAGACAGTTATGTTTACTTGTGTAGTGATTTCCCAAAAGAAATTAATTCAAAACAAATTTACATTCTACATTTAAAGAAGATATAAATAATTCATGTTCTCATATCATGAGCACTCTGCATGTCATACACCGGGGTACCTGCAATTTTTCAGTTTATCCATTTAAAATTTTCATCCAGGAACTCATTATCATGTTTTTTGTGCTTCTATTCCACTGTGGTAATTTAATAGTCTTCAATAGAATTATGTTCAATTAAAATGTATTCAGTTTTACCATTCCAGATCTTTTTAGCTTTTAATTTAATTGCTGTAGGCTTCAATTTTACTTATGTACTATTAACTCACCTTGTTCACTGATTCTGCTCTCAGAAATAGGAAAACACTAACCCCATAAAAGCTGTGAAACTGGGTTTCACTCCATTTATGCCACTTCAGCATAAACGTCTCTCTATCTCTTTCAGGCCAATGATTCCCATCATCTCTGAGAGCAGAGCCAGGCCCCACTGCTCTATTTTTTAGCAGCCATTCTTCTTCCACGTAAACACAGTGAACTTTACCCTTGCCCACCAGTACACCCTGTTGTTCTTTAACAGGCCACTCCCACATCAGTACAGGGTCCCATGAATTTCTGCTTACCCGATTCCTGCTCACCCGATTCCTGCTCACCCAATTCCTTCTCATAATCGTCATGTGTGTGAGTTCCTGCAAGAATGCCCAAGTTGCTGATGTTCTCAAAGCCAAGCAGGTGAGTAGATGCTTTGCTGGAGAGGACAGGAAAATGCTCCACTTCCTGTAAGATCAGTGACATGACATGGAAATGGACCTTCTTCCAATTATCAGAGTCTGGATGTCTCAAAACAGACAGTGAAAAGGAACAAGTGACCGATGTAAAAGTAGAAAATGGTAACTGGGGCTTTCTTCTGGATTTATGCAACTTTGTACACCCACAGGCATGGGGATGGTATACAAGGAAGATACACAGCAGTTTCTGAGTCTCTGCTACCAAAAGCAGGTTTCCTGAACTGTATTGGGATATAAGCACTGGACTCTTATGAATGTAATACAAGTATCGGGGAGGGTGGGGACAGAAGAGAAAAATAGCTGTGCATCTTCTGTATAAGCCCAACTGATCCCATGCTGCAGGTGCCAACACACCACTCATGCATACAGTGACATTATCAGGTTCACATTGTTCTGTAACTGATTGGCAGTTCTATAGTCCAGCCTTTACAGGTACTAACAGTTTGCCTGGTTTTGAGCTTCTATTACAGACTGATCAGTTCTGACTGACCTGTGTTCCTGTTCAGTGGTATTTTTCCCAAGAATTAGAGGTAACTTGCAACCTCCAAAATGAATGGGCTATTTCAAATTCTCCTTTCATTATCCCAAGATAAATGACTTGCATTTATCAACTTCCAGTTCCCTATTGTCATCGTGTCAGCTTCTGTTGTCTTCTTCTGAATTTCTTTAAGACTCTTAACTGGCTTCTTAACAAATTTTCTACCTGAGAGTTTATTTCCCCGTTCTCAGTTGTCAGTCAGTACTACTCCAATTGCAAAAACTTTGAGTTCTCCTTTTCTCCTATACCGAAAAAACTAATTTTTGTTTCTTTATTTTTACCAAAAGGAACCTTTTTATCTACTAATCACTACCTCTTTCATTTTTTTATGTGCAAAGACTTTTTGAAGGGTGAATATCAATAAAATCAGGAGAAAAATTTTGCTAGAAAACACTTTCCAGACATCTGAAACTACTAAATCTGTAGCAAAGATCTTTGAAAAGCATGCTGCAAAAAATGTCTTGAAATCAATCAGGTACACAATTTTCTGGGGAATAAAACAAACAGACAAACAAACAAATAAACCCAAGGTAGATATGTATTGTCCAGCTTTGTAACCTTGCTTCTTGTAACAGGTACTTGTTGGTCCCTTGTATGCAAGCTGTAGAATCAATTTTTATGTATTCTCAGGTTCATAGATTCATAGAATGGTTTGGGTTGGAAGGGACCTTAAGATCACCTAGTTCCAACCCCCCTACCATGGCACAGACACCTCCCACTGGACCAGGTTGCTCAAGACCCCATTCAGCTTGGTCTTGAACACATCCGGTGACAGAGCATCCACAGCTTCCCTGGGCAACTTGTTTCAGTGTCTCACCACACAGAATGAAGAATTCCCTTCTTATTTCCAATCTAAATGTACCCTCTTCCAGTTTCAAACCATTACTCCTCATCCTATCACTACAGGCCTTTGTAAAACATTCCTCCCCATCTTTCCCAGCTTTCTTGTAGGACCAGTCCCTCCCCAGCTTTCTTGTAGGCACGTTACAGTAGGCTTGACCCTTGGCTCTCTTTTTCCATGTATATGCGTTTGCTGCTATCAAAAAATCAAAGATCTACCCAAATCTAACTGTCTGATCTGATTATTATGACCAGCTTTCTGTGGGTCAGTGGCATGGGAACAGGCAATGTGCTCAACCACACACTTGGGTTGCTTCAGAAACCATTTACACACAAATAACCTTAGATGAGTTATTTTTTAAGGTCTACAGCAGAGTTTAGACTCACAACCCTGGCACTGTATCAAGACTCTTCAGTAGCCCTGGTTGCTGTGCTATTGAGAAAAGACAACAGCTCAGTCTTGGATCAGACCAAATCTCCAGCTAGCTTATACCCCATCTGATAAAGGTCAGCTACAGATTCTGTGTCATGGCCCCTCCACAAATGGTAAGAGGAACAACATATGCAAAATCTGCCAGAAAAATAATTAACTTTTTCTTCATGTATAGTGATATACACATGTCTGGATAGAACCTGGCCTGTGACAGAGATTTTTTTCTGCAGTCAGCAGTAATGACTTTCCATTACATTTTAACACCAGCAACACTTCATTTTTAATATTAGAAAGACATTGAGCTCTTCAATCACTCCACAAACAAACAATACAAGGAACCACCAGGTGTATTGTCCCAAAGCAAATTCAACATGAGAAAGCAAAGTTTTGTGTTTTAAGTTTCAAGCAGCACTGAAGTTTAGCTGAGATTTTGTGTGCCAAGTTTCAGCTTAAAGGGAATTTTTTTTTGGCTACAGTATAAGCCCTGGAGAATAGGAAGCATTGTAGAGGAAGCATCAAATCACACTTAACTACTGTATGGCAGAGCAAGTGGCTGTGTTACAACACAATCACTCAATAAGATAATTTCTTATGTTAGCATTTTAATTAAAATAAAGAATACTTGCCTCCATCTTACACTCTACAATTCTCTCTTCAAATTACACAGACAGACAAAACGTACAAAGCAAACAGAAAACAGGATCACAAATCCTAGCAGACTTGAAGGCATGACTCAGAAGCTTTGTGAGAAATATGGCCAATAAAACCAGAGTTACTGATTCCATAAACATTTATTCTGAGGAAATATTAACAGCAACCCCTAAAATGTTTTTGGGCAATAAAGGATAAATAACACCTATTATTAATGTAGTGGTAAAAAATGTCATTTACCACACATTTGCAGTACTCTAGTTAAATACATTATTAAACAGCATCCCAGTATGGATTAACACTGAACAGAAGCTCCAGATGTAGAGCTGTTTCCCTGTGGTTTTATCAGCAGCAACATGGTTGGTGCTAGCCCAATCTCGATCCCAGTGTGGACAGGGCCTTTGGCTTGCTCTGTTTGTTTTTTGGATGAATAATAACACTTGTGCAGAATTTGCACTGGGCTTGGTGCTTTGATCAAAGCACTTTCCAGTGGGCACAAAATCTGCCTCTAATGTTTGCACCCAAGCTTTCATTTTAAAGTAAATCACTGGGGTGAGACCCTGTCAATCCAGCCTTGCATACTGCTCTCTCCAGCCAAACAGTTGCACAGATTGTCCTCTGCGGGGTCTTGCACCAAAAGGAAAACTGGTCTTTTCCCACCTGTGCCAAAAAAATGGTCCAGGAGCCTTCTCTGAACCACCTTCCCTCACTGGCTTCCCCCGAGCAGCGTCTTTGCTCAGCCCAACGGCAGCAGTGAGGGAATAGACGGTTATTAGGCAGCATGTGGCAGGTGCCTATAACATGGGCCAGTCCAGTTCTGACAGCAGAAAAGCTCCCGAGGAGACACAGGATTTCCCACTTCTCCACCCAGGCATGCTGCTCTGGGACGATAAGCTGTGTCTTACTCAGCAGGTTTCTTGAGAAAGACAAGCAGCATGGCACAGGCCAGCACTGGCTGAAGAAATGGTTAATGCCTTTTCTGCTCACTTCAGTTAAAAGTGATCTTCTCACTGGAACCCAGATCAGATGTGCTTTATAGAAAGGTATTGCTACCCTGGAGGATAGGGCAAGTTCATGAAGGCTTCTTTCACACTCTTCAGTCCCCACAGCTCCCAGATGCTTAACAAATCGGCCGCCTCTCACTTGGGCAGTAGCACCAGCCTCCCTGCAGTGGGAATTTTTATCACCGATCTCTTCCTGGTGGCAGATGTACTCTAAGTTATACGAGATCATGTCTCCCTCTAGTGACTAAATGTCTGTATTTTTTGAAAGCCGTGACCCCAACTTTAAAGACATTATTTTTAAAGGGGCTGTAAATTACAATTCTACCTACCTATCCATAAACTCTTTTCTTTCACTCCGGATTGTGCAGTGAGGTATGGTTTGGATTTCACTCAAAACTGTCTGATTATTAACAGAGTCATAGGACTTCTCAGTAGGCATTGTGTCTCCATAGGCTTTTAAACACTAAAGACACTATCTGCCCAGGAGGAATGATAGATCTTGATTAAACATTCATGCTATTTATTTTGTACCGGCAGCTAATCATTGTGCAAACACTTAAATCCAAACAGTGATATTTAACAGCAACTCTACTAAAACTATCACTTGTGCTTGCTACAGATATGAGGATCACTCTTTCTTATTTGGCAAGCTAGAAGACATCTACTTATCCGCACCAACAAAACAGCAACCCAATTAGTTTTTAAAAGGCATATAAAAAAGAAAAAAACTGCATTCAAAGTTTCATCAGCTGGAGATAAGAGTGGAGAGAAGAGGATCAGAAAAGAGACTGGAAGCTTGAGGATCCACAAAAGGTCTGCCTTACTGGTTTCTTCTCTGGGTTACCCTGCTGGCAATAATACACTTCATGATAATAATAAAAAGCAACAACATACAACACATCAAATAGGGATGATTTCCCAAGATTTAGAAAAGTAAAATGTTTTTGTCATTAGCCTTAGTAATATGAAGGATAGTACAAAACATGGTATGTACACATCAACAAATGGAAGTTGAACACAGTACGAGAGTGACCAGAAAGCAGTGCCATGACACATGCCAAGGATGAGCACTAGGGAAGCAAGGAAAGGAAGGAAATACAAAATCTCATGGGAGGTCTGTCACATTCCTCACACAGGGACAGAAGGAAACAGTGAAGAAAAATGACAATGTACCTGAGCTATTATGGAAAAAACCCACTTCAATACAACTTCTAAAATTCTGCTGGAAGCTGCTGATAAGACAACATAGGATGAAGTCAACTTCAGACTCACTTTTCCACTCAGAATTTTAAAGCACTCATTACTATAATAAATATAATTGAAAAAGAAGGTGATTTTTTTTTTTTTTTTTCAGTTTTCTTTACTGAATGAGCTTCTCACATGTAAAATCAAATTGATTTTACATCTGGCATCATTTTTGTTCTCCTTTTTAGTGGCATGGAACTTGCCTAAATCCACATGGGAACACTTAGTCCTCAACAATGTCAGCATTTCTCATGGCTGGGAAACCAGGGCTTCTCTCTACATCTGCCAGCATATTTGGCCTCAAATATTCACAGGGTCTCATGAAGTGGGAGCAAGAAACCTCTCTACCAACTCTTAGTATGGTCTGAGTTTCATATTATCCTGCTTGATCTCCTGGAGCTTTCACAGGAAAGAAGATAAGACAATGTGATTTAAAATCTACACAAACTGATACAAAGTTTGGAAGTGGGTATAGTGCCAAGGGCTAGATGTCAAGCCTGTGGGATTCCTTAAATTATTCACACTTAACTGCAAAAGAGAGTGTTATATTGATATTTCATAGGGAAATATAATAAATAATTTTAAATTTTTCCTTTAGTAGTAATAACAATTATAATACAATTGCAAAGCCAGAGAAGAGCCCATGAAACTTCTTTTAAAAATTCAGTGTGTCCCTAGTTGTTTTCAATGATGGTTTTGTTTTTCCTTCTTAGTCAACTCTAGTTCAGTTTCTCCTCTCAGCTCTAGTCTTGTCTTGTTGCAAAGGATTAACTAAACCTACGTGCATACCCCTCAGCTCAGCATATTTGTAGCTTCCTTTAGCTACAGTGTAAAAATATGGAATAATAGGTTGTGGTAGTGTTTTGTTTGCTTGTTATTTTTGTCATTGTTTTTTGTCTGTGAATTGTTTGGGGGTTTTTTGGGGGTGTGTGTGGGGGTGGGGGGCTGTGTGTGTGTGTGTGTGGGGGGGTGCACTTGTGTGTGTGGGGGTGCATTTGTGTGTGGTTTGTATTTTTTGTCTTCCCTGAAGGAAACCTTTTTGTATAATATTTCCCTTTCAATCATCTACACCCCCCAATTTACTACTACAGTGTCAAGTCCTAGGCTAGAGCAATAATATGTCCATACTAGAAAAAACTGGAAAGGATAAAGAAATACAACCCATTTACAAGCCTTGCAAACAGTACAAACCACCACCCCTGCTGATAAAATCTAGAAGCTATGCTGGTGCTCCTCACCAGCAAAGCAGACCACAGTTCTGCCGGTTACTTTTCTTCTATCTATAGGTGGCACTAGTTATGTTCATAACATCTCAGACCATGCTCGCTGTGATTTCTGCAGACCTCAACTGTCGTTTCTTGTCCAATTCCTCTCTTGCTGTCAGTAGAGGTGTTAATCACAAACTTTAAATACATTCAGAAGCAACCTCAGACAAACTAAACATGATTTATAAAGCATGAGAAAAACTGTCCCCATATCTGCCAGTTTATGCACCTCCACTTCCCGGGTGTACATCCCTGTCCTCTGGGTGTCCTCAAAAGTGAAGGCCAAATGGTGGCAAATACCAGTCTGAATCATACTTCTCAGGAAAGGTGGCTATAGATGTTAGGGCATATTTAACATTGTGAAGAGAAGCAGCAGACAAACCAGGCTCCTGTGGAAACCTGCCTCAACCCACACTTCACTGAAACTCACCCAAAATTCGACAGTGCAACATTGACTATTATTTGAGCCACAGACCTTTCTAGATTTTAAGCCACAAATGTTTTCCTTATCACATGAGAATTTTCAGAGTTTTAGTAAAATGCCAAAAACTTGAAAAAATATGCTGTTCAAGAAGACAACCAGAAATCCTTAAGATTAAATCGTTAAAATGTAAAATGTAAATAATATTCTTATATTTTTTAAGTATTTGTAATTTTTTAATAATTTAAACTATAAATTAACTAAAATAGTATGTTGAAAGCAGGTTTTGGATCATAAAACAGTAAACTCTTCTTCTTGAAAAGATCAAAAGAGAACATTTCAAGAAACATTTTTTTTTCCCCATAAATGTTTCAGATTAGATAAGAACAATCAAAACTCATCCTTTCTTACAAGCAGCTTATATTGTTGATTTCAATGAATCTACGTTTTCCAAAAGAGAAAACAAAGAAAACTAAAATGACAGACTTATTTTGTGTCCTATTTCTTTTTCTTGTTAGCTGTTAATTTTAATCTTCTGTTGTCTTTTAATTGTGCTTCAGTTTTTGTTTGTGTTTGTTTCTTTGGGTTTATTTTTTTTAAATTTTGCTTTATTTCTGAGAGTCAAAATGTTGGACAATAACTAGATATTTCACACTCTGCCACACCCACCCAAAACACTGGTGTTCAATCCAGGTCATTGGAAAAGGAGGTTACCCTCAACACCCTGTTCTATCCAGAAAGAACTATAAGGAAGTTTGTACTCCAGACACATGTAAAATTTCTCCAAGCCCAGGAGTTGCCTCAGCTCGCTCTGTCCAGATGCACACCCGGCACACAAGAAGAAGCAGAGAAAAGATAGATCAGTCTTACAATACCTGTTGAGGGAAAGACACATTTCACCTAACTTTAGCCATCTAAAATAGAGATGTCAAGTTTAAACAACTCATGTAGGGTCTCTCAGTGCCATTGTTTGGGTGGTTTGTTAGGTGCTGCCCTACCCTGCCCTTTACTCTTCCTTTTAGCCTCCAGAGTAAAGATAAGTATTATATACTGCAATTACCAGGCTTTTATTTATAAAACCGGGCCAAGAAATATTCTAAATGCAAACCACTGTGTTATACCCTAAAACATGCACAAAGAATTATAATTCATTCCTGTTGCAACATTATTTCAGTCCACTTTTCAGTTGTTTTATTCAAATGATTACTTATCGTGCAACTAACTTTTCTCAAAAAAAAAAAGAAAAAAGAAAAAAGAAAAAAATCTATTTTACAGATTTCAGGTCTGTAAAACTACCTTTTACACATGAATTAGTGTGAATTTTATTGCTGTATTTTCCTAACTTATTAAAAGGGCTGTACTTCACAAATAAAACTGCAGGATGAATTTATTATTTACAGTCCTAGTCCTAGCCTTCATATCTACTTAATATGTGTAAAGTGTTTAGTTTTCCAATGTAGTCCAGCTGCATCACTGGAATCAAACTTGTAATTGCCTCTTTGGGATTTAAAACCATTATAGTTGTGCTTTTATGTTCTCTTTTGTTTTGCTTGAATCACTTTTTCAGGTCTATGAAGTACAGCTGGCACAATAAAAGTTTGATCAATGCATAACCAATGCAGTGTATATTTCTTCCAGATATATAAAACCCAGGTGAAAAATGTTAATCTATGAAAATTATCTTTGTCAGCTACTTATTCTTTGAATTTAAATTGGTTTCAATCTTGAGGTATATGGTTTGGCCTGGGGTTTTCCAGTCTGGGTTTTTCAACAGTTTCTTGTAATGTGTACATTTGACATATTAAAGTGAATGATTACCTGATGTAAAGTTTCAATTACCAGGGCAGATTTTTTTCTCATACTGTGATACTTGAATAAAATTATCCTGGTACCACAAGCGTTAGCACTGGAAAAAGCCTACACAAGCAGCCTTTATTTCCTTACCAATTTAGGATCCTCTCACGCATCATTGACATTGATGCTATTGGATCATCTACTCAAATCCTTCAGGCCTCAAAGTCATATTTTGTGCATACAGGAAATAACCAAATCCCTGCCAAGAAACTGAAAAATGAACCATTCAGTTTTGGCAACATGAACTGGTCTTTAAGTTCTGGAGTACATTAACCTGGAAGATAATTAACTCTCGTTCCCTCACACTGATTTAGTGGCCTTTTTCACCTAAAGACTGACTCTTCTGGCATTGCCAGGGGAGAAAGGTGTTCTTCAGTATGAGCCAGGAATTCAGACTCTGGCCTTCACATAACATTCATTGCACTATATCCGTGTAAAGCAAAGTGTAAGATAAAGTAGAAAAGAGGGGAAATGTGAATATATACCTTTTTGATAGTAAGTTTTCTAAATAACCGTGTATAAAAACATCATAAATGTATTACCATAAAACTGCAGAGCCAGCTTAAAGGTGGTGTTGCCAGAGCTCATGATTTCAGCAAGTTTCACAATATTTGATGTTTGTCTCTGAAAGCTCAGTTTCAGGATTTAAGTGATTACATTAGCCTCAGAAACAAGACCACAAATAAAATGGACAAGATTTGTAAATAAATTTTGAAGCCAGCTTCACTGTTAGTAACTGAGACCTCTGACTCCTCCATTCTGTTCATGTCATATGTAGCACATCACATAGTTCTGTGTGTTTCCAGAACAAGACTGACTTTGTCGACAGGAATGGTCAGCCATGTAGTTGTCCATGCACCCTATCAGAAAGCCTCTTGCATCCACACTAATATGTTAATAAATGAGTCCAATTTATAAAGGTGTCACAGCTTGTCTGGACTTCCTACACAGCCTACACAGTAGGTTTGTTCCAGCTGCATGTGCCAGACAGTTTCTTTGTGGGTGCATGCATAAAGACAGAGACTCTAGTAGTTATAAGAAAGCTCTCCTAAACACTCTTCAGATAGTTATTATAAACATGTCTATGGAAACAGAACTTGCATCAAAACATAAATGTGAATTGACTGAAAATGTGAGGGGAAACAGCTACTTCTACAGCAGAATTGACTGGCCTGATTACAGTAGAGTCTCTCATACTATCCAGAACAAGAGAGGTTTTCTAGACAACACTCAGATTTCTTCCACCTGTCTAAATAAAGCTATTTATGAGAGTCAGGTTTCTGAACCATATATTCTTATTTATAAATTCCAGACTCACATTCTGCTAATGTGTTGAAATAAATAGTTAATATCCACAGGAATGCCAAGTTTTCCTCATTTTTGCCAACGAATACATGCATAAATTTCAGTTAATACTTACTAGAATGATTTTGCAGTTCTCTTGTACTCTACCGTCAGAAGTGGGTGTAGGAGGAACATACTCACAAGTGCAGTATGTCCCATCTATATCCTAGAACAAAGAATAGCCACAAGGTAATCATGATTATCATTCAAGGGAAGATGGTATTTACTAATGCCACTAAACGAAGCGAAAACTCCCAGATATGTTCAGAGATCACAGAACCACAGAATGTGATATTCACTTTCAATATATATTAAATAGAGAGCTTTTTATTTACTCTCTGACAGATATTTCTGACAATTCTTCTTGTATGTATGTACTGCATGGAGTACTTTTTCTAGATTGTCCCTTGAATTAATACTCTCATTGTGTTCAGATAAGTCTGAAAGACCTGACTTTACCATGAATGTCTGCAAGAAAACAACCATACAATCGGCATAAGTTCTGAGGAAGATTTTATCTTCCCTTTCTCGTATAATATTGATCTATTTGTCACTTATGGCCCCATTTGTGTGTTGTCTTCCTGCCTCTGCTGCTTATTCCTCGTATGTTCTTTACTTCAGTCACTAGTAGTAACTTTCCCCAAATACTGCAGTGATTGAAGAAATGACTCTAGTATGATTTGACAGATATCATGGAGCTCTCCAAAAACACCACATTCTTTGACCTTTGCTGATGTGAAACACAGCTAATTGCAGAAAATCATGTTCTGACTATTGTCTCTAGACATCCAGCTTATGTATGATTGCTCCTGGTCTCAACTGACTGTACAGAGCTTAGATCTGGCAACTTCAAACAGGAAATGCCCTGGATTGCTTAGCTCCTTCTAGTACTTAGGCCGTAATAGCTCACCTCAAAACAGCCCTCAGACATTTTTGAAAGTCTAATGAGGGGTCTTCTTGCATCATTTTCCACCTAGATAGAGGAAAAAAACCCCAACAATCATGTCTTATTAGTAAAACCTCTCCCCTGTTGAAAGTCAGGAGGCCTTAATCTCCTATACTCCTTCCGAGTTGGACTTGGGATTTTGAAAGTGCAGCCTGTGCTATGAGTCCTTCTCTATCAGACCTGGCTTCAGAAGAGCTTTTCTGGACCCTCCCAAGAGCCTCCCATTACCACTGCTTCCCTGACAAAGATTACAGTCTCTCCATTATGAGAGAGTGTTTATATTGAGCGTTTATATTGTGTGTTTATATTCAAGACCACTTTTTTTGAATTTCCTTTAAAAAAAACCCAGGAAAAACTAGGTCTATTTAGGGCCTTGTAGTGTTCACTGACCAGCAATGTGGGCTTCTCCCACCCTCAGACCTCATACGACCATCACATCCCAGAATAGGATGGGAGCTGAAGAATCAAATGCTGTTGTCATGCTGGCATATCTCATCTTTATAAAGACATTATCATTTTCATTAAAATATCCTTAACCCATCTAGCTCCTACTATCATACTGAGACTTGTTTTGTCAAGGTTTAGGCCAAATCAAGCATTTGCAAAACAGTTCCCTACTTTTGACTGCAAAGATTATGATGTGAAAAATAAATTTCAGTAACAGAACTGCAGGCACATCTGCTGCCTTAATTTGGACGGTGTGAGGTGTCTGCGAAGCTTATTTCATCCTTCCAACACAACATTCAGGTAGGGTAGCTGCATTATGTTCCAAATTGTGCTATTTTAAAGTAAATTATTTTCCTTTCACAATAATTGTTAACTGTGAATATCTGCAGCCACTACCAGGGTATACATAGGAGGCAGAGTAATGGAAGTCTTGTTAATATATTTTACCAGTGGGATGTAACGGTTCCTAAGCACTTCTCTTCTCTCTTAGAAGAAAGAGACATGAGGAAAAGATGTACTGTATGTCTTTCAAACTCTTCATTTCTATCACCACTGAAATAAGTTATTTGTATAAAGACCCACAGCATCATTTGTAATGCTGTATTCTCTAGAACTGATGCTTTAATCATGTGTAATACAGGCAACAAGATGCACAAAGCAGTAAGGAAGATACATGTTCAACCATACTTGGTCTGGTATCTCTTGACTCTCATGAGATAGGCTGGAGTAGCAGGTTCTGGAGGCTTCAAGTCAAACGCTTAACCACCATAAATGCTGTATAGCGAGTCATGTTCCATGTACCTTCCCATCTAAACCACCACAAATCTTTCCCCACCCACAGCCTTCAACAAAAAGTAGAATATTGTTCAGCCTCCATTCTCATTCCGATCTAAACATCTGTGCTGAAGCAACCACAAAAGAAGATCTTTAAAGCCAATGGTAGCCATAATTACCTTGTTGCTTGGCCAGATCTTCCACTAAGTAGGAAATCAGCTCCCACAGGATGCCAAACCACCACCAGATGGTTCTCTGAAACCCTTTTTGCCAATCTCACAGTATGATTTAGATGAAGTTGCAAACCTTGTGTCAGAGAGATTCTTTCTGCCACTACCAGTATTTTGGGACCCCTTAAGTTTTTTATCCCCTGCACATGCCACCCATGCATGGGGGATGCAGTTCTGGCAAGCTCAGCCACAGCAGGTTCATTACAACCTGTTGGCATGATCCCAAGAGAAAGCATAATTCCAGCCTCAGCTCCTTGAAATGACACTCCCATCCCTCTATTTTGTCATAGTCTTTCCTTCCCGCAGGGACTCTGTATACCACGTCTCATAAGTAGATGATGGATCAAGAGGGAAACCACAAGGCTGTACTGCATATGCATGAGAACAAGACCTAATTATGAGAGAATGAGAGGTGGAAGTTGGTTGTGTAAGCCCTGCACAAATCACATGGGCCTTGACTACTCGTGCTTTCCTCTGTGAGCTTGTCTTTGCATTTAGATGCCTGCCTTCTCTCATAAACCATGGTGATGTTTGGTGCTGTGGTTGAAAGAAAATTTCTTGGGGTTTCCCCTTCACTGGAAGTCCCCTTGTCAAGGCTCCTGTTGCTGGGGAACTCTGTGCAGACTTTTCTCTGGTTAAGGGCTGAACCCTGTATTCTTAATCTTTAATTAGCTTCTCCTTGACCCCTCTGAAAGGCTTGCCATTGGAAGGCTTTTCCCTGGGGTAAGGAAGACACCTGCTTGCGTAAGTAAGACATTTTTGATGAATCTCTTTAGAAGTGCTCATGCCAAGAGATCTGCCAGGACCCGGAGAGCACTCTAACTCAGCTTCATGATAACAGGGTTTTCTGCAGAATATTGTAGAGCGGCCATCAGTTAAGAACATTTCAGCTTTGCCCCTTTTGTCCCACTGACATTGCATGGATTCAGGCCATTCCCAACTAAGAAGATTTTACACAAAACAGAAGAAAACAGAAAGGGCTGATTTAACAAGTCCTTTCACAAGCAGACCCCTAGTTTTCTTCAACCCAGCGACGCATTCACATACAAGGAGCCTGTCCCTCTGTTAAAGGGACATTAGCCATCTCACTGGGTACAGATATCAAGTATTCCCCTTCAAAAAGTCAAGGAAGTTTGGTTACATTTTTACTGCAAAACAGTTTGAGCTGGAAACTCCTCTAGTGTCTGGAGCAAGTATTATTTTCTGAATGCAAAGACACAGTGAGAATAGTTATCACAATACCTACCATGAGGTAGCTTCCTACGGAGCACCCACCACAGAGCTGAACTCCTCAGGTCTCTCCAGGGTCATCAACAGGAAACAGGCACCATCAGAGAAAGGCATAGTCCAGGACCCTACTGCCAGAGCTCAGTACTGCTCTCCAAAAAAAGTTTTTCTCTCTCTTCATTGACTACAGATGATACCCTGTAAAATGAGGCTGTAGTTTGTCAGTTATAGGAAGCTGGGCAGCTGAATACACACTAGTAGTGTCATTGACCAGTGATGATTACAGGGGTTATACCTTCATTCTACTTTTCCTCTTATTGCTGGGGTTTTGAGGTTGCCACTAGCAATCTCACTCGCAGCTTCTGTGTTGCAGTCTGAGTTTGCATTATCAGAAGCAGTTGCACTAATATTAGCAATTCCCCGGAGCCTGCAGCCTCACTGCAATAACTACATTTTCTAACTGAATGTTTTGCATTTCACCAGGGCAATTACCACATCATCTTAATGCTGCCCGATAGGGTTTTCCTCTGTTACAAAGGAGGGCTTTTTCCACCTTTCAGCCTTTAGTCACATGAGGATTTCCTCCTCCTTCCTCCGGCCAGGAAGTTGTATTGATTTGCTGAGCTTTCCAGTGCTGGGCCATGAAATGAGCAGTACTTTCACAGCTGGAGTCAGGGAAAAATCTCATCAGGTACGTTGAAGTTACTTAGCCGTCTGAAGAAACAGTCTGGGTCCTCTTTACTCGCCTGGGCTAGCCGCTTCTGGAACAAAGTGGCATGCAAACCACCAGTTGTTTGTGCATCAGACATCCATTCTCCAAAACCTTCAAGATTCTTCAGGCAAAACTCTGCTTTCTGGGATTACTTTGCTGACAACATGGTATCTAACGGCCTTGCTTTTCTTGAAGTGACCTCAAAAAAATTCTGTGGTCTTCACTCACCATCAGATAGATTTTCTTGTGTCAGTGGAGGTTGCCTCAATTTTCCAAGTCCAGCATGTGTGCTCATATGTTCCCTGCAGCAACAGCCCTGCCACATGGAGCAAGTCTGGTATTTTGTACATTAGCATGGAGCTACCACTGCACAAATGTTGAATTGGGAGGATGTGTCTGCAAATCATATTTCGGATAGTGCTATAGGAAGGTGTCTGCTGGGAATATTTTTTTCTGGCTCTGGCCACAGCTTCTTTGGACTCAACTTGCTATGCTTTCCACAACTCACTACATTTTCTCTCCAGAAGAAAAAGAACTTACTTCTGTACAGACCCTTTTGACAGGATCCCTTCTTTCAAAAGACTGACTACATTGTCACTTTCTGTTTCTTTCCTGGTAAGTGTTGCTGCAGCACACAGGTCTACTTCTTTAATTCTTCTTCCCCTTTTGTAACATGCTCTCCGACACAACTGCAGTCAAGAAAATTCTCCTAAAGGAATTTTTCTTTTGGGTTTGTACTGTGCTTTCAAGGAGCACCTTCACAGCTAAAAAATGCTGCACTGAAGTCTTGGCCATGCAGATGCTAGAGGTTTGTCAGGAATGTCCTCTGAGGGCCTGTAGGCTGTTTCAGTGGTAACAGCAGTTATATATGTGCTGATTAAGCTCCTGATACCCAGGGACAACAGCAATAATCCTTTTTTTTTTTCCATCTGAACATAATTTTGCTGTGTTGATATCAGTACTCTCAATTCTGTCACTGTGGAGCTGCTTCTTGTACTACTGCTGTTCCAACTGCTGCTTGTTAATCAATTCCTTGTGGTGGGACTTCCCTTGTTTTCATGAAGTATTTTGGTTTTTTTTCCCAAGGCAACAGCATCCTTCGTGTTCCAGATCACTGCCCCATCCTGGCTGTTATGGAGGCCCTGTGACTTCTACTGATCTTGGTACCCAATATTAATGGGTAAGTAGTTACCCAAAACATGGTTTCCAGTTTCTTAAGGGAGGCTGTTTTATCGCATTCACTTAATTTACGGTGCCTGAAGTCCTTCATTTGCTATGCAGTGATTTACATTGTGCTGCAATCCAGGTTTACTTTATGCTTCCCAAATTTTGTCTGAGCAGCGGTATTCCCTCTTGTCTTGGTCACATACCTCTAAGTTGTCATGTATGTTTTCACCTCCTGTCAACGTTCGTGCATCGCGCACCCTTTTCCCTGGAAATCTTGTGTGCCGATAACAGGCCAGCAGGTGTTTCCTACCAAATGTTGTGGCTGCTCATCTCTTCTTCCAGTCTCACCTGCCTCACCCAGAATTGGCAGGCGATATTCAGAATATGCTGCAGAGCCATGATAAATAGTAGCCTCTAGCATAGGGATCTTACAGACTCGCTGAAATACTGAGTTGCATTCTTTACAGTAATCAGTACATACACAGACTATTTTCTTCCTCATTGTACCCATTGTAGAAATTTGGCTACTTTAAATCATACTTGTATGTCAGACATTGAGGGTCATTCACCTCTTTGCCCCTTGCTTGTGGAAGTGGCTGTTGAAATACCTGATCTGTCAATACCAGAACCTTGGGAGGTGACTTACATTTGCAGTTTCCAGGATATAGCCCATGTCTGTGGACAAAAAATTCCCAGTTGTTAGAAAAATCCTGTTTTATTTGCTTCTGCTATGAAATGGATTGCAGAGATACCGTCTTTTATCAAGTGAAACCATTTTCTGTCTCGGGACCGATTTAGTAGCATGTCAACCACTTAGAGAGATGCTGACCTTTCCCTTTGTATCTATACTCAATCTGTATGTCTCCAACACTTGGGGTGGAAGACCTCCATATTTTGTTAGTCCTACCGATGCAGGCAATGTTAGAGTCCAAATGGAATCTGGCTTTTGCCCATCTTCCGCCTCATGAATACAGATTACTTTTTCCCCAGTTATCGCTTTTGAATGTCACAGGTTTTCCTTTGGCCCTATGCAGCTAATCAGACCTAGGAAGCTAGCTGCATTGTGATCCTTCTCTTTTCACTGTACCATAGCCAAGAAGAGTGCTGTGTCACTGCTGCTGCTCGAGTCTCTTTGGGGGTGCTCTCCTACTGCAGGCACTGTACGCTCTGTACTTTTCTGTTTGCTTATGCGTCATGCTTCTGCAAAATGGTTTACTTTGTGGTTGGAATCAAACAGCCTAATCAAAATGCAACTCTTCAATAAAGCTGAAATGAAACATTTGGACCTCGTGAAAACAGAATGTTTTGCTATTTTGCACGGGGGAGTTTAGGAAGAAGGTGAACAGCTTCTCAGTTGTTGAGTCAGCATTTGAAAGGGGGGTGAAGGCAAAAAGTCTCTCCCTAAATGGCCAGAGCATTATTTTCTTCTAGCACAGTTTTGACGGTCAGAATTGGAGACAATGTCAGAACACAAAGCTGCAAATATGGGAAAATGATATTTCAATCTAGATCCAAAGCAAATTCACAGCTGTCTGTAAATTAAAACAAAGAACAGCTCAGTGACTTGGGAGCTTGCAGCACGTAGAGCTATGCATCTGGCCCCTACTTCAGGCTGACGGGCTACCAAGCAATCCTAACCCGTCAGAAGGATAACTGTGTGCGTGTGGTGCTGAGCCCCAATAATACACCTCACTAACAGGCAGTGTGTCCTACATATGTGCACCCATGTCCAAAGTAACTCTTACTTGCCCGTAGGGCTGCATTTTTAAACAGGATCAAAGGATACAGATACAGAATTCAATGGGAGCAGGGCACTGCAAACAGCCACAGCAAACAATTTGCCTCTATAGGTCCCAAATGTGTTTGGAAATTTGGTTATGTTTCAAGCATAAGAATGCCTTTGTTCAAAAGTAAGTTTGGCTATTTGGTCCTACAAATTGTTTGATTTTTACCTGAGATGATGTTAATGAATTTTAATTTAGGTTATGTTTTTTCCTGATTGTTTATAATGCAGGTGAATATGGCAGATTTTTTTAAAAAATATTCTTATTAAAGTCAGTTATGTAAAACCAGGATATTCATCTATAGTGGCAAAAAAAAAAAATCTTTTAAGTAACATTCTTTACTTATATTAGTTCTTTCTTCACCAAACATTAACAAAATCACTCTAACTAGTACTGGATTTCATCATTGAAACATAATATTTCAGAAATAATATTAATAGAAAATAATATTTGCTTACCTTGTAACTATTTTCAAATAGTGATGGAATTTATTCCTTTTTTTTCATGGTAACTGTAGCATTAAAATTTACTGATGGGGGGGAGTAATTTTGCTTGCCATTCCCACACAAACATTATAATAACAAATTCTTGTACCTGGGAGTAGGTGTATAAAGGAAAAGTAGAGGTCTCATTTCATAGGGATGATGATAGTTTGAATTATCTTGCATACATCTAATATGCCAAGGGCATCTTGGGAGCTAATCAACACCTGCAAATCTCACAAAAATTAATGGATTCAAGTTTATAAGATATTCCTGTTGACTTAGGCCCAGTTTGCACTTCAATTTTACAAACTAATGAAGGTATACCAGAGGGGACAGGGTTTATACCTGCAAAGTGTACATTAGCGTAAGCTCATTCCTTGAACAGAATGGAAATGTACTTTGTTAAAAGTGTAACTGAATCTACGCTCCAGCTCTAAGTGCTGTAGCTAATTTTTCAACCTTAGTAGAAAGAAAAAAAAAACAACCAAAAAAGAACGGAGCAAAGTGACTTGCTGTAACACAGCAGAGGAGCTCAAGGAAACTGCTACAAGTCTTGAACTTCACTGTGCTGCAAATGCACAATGATGGCAAGCGGTGGACAATACCTATCTGAATCTTCCACACCACACATGCAAGTGTCAAAGCAGCACCAACGGCTAAAATCTGATCAAAGCTTTTGGACCAGGGCCCAGTGAGCTTTCAGAGGACTGGTTTGGGGACGACCTTTCCTCACCCCCCAGTCACAGTCATCTTGAGGAGGAGACGATCAGAATTGCTGGGGGAGAAATGGAAATTTCCTCTAGCCATAGTAGAGAGAGCAATGTAAAGTGCCCAAAAAGGTACCAGGACACCCTCCACTGACCCCCATGAAAATCAGTTCTACTCTGGCACCCTGAGAAGAGCATTAGTAACCAGCCTATAGATATTATGACATTTGAATATATTACCCAACAGAAAGAGATGCTCCTCTTCAATGTTCCCTCAAATCTCACTAAAACCTGGGACAATGGCTGTCCAGGCATACTAAGTTCAGGCATGCAGAGTAAAAGAGCTGTTTAGATGTATACAAAGAGTCATATCTGCAAGGGTGTCCAAGGAGGGAAAGACGACAGCACAGCAACCTGGAAAGCTAATCACTTATCCCAGGCTTTTATGGGCTCTGCTGAGTTTGACCTCTCAGTGTTAGCAATTGTTTAGACGATGTAACAAGGAAGAGGGGAAATATCCCTGTCCCATTTATCACGCGGCAAGGAGGCTCCTTACAGCTCCCCTTCGGCACCTAAATCAGGAGACCTGCAGCAGCTACCCTCCCTTAAAGATTTGACTGTTCAGAAGCATCATCGAGTTTCATGGTTGCAGTGGCTCACTGCAGGAAGCAAACTAAAGGGAAAAACAGATGAAAAGGTGATTAAAAAGGAAAAAAAAAGAAAAAAAAATTGAAAAAAATTAGTAGTCTTAGTATCTTAGACCACATATTTGCACCCTGTTCTTCTAACAAAAGACACGATGAGCTTGCGCGCGCGCACACGCTCATGCTTATTCTATGCTTTTTCGCCTCATCTGGCAGCCGCTTTCCGGTCCAGCAGACACTAACATCTAATGAGTCAAACTTCCCATTTTCAGACTAATCAGTCGGCTGCACTAATTGCAAATGCAAATATGCAAATTTATATTAATTAATTACTCTGCTAATTAGTTCTGCGGTCTTTTTGGGGTAATAAATCATTGTGCAGTGGAAGGGAAACACGTCCTGTCCCATTTCACTCCACATAAAAATTTAATGTACTCATTGAAGAAAATATATAAAAAAATCCCCCGATTCTGATAGCTTTGCTTCTACTGATGAGTCCCCTACAGAAAGGTATGATTGTAAGAAGGATTTCACATCTTCAGCAAATGCCATCACTAAGGTGCCTGTTAGCAATTTAATTATCACATTATGAGCTCCAGGAAAAGCCAGTTTGCTGTGCTGCAGGCTGTGACTCTGAGCTCCATAGTTCACACATTTTGCAGCAAAGGCTGTTTATACATACATGAAAGATAATCTGGAGGAAAGCATTCAGTTTTCTCTACCTGAATGGACTGCTAAAGCTTGAATCCCAGCAAGATTCATCTACTAGAACCACCATGACTATATACGCTTCAGTCCTGCAGCCTCCCCAGATCACATTTGAAGGGGAATGTCAGGAAAATTGAAGAATAGCTGAAGAAGTAACTGCTTGCAGAGACCTTCCATGGCCTTCAATTTTACTTTGGTTCTGATACATATGAACTGGGAACTTTCTGCTCCCCAGCCGGCACTACCTCTCCCTTGCACCCCTTACCTCCCCAGTGCACTCTGGGAATCGGAATGGTCACTCCACTACCCCCCTGCTGGTGGTCTGACCAGCCTCAGGAAATTCTTTGGTTTTCCTTCCCCATGCTGACATCTGGAAGGGGCGGTGTCTTCCCCACACTGACTTCATGCCCCAGCAATAGGGCACAGGGCAGCATATTGGTGTAGTCTCACGTCCCAAAGCCCACCATGGTGTGGAGGTCAGTGTGTCAGGTGGCAGAGCTTATTATACATCTTCCTCCTCTTAGGATAGGAATAAAACATCCCCATAGCATGAGAAAGCAAACAGCACCTGGCTGTTAAAAGAGAATCAAAATTCCCTCATTGTAGGGAGCTACACCAAGTCACAGCACTGTTATGGTGCACAGTTCATCACAGGCAACTGAGAAAGGAAAGGCTTTCCTAAGAGGTTTAGAAAAGTGTTAAGCAAAGAGCATCCTCTTATCTCACACCAGTTACGGCCAACTATAAAATGCAGCATCTCCCACAGACCTCAGAAGGTTTCATCTTCCACTTGCTTACTTTGTACTGTTTTATACCATCATTTCAAGAAACATGAAATGTTCATAGAGTGGTTTCTTGAATGTGATCAAGTGGGTTAATCTGCCTCATAGAGACAGGCTGAAAAACAGATAAAGATGTTATAAAGTCAACAGAGCTTTTCTTGTATCTCTGAGATTCATGCATCTCACATGTAAAGTCATCTGATATAATAGAAAAAAAAAAAGAAAACATTAGCAAATGTTTTGCTTTATGCTTTGAATTATTTGGTTTAAATTGAAACAATAAATGAGGTTTACAGGTAATTAAATTCCAAGAGCCTTTATCATGCTAGATTTAACCAGAACTTGAGCTGTATATTTTTCTCATAGTTTGGCACCCTAGGACAGCTTATTTCTTATTTATTTATCTTTTCTATCCATACACTGGAGTAAAATACTTCTGAACTGCTAATCTGAGACTAACCTGTGACTTAGGTTCTAGTAAACAAAGGAAACAAAAAAAAACCAAACTTAAATTGACTCAGAAATTTGTGGAACAGACAAAGATAAAATTTATTTTTAAAGAGTTGCCACCTTTGCTTGAAATACTAATATGCATTAATGGCTATGCCTTTTAACATCATGCAAATTCAAATATTTATTTAAAAGTAAATCAACTTTGTGCTCTTTCTAGGTTTTCAGGATCCTAAAGTCACATGGGATCCAAACTGTTTGTTTAGAGCTCAGTCCTTCCCACCTGCTCTGAGTTTTGCCTGATATTAAAAAAATTAGCTACTTTTTTTTTTTCTTGTTTAAACACGACTAGCTTTTAGAAATCAATATGTAAAGATTCTGACAAAACTCCACAGGTAACTCCTTAATAATGAATAGGTACAAGATGGTAATGGGACTTTGTTCTGTTTTCTGAAATGTTCTGTAAAGAGTTATATTCAAATCATAATTGCACTGGGACATGAGATATAACTTAAGACATATGATGAAATCTCTAGCCCCTTTGATGGCATAACTTCAATTAACTTCAACAGCACATGTACCTTTTACAAATTGTAGTAGACTTCCTCATGGCAGGCACTGTGAACAAAATTATCCTTTTTTTTTTTTTTTATTGTCCTCATAAAATAGCTCAGAAGGTTTTTTTTGATACTTATTTATGAAGAATATTATCTTGATTCAGAATACTTATGTATAGTCAGAAAAAAAGTGATGCTAATAAAAATTCCATCATGATAGTCTGTGTTTATTCCCTTTCAGTTACTTCTGGCTGATATTTATTCTCCTGTCAGGGCTGTGAAATTAAGACTTTTCTTAACATATAGGACAGCAAGACCCATTTGGCATCCAAGACGAAACCCAGATGAGTGTTAAGATTGACAGTGTTTTCACCCTTATAATTAGCTATTCACACAAATGGGGTTTTAGTTTGCACTTATGCTTGGAACATGGCACTTCTTCATACAGAGAGCAGCATTCACATGTTAACATTTTCACTTTTGCTTTTTGTTGGCAAGTAAAGCAGCATTCTTGCTATTGACTTCTGTTAGTGTTTTTCATATATATTATTCACTATTTATTAATTCCCTATTTAAAAAGAATTTAACATGAGCAATGCACGAACAAGAGTGACAGTGATGCCCCTTTCCTTTGCCCTGCTCTGGAGGAGGACAACACCTGCTGAGAGTCACTCTACTGTTTCCAGACCAATGCTTTCCACACACTGGGGCACCGCATTCCATCATTTTTGGTTTTTTAAGGGTTAAAGACCCCTCTCCTTTGCCTAGGGGAGGACGGGTGGCCTCAGTGCAACAGAACACGTACTGTGCCGAGCTAATTTGCAGCCTTGTCCTCGGCTGTGCACTGACTCAGTGATGTCTGGAGGAAGGGCACAGAAGTAGGAAACCTTATGGCAGTATAGCAGCCATTGCCAGAAATTCATCAAGGACGGTGATGGGCTCTGAACAAGGTCCTGTTCATTCTAAACTGAGTAATAAAAGGCTCAGTGATGGAAAATGCAGTAAATGGATAGCTAAAATGCCACTGTTTTGCTAGATCTGAGATGCGACTGATTTGCTTATACACATAAGAGTTCTAAACAGAAGAAAAAATCCCCAAACCAACATAATAAAGCATCCTAAATGGACCGCACTCAGTATGTACTTAGGCTAGAGATCTGTCTGCCACCAGAAGTAGATTTCAGAAAGGTATGTTTGCAAAAAGGAATTGATATGCATATCAGAGTTACCACAATTAATTACAGTAACATTTTTGGGTCATGCTTCAAGGCTCACAGAATTCAGCAACTGTTAGAGAACGGTCTGAGACTTAACAAGGGTAATCTCTTTTTAACCTTCATGTACACACTTTAGGGGTCTCTCTTTGGCAATGACTATTGCCAGAAAATAAATATGATACTGATCTTAGGTCTAAACAAACAGGAAAAATTCCTGTGTTCGCAGCTGTGGACTGTATATACCTATGTGGTCCTTCCTCTTATCGTAATGGATGGCTTTGGCAGTTGATGTTATCTCTTTTCTAATTCTTTACAAGGCTAGAATAATAAGGGGGCAAAAAAAAAAAAACAAAACAAAAAAAGGAAAACTTGATCACTTGAGGAAAAGAGATGACATAATACACATGGGTTTTTGCACCAAACAAATTAATATTGTTCATCTCTTTAGAAACAATTGCATCTACAATGGACAAGAGGACAACTATCAGGCTAGATTAAAATGAAGATTACATATAAAATCACTGGGGGAAAAAAAGAACAGACTAATGGTGGAGAAAAGGCACAGAGAAGCCCTAAAGGCAAACAATAGAATGAATAAGTATGGTAAATGCAAACCACCTAAGCAAAAAATAAAAATAATGACTGGGGAAATAGCAGTAAAATGGGAAGATCATTTGTCTATACCGAAGCTTCATGACCACAGCTCTTTGCCTCCAGGCACGCCAAGCACAAGGATTCCTTCTCACCCAAGTAGTACGATATCCAGAGAAGCAAACTGACGCTGCTGTTCATCTCTCTTAGAGAAGCAAAGCAATGCTTCCCTCTCTGCTCCCACATCAATACGGCACCACCACCACAGCTCAGAGAGGACAGCTGTGTAGGAAACGGGGCTTGAGGCTGGGCCAGGCGGATAGAGCAATACATACCAACAGTGGGAGCCCAGGGCTTGGATGTTGTTGTTGCAGCTGCCCAGGAAGGCAGCAGTACCTAGCATATCTGATGCAAATCAAGGTGTGAAGCAGATCTGTGCTTCGGGGACAGGGACTTCCACTGGTGCTGGTCAGAAAAGTGGAAATGAACCACCATATCCCTACTGGAGATAAAAGGTCTGGGTTACTCTCTTTTATAGCGTTGGAAGTTCTTTACTCATCTTTTTTGGAGGGTACTTCACTGTACTATGCTGAGGCAGAAACACTGAGCCTGCTATGAGACAGGTTAAAGTGGAGCTGTGTCTGGAAGCCACCTGGAGATAAACAGGAATCAGACTATTCTTCCAGTAAGTTATCCAAAAATTACCATGGTTTTTTTTTTTCAATCCCAGTCACTATGAAACATTTCAATATCTGGTTGATACACTCCCTAACAGTATTTTCAAATGAAAAACTATATTGAAATTTCAGAAGCTGAGCCTTTACAGCTTTGATATACAAAGTAGGAGACAACAACTCTTTGGCAGACACTGAGAGAAACATCTATTTCTTAAACAACACTTGGTGTTGCAGGAGTTTTCCTCAGGAGCAATCACCCCCTACAAGCCCAACTTTCTGCGCCAGCTGCACATCATGGTAGAGAGGGATGGTCATTCAGAGATAGGGTTGCACTGTGACTTGGAAAATTCATTGTGGCCACAGAACAATGGCTATAAAGAAGAACTGTGGCCAACACCACAGGTCCCATGACCCCATGTGTCTTCTAGGACAGGACACACTGGCCTTTAACTTACTAGAGAAACACATATTTTGGGGCAGTCCAGTGAAAAGATTCTTCCTGTTGGGATTTATTGACCCCACAAAGGTTTTGGTGTTCTGAGCAGACAGTCAACAGATTTCACAAATAATGAAACACGTCCAAGAAAATTCTGATTTGTAAGAACAGCTTTACCACGAGGAATTGTCATGGCAAAGATTTTCCAGACAGCTCTAGTCCTGAACCTGCAAAGACTTACAGTGGAATTCAATTTATCTAACATCAGCCACCAAAAAATAATCATCTGTCTTAAGCAGGTTGTGTAACACACAGAGTTAGAAGACAATAGTGAAATATGATTTATTGCACTTAGTTTAGATACCCCAGGAGAAGATGGTGCCACCACTCCTCATTCTCTAAAAGCAAGCTTAGACAGTTGGCTTTCACTTAGGCATCTATTGAGAAGTAATCTGGGGGATTGCAAGTCATTGCACAGCTTCACGTGTACATGCAGGGTTGTTATCACCCATGTAACGTGGTGCTGGTGCTCAGTGAAATTCTCCTGGAGCTGAGCTCAGTGAAAAGCCCCTGCCCTTGCTGTCATCCTTAGCATCACCAAGATTGCATGTGTCTGCCTGAACAAAACAGAAATAATAATGTTTCAAGCTTGGTAAGATTAAGTGGCAAAGATCTGAAGATATGGAATGAAATACGTGTCTGAGAGCAAAGGTTACAGCAGCCTGGGATGATGGGAATCTCTTTTTGTTCCCTAATAGGAAAAACTCTGAGTGAAAATGGGACTGACAGATTTGGAGCAAACCTTTGATGGGATTTTAAAACATCCTAGTGGTCTCATGGCTTGACCACACTGCCTACAGTGTTCAGGCAGCTCAAAAACAAAGCCTTGAACTAAGTGTACTAGTACTTACATAAAGAAAAAAAGACCCATGGTCAATTAAAATCTCTAAAATAAAAATATATTTAATCCACTAGGGTTTTGGGAGGATTCTTAGAATTCTTAGGTGTTTAAAAATTTTGCTTTGGGAGAAATTTTTGGTTTTGTTATTGTTGTTAACGTATTACTAATTTTTAGTTCCTCTTTTAATTTCTCATTTAAATTACCCTCTAATGTAAAGAGCAGAGAGCAACATGGTTTAGTACAAAGTTCTTCAACATTCACTACCTAGCTTACTTAGTGAAAAACTGAATTAAAACACTGTCTTCCAGTTAAATAATTTTTTTCCATCAGTTAATTTTTTTTACTATATCTTAATAATTTTTTTCCCCAGTATCTTACTTATCCAAGAACAAATCTTAGCTTTGTTTGAGCCATAACACAATAGGAACTATGAAGCTTAAGTTTGTAGCTGATTCTCAAATCCCTTTTCCAATATAAAACATGTAAATGTACATTTTTTTTTTCTGCAAGAGCAAACCCACATGTGTCTCATTCAACTATAGTTTTACATAAATAGGTTAAAAAAAGCATTAGTCTACAAGATGCCATTTGACCAAGGCAAAGGTTTCTTGACCACACACTTACAAGATGCAATTCAAACATCTAACTTCTTGAATTATTCAGTTCCTCTGGAAAAGAAGAGGCAGCACAGTCAGGTCTGGGTGGATCTTATCAGCCTGTGAACTAGCTGTGCTGTAAATACAGAAATACTTGAGCTAGATCAGTCTGGAGAGGAACAGAAAAAAATGTTTATGCAATGCTGCATTGCCAATAGGATACCCATGTGCTCCATAGAAAACAGTATCACTGACCTTTCTTTTTTCTGTTCTGCCCTCAATCTATCCGCTTACATCTCACGCTACCATTTCCTCAAATAAATTACCATCAGCACCATCACTCTTGCCTCAATTTATCAAAGGCAAGAGATTTCAGAAGGAATTGTCCCATTTGGAGAAAACAACAAAGTGGAAAATACATTGGCACCTAGGAAACGATACATTTGTACTTGGGACTTGGACACATCAGGCTCTTGCATGCTTCTCTAGCCACCTGAGCACCCTTGTTTGCTAATCGCTTGCAGATATAAATTGGACTCTCTGCTCATGGTAGTGGTGTATGTGGAATTCATGGCAATATTCACAGCATTCACCTCTAGGAACTTGTCCCTTTTGGTTTCAGTAATGAACAGATGTTTTAAGTATGTAGTCTGAATAGAAGTTTCTTTATTTTCCTTTGAGGTTAAAAAAAGAAATTGTTTTGCTCCACTATCTCCTCACCATTTAAAAGTTAGAATCAGGCTGATGGGAAGGGCACACATGCATGTGGATTAGATCCTGTGACTGAAAGTTGCTGAGCTCTCAATGTATTTCCCACTGTCTGTCCGACTCACCATGGGAACCTGAGCAGTAGCTCCTTCACCTATGAAACCCTGATACGAACTCACTGAACCAGCAGACACTGAAACTTGATTTCAGTATATATAGTGCTGCAAGATCTTTGCTTGCCATGTGCTGCAAGAATCGCAAAGTAACTTTCACAATACCAAAAGTAAAAGCAAGTGGCTATCTCTTGCACGTTTCTGATAAGAAGCCATTGGTGCTTTGAGTATCTTTTCCAGCCACTGATGGGATTTCGGTAGTTTAATAGCAGCACACAAAAAGAAGTGACAAGTTTTCATTCCACAATGCTACTTTTGTGCATAAACAGTTATTAACTTGCATCAACGTCTCCGTGGATTAAACAGTCCCTAAGTACACATTGACAGCACAGATCATTATGGTTATGGACCCTTAACATTTAAAATGGGATGGGAGGGAGGTTGCATGTGTGTGTGTGTTCATCTCCTTGCTCCCTCTCTTTCACAAACTATAAGGTTTAATAGCGATTAACATTAGACCACAGCACTTCTAAATTAACGATAGCCCTGCCAATTCTAATTGGTATTCTAATTAGTCTGACAATTCTACTAATTAAGAACATTAAACTTTTTAACAAAGGCTATCTTTTTTTTTTTTTATTATTTTGCATTGTGTTTGGCAAAATGGAATTGAGGGTATCAGGGAGCCTGAACTGCTACTTCATAAAACTGCTGATGATTAAAAGGGGGGGGAAAAAAAAAAAAAAAAGATTTGGGAAGCATTTAGAAACACTTATATAGGGTAGTTAAATAACAAGAATAGGCTGTCTAAATTATAGGATATAGTCAATGATACATAAATGGATTCATAAAATGAAAACTGCAAATCCAGAATACATGGTGAATGAGGTTTGCTTTTTGGAAACACTGATTTATCCCAGATGCTATAGGGATTTTGGTACCATGGACAAACTGAGGCATTTCTTTGTTTGGAGAAAGATCACATTTCTCAATTTCATTTCCTTCAAATATGAAACAAAAGCAAAGAAAAAAATATGTTCCACAATGCAAAATTTTCAGTAAATATTTGTTTCACATCAATCAAAATGTCTCGTTTTGAAAAAGAAGAAATAGCTCTGATTTGAAATTATTTATTATATGCGATTTTGAAAATAAATATCCTTTTGAGTCCCTTTGAAATTAAACAAAGACCCTACTTTTTCTAAATATCTGACTATCACAATGAAATTTCATTATAATGCACTTAATACACAAAGTTTTATGCTGAAAAGCATATGCAATCTCCTGAAAGAAAACATGTTCCATTTTCTGCCACTTTACATGACAAAGTCCAATGGCAAACATCTTGATCATAATCAAGATTTCTGTTTCCACGGGAGTCAGAGCTTTTGCACAGAGTATTTGCAAAAAAACCCCAACCTCTCATTGCTGTTAGTGCCACAAGAAGCAAACAAATAACGAACTGAATAGAAAGCAATGGAAAGCAATATTTACTCCAAACCCCATCAGCCTGAACTTCACAGATTTTATTCCTCCAATGCCCAGCCTTTAGGGTATGGTGCAGGAACTCTGAATCTGTCAGGGTTTGGCCCCATGCTGTAATGCTGAGTGTATTTCCTCCATCACTTCACCAGATCGTTATTGTACTGCCTGTATTCATACTGTTCAAAGGTTTAGAGGTATGGGGAGAGACGGCTATTCCAGTCACCATCTGCTGGTGACAGCAAATGTTCTCCACTTGGCTGTATTCAAAATTCATAGCAAAGTACCCTTTTTAGATAAATTTTACCTAGATGGCTTTACATAGCAAGATGCCTTACAGGTCCAAATGCACCGTGCAGAAGCCAGCATGCCTCTTCTAGGTAGAAAGTACAATTCAGATTTCAACCCAAGCCACACATAAAATTCCTGAACACAAGAACAAGGTCCTGCACATTTTATAGTATACACTTCCGAATGCATAGCTTGAAATACTTTGTAAAGTGCATATTTTGTCTCTCCTGGTCAGACTGCAGTGATAATGACTCAGACTGCAGTAAGTATTAAGTATTGATCCAAGAAGAGCAATTGAATTAAAGATGATCACAAAGAAACAAAAATAAGGCTAGATACATACTGTCTGACACTACCAACAATACCACACAGGAAGAAAAATAAAAAGAAAAACAAAGATTCCTACCTTGCAAAAATATGTGCATATTTAGTACCATTTTTGCTGACCACTGAAGGTTTCAGCGTTTTGCAAACTATGCCCTGTGTGACCTTTTCCCAGTATTTCAAGAACTTAAAAAGTCAGGCTCCCAAGTAAGGCCACGCAAGCCAGGTAGAAAGTCAGTTTATACAGTTACTAGCACAACAGAGGCAAAAAGCAAGCAAGATTCAGGCTTAGAAAGCCATACTCCCTTCTTAGGAAAAGGAATTTGGCCAGAAAAAAAGGCTTTTTGCCAAACTTCCAGGTGTATTCTGGCCAACTGTTTCAGGATTCAAATCAGTCCTCAGCCAGCCCAAGGACTGAAATGATAACTCTGGGTTGCCAAAAGATACTACTTGATTTCTTTTTTTGTGCCCTGGAAGGTGAGACAACTTTGCAGAGCGGTTACCTCCAGAAACAACGGTCTGGGCTCAAGGCTGTGGCATGAAGCACTGATTTTTATGATGCCTGGTGTCTGAGGAAGCTGGCAAGCTATAGGGCTTAGACAATTCCTTAGAGATTGTGCAGACATAAGAGATGAAAAAAGATGGAAATTACTGAAACTACTGTTTACTTCAGCCTGTACTTAAATACATGATAACCTCACCTTGCTATGGCAGATCATAATCTCATGTTGATTTTAGCAAATTTTAATGACTGTTGTTAGACAATGATGCTTTCAAGGGGGTGTCCACAAATCTTACAAAAATATCTATCCAGGTAGAAGCAAAATCCTCTCTTGAGCACTAATTCTTTCAGTTGTGTACTCGAACAGGCAAAGAACCATTGCTCTGTTCTTAGTCTTCTCTTTAGTCTGTCCTAGGAAAGTTATGAGGCTTGCAATAGGAAACTAAAAAATTTACAGTTTACAGCACCAGGATGTTCACTTGCTTGTGAAATTTGGTCAAAAAGACATTAATTTTTTTTTATATATATAAAGATGAAAAACATCAATTACTCTATAAGTAGATCTGCGGCTAGAAGTAATAGAATTGTTCATTCACCACTGAAAATATGTTCTTTAAAAATCAATTTTCAAAAATGATTTTGGAAAAAGATCATTACAGACCAATCTGAATTCAGCACCATTTTACAGCTGAGCTGAAATTGGCTCTGCATTTTACTTTCTGAGAAGCTTGGGGATTGAATCCAGAAAACAGTTTTATAAAATCCTGTTCTATTTGCTGTCAAATTCTGCCACTGAATCTCTAGTACTGCCAGAGGAAAATTAATCCTGTGTGTAAAACACCTCAAATGACCCAACTTCTAATCTCATCTGTGGTGAACTTTCTGTGTCTTGAGGTAAAATGTGTTGGTCAAGATCATCCAAAATATATTGCTGTCCATCTTCCTGCCTTCAAATCAGTGAAGATTTGTATAGTTTTACGTAACAGGAAAAAAAGCAGAAATGCAAGAGGATCCAGTGATTATACACTTCACCTAATCCACTTCTGAAAAATAATTTCTGGAGTGTTTATCAAATAGACGTTGGTTTCTTGATTATTCCTAATGTTTGTATCAAGCATTTTATTTCAGTGGAACAAGCTCAAGATGTGTGCTGTAAGATCCTTGTGCCTCCCTTTTCCTCGTGGAAAGTAACATTTCTCCACTTCATAGGAGTGTTAAAAAGATAAACCTAATTCTGGCACTGGCTTAGGTTTGTTTGGGTTTTGTTTTTTGTTGGTTTGGGGGTTATTTTAACCCAAAGTTCTTTTAGATAAGGAAAGATCTCCAGTAAGGTTTTTAAGTACGTGCATTATCACATGTTCCAGATGCTCTTTGGCAATCGCAGATGCTAGGAGGAGTCAAAAGTGTAACACAGATTTGAGAAACGTAAGGGAGGCCATAGTTCATTAACAGCTTGGGATGCCTGATTGCACAGCTTTTCTGCTTTTTGAATGGAAAATTTACTTATCTTCATCAAACCAGTATCTCAGGAAGAGCCCTGTCCAAAAAGGGTTATAAATTCAGATAATAAAAAGCAAACCAAAGGGAGCAGATATTCCCATTATAGTAACCCTGATTCATCCTACCCCACACTTATTATTACTTCATAAAAACAAGCATTTCAATTGAGCTGGGCTGTTAAGAAACTACCTGCATATTTGTACATAAGGAGAGAGTAGAGGGTTTATAGGCAACTGTAGCTCTGGCATTTCCTACTGTCAGATACTCAACTTCTCAACTGTAAAAATGTGCTTTCAAAAGAGGTTTAAGGGAATTATTATTTCTAAGGTCTTTTTTTTTTTTTTTTTCCCCCCCCCCCCCCCCAAGGTGTTTGGGTTTTATTTTAGTACGCTGCAAACATTTGCCTGAGGAATGCATGCAAGAGAAAGGAAATGATGATTCTTAGTTAGGAGACTGCAGCTCACCTGATCTTGGATAAAATTTAATCGGTGTAAAGAAAAGTCATTTCTCTAGCCTAAGGGCTTTCTCCCTGCTGAGTTTCAAAGGTCTGCTGCAAATACCGGAAATGTCAGAGTTTCTCATAAACTTTGTAAGCATCTTCTACAAAGTTCCCCTTACAAAACATACTATAATTTCCTATATTATTATTATAGTCCTATAATTAACTGTCCACCAGAAGGTGACGTTACTCTTAGGTTTTCTTTTGCACCGCCATCAAGTCACTGTTAATTCCCCTTCTCCATTTCCTTGTGGCTCACATTTAATTTAGAGCACATTGCATAGTTCAAAGCAAACTGCTCATCTCAGCATGTGCTTTCTTATAAGGCTGTTCTGCTCTTCTAGATTTGTTACCATTGTCATGGGCTCAGAGCTCCCACCTCTTCCCAGAGGGACTTTGCTCCAGCACTGCCTTGCCACGCAGGGCTCAGCATGTTGTCGCTCCCCCTGCAACGGATAATCCTCTCACAGGGAGAGGGCTGCAGAAACAGAGGAAAAGTATCAGGAACATCCACATAGGTGGTCTAGGGAGAGTATCTCATCAAACACCCCTTTCCAGAGGAGATTTGCAGCAGAGAGAGGAAAGCGATGCGTCAGGCTCAGAGATTTTGCAAGGAAAGAGCAGCCCTGGTTTGTGGAAGGACACATCGTAGCCATGAAGTCTGCTGGGCGAAGAGTAAACTGAGCAGGTCTCTTCTGAGGTCACACACACCCACATTATCTCTTCTAGAAGGGACTGGCTGCAAGGTCCATCCCAAAAATCACACTTTGATAGGAACAGAGACATTCTCAAAATGGAAACACAGGGAAAGCATGCCTGTGAATCACTGTAGGCACCGACAGAAGAAGGGGAGGAATAAAGCAGCATTACTAACTAGCTGTTTGACAGAGACTGTCGTTAAAGAGTAGACACCAGTCAGCAGCATTAGGGCATGTGCTACAGCCAAATGTCTTTGGTGCAGCCTCTATAGGCTGCTGAATTTATTCATCTCAGATCATCCTCAAGGCAGGGTGACAATCCCAGTCACCAAGTACAAATGAAAAAACAAATAAACCGCCCAACAGTTGCTCAGATGTACCTTAGGGCTGCCTCACACCACAAAGCAATAGGAATGATCTTAACCCCCTGCAGTTCCCAGAAAAGATACAGCTACATGACTGATCTGACTAGACTCTTTTTTCTCCTCAGAGAGAAGTACCTTAAATCCCATATTGCTGCAAGTTACATATCACCTCTTAGCCTGGAAATAAAAATTTCAGGCTATACTGTTCCATTAGTTTTCTAGGTGGAATGTATTTTATTAACTTTTTCTTTTTTTTAAGTATTTTCCATCTTAAGATTACTGAGTCCCACCCCTCTCAACTCATTTAGATTAATGTAAGCCAAGAGTAGCTCAAAATTAATAGGATTATGCCAAATGTATATCTAAATCAGACCTGTGATAGTCAGGTGTTTCAGAAATCTTACAGCAATTTCTGGTCACAAACTCATTTTTGGTTAACCATACGCAATGAGTATTAGAGACCATTTTCAGATGCTAAATTCATGTTTTACTCAAGTGACTCCCATAAATATAGAGTAACTAACCCCTCTGCAGCTCTTTCATATTTGTCCCTAACAGCCTATTCAAAACATAAAACTAAGGATGTCTGATTAGAGCAAGAAGTACATCCTCATTACAGGGGGCTTAGATAGTGCAAAGCACATTTATAATATTTTGCAGCATTAGCAGATGGGTTAAAATCACATTTCCAGACTGAGATGAATCCTCTTGAGCTAATGTAGGTTACTTCTCTGAAACCAGGGGGTCCTTAACAGTAGCTTCTTTAATCTCTCCTGGGAGAAGGACGTATATCCCTGAACATCATCTTAGCACTGGTAGAAGAGGGCTTAACCAACTTGATGGGAACAGCAGGTTCCCCTCATAAAGCAGTCTATAACAGCATACCGGGGATGCAGAGATGTGGGAAAGGGCTGGGTCAGCCCTGGACAAGGGACACAGGTCAGTGCCATAGTGTGCTAGTTGTACACAGGGTAGGCAGCTGGCACACAACATGCACATGGCACAATGCTCTGACTCCTCCCCCCTGTAGGGACACAGTCCCACCTTCACTAGAGGGTCTGGTGCTATTCTGCCCAGTCTGTAACTCACTAGGGCTGACAGATCACAGTTCCTGCCCAAGACATCATCCTCTTTTGCCCCACTTTTGTTAAAAAAAACCAACCCAATGAAAAAACCAACCAAACAAAACCCCTACAACCAACAACAAACCATAGAAAAACAAACAAAAATCCTCCACAAAAAAACCCAACCTAGAAACAACAAACCAGACAGGCATTCCCATCTCCTCCTGAGCTATGAACTCAGCAGAAGACTAGATCCAGGAGCCACTCTTTTTTTCATACTGTCACCCGTGTATTTGCCCTTCATGGTCTGGATTTCTGATTTAGGATGCATTGGATGTACATTTCCCCCCAGTCCTGCTCCCAAGGTAGCAGAGGTACCCGCCAAGGGAAGCCTCCAGCTCTGTTGCAGACATACAGAGCCCAGAAGCAAGCAAGTTTAGAGGGTCCTCCAGAAGTGTTTGGGCTGGACATGTGGGTACTGTGGCAGGAAGGCAAGTTCATGCCAAGTTGTGAGTGAGGAAGAGGGAGTCTGACATCACAGAATTGTCATCATGACTTTACATGCATGAGGAGCAGAGTTGCTGTGACTTTAAGTGCCTACATTAGAAAGATGAGGAGCCAAAGAAAAGAAAAAAAATTAATCTAACTCCTCTTTCTGAACATTCCCTCACTGCCCACAAGGTCCCAGTGCTACCAGTGCCTGACCTAGACTGCCACACACTAACGTGGTCCTGAGCAAAAATCATTAGACTGCCTTAGTTCTGATGCAGTTCTCTTGTTTCGGCAAAACTGGGAGATACAGGCTAGTTAGGACAGGATGATGAAAACATGAAAAAAAAAACCACCAGACCAAACCAAACCAAACAGCAACAACAAAAAAAACCACAAAAACAAGAGAGAGAAAATGAAAAGAGTAGAGACATTCCCCGAGGATCTGACGATAGCATATTGAAGTTACTGGAAGGACTCCCATCGATTGCAGTGCAGTTTGGGTCAGTCCCCCTGATGCACCGTGGAGGTTCTGCAGCCCTTTGAACTCAATAATATTTCAGTGAATCTATTAACGTTCATCTGTGTTAAATGTATTATAATAATACCACATTTGAAAGAGAGTCACTTATAATTCAAAATTATACAGCCTGGCCACATGAAAAAAAAACCCCAAAATTGTGGTGTATGTTCAGGAATGTAATTGGTGCTGTGCAGCCATTCTATAGAGTGCATTTAACTGTGTTTTGTGTATTATTCTTAACATGCATTCACAGTAGACAGCAAAGCAGCAGTTATGGGGTATGCTGTGAATGCATATTAACAGCAGTACACATTTGCATATCATGGATCCATAATACAAAATGCGTAGTAAAATCCTTATGAAAAGTTATTATGCATGCACAGTAGAGGCTTTTTAAACCTTGATATCTCAGCTATTTTGTTTCTCCACTATTTATTTGAAAATATTAAAAAGGTCAAATTATGGATTAAGAATCTGCAAAAATGTATCGTTACTACTACAGAGGGAATCCTTCAACAAACTAATTCATTTATTTTTTCAGTAGCAGTGTAAAAGCCATTCAAAAGTGTATTTTACAACATTTCAGTAGTTTAAAAAAGCCACCTTCTTCAGCTGTTAAAAAAAAAAGACAGAAAAAAATATTTTTATAAATGTATATTTTGAATGCTGGGTGATATAACTCGAAATCTTGATGGTCCTTCCCTTAACATGGAGCCACTACAATGTCAACCTTTCCCTCAATTTCTCATAGTATTTTTAGTATGCATCAAAACAGGGTTTGGTTTCTCAGGACTTTGCATATTTAGATTATCGTGCATTGTATAATACTCTGAATATGCAAAATCCTTGAAAAGGTTGACAACCCTTAGGACCTTCCACAATATAAATCTTAATACATAAATTCCTATTGAGAATAATAGGATTCTACTCTCATCTCTGTTACACAGATTGTAATATTCGGAATAAAATGAAACAAATGTTATGAATGGCATAGCTCTTGCTCCTTTGAACAGTTGCCACTTAAGTTTTAACATCTTTGTCACTTCAATACATTTGCCTTAAAAATTAAGAATTAAAAAAAAAAGGACACCTGATCTCTGTAAAGCATGAATGATCTGTCTCACTTCTGTAAAAATAGAACAAAAACAAAACAAAACAAAAGAAAAAAAAAAAAGAAAAAAAAATGAAACTAAACACAAAGTTTGGGGTGAAGGTTTTTTTTTTTTTCATGAAAGGCTCTAAAAATCTTTGAGCATGTATACATAGATATACATAAAATGTTGTCCACACACACACATTGTTCTGCTACTGCCTTATTTTTTGTTCCCCTCTCTAATCAAAAAATGCCCAAACAGATTTAAATGAAACTTTATGAAAACAAAATAATTGGATCGGGGCTGAGAACATTAATGCCAAGCCTGGGCCCAATGTGAATTAATGCAGATGAGTTATAAACCCTTCAAAAACAGGATTTATAATGGGAACGCTGACACAGACCCATAACAATAGCAGCTCTGCCAGGGATTATTTTAATACTAAAAGCATACTCAGTCGCGCACTTTTTTTAAAATAGAGATTACTTAATCACTAAAAAGCAGTGATACGCGATAATACTGAAAGCAAACTTTAAAGAAAAAATAAAAATGTTTCTGAGATGACACGTCGTTTTATCGCTTATATGTGACATGCCACTCCTTAAACAACAACAAAAAAAACCCAACAAAGCACAAACCCCAAACACACCAAAGTGGAGTTTGCCATAAGCTCCATGGCAAGGCTGAGCCGAGAGGCTTTGTCAGCTACAGTTAACAGTTTCTTGCCTGTGGAAAGAGACAAAAGGGTTAAGGGAGGAAGAGCAGGGAGTACAGGAGAGGCAGCTGACAGAAGAAACAAGGGCGCGAAGAAAGAAGCAGACAGGGGGGCAAATGGAAGTGCAGGGGGAGATTTTTAGGAGGAGGAAGAATGTGTTTGCAAAGGAAATAACCCAGCTTTTAAAGAGATTTCAGGAAAGCGTTCACAAAAAGACCAGGCAGGCAGAGAAAATTTGTCAGAGGGGAAAACCCTTTGAGCACCCCAAGTTAAACCTGTGAGAACATCACTCTGCCAGGAGCAGGTGCTCCCTGGTCGCATCGCGTTGGGGCAGGACAGGGACCAGTGAGCCCTGCCACATGCTTCTGCAAAAAAGGCAGTGTTTGTTAAACCTTTGCGTCGTACATCCAGTTTCCCACAAACGCCTCTTTTCTTTTGGGAATGTCAAAAACCACCGAGGGATGCAAGGGGAGGATTTCTTAGAGCCAGCTTTGCTCCTATTATTCTGCGCTCTGAGGTACCACACTGCCCTCAAAAAATCCCCACGCCCCAAAAATCAGTCCCAGCAGCTTTACACAAAAACTACTTTTTGTGACCATGCTGTGTTGTAGCAACAGCATTACTTCCCCATTCCCTCCTTCTTTCCTTGCCCTTATTTTTTTTTTTTTTCCCTGGGTACCAGGTGCACCAGAGGGACTCAGATCAATACCAGACAGCACTTTTTGTATAAACAATACCTTATTAACAACCACAGGGCAGCCGTACCTGTAGGCAGGGATAGCACCAAATGTTGGCACGTCTATCCGTGCAGCTAGACTGCTAAAAAGAAGCAGCTCCAGTGGAAATGCACCTACTGTATGTGAAATGCTGGTGCAGAATTCCCCCCCCCCCCCCCCCCCCCTTTTTTTTTTTTTCTATCAGTCTAACCTTCTGTGTTGATACATGAATGCTGGTACCCACTTAGAGGGATGCCAGATGATCAGTGCAGAATGAAGGTCCCAGGAGAAAGGCTCACGTGGTTTTCTCTGCCCCGTGACGTCACTAGCAGATGGCATGGGTACCAGCTCTGGCAGTTGGCATCAATGTCACTTTTTAGAGATCAATGAGATAGTGCAGATATACACAGATCTAGACTCCAGGAGACGATGCGACATTCAGACTGAAAAGATTTGGAAGGCAAAAAATGAAAACTGATTGTTGAATGAAATAAAAAGCTAAGGTAATACCAATAAAGATATATTTCAGTTGGTGCTGGGTGTGCATGCAAGTGTTTAAAGATACAGTATCATTGTCTTGTTTTTTATGTATGCTATTTACTGTCTAATAACTCCTCCTAACATTTTATTCTTCTGATGCAATTGCATACTTTCATTGGTGTTATGTAATATTGCAAGTGTGTGGACAATACTGATAGAGTTAGTCTTTGACTGGGGTTTTTGTTTAGTTTTGTTCTATTAAAAAAGTCCCTGCATTCGTTTTGCTTGTCTCTTTGAGGACCGAAGGATCCAAGCTTTTGCTGCTCCCAAACTGCTAACAAAAGCAAAATAACTGGGAAAAGGAAATTATTTTCCCATTCCAGGCTGGATTCTGAGCACATGTGCAGGATTGCAGTCAGAATCTACAGACCGCTCCTGTCAGCTACGAGCTGGAGGGAGACATCTGAGCCTTGCAGAACATAAACACTGCTATAGCGTGCAGGGAATTTTTCACCTCCCCCCCACCACAATTGATGGGGAGAAAAAAAAAATTAGAGTAGGAAAGAAAAAGAGAAAAAACAAATAAGTTGATTCTAGCTAGACAGATAATATCAATTAGAATTTTTGCTGGGAAAAAAGGAAAAAAAAAAAAAAGGTAGGGGGATTTTATTTCCTAACTCTAATCTGAATACGTTAGAGATCATTCTGATTTTGTCTTAATATGAAATAAATAATACGGGATAGTAATAAAAATATTAGAAAAAAATAGTCATTTTTAATTATGTTACTAGCTGAGTGATTGGGGGGGGGAGGAATGTTCCAATAATTTTTTTTTCTCACCCACTCTAACTTACTAGAGTTTAATATCTTGATTCATAAGGGAAGGAATGTGGAGGGAGGGAAAAAAAAAACCCAACTTTGAAAAAGTGTTTTTAAAATATTTAACTGTCAGTTAATAGAGATATGGCACTTTCCAATTTTAAGACTGCTCTCGCTCTGCTCATTTTTTCACCCAGGGGAATTTGGATTAATGAAATTTCTGTATTGCTTTATCATGTTTTGCATTTCTTTGAATTCCACGGTGGCAAGGGTTTGAAGGGCTTCTTTAAAAATAAGATAAATGAGCAGGGAGCTAATTGTACATTTTAAATATTGATTTACTCTATACTTATCTGTGAGAAACATGGGTTTTTTAGTTGCAAGATCCTAAATGTTTCAACTGATTTTAAAATTCTGGACAGCTTTTATTCTTTAAAAAGCACGTATTTGCAACTGGCATTTTATGCAAAAAGATATAGATTGTGCATTTATATATACACACACGGGTTCATATGCACAGTGCGTGCACGCAGACACATGAAAAGTGCATGAGGATGTGTGTGTAAGTCAGCAAACTTTAAAAATGGAAATGCTTAAATATTGTGCTGGCATTCTTTCAGGTAACTTAAGATTATAGAACCATGTTAACACTACCGTTTGATGAGTCTGTTGTAATGCCAGAATCCCAGATGTGCAGAAAGTTTTCCAGAGAAAGTGATGACCAAAAGCAAATGAAGAACCCAGAAAGCTTTTCGAAGCAGATCGTGCTCCGAGGAAAGAATATTAAAAGATCTCCTGGAGAAGACACAGAAAAAGAGGAGGAAGAGGAAGAGAGAGAAGAGGAGGATGAGAATGGCTTGCCAAGGCGGAGGGGCCTTCGGAAAAAAAAGACAAGCAAGATAAGGATGGAAAGGATCAAATTCAGGCGACAAGAAGCCAACGCTAGAGAGAGGAATCGGATGCACGGCCTTAACGACGCCCTGGACAATTTGAGGAAAGTGGTCCCTTGTTATTCTAAAACACAAAAACTGTCCAAAATAGAAACTTTGAGACTAGCCAAGAACTACATTTGGGCTCTTTCTGAAATCCTGCGAATTGGCAAGAGACCCGACCTGCTCACCTTCGTCCAAAACTTGTGCAAGGGTCTCTCCCAGCCGACTACAAACTTGGTGGCGGGATGCCTGCAGCTGAATGCCAGAAGTTTCCTGATGGGCCAGGCAGGCGAAGGCGCCCATCACACCCGCTCGCCCTATTCCACCTTCTACCCCCCCTACCACAGCCCCGAGCTTGGCACCCCCCCTGGGCACGGGACACTCGACAACTCCAAGTCCATGAAACCTTACAATTACTGCAGCGCTTATGAGTCCTTCTATGAAAGCACTTCCCCTGAGTGTGCCAGCCCACAGTTTGAAGGTCCCTTAAGTCCTCCCCCAATTAACTATAATGGGATATTTTCCCTGAAGCAAGAAGAAAGCTTGGACTATGGCAAAAATTACAATTATGGCATGCATTACTGTGCAGTGCCACCCAGGGGTCCCCTTGGGCAGAGCTCGATGTTCAGGTTGCCTACAGAGAGCCACTTCCCTTACGACTTACATCTGCGCAGCCAGTCTCTCACCATGCAAGATGAATTAAATGCAGTTTTTCATAATTAATGAGGAAAATGAAAATAAACAGTGGTCATTCACCTCCCCGTCTAATTAAGAGCAAGCAGATGCTTGGGCACTGCGTAATTGGCACAACTCTATTTAACGTGTTTACTAGTTCCTAAAGTGTGTTTCAACTATTGTGGGGATTTTCTATGTATTAATAAACCCTTTTTCCGATCAGTATTTTTCCTTTCTTTTTTTTTGTCTGTAAACACTGTGAGATTCTGTTTCCTCCAAGAGGTTATTTTCCCTTCTTTTTTTTTTTTTTTAATTTCTTTTTATTTCCCTATTTGCTTGATTTGTTGAGCAGTGTGTCTGAACAATATCGCTGAAATAAAAGCATACACACTGTGTAAAGTTAATGTCTATTTTGATTGTACAGTAATTATACAAATGCATGTTATTGAAATCAGATTAATAAAAATGTATTTATAATTGGTAGAAAATATATATTATGTATTTGAGGAGAACTGGATTAAAAAATATTCAGAACTTTAAAGAAATTATCTCAGAACTGAGATGGGCTTGCAATATGCAGAGGTGAGAGTGCAGCAATATTGAAAGCTATGCAAAAAAAAAAAAAAGCAAACAAAAAAAAAAACAAAACAGTTTTTTGGGTTGATGTTTTTGGGTAAAGCTAAGGAAAACCAGTGATTGTCACTGACATTATTCAGCCTGACCTTTAGAGTGTTGCTGTCAGGGGCCACATGCTAATATTTTAGAAGATGTTGTCGACATTTTGCCTCGGTTATTTTGACCATATATAATCAGCACTTTTTTTTTGTATTATTCTGACTTCAGATGTAAAGGTTTGTTATAACAATGTATAACTGTGGTTTCTCACTACGTTATTTAAATGCAATTAAACATAGATGTTTCCACTTTTAAAATACATCTATTAGCTGTGATACTGTATTTTGCCTGATACTTATTATTTCACAGTATACAGCTGCCTTTGGTCTTGCCTACACAGCCTCCTACCCGGCACCCCTGTAGCGCTTGAGCCTGGGGATGGAAATCATGAATTGTCAGGGCAAACCTCACACTATTTTCAGAAGGACATACTAGCAACACAGAAAAAGCAGACCCAAAATATCGCAGAAACAGCTGGACGCTAAATGAAACGCAAGTTAGAGGAAGAAAGTAACTTTATAGCTCAACTAAAGGCTGAATGTCAAACAGGAAAGGGCCCTGAGCAGCCATGCAGGCCATGAGCTGCCCCTTCAGCTCTGGCTTGGGGAGCATAAAAACTGCAGAAAGGATGACTCCCTGAACTTTGATAAACTTAATCTTGGCTAATAAACAACACCAGTAAACTACAGATGCTTCTACAACCCACATTAGTTCAACAGCTACGGGGGTCTGCACAGCCCCTCGCACCTTAAGAGTTGAGCCCAGCTGAGCCTCAGCTGTTTTCTAGCCACTCAGAGCTTTCTCAGTAAGCTACAAGAGTGACAAAACAAGTGAACAGTTGAGCTAAAAACCAGCAGCCTATAAACCTGTGAGTGAGCAAGACCTCTTGATTTTGAGGGATAAATAGCAGCTACCTGGCAAGCATTCATCCGAAGTCTCAAAGTGCTATGAGTGAGAAGGGGGGGGGAATATATATATATATATATATATATAGTGCATATTCCACCTGCAATTTAGAGACTCCTGGGGCTGAATCACAGTCCAGGTCATAGTTCGTTAATGACACATCGACCTCAGCTCCTCATTTAAGTATGCAGCTTGACAAAGACGGGACAGGCCAATATTTCCTGATAATTTGCCTAATTTCACAAGCAGGACTTGTTGTATGTAGTCTACCCTGCCAAGCATTGCAGCTCCTTCAGGACAACAGCAGCCTTACATTCCTCTAAATAAGGCCAGGCTACCAGAGCTGCTGGAAAGGGCTAACAAGTCCCAAAGTTTGCATCAGAGTTTAAATGCTTCCAAGCTTGCAGAGGAAGAGGGGTGACTGTGGGGTTTTGTTCAACCAATATCCTCTCTAGACACAAATATAAGGCCTAAAATAGAGCCTTCTAAAGCAGAGTTTTGAGCTTCAGTTTAGGAGGTTTGGGTTAGGATTATCCCAATTTTCATCAGGGCCAGAAACTGTGGAAGTTACAGACAGTGGTTTTCTGCCTTGGATGAAAGGTGATGGTGATGACCATCATCTCAAAAGCAGCCCCAAGTGTTTCACACCAAACACAGGAGAGTGCTGCGGAAAGAGAAGAGGGTAAAAGAGATTGAATTTGCTGTTATTCAGAATTAGTTGATATTCACTAAAACACAGAAAGGTGACAGGAGAGAGCTAAAGGGGGAAGAAGCCACTTACGGAGAAGAAAGCATGTATTCCTGGGCACAGATTTGCAGAAAGAGACACTGAGATATACTAATATATCACAAGGAGCTATAGGCAAGTTGTTCCAGAAACCAGGGATCCTTTGAAGGAGGTGGGGGGGAGAAGTGCAGGTGCCCTCCCATTGAGCAGTGTCAGCAAACTTCTCAACCAAGTTTGGAAGAGGGGCCTCTTCAGGAGCTGAATGTTAACTGGGCATCTAAGAGCAGCGTCGCTGCACCGGGGAAGGGCACGTTTGCATAAGTGGAGAGAGAAGCGAGGAGGCAGCTGTGAAGTCCGACACCAAGGGAAGGAACTGCCAGCCGCAATACATTCAGCAGGCACCCGAGGGGTGTTAAGACTTCAGGCTCTGCAATCTGGGGGTCTCCAGCTCCGTGGCCCTATATTAACTCAATAACTCATGGGCCAGTTCCAGTTTCCCCTTCTGGCAGCAGAAGCAAAGGGAAAGGGGAAAAAAAAATATCCCTGCCAGTTCGGATCTTTCTCGCTCACTCCGCGACAGATGGGGAGGCAATTCGCAGCCAGATTCCCCCTCTGGTAGCTCAAGGCGGGCACCACGCTTGCTCAGGGCATTGCAAATTGGAAAGCCAGTCCAGAATAAATAATGGAGCAAGTCATAGAAAAATATTGAGACAGCATAAAAACCCCTGACATTCCCTGTCTAGGAGCGTATGGATTATTTAGAGACATGGAGGTAGGGGATTCCCTGGAGAGCAGGCTCTCTCGCATACCTTCTCTTTCACGCACACGACAAACATTTCTGTGCTCCTTCTCTGGCCAGTCACAGAATATAAGGTGCTTCAAGATCTGGTGTGATTTATAAAAGCCTTTGAAATCACCTTATTGTAGGGAACAAGTCTGAGTGTTGAGAAAGTTTTGGTGCTTTACACTCACAAGAATAAAAGCCAGTGGGTTTCTTTACCCGTAATCTCAGCTTTATAAGGTTTGTCTCCTTTCAACCCCATTCATACAGCAAAACAAAGCTATTCATTTCTGCCTGCCTTGTTCTCCTCTTAACTGCCTTCACTTCCTTAAGGACAGAAATATGTAAAATAGCAACTACTCCAGAAAAATTAGGTGAGAAGTTTCTATTCTTCCCTGTCCTCTAGCACAAGAGTAATGAAGGCTTCTGCAAATTTTAGAAGTGGGAACCCCAAAGCTAGCAGAAGAAAAGCTATTTCATATGTGGTTTTGTTACACAGTGGAACTCTTTGCCATTTATTATTTCCCAGGGTAGGATTTTTAGTGTGATTTTTGAAAAGCATTGCATATTATTGTATCAGAAATACACTAGTTATTTAAGAATGGCTGTACTGGTTCACATTAAACATCCGTCTAATACAATATCCCATTTCCAACAATAAGGCATAAAAAAAAGATTTCCAAAGATGTCAGAATAGGGTGAGGAAAATAAATATTTGTTTTACTAATAAAAATGCTGGAAAAGAAACTAAACATCATGTTCCAGGATTTCAACCAGCCCTGCTGAAGACAGGGATGTGTCTGAATGGGAAAAAGGGGTGGGAAGCACAACAGCGTAACTGCAGGCTTTGCACTTTCCCTCTGCAACCCTGGGCTCACCAGTAACCTCTGAGTAGGATGGACTGGGCAGCCCTATGCTGTACCTCTTTACTCAGTGTCAAAAAAAACCCCAAACCCTCATGAAGAGTAAAATTTAAAACCAGTGATCCCAGACCCATAGACCTTCAAATCCCAGTATGACCGCAAAGAGAGAGGGAGGGGTAACTACTGCTTTGCCCAAGTTCAGAGAAGATCTCAAATCTCCTCTGCACAACAGTAGGAATACATTCATTTTAGGACAAATCCTGGCTGTGCTCCCTGTGGGACTGTCTGCGTTCTTTCACTTCATAGCTATCTGCACAAAGATTTTTAAAATGTATGGAGATTGCACAAGCACAAACGTGATGGCAGGTGGGTTTTTTTTTCTATACTAGCAATTCCCTCTCCCATTTTTACCCCTACTTTACTCTTCTCTTCTCCCCTTTGCCTGTAGGGCTCTCAAATGGCATCAAATTAAGTGAAATGCCATCAATAAAGATGAATGAAATCCCAGGGAAACACATGGCAGAATCGTTCCTTGCAAAAGCAAATAATACTTGCCTAAATTAAAAAGTAGCTGCACGGTTTTAGTTTTCAGATTGTGAATCTAGCTTAACTCAAGCCTACGGATATATGTTATAGCCCATACCCAAGGTGAAGACAGGTTTAATCCTGGTACCAATATCCCACAGCTTTTGAAGTACAAGTAGCAGAGATGGTACCTCTTTGGGCCAAATTGTCATGAAAACAGCTCCTCTTACAAAAATCCCGGCAACTTCTATATTAAAAAGAAAAGCAAGGAAACAACAACAAAAAAACCACCAAAAAAAAAAAACCCCACAAAAACCAACCAAACAATACCAAACAAACAAAAAAACCCCAAACCAAAAAAAAAAACCAAACCAAAAAACCCCAAAAAACCCAGAAGCAAAACCACACCAAAAACAACACAGAAAAAAAACCCCAACCTTCAATAATCTGGCTGTGGGTCTGACCCAGAGCTGAACCATGGCAGCAGGTTGTGATTTTGCTCTGGAGAGACACAGATCAGCGTGGCGAACAGCTGGCACCGTGCCACTGCAGAATCTCAAGGGCAGACCTGTCGTGTCTCACTGATACAAATCTAACTACCGTACACGGGGCTGCCACGCACAATCGCACTCCCAAGCCCTCTCTGCCGCACAAGCAGACCCAAGCAAGTCGCCTCGCAAAATTCTTGCACGTTATGCCAAGAGGATGGCCTATTTTCTTGCAGAGCCTTCCCCCTTACCACAGAGGACGTGCAAGAATGAGCCAGGAAAAGGGGAAGGAAAACCAAATTCATAGGCAAGAGAGCTCTGAAAAAAAAAAAATTAAAAAAAAGTTTCTTTTTTTTTTAATACCTGCAGCATGGAGTCCCCATGACTTGCAACTGGCTTTGAATTGGCATCACCCACAAAGGTTGATAGAGAATTATAAAGAGGTTTTCTCCCTCTTCTCCCCCAAAATGCTGTTTTCTCTTGGCTGTTTTCCTTTGTCACTAGCTCCACAGACTTCCACATTTATCCCTGTAACTGTGGTACTTGACTATTTAATTCTAGGACAGCATGTAGAACATACCACACAGAAAGAAACCAGATCTCACTGTAGCTGAAATTCAGGACTATTTCAGGAGGTTTAAAAAGAAAAAAAAGAAACAATTGGAACAAAAAAAGCAACCTTTATGATTTATCATTTCTCTAGGATATTCAGAGTATTCCCATTTTCACCCCAGTCTAGTGAACATTGTAAGATTGTACTTTCTGATATTTTGGGAGTTATTTTGCCTTTCTGTAGGACATTACTTCACAGGTTGTGGGGTTTTCCTTAGTTTTAGTTGTTGTTTTTTAATTTGGAACTGATTAATGTGTGAAACAGTATTTTTCAAACTGATGAAGTTTCCTAGTCTATAAGTATACCTCCACATAAAAAGTTATAAATTCTGAGATGCTTGGACCTTCTGTTTGCAAATGGAAACAGTAATAATCAATTGAATTGGAGGTCCTAGTACAGACAAAGTACCCAGGCTAAATCAGAGATTATAACATAAATTTTATATTCTTGAAAGCAGGAATGTGAGGGTTTGGGTCTGCTCTTGTTCCGTGGGAGTTCAGCAGATACCAGATTGTATTCTAAACCACATGGGAAGCTAAACGTAGCCTTATCCACTACGTTATTTATTTACAGCCACATGAGCAGATGCATAATGCTTAGATGCTACTGAAATGACATTTCTGTTGGGCAGACAGCTTGCAAACAAAGAAACTATGATGGGATCTTCCTCAGAATCCAGGGGGAAGCCCACATGAATACCAGTGTATATTTGCCCCACACCAGGAGAAATGCACGTGGGAAAGAAGAGCATTGTCCAGACACTGAGAACAGGGGGAGCAAGACTCTTGCTAATTTTAATAATTAAGCAATTGAGATTCCCTCCCCAAATTCTGAGGGAGAGTCCATGTCAGTAATGATGCAGAGTCCTTTCCCTCTAGATTTGCAAAGAAAGCTGTTTTTGTGCTTGGCATCTTTGTCTTGATAACAGGCATTACTTTAGAAAAGTAAATACATTCCCCACAGTAGATATTAGAGCCATCCTAGTTCACTTTACACCCATCAGTGCATGTACAGAGGCATCCTATATCCACTGGGGTGCAGATTTTGCAGGTCCCCATCAGAAGGTGGGGAAGTCATTTGACTAAATGCATGTAATTATACCAATTTTGATACCAAGCAGGCACAACATTTAAGAGTGTGATAAGACAGTGAGTGAATAGTCAGTCAATATTTCCAGCCAGCAGTTTCCACTTGTTTAGCTACACAAAATTCCAGACCATGAATTCAAGCTAGTCATAACCATCATGTTGCTCCAACTCCTAAATTTCATATATTCTTACCTTTTCTACGCACCCAGTATCTCCCTTATTCAATGAAATAATAGAAGCTTGGCTGAAAGGATAACCCTGTCCCCATGCTTCATCTCACACTCTCTTTTTAGGAAAGGTTTAAGATAACTAAACTCAGAAAACAGAATGACAAATTCTGCAACTGCTGAAACACAGCCCCAACATGGCAAGTCACACAGGACGTAAGTAAATGCCACCAGAAGTATGACCATGGCATTCCCAGAGGGTAAAACAATCTTGTGCAGGATGCACCACGGCACCCGGTGGAAACACAGGTAAGGGAGTACTTGGCTTCTGTGGGGGGAAAAGCGATTTTGTGGTCATAACAAATTCAGGTGATTACCTCATCAGAGACAGGTATGATAAATGTGATCTGGGGTGGCAGCACGCTTTGCCTGGACAGCAAGTGTGTCCCAGCTACAACTCTGCCTATCCCCATTTTGAACAACGCAGTTGCTTTGCACAGCAGGTCATTTACCCCATAACAGTTACTTCAGCCTTCATGCTGTATTAACAGGCACTTCACAACAGCTGAGCCTGCAAAAGATGCCCTAGAGGAGATATGTTGCTGTACAATACATCCACATCTTACTTAATCACGGGTTCCCCGTACCCTCAGGTACTCACACAGATGTCAGCATGTTCTGTAAGATGGTGACTCCACCATGAGTAATGGCCTCTACCACAGGCACAGCCTTATGGAAAAGCTCTTCAGTGGTTCATTTAAGCTGTGCCTAGTGGCCTCCATGAGAGACTAACAGTACAAGCTGCCTGAGCGCAATATCTCATTGCTGCTGTGGTCATATTCCCTACGCACTTTCTCCTATCCATGTGCCGGGATATGCCCTTCCTTCAAATTCAGCACTGTTCTGAACAAAAATGACACTAACAGCATCAGTATTAATATAGTAAATGTGTTACTAATGGGCCAAGGCATAAAAGAAGATATTTTATACAGGACCACACACATTTCTAGCAATTCCAGACTGCAAGCATACACTCGCCATCATCCTTTGCCTTCTTATGGTCACCAGTGAGGTGTCTGGACACCGACTTCTCCAAAAAGCACAAGATATTTGCAAGGAAGGACTGCACACAAGAAGGAATAACTCCTGTGCTCAGATATCCTAGAACAGTGTTATACCTGCCCCTTTTCTCCTTCAGGCCAGAATATGTGAAGGTAGCAGAGACAATACAGAGTCTTTGCTTAGTTTTCCCATTTCACCTGTGAGTTAACCCAGCTCCTGCATCATGTATAGATAAACTGGTCTCCAGGTCTCTCAATTCCTATGTGATATTTTACTTTGAAATATCTAAAGAATTGTTGAATAATCTCTGTTTGAAATGATAATCTAGCATTAATTTTTTTAAAGAAAGAAATCCTCAGATTTGTTCCTAAATGTATTTAAATCTTACCAGTGAACATGATGCTGGTTATTAAAAAGTAATTCTGGGGAAATTAGCTTGCAGCTACAAAATTAATATAATTCATTTATTACTTGCAGCCACAAATCAAAATGCTGTTAACACTGCTGCATGCAATTTAATATGCACAGTAAGTTTCCATATGGCTTTAATTTTAGGTTCCCTGGTCACTACAGAGGCTCATTGCAGAATGGTCTGTAGGTACATGAAGTCAGCCCATGCTTACTGGCAGAAAAACTGTTCTAGATGGTTCCTGCATAGTCGCAAGAGTCCAAACAGGTCCAAAACCACTAACACCATTTGGGGTTACCTTATCCTACATAAAACTGAGGAACACCTACATGCATTCATAGAACCACAGACATAAACAGTGTTTATAAGTAAAGGCATTCATAGCCAGACGGCTATTACCAGTTCAGCCTCCTGAACATGAAAGCATGTATCTTAAAAACACTGAGCATCCAACAGGACCAAAACATAACAACAATATGGTACAACATCATCATTGACTACAAAGTTTACAACCAACAAAAGAGACTAAATTTTGACAGTGACCTATAGGTTGGGTTTTAGCGAAGCGTTGCTGAGCTTTTGCATAATGTACTTGAAGTTATGCATATATTGTGAGTAGCTTGAATGCATCAGCTAGATGAAGACAGTATGTTGCACATACATTTAATTTTCACTAGGCTTGTTGCAGAACCTTGTCACGTTTGAACATGCAACAGTGCTTGTTCAAAGTTGTCTCTCTCTTACCTTCTTCAATCACTAAGACACAAATCCACACCAAACTCCAGGAGCATTGGGCTCATTGTTGCCTAACAAAGCCCACTAAAGAGTGGTTACAGTGGATTTATGCCTCTAGATTCAAATCCAATTGATCAATTGACTGAGAGCAAAAGCAATAAACAGAGCCCTTTCCAAATAAGAGCAGGCCAGCATCCCTCACCGCAGCTCTGACTAGACTAGTGACTACTAGGCTGCAAGCACATGCAGGTCACAGCAATATACATTCCATCCCTCTTCACCCTCCTCCAAAAAAAAAAAAAACAAACCCAAAACCACCCAGTGAAATCTTTCTCATAACCAAAGCAAGGTGTTTCAAAATGCTTTTGATTCATTGGAAGTTTTCTGACAAGCTTTGCTAATAAAATTATTGAAGATTCCCAGCGTACTTCCTCTGTCACTTCAAACAGACAACTGGCATCAGCTGTGGCATGACAGTCAGCATCAGGTCAACAGCAAATAAGGCCAAAATTATAGGCACAGAATTTTTTCATTAGCAGCACTTGTGATTGAACCCTTGCCACTTGTTCGATAAGTCAGCAGCTGGTTTGGTTCAGCACTGTTCAGCTGCGCCTGGGTTCCACTTATAGCTGGGAAACCACATCAAGCACAGCTTCAGTCATATCCAAACTCAGAATAAGAGGGCATGAAGCTGGGGCAACAAAAAGCATTTCACATTCTGAGACCACAGTACATCAAATATCTGCCCGAAAGCACCCAACAAAGGCAATAACACCACCCAAAAATAGGAGGTCAGGCTTACCAGATATCCACTGGGCTAGTCAAAAAGAATGAAAAGCAGAGGGTCGGTCTTGATGGCTGTTATTTATCAGAGACACCTTTGAGGCATCATTAGCTGTTGGTTGTTCATAGTGGTTGATGTCAACACAGCCCCTCACCTGGAAAACATCTTTGCCATATTTCTCCTGGGCAGCTAAGGCATTAGCATGCCACTGCAGCCTGGCTAACCACAGATGGGAAAAACCATGAGAGATCAAAGCACTGACTATGCTGAAGCCCTGATTCTTAAGAGGTTCAGTGAAACAAGCCTCTGATCTAACCTCTTCCAGGATTTCAGGTTATTTTGACTAATTTCTAGTTGACACTTTTGGGACAACCCCAGGCTAAATTACTGTGAAGGGAGACAGATGGAAGGAAGAACAATAGAAGCAGGCAGCCTATTACAACTTAAGTCCTGCTCTTTCTAGCACTCCTGACATCAATAAGTCCTGTCCACCAGAAGGGCATCACGATGGCAAGGGGGCTCACAAAAATATTCCACTGCATTCACACAATGATTTCCTGAGATGGGAGGGAACGGAGACGCTGCCTTCATTATTTTAGTACTGTCAACTGTTAGTACAGAGAGTCTCTTTCTGGTGCGTTATGTTCTAGTAAGCTGGCAGACCTGTTGGGAATATAATGAGGTCTGTGCATGCACCTCCTGGTGTGATGTTTAAAAACTCCATTTCTAACAACTTATTCCTCAGATGCTCTCTTGATTTTCTTGAGGCGTAAGGACCAGTTGACTATGCAAATGAAAGAAGAGAATGTAGGAAATGAGTTAGACACAAAGGGAGTTGCTGGCAAATGCCATTGCTTCCTCGGGGCATAATGGTAAGAGACAGCTGCTACTGCCAGCCCAGAAGCAGTAGCTGAGGGGGTTAGCACAGCTCTGTTGAAAATCTTCTGTCTGATGAATAACTAGGCAGAAGCTGCCTATGCTTACGAGGCAGGACCCCCAAACCAAGATCTCTGATTCTTGCTCTGCTGTTCCCCATTATCATCCACTCTAAATGCACAAAGGAGTGATATTAGACAATTTTGTACAAGTGTGTGAGTTTATTTTCTGAAAGTCCTTTGTAAAAGGAGGGGCGTGACAGGAAATCAACTGCAAGTACATGAGAAGCATCACCCCTTGCAACTTCTAAGGTGTTATTGTAAGAATATGGTGACTATTTTGGAAGCAAAATGTTAATTTTCTGGATCAAACACTTTGAAATATGAACCACCTCCATGACTGCAGAATAAATCATTCCACACATATTCAATCACTGTACACAATACTATGGCTTTATCTTTAATTTTCATCATGGAGTGATTCCCACAAGTAATTATCACAGCAATCATAATTCTGATACATGTATTTTGTTGTTCTGCCCAATAAATGGTAGCAGAGTACTGTAACTGATGTGCATACATAAATATTTTAGGACTTTGTGCTTCTTAAATTGTTTGGCAATACTTACGGTAGCCAGTAAATACTGCTACTTTTCTTTCGTCTCCAAAAGAATCTGTCACTTGGAGAACTGGCACGATGCTTAGAGCACCACTTTATGGAAGAAAAAAATAACACAAATGTTTATTGGTGGTATTAAAGGAAATGCTTGGTGTTTTTCAGCTCTGAGCAGAATAGCTATCTGGAGTGCCACACATTACGATCTCCACAGAGAGACAAAATACAAATCCTTCCGCAGGGGAACATCTTCATTTCGAACAAGGGAGAAACCAAGACTCTCAATATTAAATGATTTAAAAGCACAATCTATTTAAAAAAAAAAAAAAGAAAAGACACGTGCACTTTTCCTGGGAGTTAGGCACCTGATACTTTCCAAAACACCCAAACAGCGTAAGCAGTAAGCAAAAAGCACATTTCATGATTCTTCTGTTCTTCCCTCAGCACTTTTCAGGAATTGTGATAGATCTCATCTGAGGTGATGCATGCTTACCAGCAGAAGCCTAGGTCCCTATGGCAAGATTCCACCCCCATTTCTACCAGCAAAACCCCTTTCAACACACTGGATTTACTCAGGTATTAACGAGGACATGCATGGAAACTGCATGGAAACTCAAAGCACAACATACTCCACAGTTCTACCCAGCAACAAATATAAATATCCTGCTCTTATAGCCTTCACTTTTATCTGTTTGTTTCATCTTCTTTGATTTTGTTTATTTGGTTTTTTCCCCTTCCTCTCTCCTCTCCCCTAAAGCACTTCATGGTTGTAAGTTAGGACCGTTACTACTGGCCTATGAATGAAGAAAAACAAGATGAAAAGGTTGCCCAAAGAAGTCACAAAGTGAGCAGAAGCCTGGTGACCTACCTCTGGAACCAAACCCAAATTCCTTCAATCATATTTAAGACACATGACTGAGCTACCTTGCTTAATGGCTGCCACACATCAGCTGAGCCCCAGTGAAAATAGTTTAAATTAGCTTGTGCTACCCTACATCTGCAACAGCTCAGCTGCTATGCAGGAATTCATTAAGCTATGGTAACTTGCTCAAGTGTCTGAGACAGACCTCAGTCTGATGCTTTACCCAGTGGCCCACATAACTACCCAGATCATGCTCTCTGCCTCCATGCCAGTAAACATCCTGAGCCCAAAGTAAGGACGTGACCAAGAAAATAAGGCTCAGTACAATTTTCCAGTAAGATGCTTCAGAAGACATGTTCAGATAACTAGAGCATCCTCAAAGACGCTTTCTTCTCTCCCTGACCTAGATCTGGACAAAGCTCTCTGCAGTTCAAATAAACTTCATGGATACTACCAGAATTATTTTCATGTCCTGTCTTTATCTTCCGTTTCATTTACAATGTTTTCTTCTTCAGTCCACCAACAAGGATTACACTGTTCATTCCTCTTACCTTAAATATTGTAATTTCTTCTCCTTATGATCTCCTCAAGACCTGCTTCTTCAGAACACTTCAAGGAACTGTGTTTTTCCGGGGGGGGGGGGGGGGGGAAAAAAACTTTTTTTTTTTTTAAATCAGCCATATAACCCTATCTTCATTAAACTCTGACTCCTCCTTAATTTAAAAATTTCATTCCAAACTGTCTCTATCCTTCTCTCTTCCTCTCTAAACCATCTGTTCATCTATTGTCCACTGGAAATGCAATGCAGGAAACTTCACTTCAGCTGGTGCGGTGTGAAATGCACAACCTGATCCTTGAGCCATGTGCCTTTTTTGGAAAGAGGGCTTTTACTCATTCTTGCTTTCTTCCTTAATCTCTCTTTTGGGGTATTATAAATGTATCATTTAACTCTACTAAACATTTTAGGAGTCAGATCACATTAAAATGTTATGCAAATTTAAATTATTTTCTTGTCTAGCATGGATTTCTTGTTGTTATTTTGCGTACTGTAATATCTATCAAGAGAAATATCTACGAAGATAACAAAACTATATTAAATGCAGAGCAAAAGTGAATATCCCTACATTCCTCACCTGGTGTAGTTCAGTATCTCAAGTTTTCTAAATCACTAGCTTAAACCTTGCGCTAAGCGTTATTTCATTATTATATCTAGAAAACTGAATGGAACCAGGAAATTTTGGGCATCTATGAAGTTGCCATAAGATTTGTAATTTTACATGAAAGCACAAGTCAACTTATACAACCACAAAGTCATATTTTGGAGGGGGCAAATGTAAGGAGAGCAGTTACTCTCTAGTGCCACAAACTTACCAAAACAGCTCAAGAAAAAGCAGACTGATTTTCTCGCATGTGATATTCTCATAGCTGTTTCAACAAGTAAATATGATTTCAGCTTTGTGCTGTAGCACAAAAGCATCAATTTATCTGTGAGTGACCTCTGAACACACTACAATGCCTTCCTGGAATTCTGACTCCTCACCAGCAAGCCGAAGTCAGACTTAACTTCAGGATTACCTCTCAGGGCTGGACTGGACTAGCACCAAGGACTGCTAACAAATGCAATTTCCGGGCTGAGGGAAGAAGTAGGAAAGGGAGGATTGCTATAGCTGTTTTCACCTGCTTGAGCTGAGACCTTGCTGTTTGTTTAGACCAGCCCCACAAGCTGTGACCCTGAAGGAGCCATTCTTTACTTGTTCTATCAGCTCTCTAAGGGGTTGTCTCTTATTGCTTCTATCTATGAGACAATGTCATGGGTTTAATGGTCAGCTTGTCTATTAGGGTGTCATGCAGTCTCTCCACTATCCTACAGAAGAACCAGGAGGCAGTAGTCAATGGTCTTAAACTGGGCAGCAATGGTCAGGGAAGGGCTGGCCTCAGGCTTGCTTGATACAGACTCCAAATTGCCCTCCCTGGTGGCAATTTGTTCAGATCATTGGCAGGTTTTAAAGCTGTGTATTCAGAGCAAAACCTCTGGGAAAAGACAATGAAAATTTTGTTCTTTGGCATCTCCATGAGGGAATCCGTACTTTAGCTCAATCAGTAGCTACTAAAGTGATGGAGGAAATGAGATGCGAATCCTTTTCAACAAGGGGGAAAGGGTATCTGTCCCCAAGTGCTTATGCCTAGGTACCATGCCAGGAGCAGAAAAGCAAACAAATGAAAATGAACATGTTTTATAATAAAAAAATGGCAAATAGGGAATGTTCCCTGAAACTAGGACGAATAGAATAGCTCAACACACTAAAATTATGCTGGAGACAAAACCAAATGCATCCTATTGCATTTTCCCAGAGCTAGGAAGAAAGTAACTAGTTCATAAATTCCATCAGGAGCTTGGGGATTTTTGATGTAATGAGTTTTACAGTTTCAGAGGAGACTGCTTTGCTAATAATTATGTAACAGTAATTAAATCTGAAAAAGGCTGTACTCTAACTATGTTGATTTATTGCAGCTCCAACAAAGTACTCCTAGAGTGTGCTTTGGAGCGTGCACCTCCTCCCTCCAGTTTTCTTTAAATTCTCACAGAGCACTGGGTCACAGATGGTCTGAGATGCGATATTTTCCCTATTAAATTCCTAATAATCTTTTTCCGAGGCTGAGTCATGGAAGCCTGGGGATTTCTCATTTTAATTAGAAGGTTTAAGGAGCTAACTCTGTTTGAAATTTCCTCCTAGGAGATATGGGTGCAGGTGATCCCATTCAGAAGAATGACACAATATCAAGGCCAACATCTCATTTCCATATTAGATTGCAGCTAGTTTGGCATAACTCCTGATCTGGATGCTGATGATGTGCCGCCTGAGCAGGAGGCACGAACTTTTACCATTTGAAAACAGGATTATTTTAGGATTATGTCTGAAGACATTTTAGGCTCTAGATGGATGTTTCCTACCCTACCACAACGCTCCATCCCCCTCTGTAGAAACCATTTAGAAATGTGAATTATTTATTAGTCTTATTGAAGCAATAATTTTATATCATTTGGAAAGCAGTACTGTTAAGGATGTTCATACAAAGAGATTTACTCTATTGTCCAAAGGCCTCATCCTTACAGTATTTAAGATATTAGTGTTTCAGGTGGATTTTGTCTGCAAATATAATAAGCTATATAAACAGAGCATTCACCCAGCAAATTTTTTTATGTACGGCTTTAGCAGTTGCAGTACGCGAAGAGCAACGTCCCACCCCTGCCATCCAAAGGAGGTTATTCTTAGGCGCTCATAGCTGAGTTTGATCATTTGTAAGAATGCCTGTTGTTTAAGAGTTAGTCTGGTGTACTATTCATATGTCCCTTGATAGTCTATTGTGAAAAAAACCCTCCTTCTTAGAAGACAGCTGTTGAAGTTTCGTCAGCCTACACTGTACAGCCAATTCCTGTGCTTTAGGAAAATAATGAGCATCTCTTATTCTTCCAGCGTGGCATGCAGTTGTCAAGAAGTCAGATGAGACATTATTTGCCTTCCATAACACTAGGTAGCTTCTCAGTTTTCGGAAGACAGAAGTGACTGTATTTTGGAAAAACAAAAAAAATCACACACTCTAATCTGCACCACTTAAGCACGCTAAAAATAAGATTTCTTTGGAAGTAATACTGCAGCATATAGACTCGGCTGTGAATAGAAGAAATAACCTTTTCCTCATTAAATCCTGCCAGTTGTGCCATCTCTGTGAATGGGATTTGATGAGACTGAAGTTTTAACTTTGTAATGCATTTAAAACATACTCTGCATGTAACAGTTCAAAAGCTTAAGTTGTCATAAATGGTTTAAAAGGTTTAATTTCTGTATATAATCCATCCATTTGTATATGCAATTTTTGTGCCTTTTGTTGGTGAAATGCCCTAAAGATTTGGGATTTAGTTTAATGGTATTTCTCTTACATGTCACAGAAACAAAAACCACCAAAGACACAGAATAGTGCTTTAGACTGTTTTCCAAAGATCAAATCATCCTTACTGTCATAACATGGTTTTCAAATGCCCCACAAATAGGGTTCCTCCCAGTAAAGTGCTACACCATTTGAAAAAGAGGAAGAAGCCATACTGGTATTGACTAAGGAAAGCCAACCATTGCCTGGGATACAGCAAGAAAGAAGAATTTGACCCTTGATTTTATGTAATGTTTTGGATATGAAATACCAATGTGTGAGCTGGAAAACCAGCTAGTCTTCTGAACTCCCATGAGCTTGGACAACTCTCCGAGAATTGGTTGGTTTTGGCCACTTGCTTCACTACACCTTTTGTGAAGCTCAGGAAGAAGGTGGTGGTGGTATCTGCCTGGCCAAGGGCCTCATGTGGAAGCAGCATTGGCCTCCAACACGTACATTTATAATACTGCTTCTTGTAATAAGAAGGAAAGTACATCCAGCACTGGAATTGTGCGGAGAACTCAGTTTTTTTCCACACCCAAAAAAAAAAAACAAACCAGTTTTTCCATACCCAGAAAGCAAGCACTGCTTTTCAGGTCCCATTCTTTTCAGGTCCCATTCATATAATGGTTGAGAATGAAAATGAGCTCTTCAGCGGAGGGTCAGCAGAAAGCATGGACCATGGCAGCTTTTTCCAAAGCAGTCAGACTTGCGGCTCTGTCCTCATCCTTGAAGGCTGGAAACATGAAAACACAGGGAAAGGTAGATTTAAAATACTCTGTAAAGCAAAGAGTTAAAGTGGCAGATGAAATCAGGTTCTGCAATGAGTTAGAGGGAAAATGTCTCTGAGTTCTGATTAATGACCAGGGACACCTAGAGCTGCTTTGCCTGTCTCAGCAGTACATGACTGGTGCAGCAGGGTAATGTCTAATAACTAATCTTTGACACTAGAATTAAGTCATTTTGCAAGAAAGCAGGTCATTAGAAGCTAAATTGAATTATAAGTAATACTATCTCTATGGAGGATTGTAAATTAATTGGTTTTTAACAATAACATTTCTGTATTTTATTAAAGCGGTGTAAGAATTCAGTGAAGAAAAGAATGTAGCAGATAAACAGGGCAGGTGTTGATGATGCAAATGAAATAGATGACAGATGGTTAGTAGCACGATCACTCACTGTGTGTGTATAATGGATAGAGGTAATCAAATTCCTTTGTGAATTGGTGACTTTCTTTACATCAAGAACTTTAACTGTGCCGTGCTTATACAGCTTCTCCTTAAAAATTAACTCCACTCCTTGTCATTATCTGGAGGTGCCGGACACTTGTATTTGCATACTGTCACTAACAAAAGCCAGGCGTGCAAATAAAACCCCACCTGGACAACCAGCTATATTTGCAAAGTGGTCATGAGACTCTGAAGAAGCCTCTGCCATAAGAGAGCAGCTCACCCCCTAGAGCAGCTCAGGTGACCCCCAGTGTAAAGGCTTTTCTGCAGAACTGCTGGGCTGAATATGACCCCATGACATGGGTGCTGACCCCCAAATCCCGGGTTATGGCTCTGTCTCTGAGAGAAGAGACAAGTTAATGTCGCAGCAGAGTAAGAGGACTGTTACTTGTTGATGGGTGCTAAGCACAGCTCAGTCCACAACCAGTATACTGATTTTTGAGGGAGATTTATTTCATGGCACCACATAGCTATGCCTGATGATATGACATGGGCTGCAAGAGAAAATCACCAGGCTCTAGATGCAGAGATATCACATCATTATATATCCACCACACACACACGCAAACACACCCAGGGAAAAAACAGAGAATGCTTGAGCCAGCACTTACTTTACAGAAAGCTGTCCTTGTTCTGAGCCAAAAAAAATGAGCAAAAATAATTGATCAAGGATGGCAGACACCATATCAGGAGCCAATCTTTCAGCAGAGCAGTTTCCAAGATGAATACAGAATGGGCTGCTGACAGGGTAGATGGGAAATATTATCTACACACAGCACTTTCTTAACACTCTGCATTTCATCCAGACAAAGCCATGCCTTTTCTGTGGAAGTACTCTGCACATACCAATGTTGGGAGAACCCCCGCAAGATATTTCTAGGATCATTGGTGATGCCAGGTTGATACTGCCTCAGTCCTTTCTCTTACAATGACAAGCAGAGCATCACTGCACCAAGGCAGCCTCAAGCTCTTCAGGGGAGTGGTGTTGTCAAGGTGTCGCAAGGGTGGCGTAAAAGGGCAATGGTCTTGTTTCCGTGATCTAGCTAAGTATTCCTGTAAGGAACTGTTCTGCTTGAGCACCTGCATTGTGCACCTCTTCTTCACCCTCAAGGAACAGAGGGCATGGCTGCAGGGGGAGAGAATGGTGGTGGGATCCTCTGCAGCATCCCTCCACCACACTGAATTCAGACAAACAGCCAAAACCTCTCCTAAACTGTAAAACTGCTCAGCAGAAGGCTTTGTTTGCTCTAAGGGTAGCTTCAGGGCCATAATGTCAGCTGCTTGCACCCTCCTTTGTCACCAGAAGCCTGAGCCTAGATAAATGCAGATCACTCACCATGCTTATGGAGAGCTTCTCAATATAATGATTTTTGTCTAAGTGCTGAAATATTTCAGTGATAGGTGTTCTGCTGCACACACAGAGCTGCGTACAGCATTGGAAATCTGGACAATATAGTTGATGATTTGCTCAAGTATCTGTTATGTTTTACTGAGGCATGTAACTTTTTCATATTTTGAATATTTGTCCTTGAAACTTTGAGTGTGTTAATGAAAAGTTAATTCAGCTAACAAAGCATCACAGAAAGGATTTTTTTTCTATTTTACATCTCTGTAGAAGGAACATACTTATTCAATTTCTCTTACCACCGGTACCCTACACAAAGTCAAGGAAAATAACCCATACAACTGCCTTTGTGCATGAGTCAACATGGAAAATTGAGATAGTCACCTTTCAGTAGAAACAAAGACACTTTCTTTAGCTGTTAAGAAAGCCATTGCAGAATCAAGAATTAAAAAAAAGAACACAAACAAAACCAACAAACAAAAACAAAACAAAACCCCAAAAAACAACCAACCAAACAAAAAACAACCAAACAAAAAACCCACAATCCAAACATGGTGCACACTAAATGCTGTGCTTGAAGCTAAAGGTCAAGAATTCTAGCAAGCCTCTCTGGTTAGGGTACAAATATACATGGATGCTAAAGAAAGTTTACTACAATTTATATTAGGGAATCAAAATACTTCTCTATGTTAGATGACAGAGCACATCATTAAATATCTTTTGTCATATATCAAGAACAATATTCATGACACTGGCTTGGAGAAGAATATTTTCTCCCCCAAAAAACTACATCTACTCTTTATTAAAATGAAATTGTAGCAGGATGCTGTATCATTAGAACAGCAGAGATGCACACACAGTCCAGAGATTACCATATGCAACAAAACACTGGAACTACATTCAAGACCCCTTGATGTTTTGGTTTATTCGTGCTATATTTCTGCTTTATGATTCTTTAATATTATACTACCATTATTTTGGTTTATTCATGTCTATGACTGACACCTGCAAACAATTTAACAAAGTTATCAGGGAATGTTATTATTTTTTTCCTGTGGGAAAACTGTATTTCACAAAGGAAAGAATATGAGATGATATTATTTCTTTTGGGGAAGGCAAAACACAGAACCTTCATGTTAAAGAAACTATGCATAAATCCTTTAATATCATAAGTATTTGAAATAAAGAGAGTAAATGCAACTGAATAAAAAAAAAAAAAGCCATTTAGATTTTTTTTTCTCGTTGGTTTTAAATTGTATCTGCTTAGGCATCAAATCTTTGTTGTTCCCATTGTTGCTCCTGTTCCTTGCCTGCCCTACAGAGAGAAAACAACAAAGAATGAGTTTTGTTATTTCTTTTTATGAAGCAGCATTGACAACTAATTTCAAAATACATTGTCAGTGTGGAAAGTCTAACCTTGAACAAAAAGCTGTGGCAGGACAAAACAGGAACCGTTGCATTTTCACCACTGGTCATGGTTAACAAGTAGAGAAGAAGGTATTTTGACTCTTAGGCAGGCTGAGCTTACAAGAGTATTTCTTATAAAAAAAAATATTTTCATATTATGTACAGAATACAGAAGCTAGCAAGGAACAGAACTGCATGCAGGAAACATGCACACACTATTTTTATTATCAAGTTTCTAAGCTGCAGAATACTTTAAAATGAAAACAGTTAGATCCCATAAAGAAGTATTTATTTATCACTTCCCACCAGGGTAAAAGTGCTCTCCTGTGGGGACTGGAACTGTCTCCATGCTGGTCAGAAGCTCCTTTAGGAGGCCACACAGTTAGCTCCACATCATCCAGGGTTCACATTTCTGCCTTGGCACCTGGACTCACTGAAATTTGTGAAGAATTACATGCTTAACGGGAAGAAGAATTTGAGTATTCATGGATTTTAGCTGCTTCCTCCCCCCAACTCTCCTCTAGGGTCATTTTGACAAAGAGTTACAGATGCCCAGAAGCTGAAAAGGTACTGCAAGAGACCTCAGTCATTCAGTGAATATGTATTTTAGCAACTATGGTACAGTCTCTCGACACTATTCCCATACTTCTTTGAGATGATGACAGAAAACTTGCATTGATTAATGTTACCTCTCACTCACTACCCTAGGGCAGGTTGGGGAAGGGAGGAAATATATGCTATATAATTAAATTAAATTAAGGTAGACTTTAGGTGAGTAACCCCTATCTATCCCTGCATATGTTGGGTCTGGGTCTTTGGAAGAATAGGAGAAATGCCAGATTAAATGTACCTTTTTGTAATGCAAATCTCCTCTGGAAATACTGGAGGTAGAAAGCAGAAATACAGAGGAAAGTTAATGAGGACAAACACCCTTGCAGCATTTTTGTTCCTTAACTTTTCAATATTCCTGGTACCAAAAAGGATCTAGAGAAATAGTGTGATCATCAGAAGCTTACTCATCAAAACCCTTACCCTGTGGATAGGTGGGAAAAGGAGAAAACACAGAAGAAATAACAGTAAAGATACATTAAATTTTGCTGATTCAAGGAATCCAAAATATCAAAAGAATCCATGTTTTTTTTACATCGGCTTCTTCTTTGATCTGTTTTGGAAGACCCAAGAGCTAGGTGTGTTTTGAGATGAGAATAACAAAAACACATTTGAGTCAAGGGCTTGTTCAGAAAATTTTTGGCTGCCTGTGAACTTCAGATGGAGTCATAGAGCAAGGGCTGGACACTGGGAGACAAAATGAGATGCATCTCGGTAACCTGCTGCAGGCTGATGGAGGAACCTGGACAGAAAGAGCCTTTAAAGCAGGCTCTAGGGATCTCCTAAAATAGATATCAGATTTTTATAAAAAAATAAAAACAAAAAAAATTCTAAGTAGGATTTACTTTTTAAAGCTGTTACTGAGAAGTAAGCAGCTATTCATTTTAGTTATTTTTTTTTCTGCTCAGAAAGCACACAATTTCTGCTACATCAACCTAATTTTGTGGCTCTTACATTATGTTAGATAATAAACTTTCCATGTTTGTCTTCAATTGGAATTTTGGAACAGGAATCTAATATTGAACAGCTATCTTGTAAGGATCAAGCACCACTTCATCTGTTAGGGTCAAAATACTTGACAAGTGCCTTAAAACTTCTGAGGGATTTCAGAGAGAAAGTGGCACTTGCTGCAGTCCACAGAGCTTCTCAGGATTTCACTCAAGAACAGAAAGAAATGTCTGCCACAGCTTGAAGGGAAAGTAAATCACCAAGAAAAAGGAAGTGCTACAGTAAAGAAATCCTTTCTTCTCAAGGAAACTAACCTACCTTTCCCTAGACATGTTAGAGGCTTTCATGATAAAACAATATCAAAGGTATGGAAAAATGGATGTAAAAGATTTTTTGTTAGCTAGACCTAAACCACTTCAAAAAAACCTGGCAAATTAGTCAAAAGATTGTGTATGCCTCTCAGTAATCACGTGGCACCAAAGATGAAGTTACAGCTGCAAAAGCCATAGAAAAAATCATTTGTTCCTGAAAAATTATCTAACCTAGTATTAACAGGAGACAGCACAATCCAGTGATCTGGCATGCATATGTGATCCAGGATGTCCATAACACAGTCACTCACATATGTGATGGAAGGATTTTGAGTTGCTTTCCCAAGGCCTTGACTGTTGTGGAAGAGGCAGCTGAAAGGAGAGCTGGCATAGCTCTTGACATAGGGAACTGCATGGGAGATGGAATGGAGAAGGTGCTGTGGGAAAGACCCAGACAGCTGGGCAAGAGACGCATGATAAACCTGAGCAGAAGAAAAACCCAACCAGCCAAACATCTGCACTGAAGCACAACCATAAGCATTTCGGCTGCTGCACTTCTTGATAATGAATAAAGGGAAGTTGCATGAGACTTGTGCTGTTCAGAAATGACTCAAAGCTGAGCAGCTCCTTACAGCCTGTATCTGAGAGGCAGCCAGTCAGCCTGGGGAAACACAAGCCTCTGTGTAACACAACCAGTGGGACCAACACTCTCATGACAGAGTCTCACAAGGGAGAGTTTCCCACAACTTTTCTCTTGACAAACTTAAAAATAACTCCGATTGATCAACATGAACACAGTGCACATCTGCAGCTGCTTATAAACAACCTGCTGACTCAAGTGGAAACGTTCAGTTGCAGTGCCACATGGATCTCCACATCCACACGTGACTTTTGAGAGGCAGCAATGAAAAGTGTTCAATTCACCTACCTGCCCTGGGACTCAGCTCTCACAGGCATCTCTGCCTCGGCTTAGTCTCAGGGTCTCTTGTTAGAAACAACTGATGGTGCCCTCACTTCTTTGGTGTTTTGAGGAGCTGCCATGTGTTTTTATACAGGAGACCCAAAGCTGGTGGGAATGGAAGCTTCATGCAGCTGGAAGCCTACCTCATACGCTATCCCCATCATGTGCATCTACAGCCTACTATTCTAAATGCACACATCACCACTCCTTGGAGAAATGACAATGCCCAGGTGGTCAAATCATACGAAACATCTGTTTTTCTGATCTTTATTCTTTCCATATCTCTACATCTCCAGTGATCCTGACATCAGTGTCTGACTGTGCAGACATTGTGCTCTGCAGCCGTCAGTTGAACAAAATGTCAGCAGGTGATGATTCATGCTTCATTGGTGCTGCTCTATAATTTAACAGCAGTATATACAAATTAGGTTTGCCTCCACTGTCTTTTTTTTTCAAGAGAGGTGGTATTATTTTGATGCTGTTTTCCAGCAACTTCCTTGCTAGTGCTTAAAGGAGAGTAACAGTTACTGGTAGAATTCCTTACCTGAAATGAAGAAATGGCTTATGCTTGTGATAATTCATTCGTGGAAGTTACCATGACAGATATAAAATATATAAGGAGTAGATTCAATATGAAAAAAATATCTACCTATGAGATTTTCTAGTAAGAACATCTTGGGAAAGAGATAACATCAGATTGGGAGAAATACCCAGTTTTCCCCTTCTAATTTAAATAATGTATGACTGACTATTTTGTTCCATGCTAATGTACAATACTTCACTATTTTTCCCCCCCTTATCACTAGGTTCAGCATTTTTCTGTTAAATTAGACCATATTTCTGGACTCATCCACAACTTCCAACATTTATTTTTTGTGAGGTACAAAAAACCTCTGCTATATAATTTACAGTTTTCAATTTCTAAGTTACCTTCATTATACCACTTAAGAAAGATGAGTCACCTTCCCAGTAACTTTAAGGAAAATTCCATTTTGTACTGAGACATTTTCTGAAACTATTAAGAGGATCAGGGAACATGTTTTTATGCCCAGTATGTTTTAATAGTGTTACTTGGTTTTGCTCTATCTCTTCCCAATGCTGCCCAACTGCAACTCATGCGGCAACCAAGACCAGAGTTTTGCAGAAAAGTATTTAAATAGTTTCTCTTGGGACTTTGCTTCATCTCCTTCTTTTCAAATGCTGAATATGACGTATCCACAGCCGCTGTATTTCTCCTAGATGCATATTGTATTTACAATTATAGCTGGGGAAAAAAAAAGTCTTATACCATTGCAGGGAGATTGGGAGAAAAGAGGAGGGGAAGAGTGATTTTTCAGAGTCAGTTTCAGTAAAAAGCTGATCCCTCATAAATGAGGAGATGAAATTTTTTGCACCAATTACCTCTGTGTAATCAACATTTACTGACACTGACTCCAGTTTTTCACATCCACCTACTAAGACCTAAACCTCTTCTGCTTCTGTATGCTGGCAATCTAATTTGGCAGCCTTGGCAACAAGTCACAAGTCTCTCATTCATATCACAGTATTTTAAGAGAGCAGTAACAATAGCCTGAGAAACGACAATGAGTGATTCACTCTCAGAGATACTTTGACAACAAGCATAAACTTCGTTTGTAAACTGTTTCAGCCACTCAAGCACTTGATTTACAATTAGTGTCCATACCTGGTTTTAAATACTTTACTAAAAGTTGTTGGACTGGGTGGCTAAAGAAGGTTCTTCATTCCTCCACCACGTGTAGGATATATTTTAAGTCTTCATATTTGTCATTATTTACATAAGAGTTCATGTAAATCTGGAAAATATTAATAAATCTAGCCTTTTAGGACTACTCTCCAAATACAGAAGACAGCATTTTTTCAATCCAAAAAAACCCATAAAGCTAAAATAAACTCATTCCTAAGGACTAAGAAAACCCCACAATGTCTTTGGAAATGCTGCTTCGTCTCTCTTTCAGCTTGTTACCAAAGAGCAGCAGATTTTGAATGATTAGCCCCAATGAGTGAATTGCCTGCTGGGGTTTATAGCACTAAACCACGTTTCATTTATAAATGAAATGGTTTTTTCAGCTTGCTGTCTCAAAGCAATCCCCATGCTCTGCTGTCTTATGAAATATCAAGCTTTAACATGTTGCTGATGTTTTATACATACTGACAGTCTTGTTTACTAAATACGCGTTATCGTCAATTGTGTTATCCCTAACTACATTATAATCTCTATTTACACCAATCTAATTGGTACTGCTGCTAAGTATTAATAACAGCAACTAAACCACGGAAAATATAGCAAATATTTCCTCAGCTGAAGGTCACACTCTCACTTGACCTGCTCCCCTTTTTACGTCACTGAATTTAGGGTAGCATGAATAGAGAAGTGCAAAAACCAGACTGAACTTGCAGCTGATTTTGTGCTGTGGTTCTTCTCAACGTCCTGCCCTGCTTCAATCACAGGCAACTTCATGCACAAAGGATTTATGCGCAACTCCATTGGAAGGAAAGACCTGCTCCAGTCTGACCCAAAGCCCATTGCAGTCAGAGAAGGTGGACCCTGACAATCTGTACCAAGCCCTTATTACCCATAGCGCAATTATAATTATTAAACAGTAGCAGCTATAGTCATTTCAGTAGAAAACCCTTACAATTTCTGAGGTAATAAAAGCCCTTTTTATCACAAATTCAGAGAAATGTTTCCCCACTATACTTTGTAGTATGTTTAAAAGAAACTACAGAAAAAGTACCTTTCTTTATTGAATGTTAAGTGGTTCTGAAAGAGTAGTTTCTAGGGGGGATCATTTAATTTCTAAACAGTCCCACTGGGTTTCATCTCTTCTGAATTCCATGGGGAAAGAAGAGATAGATATTGCATTAAAAAAAATAAAATTTAAAAAATCTGACACCAAGAGGGGAAAATATCTTGCAAGCACTTTACCCTCCCAGAAAGAAAAAAAAAAAGTGAAAGGGATGATTTAAACAAAAATTAAGGACAACTCACATTTGAATATTATATCTGTGGGCACAGAGCCAAATGCAGATGCATCTAGCCATGTTTTGGACCGAGGCCAAATTCTCTCAGTCCCAGTTGTTCAGTTTTATAGCGAGTGAACAAAAGGGGGGGGTTGATATAATATGGTCGTTTGGTAACCAATGTTTGGGGGCTTGTTAAGGTGCAAGTGAGGGTGTTTATGTGAAAGGAGAGCATAAAATTAACACTGTGTTCTTCAAACCAAAGGATGATCTGTGTCATGTAGCACTGTATTTTGTGACTATTTCCGATAGCAGCAGGGCAGCTCAGCACAGTGATTTACAGGCAAAGATGTTGTGTCAATCCACTGGGTTTCACTTCACGACCATCTTGAGAAAAAGCAAATCTGGACACGATACGCAGTGACAAACCCAAACATACCACAGCAATTGTGTTTCTGTCTACAGGCAAACAAACATCTACGGTTTTATTCTTCTCTCATAGCACTGCTAAAACAAGTCAAGCCTTTAACAAATGTTAATATCTAGGAAATATTAACACACTAATACTGGAGTTTTTCTCCAAATTGCAATGCATTCACCAGGGCCCCCTGGCCCAACAAATGAGAAGGGAACTTGACAGCTCTGCACTGGGATGGAGCAGAAGAGGAGGTTACCAGCAACGCGAGGGACACGCACCCTTCTTCTCCCCTCTAGCCACGCTAATGTATTTTGTGGTGTGGAGGATCACTGAGTGGGGAAGTGACAGCTGCAGAGGCAGCACCAGCCACCACAGACCCATGGGATATTAGCAGGTACGTTAAGGCTGATCCTGTCGGCATTAATTTCCTGGCTGTCCTCTCTGCAATGTGAAACTCTCCCTGGAAGGGTTTTGGGGCAGCAGAGGGGAAGCTGTATGTTCTGGCTGTTACCCAAAGTGGCTGGGACCAATTGAGGCGACAAAGAACTTCTATGCCACCGGCCTGGACCTCCGTCGCTGCGACAGTTTGAGGTGCCAGCTCCTCCAAGGGTGGAAAAGAAACCCTCCCTCTCAATGCCAACCAGGAAACCAGTGAGGAGCTCAGTTAAGTGATTAATAGTAATGATTAATAATCCTGGGGATTTGTAGCTGCAGGAAGTTAGAATAGCTGGCCAGAGGGAGAACAAAGAGTCTTTTTGATGTCTGGTGTATGTACAGTAGCCAAAAAAAACCTCTAAAGGGGGAAGTGCAGAGTCCCAACTTTCACGATTGCTTCCTGTCCACCTAGAGAAGCAATGTGACAGCCAGAAGGTAAGGGTGGGCACTGGAGCATGAGTGGAAACAAGGCCACCCCATCACCCAGGGCTGGTTCCAACTCCACATCACCTTCCTGCAGAGAAGGGAAAGGTCAAGGCCAGCCCATCCATTGCTGCTGTGGCTGACTCCAGGGGCTCAGTAGTGCCTGTGACCCATCCCCACTCACAGGCAGAGACAGCAACGGGCCTTGGAGGACCATTTTGAGTGCTCCCCATGCTGTTCTTGGGCACACTTCTCAAAGCCTAAATTCAGCTTGAGTGCAGGCGGCTGCCTCACAGTTGAAGTCAATGAAGTTGCACCCACCTACACCGGATCTGAATTGACTCTATGAATAGACATGTACAGGGTAGGATATTCAAATTCTGTGGTTGCCAAAACTAGACATCTGTGTCAGAGCATTTGACAAGTGCACTGATATATGTCAGCAAATTGCCTGAGGTACTTGCTAAAAAACTACAGTAACTTTCTCATCCTGATATACTTCATCTGCACAATGATTAGAAAATGGCTACAAAGGCAAAATGTTAATAGCTCCTGCCCGAGAATTTAACTATGTGCTTGTATTTAAGACATGAAACAGCAACTTAAATTTCATTTTGTTCAAAAGGAAAAAAAGCAAACAAACCAAGCAAACAAAAAAAATCCATCAAACAAAACCAAGCCAAGCCAAAACAAAAAACAAACTACAAAAAACCCCACATACAACAAGGTTCAAATACAGGACCTTCAAAAGAAGCTCTACATGCCAAGGATCTCACTGGGATCTTATGGCAAAGTAATACTTCTGTGACTTACCAACATAGCCTGTAACCACTGCAGGAAACTCGAGACTATCATGATCATCAGTTCCAGCGAGTAACACTGATGGGTCAAGTGCCCTGTCCTGTTCTCTGGCTTAATAACAGAGTTGTGTACCAGATTGGTGCTTGAAGAATCCATATGCTGACATTCTGCCTCGCTTGCCTCAGCCCGGGCTGTGCTGCTCGTCACTGGCATATCTGGACATCACATTTGAGTGAGAAAAAAAAGCCAAATTGAAATTAAAAAATCCCATTCTGTCTCCTTTTATTATCAAGGGAGCTCAGAGCTTCTAAGGCATGGAAAGGCCATGAGCTAATTCTGAGGAAAGAAATAACCAAGACAGAAGGATATCACCTCTGTTTTCAGGGGAAGAGGGGGGTGTAGTTTGGATTCCATCAAGACATAATATGTATGTTCTGTTTTGAAATGAAGATGGCCTTACTCATAAGTATACATCAACAAACGTGAGCTGTCAGAGAATACCAGAACAACCCATCCAGGTCTTTGATCACTAGGAGTTGTATTATAAATATATCTATTTTTATTTTTCCCTTGACAAAAAAGATCCTTAACTTGAACTGCTGCAAAACCACAATTCTGGGCTTTTCTTTTGCATTCACATTCAAGAAAAAAAACCCCAAACAACAAACAAACCCAGCAGATATTCCAAATCCAGCCTGAATACCTAAATAAATTATATAAAAAGAAAAAGAAAAAGATAGTCACAAGGAAGAATAGGAACATATTTTTATAAAACAACTGAGATAAGGTATTCCTGAGTATATGAGCCCAGCTGGAAAAAATTTAGTTAGAAAGTCTTTAACAACCCTGAAAAGCAGAGCAAATTACCCCAGTGCACTGCACTTGTGACATGGCTGTATCCATTCTGAATAAAGGGTAGTATCTCTTCACACCACCAACAGTATTTGACATCAGTTTATTTAGAACTGCATCACACAGGATAGCTGTATTGCAGAATTTACTGTAGCTTAAGCTGTTACTCTGATAGTTGCAAGATTTAGTTCAGTAATTTTATGCAGTTGGCAAATAGGCAGAAACAGTATAATTTAACATTTATGAATTGCCAATCTCCTCATATAAATACTGTAAGGAATGCTGCAATTATCAAATAATTTAAAGAAAGTAAATTGCAATTTGGGATGCTGCTTATTTGTTAAAGTGATTTATAAATGAACAGAAACACATTGACTTAAAGAGTCTAATCCAGTGACTCAACGAAAAAGTTCCTCTGCCTAGCACAGGTGTTTTTGTAATTGTGATACATTAGGAAATTTCTTTGTGTTTAATGGACCTCACACTCACCCTTCTTCTTGAAAACAAACTATTGAAATCTTTGATGGAGAAGTGCCTAGGAGCTCTCTCTGGAGTCAGAGGTAAAATGCAATCATCAGCCACATACATATAAATGTATACGTATTTGCTTTCTCCAACTGCCTGAAAGGAGGTTGTAGCAAGGTGGGGGTCAGTCTCTTCTCCCAAGTAACAAGTGATAGGACAAGAGCAAATGGCTTCAAGGTGCACCAGGAGAGGTTTAGATTGAATATTATGAAAAATTTCTTCACTAAAAGGGTTGTAAAGCCCTGGAATAGGCTTTCCAGGGCAGTGATGGAGTCACTATCCCTCCAGATATTGAAAAGATGTGTAGATGTGGCACTTAGGGGCATGGGTAGTGGTGGACTTAACAGTGTTAGGTTTACAATTAGACTCATTGATCTTAAAGGCCTTTTCTAGCCTACACGATTCTATGATGCTATGTATCAGCTATGACCATTTAGACAGCTCACATTTAGAGTTTCACTGAAGTTTATCCCAACCTGAATGCAACACCCTAGTACTTGTGACTTGCCCAACAAAACCGCTCTTATCAAATAGATTATGCTCAGTACAAGACAAAGAAAGCCTTGAATTACTTTCCTTTCTCTTGCCTACGAGCAAAAGCACTTCCTGTATCCCATTGCCAGGGCTGCACAGAAACACTTGAGCAGGCAGCAAATCCTTAGGAGCCCAGAGCAGAGGTGCAGGCAGTGTTAGCCCTTGTTAACTCACAGGAAGGGAAGTTCCTGCATATGAAAGGAAATGTGTAAGGAGAAACCACTTGTTCCCTGAAACATGAAATTTATTGCTTAAATATAGGATCAAGCCCACAATTTAGAATGAATCAACATGAGAAAAGCTCAAAAGATGTTTGATCACAGACACACAGAAATGTATGTACTAAAGCAATGTATATAAATGCCAAATGTATAAAACAAGGTGGAATGTATTTAATGTAATAAAGAATGTATATAAACATAAATAAATAATTTATGCTAGCAGAAATACTTTATCTACAAGGACAAACTAAGAATTTCAGTGGAATGAACTTACGCATTGTCATCTGCTATTTAATTACGTAAAATCTTTTCTTGGAGAACTATATGTGAGGATTCATATATCTCATTTTGACACAAACCCAGATAAAAAAGCAGTAAGAATTTGACAATTTGGCAAAATAGTACTCCTATTTAATCTCTTGCATTGCGTTCACCTCTGCAGTATAAGAACACCTTCCAGTAGAGAAGTAAGCAATACACCTAATTTGTGTCACATGCTTGTTCTTTCTTCCTCTCCCCAAAGGGACAATTGTGCATGGTGTTTTCCTTTTGCTGTTTCTTGCACATGCAGACTGCTGGGGAAAATTTACTTCAGGGAGTCTAGGGTGAAAGACTCGTGTTAGTGGTGAAGATGATAAACTCTGCGATGGTACTTCATCTTTGTGCAAAAGCATTACAAACCTGAGTAAAATAATCTTTTAGCCTTGTATACAAAGTTGTTCTCTCTTGTTGACCCACCCTAAGTATTTACTACATAAAGTACCTGGTGGGAGCTGAGTCATCAGCATTGGAAAAAACACAGAGTATCGGTGAAAACATGTTCACAAATATCCACTAGAATTCTTAAAAGTCTAAGATAGACTCTTTTCCATTAACAGACACGCTAATTCATGTAATGAAATGTCAAAACTACTCACCAAGAAGAGCCTGTCAACATTTTCCCAGCAAAACTCTTCCAACAGAAAAACTGGTGTTCTGACTAAAATTAAATTTTTACAAAAAAGTGTCTACTTTCTAAGGAAATTTTGCCTGCTTGTTGAAAAAATAAAAACATGAAAACTTTTTGAAGCCCATTCTCTGAAAAGTTCTAGTCACAGGCATAAACTTAGCTTCTTTTCACACATCTTGACAATGTTTAGATCTGTTGACAGTGTTGTTATCAAGAAATGCCGAGGGGACACGGACAGAAATCTGTTTCATGTAGCTCATTTAAGTTAATACCTTCTCCTACCGTTTGCTATCCCAGCACAGCCAGTATGTCCAGAAATAGATGGAAACAACCGTGTGCAAAGGGTGGCTGGTGATAATTCCATCAAAATTAAAATTCAAGGTTCGAAAACCTTGACAACAGGAGGGATCCAGATTTGAATCTGACAGTAGAATGAAAAGAGCAAAATTCTCATTATAAGCACTTCCACGGCTATCTGGGGGAATTAATCCTAGAAAGCTGCATCACAACTGGGTGCAGGTTGCCACTGCTCTCCTGGGGGGCTGAAAGAATCGCTGTCACCTTTGGGGATTCATTCCCTCTAGGCTCCTGCAGCTTGAGGTCAGGAGGAGCATTAGGAGAATACCCTGCTTACAGAGGACCAGACCTAACATCAATGCTGAAGCCTGGAAATTGATTTTGGCCTTTTCTGTTCAAGGTCTAAACAATCTCTAAGTTTCTTTGTTAAGACTTCAAATACAGAGTTAAGTACATCTCTAATTTATTCAGCAAATACCTGCCAAATTTATTCTAACATAATAGTGCTCTAAATAGCTATTTTTTTCATTAAATTTGCCTGTTAATAGTATCATAATACTCTGTTTTCAATTACTTATACACATACAAAAACAACAACAACAAGAAAAAAAAAAAACCACACAAAAAACCTCACCATGAGCAAAAAAATGTTTACCTTGTTCTGTCTATGTCTTCCATGCTAGATGATCCTTCTGAGACACACTTTTCTGGAAATTTTAGGTAAAACCTCCCTATAACCCTAAAGCCCAGGCTCCTGGAGAGGAGTCAGGACCCTTTTGCCCATGGAGATGAGTGCACCACAGGATCGAGGGTGCTGGCCACAAAACAAAAACAGATTAGGTCAAGACCCTCTCTTTTCAACTTCTTGGCAGCTCTCCTCCCAGCTCTTGCTCTGTCAGGTGTGTCAATAATTCAGTCAGGTTGCACAGCTTTGGGGCTAATTGAGTTCTACTTAACATTTTAACCACCACCATTTTGTTAGCTCTGCACAAATGAGATGTAGTCTTACAAGAGCTCCCAGGGGCTCTAAGCACAGAGCTGTTACTACAGTCTCCTTTCTGGAGATGTAAAGAATTTCTTTAGAAATAAAAAGATAACAACTGAGTGCCTTGAATACAACGCGTGAAGAACTGAGAATAGATTTGCCCTTCACCAGGTTGCCTGGCGTGGAGAATTCCTAGCATCCACAAATTGCCTCTGTTGTTCAATATGTTCCAGTTTTGTGTCTTGCTGGTCATTTCCTAAATATAAGACCACATTGTATATGTACGCTGTGCTTGGTCAGAAGTGACAGAAATATGTTTAAGTAAGGACTGGACAGCATATACAGGTGCCAAGCAAAAATGTTAAAAAAGTCTATAATGAAAAATGAAGTTAAATGAAATTTTTCCAAGAAAACTCTACAAGCATTCCTGGGCCATGCAGCTTCTCAAACTTTGCCTCAACCAACACTGTCCTAAAACAGTGGGTGACCACAGGAGAAAATGCAAAAAAGAAAATGTGGGAAAGAAAATGTGAGAAAGAAAATGCAAGGCCATGTGTAGTGAAAGGCAACTGAGGGCTTTACCTGTCACCAGTATCACCCATGTATCACCCATCAGTCGAGTTTATTTTGCCTTACATTTTGATAATACCTGTCAATTCTGCAGGGAGAAAACTCATGGTTTCATGGGACAAAAGCGTACACTCCACTAGTTTTGGAAGGCACTCTGCAGGGAGAACCTTGAGCTGGCGTTAATGTACCCAAAATGAGTTTCTACCTGGTGGGTTGCATTATTCCATGTTTCGGAGGATGGCACACACCCTTTCCCGACAAAGACATAGTGTGTTTTGGGCGTGAGCAGCACCAGTTCTTCAAAACCTTCCTCCTCATCAGCCAGGGAGGAGCAAACTCATATATTTGATATTTTTCAGTAGAATCTTTTTAAGCAAGCCCTGAAACTCTGTATGAGTTAATGTATTAAGCCCCAGGAATGCAGATAGGGAAGTGAAGACATCAGTTCTGTGATTTTTTATATCTGCACTCCTGTCAGCATGAATGCTGAAATCTCTGGAGGTAAAAGTCTGGAGTATTTCACCATCATTGCCAACAAGGTATCAGTAAACTCCATTATGAACCCTCTAGGGGCTCAGTAAATGAACAAAAATGTATGTTAGCCTTGGCTCTGTTTTCTATTGTTAGATGAATGAATTAAATCAAACGTGTCTGATCTGAGGGACCGCTTGGGTTTTAAAGTTTGAAGGGATGATAAATGAAGTGCAGCCTTCCTTTCTCTTTTCTCTGAGCTTGTGATGAGCCCAATGGCCTACTGAGACAGGGAGGCAAAGAGAGAGGCAAGGAACGGGCTAACACTGGGTTTGCTGCATCTTCTGCCTGGGCATCTGTGATAAAAGCTGTATCATATGTGTCATCTCTGAGAAGTCAGCATATTGTTTTGTGGCAGAAAATCTTGCATTCATACAAATGTCTTTACTGGGGATAAGTAATATAATGTTCTTTCAGTCAACTGTATCAAGTAAATTCCAAGCCTCAATGTCCATACTCATGTGTATTCATGCAAGACTGGTCTGACTCAGGATCATTAGCTATGTTCTTTCACAGAATAACCCTATGAAAGAGTCTCTCTCTCTGCTTAATCATGGACAGAGCCTATGGAGTCCATCTTCCTAACTGTGTCAGTAGGTTAAGGTCCCTAACTGCAATTTCTCATACATTTTCTTCTGTCACCTACTTTTCTGGAATGCAGTTGGGCTTATCAAGGGCATGTTTGGAAAGAGAAACTCCTGCAACAACTTGTGAAGAGGAGCCTGCCCCATATGTCAGTACCCAAGGACAGCTGCTAGGCTCCCCAGTTCTCCAGGGAGACGAGTAACAGTGGTAGCTGGAGCCAGCAAGGTCTACTGAGTCTGAAACTGGTGGGGAATGCAGGAAGCCTGGATTTTATTCCAAATCTGTCATTGAGTGTTGTGTGACTGATCTTAGGCAAATCTTTTTTACCTCTCATTAGCTTCTTTTCTCTCCCACTCATTTTCTATCTTATCTCTTCATGATATAAAAACTCTTTAAGATAGGAGCCGCCACTCTTTACATACAGCAAACCAGGCCAGGAGAGATAAGCTGGCTGTTATACCATTAAATCATATACACAACACTTCGGTTCCTTGGTATGTGCATGCAGTTTTTAAACACTTTACAAACAATTACTTAAATCTGCTTTTACAGAGTAGTAAACTGACACAGGACATTCAAGTGACTAACCTTAACTTCTGAGAATAGGTGGCAAACTGTGAGCTACAACCTTGAAGTCCTGGCTGCTAACCACTTGATACAGTCCTTGTTATCTTTGTACAGTCTGCTAAATTGGACTTCCTCTGTCCTTTCCAGTGATATACATCCAAAGTGCTTGATAAAAAAATCCTCTGAACTTATATAACAAATGCACAAATGTATTTTAGCTCAGAAGTATTGCAGATCCAGAGTTGTCTTTACATGTCACAATCACATTTTCTTACCCATGCTTTTACCATGTGTTGTAAGCATATGGCATGTTGGCAATGCATGACAAGAATGCACAAAGTATGGTGTAAAAAAAAAAAAAAAGAAAGAAATAATCCTACCAAGAAGTTTGAGGAGCTGCCTACTATTCTATTTGCTCTTGACTAAGTCAGACATCTTCTAAAGTACCCATTTTCTTGTACCCTGACAAGTCTCTCTATTATTGCCAGAGGCTTTTATTTTCATGCTAAATAGAAACAGCTCTGGAAGTGGCTTGGTATTCTGGTCTCTTGCTGACAATAGATAAATGTTAAATCATTAGCTGGTTTACATCAGCGGAGAGTGTAGGCAACCTAATCTACTGAGCACCCACGTGTTTTCCTCACGGGCACAGGAATTCTGATTTTGTCTGCCTGTGTGCAAGACCAAAGCTCTGCTTCTACTGTTTATTCACTGGCTAAAACCTTCTGTTTTCATTATTCGGTGGATGAAACCGACAATTGAGGTGCTACTTAGCCTATACTACTAGTTTAAATAGTGCAGAGGAAACTTCCCTGCCACTGAAAGCTGAATATGTAATTCTCACAACAGTTTGCAGCCCAGTTTTAGCCCAGGCCAGCCAGTGCCTCCTCAAACCAATTCTCAGCACGATTCAAGTAATAATAACATGGATGAAGGCTTCATTGTGCCAGATGGCCTTGTGGTCAGGGAATAGTCATGTCACTACTAGAGACATAGCCAATATGAAAGAGCTGATGGCATCTGATCTGAAATCTTAAGATTTAATCAGCAACTCTCAACAGAGAATGAGGCTCTGTACCTCTTGGTTAGTAATGAAAGCAACAGGTATGCAAAAAATCCAGTCACTGCTTTAAAGAAAGCCAGGGCTATTCCCTCTATGAAAACTCTACAATAAAATCTGAGGCTAATTCCCCATTCTTCTCCAGCTCCCCCCTCATCCCAAATTATACCCTCAACCCCTATTCCAAATCTTTCTCCTTGCTGTAGCAGATAGCCCAGCTGCTCAAACTGACCCTTAAATGTTCCTGTTAGGTGATCTGGTCCTGCCTCTAAGTTTTTGACAGCAGTAGGAAGGCAATGGCAGTATGAAGCAGCGCTAAGAAGCAGCCAACAGTCGAGATGATGCCACCTCACGCTCACGCTTCTCAGCCAAATCCTGGGTAAATACTATTTAAAGCAACGGAGAAATGGGCCCCGAGCTGCAGAACCTGAAGGAAGGCTGCAACCATCACATTTTAAAATTGCTTTCTAATGACATCAAATTGGCTATTCATTAGCTGATAATGAATAGCCAATTCTTCTTGATAATCACACAGGACACTAGAAACAATATTTAAGCAGACCAAAGAAAATTCAGGTCATTTACTAGATCAAGTGAGTGATTTTGGTACCAAACACACAAATTCACTCTCAAGTGGATAGTAAAAAAAAGTAAACTCCTTTCAGCTATCAAAATACTTGACACCATGCCAGCAGGTATTAAGCAGACAGAACATGTCCAGCTAAAACCACTGAAAGACAGTGCGAGAAGGAGCAAGTTAAAAGTATGAATGCAGTGTGCTTTCAAAGACTGTGCTGTAGCTAGTGGTAAGCAGTGTATCCTAGCAGCTCAGCAAGAGGCAAGGAATCACAATTCGTGGCACAAACCATTCACAGCTGCACACCAGAGTTGTTGTTGTCATCAGGATTATTTTAGTAGAAGTTGGATAAATCACAAGACCTATAGCAAGGCTGTCTAGCATTGTCATATCTACACCCTCATTGTAAAATGGGCAGTACTAAAAAAACCTGTAACAATGTTGAATACCCACAGTCCTGCTCATCTGCAAAAATGTGTTATAGTAACTCTACCACATCCCACAAATACAAGTGATATGGTTGCGATCAGTATAACATCTGACCTATGTATGAAAACAAACCTGCATTCTGTATTTGACAATACCTCAGGCTATATCCACATGGCTGGTCACACATTTATGGTACTCACATTTCCCTCACTATTGTAAGTTATACATTTGTTGTTAAGTAACTCTTCATTAATCAAAAGGGAAATCCAGCTAATCATGTGCATACAATATAAAGCATCAACTGACTCCAAGTAGAGGATGCAAAGTCACTCCCTTCTCTCACACAAAATTAGCAGACATGATCTCTACTAGTCTCTCTTGTTTCCTAACAAAATCATGCCACATACTTTAGAAAACCCAACCATTTTTCTATGAACCATGAGGTACTGGACAAATAAAACCCTTTAAAAGTTAATTTCATTAAGTGAATAGGAAGATGAAGCTATTAGAAGTAATGAATTAGCTAGACAATAAAAGGAAAATAGCAGAATCAGGGTGTCAAAGGAATAAACATTGAAATAGATTAGGGGCAAAACTCTTCTTTCAGATCTGTGGGTATCTCTCTAATACTATTTTCTCCTTGTTTCCCCAAACTTCCCTGTTGACATGTGGAGAGGGAGCAGAGCATCAAAGACATGAAAGGTCTCTGCTCCACCTGGGGCATCCCTTGGCAGCTCTTTGTCTTGGCTTTTCTGCTTACCTTCACCTACCTCTTACTCCTTCTCTGCTTAAGAGAAGTCAGCAAGTAATGCTGTGCAGCTTTGGCTCATAGTCAGATGATTGCACTTTGCAGCCTCAGCCCTGGTAGATGGTGGGTTTTACCTCCTATGGTGTAAAATGAGAAGATCTGATTTTTCTTGCACAAGTAAAGGAGAAGGAAAGATAGAGTCTTGGTTTTGTATTGTGCCACTGGGACAAGGAGTGGAAAAATCCTGAGCTCCAGCCCAGTCCCCAGGCTCGGTCCCACTCTTGTCTTGGGCAGGTCTGCCAGACTCAGCTTTGCAGTTTGTAATTTGGTTTCTCTGAATAGAAAATACATAAAAACCACAGCTTGGGAACCATTTAAAAAAACCACAAAACCTATTTACAGTCATGCTGAAGCCTGTGCACACTCTCAGCTGACAGAAGTTTGGGGCTTTTTCTTCTAAGCAGTTGAAATGGTTGCTTTAAAATTTCAGTGCAAAATGTTTTGATTGTTCTTTTAACTGAAATTTCAATTTCAAAATATAACTTTTAATTTTTTTTTTTTTAGAAGTGTTACAGAGTCTTAAAATAAAAATGGTAAATTTTGTATCAAAATAAACATTTGGCCAGTGTTTTTATTTCAGTCAAGCCACTGAAACTTCAAATTAATGTAAGAAGGTAAAATTATAAAAAGATACAATATTTAAATGTTCCGCTTATCCTTAAACTACATGGTATAAATCCCTGTGATTAATTTAGCAAAATAAGAATGCAAGTTAGAGCACTCAAAAGAAGAAACTCCACCTCACCTCAAAATGATACTTTGGTATCTTATTGATCTGTTTCAGATTAGATTATTTCTTTAAGGAAAAAAAGCTGTGTTTTTCTCCCTTCATGATGACAGGACTGAGATAGGGTGGTTTCAATGCCTTTATAATCCAGAACAGTACATGTATCTCGGTGTCCCTGCCCTTTAAGGTTTTCCACTCTGATCCTTCCTCAATTCTCTCCAGTGCTACTGCCTCAATTTGCAGGAATACAAAAGCAGCAGTGTTGAGAGAGCCTTCAAATGGCCCATCTCCATGTGGCAATGTAATCATAAAGGGCAGTGACAAATGGATCAAGGGATTCTCTCTTGATGAGCGGTTTCCATGAAGTCACTGATACCAGTAGAACTGCTGCAAGCAAATTATCATCAGCCGAAATACCGTTCTTGGCAGAATTAGTTATATGATAAAGGCTCTATTTAAGAGTTATAAAAACTGTTGCCCAAGGCACATCTATAGCCTATAATAATCATCACAATTGGAAACAATAAATGTTAATAACTTTGCTTAATTACAGCCTACTTTCTTCAAAAACAGACTAAACACAAAATTTGAATTAACTCTACATGAAAAGTTTTACATTACTCTTATTATGCTGTTAGGACTTTTTGGGACAAAACGAAGACTGAAACAGGTGCTAAATTTTGTAAATAGCCCAGTTTTAAACTAATTTTAACTGGCAAACTAATGAATGGCTTTGTATGAAAGTCTTTGGAAATTCATGCAATACTTGTGAAGGAAGAAATCAAAGTTTAGTGAGGACATGCTGCACTGTTTCAAGGTAAAAAAAAGTAAACCCAAACAATTAATCTATTTTCTATAAGCAAAAAAATCCCAAGTTTTAACTTTTGGCCTGTGTCTTCCTGGTGTTGTTATCTATTTTATGGACATGAATAGACCATAAGTATACTACAAGGTTAAGACATCTTAATTTTGAATGTTTTCTAACTTATTTTAGTTCTACTTCAATAGAGGAATTCAGCTCCAACAACTGAGTGCTGCTTACATTCTTGAAAGAGGTTTTACTTCGATATCTTTACTGCTTTTATATAGATATATGTTAGGTATTTAAATATAACTTCAGAATAACACCAACAGAACAGTTGCAGAGGTGTCCTCTGTCAAAAGAGTCTACAACCAGTTGGTTAGAGCACTTACTTGGGTAACATTGGATCTGAATCCCATCAGACTGAGAAGGGAATTATATTTGGTTGCCCCAGGTTGAAGAGGCTTGTTTGCTGCGTAAAACCCAGCAGCAGTGATATGTTAGAAGGAAATGGCCACAACAGCATTTCCTGAAAAGTCCATTCATATTCATGAGGCACACTGAAGAGACAGGAATAATGGAATATGGAGGTTTGTGGATCTTTATTGTACTTAAATAAGCTTGAAATCAGTATTGGCTTGCTTGGAGGTGTGGTGCAGGGCGCAAGCGCGCTTCGAGGCATCTCAGGAGGCTAACAGGTTTTGGAGTTTTGCATTGCAACTCTGCAACCACCTTTACCTTCCATATCCACTCTCCTTTAAACACCCCATTGTTTTTTTGCCAGTGAACCTTTTAACCAGCAGCCAGGGAACATATTTTTACTGTGATTGTAGTTTCTGAGGAAAACAGTTGGTACGGTGTTGTTACGGAGCCTGAAATACAAGCACCACAGCGAGACTTACGTTGTCGTTTGGTAGAAAACATTCAGGCACCACTACCTACATGTCAACTCAGTTACTACATAGTGTGCATTTGCGCTTAATATTGGTTGTAAGCATTATAGGGACTCTACAGTGCATGGCTGACATGTGATTTAAAACAAGGCAAGAAAAAGGCCAGTAAATGGCCTAATTGTATTTAAAAATGACCATTCACATCTAAAAAGAAAAATCAAGCTTAAAAAAAAATCATCACACTAGTCTAAAATCAAGGGATCAGATTCCATTTGCAAATGATTGTAAAATTGGAATAAAAAGTGTAAATGGAGCTGAAATATAACACTATTAACCAACTATGTTCTAGAGGCTTCCCTTCATTTACTTTTTTTTAATCTAAGGGGAAAAAAAAAAGGTACTGCTGTTGGTACATTATTTCTGCTTAACGCACAAGATCAGTAATTAAATATATTTCTGCTGGTCTTGTGGCCATATGCCTGCAATATGTAAAAATATATTTGCTGTTTCTTTTTTTTTTCCTTTTTTTTTTTTTTTTTCCCTCTCCTTTTTTTTTTTTTTTTCTTTTTTTTTTTTTTTTTTCCCCCCCCTTTTTTTTTTTAATTCCTTTTGTTCCCAGTACTGACTGCCTGTCAGAGTGAACCCTCCAGATTCCTGTGTGCTGGTATCCATGGGCTCTTTCTTGCCAAGCTGCCAGTCTGGAGCGTCACACCTTACTGCCTTTAAAGATTGCCCTGCAGAGATAGAGGAAAATGGCAATTTTTACATGATGCAGTCTGGCGGCCCAGGAGATTTGAAGTCAGAACTGGTGCCAAGATTTACCCAGGAGAGCAAGCAGAGGCAAAACAGAGAACCTGGGCCAAAGGAAAAAAAAAAAAAAAAAAGGAAAAAAAATACAGCAAAGGAAGAGGGGAGTGAAAGGGAGAGAAGCGTGGCAAGAGTGGGAGCGGGTTTTCTGATAAAGGGTGGAACATGGGGCTAAGCAGTGGACACTACATGTTGTTTGCATGTGTTTATTAAGAGGGTCAGGGTCCTAAAGAAAGTCAAAGGGAAGAGGTCGGCTTTTTTTGCATGCCCCAAATTGTAGTAGATTGCAGAATGTAAATGAGACAATTATTACACCAATGCTCATCAAGCTGTGCTGGAAAGACTTCAATAGCCTGATGAATATGCATGCAAATTTGTTAATTAAGTTAATTATTCTGCTGAAAATTCATTTGTCTTCCAAGGACATTTTCCCAATGATTTTAACATGCTTGTGCCATTAGTCATGCTCCATGCTATTTAACATTACTTTTTGTCCACTTTTTCTTTTTTTCCTTCCTTCCTTCTTGCTTTTCTGTTCTATTCAGGTTTGGTGGGCTTTTTTTTTTTTTTATTAAAGCTTTAAAACTAGATGATTGGTTCTCTTAATTGACCCCTGCAATGCTGGAGGATACTAGCAGCCAGCTCCGTAGGAATCCCCTAAAACCAGATTTCATTCAAATACTTGCTTCACATATAAAAAGTCCCTAAAATGTCACCAAGGAAAGAGGGGGTGCAAGGAGAAGTGGAGGGGGGTGAGTGAACCTATCTGGCATCGTTAGAGCTGGAGTCTAAATGAGTCCACGTAGGTCTTGGGAGGGATAAATCTGTCCCTGCTGCAGGCAATTTCCTCAGTCGCAGCCTTGGTTTGGCACAGGGAGTTACCTTGCTCTGAAAGGTGCGATCTCCTCACACCTCCCTTCCCTCTGCCTGTACAGCTATACACAGAAACATATGCGTTCAAAGAGGAACAAGAACTGAGATACTTTTCTGTCACCATGAGGGCCAAAACGCGTTACCATGGCAACAAAAGGGAATCGTGAGTTTAAAAATCATGTCTAAATGGCAAAATGAGATACCTTAAAGAAACAGAAGGATTTTGATTTACATTTTTTTAATATTTTTTTTACTTCTGTGAAAGAGAAGCATAGTACTGTTACAACTTCACATGATTACATGCTCAAAAAACCAGGGCCATTCTCTACCCATTCTCAAATCCCCATCATTTGAAAATGTGCCAGAGTGCACAATGACTGTTTCTAATTTCTAATATGCATTAGGCTTTTTCTATAACTTCATAGCATTTAGCTGCTGGTTCCTCTTAGGTCCACTTATTCTTATTCTATTATTCATTTATTCTGTTCTGTTGCAGACAAAAAAATCTTTTTTTTCTTTTCAGCAAACAGGAAAAGTCCTAATCTGACCATGGGATGCTTTCTGCCTTCCTACAGCAACAAGGATACCAGGAAAAGCGTAACAGAAAAGGGATTATAAAGAAGGGAAAATTGCAGATAATGGAGTTTAAGAAAATTAATTGGCAAGATTTCTCTTTTGTGCTGTCCTTATACATTACACAGTCTGAATGGCACTGTAGTGTCACATAGATCGTAAACCAATTAGGATGATATTTTAAACCCTGTAATTTCTGTAATTCCATCTGCTTTAGATGGTTTAATTAGTGAAAGTTACAAAAGCCAAATATATTTGAATATTTTGAAATCAAGCCCAAAGGCAAGAAATAAGAGTTACCGAAAACACTTGATGTGCAAGTGGGCATATTGCATGAGTATATGAAAAAAGGGAGAGGAAGGCTTTTTCTTTTCTGTCTTTTTTTTTTTTTTTTTTTTTTTTTTTCTTTCCTTTTTTTTTTTTTTAATGGAAGACAGGTTAACCAATATTATTGGTGAAATCTGAATTGTGTAGAAGACAGTGGCAAAATCACCATCGACTCCAAAAGGGTGAGAGTTCATCCCAAAAGATGACAATCTTTATTCCTGAGCTATTCTTCCAGCAGAGATATAACTACTTTCTTAATTACCTAGACTGCATCCTGCTCCTCCAAAAATCAAATACAAACTCCTCACTGGGGGCTCTGACCAAGCCCTTCATTTGCATTATGTAGCTGGGGGACTCTACAGTATCTCTGACTTTAAGATGGTGGAGGATAAGACTAGTCAATGGGTATAACCTTTCTATTTCCAGATGCTTTGTCCTGAAGCAATTATCTCTACTGCTTTATATCCCAAACCTTTGCCCAGTGAACTGCTGAATACTTGGATTAAAAACTACTTAGAATCATAGAATTCAATTCAATTCTATGATTCTACTTCTCACTTAGCTGGTTGATTATACACAACATATCCCTGCTCTGATCTTTTTAAAGTTTACTGTGGATGTGGTTGTGAAAAATTAAAACCCAACATTTTCTGGTGTCTTTCCAGATTGCTAACAGTAAATATTGGAACACAGAAAGCCACCATGCTGGTGTCTTCTCTCCTGCAAACAGTCATAGAGAAGTCCATGAGAAGGATGATTTGCACGGAAGAGGGTTACACAAACAACCCATGAAATCACTTTAATGTACTGGAAAGAAGAATAATCTCTCCTTTTAGAAAGGAATTTATCAGAACTTTAAGAGTGTCTAAAATCAATTAAATGATTAGCACTGCACCGTGTTTGTTTAGCAATGGTATATCTCCTGCAGAGCAGCTGTGCATTATTATGGACCACGAATAGCTTCAGTCACCGGTGACTGGCAGCAGCATACTGAAGACAGGGTGTGTGCTCTTTCAATGTCTGTCACCCTCTGATTGAGACACCATAGGTGTCCAGGGCTGTCCTTGCTCACTCTGAAATATTCCAAGGTAAAACTGTTACTCATAAAAAAAGATGACTTGTCTTGCCACTTAACGGGAACACAATAATAGAAGTGACCTATTAATTCATGGTACCTCCTACAGTTTAAACAAATCACTTTTGTTCTAGCTGTTGTGAGAAATGTCAAGTCAATGAAAATATCTAACATAACAACAATTGTCAAACAGTGACAATGAAATGGAAACACTAAGGGAAAGCAACAGTTATAAAGCAGTGTTAAAAAAAAGGAGGGGGACTTATAAAATACCTGTGTCATTATAAGGCAACAGCTGTTTTCTGTAATCATCAGGAAAGGTTTTGCTAATAAAATCAGACACATACTACCCACTTGCATATTTGGTTCTGTAGCCATTTGGAATATGGTACTTCTGGTTAGGAGGAGAGGAGAAATGAAAAAACTTTTCCCTATCCAAAATCTATACCCTTGGCTTCAATCAAAAGTCATCCCAGACGCAGCTGCAAAGATGAAGGGCACCTCCTGCTCCTGAGACTACCCAGCTGTTTGACCCTTGCTCTGTATAACATAGGCAGACAGCTTGTTTTCCTTTCCATAGCCTAAAAGTTGCATCGAAATGTCCTTGTGACAGCTGGCAATAGCTGCTGTAGGTACTCCCATAAACATACACCATTCCTCCCATTTAACAGCCCACTGCTAAAGGGTTGCCTGAGCTTGCTCTCAAAGTTGATGAGAACAACTGAGTCTTTCACTAGTAGCTCCATTACACATGAAGTGTAAAGCTGGCAGACCCTGGATAATAATTTGGGCAAGCACCAACAAATTCCAGAGGCATCGGTTTTTCAGGTAATCTCCTTGGGGCAACATATTTGTGGTCATACACTCTATTAAATGAGCAAATTTGGGTGAACCGTGGATACATCACTGATAGTAAATTTTAAAAGAGGAGAGCACTGTTGCTTAGCACCTAAGCTCCTCCTTCTACTGGGCAGCTCTCTTTCCTGCACCCTTGTTTCCTATTTCTTTCTCTTTTGGACTTCATCAGCACATTTTGGGATTAGTTGCCTGCTCTTTGGTGCTCCATGACTCCACTGCAAGGATCATGAAGGATTCAGCCATACAGACAATGTTAGGCAATCTAGGACCAATGGAAGTTCAAGATAAACATTTATTCCAGGACAAAGCAGGGGTAAAATACAGAAGATTAAAAAATCCAGAACTAGGGTCAAAAAGGAAAGAACTGAAGATGGATGTTTATTTAGAGTTATTACTGCAGAACACTACTGTCCCATAAGGGTTAAAATTCTCTCCACAACCATGTTATTTAGAAAAATCCAACCCATATCTTCCCACAGGCATAACCAGTGGAATTAGAGGTCAACAAGATGCCTGATGCTCAGTGCCGGGAAGCCAGCCTGTCATCTTCTGCAGAGAGATCATGGGCTGCACTGCACCAGTAGCCTCCCTGCTGTTCAGTGGCCCTGAGGGTCAGCTGCCCATCAGCTCCCACTGGCAAAGGGAAAGAGCACATCTTGCTTTCCCCAGTGTGAAGAGACACAAAAAGACATCTCCCTACCAAATCCTACCAGCAAGCTCTCCACAAACTCTCATTTCCCCCTCTGGCAGCAGCAGCACCCTGTGATATATTAGGCCCCAAAAATTCATCACAGACCCCAGAAATTCATCAGCAACTCCTCTTTCCCCTGTAAGCGACAGCCTCTTGCCAGGTCTGCAAAGACGACCTGCCAAACAGGTTCAGCAGAGCTGCAATGGTTCTTTGGGTTCTGGATAAGCTGCTGAAGGAGGACTGTGTCCCTGGGCATGGACAGCAGAAGCAGTTTCACCAGGTGCTGGAGATTACATTGAGCCCTGGTGCTTTTTACAAGCCACCAGAATATCAAGAATATTTCCATTTGTTTCTTACACTACCCAAAGTCATGACTGGAGACCGGTTTATTGCCTTTACTGAATGTACTGTTGACCTCCAACCGTGACTTTAGGCAGAAGTTGGGCCATTACATCTCATTACTGCCTTGTCCTGCTGCTTTCTCCCTCCAAAAAACACCACTCAAGTTGCAGTCGACTTTTACTGACTTAGAGCTGCACTGCAATGTTTCTCACTCCATTGACCCTCCGAGAAGCACTTCAAGTACCCCGAGGGACCATTTTCCTCAGGGTATTTCCCCTCGAGGATGCAGACAGCCCTTGTGCTCCCGCCTCCTCTGCTGCCTTTTCTGTTGTTCTCTCCACTGCTAATAGTGGCTGTGACATGGAGGTAAAAACAGTGATGATAAAATGTGAAGAAGTAAAGCGTTGCTAAGTCTGAGCCTTCAACTGCAAAAGAAACTTAGAAGGAGGGTTGACTCAGCACTCTACTGCAGCGATTAATTTCCTTTTTTTTTTCTTTTTAAGTCCAATGCAGCCTATTTAAAAAGAAAAAATAAAAATGGGGGGTGGGGGCTTGGGGGGGTGGAGAAATGGCAATAGACTTATCAGTGATTTAGTCATGGCATATTTTGGCTCCTCTAAGACTGGCAAAGCTACAGAACTATACCTAATCCTGTCGCAGTCTTAAAATTAATATCGCATCCCACTCTCATTCTGTGCACTGGAGCGTTCATTGTGGTTTTCCCTCTGCGGGAAAGACTGTACTAAGCTCAGAAACTGCACAAGTCAAGGTGCACACATTGAGCGTGAGTGCTACTTGGGCTCATGGCTGGAAATGCCCAAGCAGTCTAGAGGACAAGCGGTTCTTGTGACAGACCTCCAAAAGAGGCGCAGAACTTTGCTAGGGGGGCATGGATTGTCAACACCGCAGTCACGATCAGGCAAGAGCTCAGCATTTCTGGCACCATTTGCTGATGGTTGCCACCTTCTTTTCTCATTTGCTTCCCCTGCGAAGGCCAACTCTATCCTGTTCTGACAGCACAGCTGTGTTGGTCAGAGGTGCGATGAGATGTGTTCTGTGACAGCGTAAGCTGCCACCACGCTCTGGCATGTTATTTTTCTCTAGTTATCATTAACACTTAGAGTGAATAAACCTCTTAATGCAGATTGCCGCAAATCCCCATTTGTCTTCTGTTCTTTTAGGCGGAGAAACACAATATGTGTCTGCACTGCAGTCACAACAAAGACGGCGAGTTCTGCCCACGGTCCAAGCTAGTTTTAAACCAGCAGCCGTGTGGAGGCAGAGCCACCCTACAGACAGCAAGAGACAGATCAGCTCCTGCTGAGCATCCCTGGATAGCATGAATAAAGCCAGCCCAGGTACAGCACAATCTCAGCGGCCGCTCTTAGGTAGAAACACACTCAAGTGTGGCACAAGTCTCACCATAAAAATCACAAAAGTCTTCAGCTGAAGGCACTCCTGTGAGTTTCTTGCCAATGATGAGATACTTGGGATTTCTCTCAAAATCCCAGTACTTTCAAACCAGGCAATTGTGTCAGCAATTTAAGCCTCTGGTTTATAAAAAGGAAAGTAAAAAGGAAATCTTCAGCCAGGAAAGAAGTCAGCAAGTGAGACCTCCCTTCTCAAAGAAACAAAAAGCAGATGAAAAGACAAGTGTCTCCAGAGACTTTTTTGAGGGCTGGGCACATGAGGTGCTGCTTATCATGGTTTGATTTATTATGTACTTCTACCAAGACTTCACCTGCTGGTCTCTGCAGTGAATACCAGTGAAAGTTTTGCCATGCTTTGTGCTTTTCCATACATGCAAATTTTTAGGAAATATGTGTCTCTCAGAGTCCAAAACCCAGCTACATCAACAATTTAGACTGCAGGGAATTTTAGGTTTACTTCAGTGACAGAGCATTTTAAGCTAACACACCCCGAGTGAACAACAAGTTCTTTTCCTGCGACTCTGTTGTGATGTTACTCCATTACCCAGTCCAGAGGAACAAGCACACACTATATTTAAGCTTATGTGATAAAGGAGTAACAGATACACCGGGACACAGGGCTTCTGCCCACCTCGCGGAGGAACCTTATGTACACCTGAGCAGCCGGTGGGAGGCATCGCATGGAGACAGAGAAAGAAAAGAGGGGAAAAGAGACAAAAAAGCCACACAACCAACAAACCAGTATGTACTTTCACTCCACGGGTGACTACAAAACATAGCAAAAAGGGGTACAACGGCATTTGCAAGTGAGCACATCACTAGAGTAACTTAGGGGCAATAATTAACCACATGGGAATTACTGTAAACTGAATTCAGATCTTCCTGTACCAATATAGGTCTCCTTGACCAGAACAGAACAGGGTTAACTTTCAGTGGATTTTATGACTTTTCTTTGAAAGGGGAAAAGGGAGCAAGGCAGATGCTGCAGATATACTACAGTTAACATGCACAAATAACATAATGCCAGTAAAGAAAAATAATTAACTAGTGGGGATTTAGTCTCATTATTATATGCTCTGCTGTGTAATGTAAACTATCCCTTTTAAGCTTTTCTTAAATGGCTCGGATAAATACAGACTTCTTTGCAAAGGTAAATAGGGCACTGTGATTTCAGCTTTTCCTTTCCTCCTTCCTCTCTTCTTTCTCTTCTGCTCCCTCACCACCACTTCCCCTTCCCTGTTTACAATTTCAACTGTATTTACTGATCATCAGCAAATGTGTAAACGATGTAGCCGGGGTGGTTAACATTCTGTTTAGCCAAGATCTTCAACCTTGAGCTTGCAAATGTTGCTGTAAGCACTGGTGGCTAAAGACAGAGGTTTTCAATTAGAGCCGTGCAAGTGCTTAATGTGTGCATCTGTTCTGCAGAAAGGCACACATCTTTAAAATTTTAACACAAGCACACTGACATTGCAAAAGGAAAATCAAACGTCATTGAGGAGCGAATGGTTAAAAAGGTTGCTGAGGATCTTATTTGCATTTTTTGGATGGCTAATTAGGTCACAAGGGTTAATATGTTAAAGAATGGTCTGTCTATTGTTATGTTGGCTGTCAGAGCCTATCTCAATCAAGCATAACTACAGATTACGGGGCAGCTGTCTTTGATCAAAATCTGAGTCCTTGTTTAGTCTTGGTTCAAAATGAAAAGCCTAATAGTTAATATTTTAAAATACTTTTGTAGCCTAAGTGCCAGTGTGAGTAAAAGTCCCGCTGAGGAAAATAAAAGCTTCCTTAAGAAAAAAAACCCAAGGAACTTCTCTCAAATATAAATTGTCAGTCTTGATGCTTTGTACCTGAAAAAGGTATGGTGGCATTGGCATATTTTTTTTTCCTCCACAACAAACAAAAAATAGTCCAGTACCATCCTGTTTCAGGAACTTTCTCAATCTGAGCAACATTTGCTGAGGACTTTTGTCCCTTCACTATATTGAACTGGAACAAAAACACTATTACAATGGGCATGTCCTCCCACTACGGTGAACAATTACTCGGCAGTCTTGGTTATTTTAATGGTCATACCACTTTAAGCTTTTGCATCTGTTTTGCCCTCTAATTACAAATGCAAAAAGAATATAATTCACAATTGCACCATAAAAAAGGAAGCCGTAAGTGATTTAAATGCATGTGCATGTTCTTTTTACTAAACACAACATGCAATCTGCTATGTTTTTCTCATGTACTGGGAACAAATCAGATGGAAAACGTGATGTACCAACCAGAGATTTCTCTTCCTCTCTCCCTTTATTCCCCTAGTAGAAGAAAGATTTCACTGTATGAATGAGTCTGTTGCAAAAGTAAACTGCTAGAAGAATCAAGTACATTCTCCTGCTTCCTTCTTATACGGTAGAGGATTGAATAAAGCTGAGTGAGTACTTTACAGTTCTTAATTTATTTAACAAATTTTGATGTCTTCTGTCTGCAATCTGTCCCTGAGAGACTTTTTTTTTTTTAGTTCTTCTTAAAGAATTGGGAAAAAATGACACACAGGATTTTCCTCCTCTTTTTGGTTAATACTACTTCAAAAATACAAAACTTTTTTTTTTATTATTATTACATATTTTTCTCTATTGCAGTTACTGCAAATTCTGGAGGAATTTTGTCAGCATTTCTGTTCCCAACTGAACATGGCTCATAAGCAATTTTGAACAGCCATCTGATATGTCAGTTTGGGCAGATTCAACTAGTTATTACTGGAAAACAACTTACTTGCTTCATGTTTCCCCATCACAGTGGTTCTTAGTAAATTATTTTATTTAAGGGATTTTCATCCTAATATTCACTTCAAATTCACAATTCCTAGAAATACATCTGTTAGGAAACTCTTTTATGAAATTTGTGTATGAATATGTAAATAACCAGAAAGATCACTTTGACATCTACTCATTTCTCCTTGTAACACGTTATATGGGGCAACAAATGTACATATTCTCAAGCCTATCAGCTCTACTACTTGCTTTTCCAGTTGCTACCACCAGGCTAGGCGGATGACATGCTGCTGTGACTTCTTCACACAATTCTACAGCTCCACCAATGCTTCTGAAGAGTGGGCTGCAGAATGTCATAAAGTCCATGCTTGTATCTAACAATTAGCCTTACAGAAGAGCTACTATAGGGGCTGCTATTGTGGGTTTTGTGTGTCTTCCCCCCAGCTATATAAAATGTTCATCAAAACACAGGAGAAATGCTGATGCATCTGAGAGTTTTTGCCATTTTATTTTTCCCCAGCTATGCCTGATGTAAGACAACATCTCACTGCATTCCTCTCCTCTCATTTAATTTGCCCTATATGTTTATGAAAGGGACAGTACCACAGAAATTGAGCTTTCGAGTTGAATCCTTAGATCTGTGATGTGGTGAGGTCTCCAAAGGTATTTGGAAGGACACCATCGCCCACCAGTGATCTGCAACAGTTACAGCGTATTTCCATATTTCAGTGCTTCTGCTGGTCACTGAACCAACCAGAAGAAACTGTTTTCTTAATTATATCCCCATCTTTTGACATACAGCATAATTTCTGGGATGTTTTTTTCACCTTCTTCCATTGAAACAATGGAGACCAGACACAGCTATCAGCAGAATGGACCATTGGCCACTTCTTATAGTCCTCTGAGAATTTAATGTAGTAACACCTACTGAAAGGACCAAATGCACAAATCTCCAATTTTCCCTTACTTTCATGGTTGTCAGTCTTCTTACTACTTGCTCTAAGTTTGTAGCAGTATCTCAGGAGCGTTTGGTGTTGTGTGATGATGCATGAAGCTCCCTATCGATCCTCCATCCCTTACAACACCTAATTATTGTGGCTAAACAGCTGAGGAACAGCAGTGCCCACGCGCTCCTGTTGCTGCTCCGCATTAGGAACAGATCTGGTTAGCAAAACAAGAGCGAGGCTTGCAGCTTAATGATGTAAAGCTTTGGGGAAAATCCTGGATCTGCAGATTTCACTGACGGCTGCCTAGAGCTGCAATTGCACGGCAGCTTGGCAAGTCCTGGCTGAAAAGCACGCTCCACCATCCACGTTCTCCGGGACTTGACATCGCTCTCCAACAGAGGGGCGATCCTACACAACTTGAAGTGTTAATGTACCTGAACAAAATAAATGGGGCTTCACTGGTAGGTCTGAGAGCTCTGCTTAGTAAGACAGTGTGAGGATTCAGCATCATACAAAAAAAGTAGTCTGTGGTGGCAAGGGCAGCCCACGGCCCTGCCAGCCAGCCACATGGATACTCTCAGCGTGTCACCAAGCCATAACCCAGCCAGAGCTATGGTCTAGGAAAGTCTGACTTACTTCTGGTCTGAAGGTCCACACCAGCTCCTTCAAAGAACAGAAAGTCCACAGCAGTTGAAAACTTAGAGAGGAAAAACAGATATCCAGAAAGAAAGTGTGTTGAGTGACAGCACAGGAAGTTAAAACGGACATGCAGGACAACACACACTGGGTACAAGCTTCCAGACTCCTCCCTGGGACATTTCAAAACAGTCAAAAACTGATATCAGCACAGCTTTCAAGGGACGAAAAGAAAGGCAGGCAACATCATCCATTATTTTCCTTTCCTCACTTCTCTCCCCATCTAGTAACCACCGAATCGGGGCAAAACAGGGACGTCCCACCAGGATGCAGCAGGACTGGAGGCTGCAGCATCCCAACCCACCCAGGCTCTCCCATCCTTTCCCTCTGCTCTCCCCGGCTGCAGCTGGCACGGCAAATGGCCACTTTCTCACCGCAGCAGTTGGTTTCTATTGTTTCTACCGGGCGTCAATAGGCCTCCACCGCTCCATTTTACCCCCGTAACAGCCAGCGCCCCAGCAAGCTGCTGCCCTGTTTGTCTCCCCTCAGTCCCCTGGGACCAGGGTGGAGACTGCAGGCTTTTTTTTCCTCAAGAAATGGCAGGTGCTTGCTCTTTGACAACATGAATTGAAGTCTAGCGTGGCAGACGTACTGGGAAGAAAACAATCCTTGCCCGGGTTGTGCCCTGGTGAAAAAAGGCAGGCGTTTGCACTCGGTAGTTCCTGTCTGTTCTGGGCAGTTCGGGTGGGAAGAGGAGGTAGGTACCACATCAGAGGGAAGCTGAGCCTGTAAGCAGCACAAGCAGGACCAGCGCCCCCAGACCCTGGCTCTTCTTTCTCCCTGCTCCTTCAGTCCATTTTCAGGCTCTCTGCGGGGAGCCAAGCCAGGACAGCCTGCTGGCCTCACTTTCTCATTGCTTGCCCCCCCACCCCATTTGATCTCCACCCGTCCTGGTAATTCCCCCTCCTCCTTCCTGCCCCTCAGCAGTAAAAGCCCCGTTTTAAAAAGACCCATGGCTGATGTTGTGGTGGTATATAAGAAGTGGGGTCTTGTTGGCAGCCAGGTCACTGCCTTCCCCCCTTCTACTCACTGCAGCAGCTGCTGAAAACCCCCATATGACCACTTCAGCCTCTAAGAGCATCTGGTCCTGGTTCTGCTGGACCACAATCCCTGCAGCAGCAGTTTATCTTCTCCTACAGCTCCCGAGGACTGTCCTAGTGCTCTCTGCAGGAGTATCCTTCTTATGCCCATAATTGCACCAGAAACTCCAGACGTCCCCAACGAGACACAAGGATGCACTGTTTGGGGCAAAGGAGACAGTGCTGATGGTCTTTCTGATGGAACTTAGTTGAGAACTGATGGAACCCTTCCATTTGATGGGGTTTTTTTTTCTCTCCTTCAACATCCTACTTCTTCAGGAGTGCTTCGAGCCTGCCAGGAAGTAGGCTGACCTAGAGAGAGAAACAGATACATTTTTGGTGATGAGAAGGGAGCAAGAAAAGAGAGTTTCTCACTGGTAAGAAATATCCTTCACAGAACTGCATCAAATTTGGCAGCTCTGAGAAATCTCTCTGGATCTCCTCGCCCCATCATATGTCATGGCTAAATGATAAAACACGCTGTTATCTCACTAAACAAGAGTGGAAATATCCGGAAAGTAGGACATCGCTGTCTCCTGAGTGGCTCCATCTCTCAGCCAAAGGCCACGTGGGCTGCGGGGGAATTTTGTCACTGATATTAAAAAATGAGATGATCTCACCCTCCGTCATAACAGTTGTGAGTAAAAACAGTTGCGAAGTAATGCAGACAGATGATAAATCAACACGATGGGAAAGAGCAGGGGTCTGTTACACAGCAAAATCCCATCTTACAAAAAAGCAAACTTTCCATGTTGAAGGAAAGACTGGGTGGCTGGGGCTAAGTAGCTTGCCATATACTTTCCAAAAATTTCATAGTTCACCAGGATTATAATGATCTTTTGCAGGGCCACAATTGCCAAGAATTGAAGCACCCAGAACTAAAGACTTTTTAAGTTGAAATAAAAAAAAGAAAATGCAAAAGATAAGTAAAATAAACTTCTGCTTAGACCTTTGATTCTTGGAATAACTTCACATACTAGCAAACTACACGTGTAGGTGCCCCTGTACTATGTTGTCAAGGGTCAGAGTGTGTGAATACACACATTTTTAACTTTTCTGGATGCCCTGCTGCTGGGGCCTCATGAGGCAGAGGGAATCTCATGGCTCTGCTTTAGAAGGGCACTAAAGCACATGCAGCCCTTACAGCTCGAGTACTTGCACTGCAGACAACTAAGATCATTACATTCCCCATGCCAGAGCTGCCTGTAAAGCCTTTATTAGAGGAGGCCCTACTCTATTTGACTCAATCAACCTGTAAAATTCACCTTTCTTCCCCCATAATTCCCATTTTTGCAAGAAAGAGAAGTTAATCAGAGCCAAGATTACCACCTCTCCCCCTCCCAGCTAAGTTCTTCCACCCCATCAAGTGTTATGCATATGCCCTACCCACACCCAATATACACCACTCATTTTAGGAACCTAGAAAAGGTCAATTTCTGTATTTCTATCTTTATTTAGTGTGGTATGGCAGTGGCATTTCTCGTTTTTCCATGTAACTATGTAATACTTCACAATATGTCTTCTTTACACCGCTGTGATATTTTCACAGTTATTTGATCAGATAGCGGATATTTTGGTAACTGAATGCCTGCATTTTCTATAACTTCTATACTGTCCAAATGGGATCACACAACTTGTCTTAATAATTGCTCATTCCCACAGAATGCTTAATAGTGTAGCTCTGCTGAATCTTGTGCAAATTTGGAAATGAAAATGTAGAGAATTTACATGCTTGTAAGAGGGTTTCCCAGATGAAGCCAAGCACAAAAAATGCACTGCATCCCTTCTGGATTTGTGACTTCTCCTGCAAGCACGGGCCAGTCCAAAACAAATGAGCATAGGATTATCGCCAGAATGTATAGCATTAGATAGCTGATGCTATTTTAAAAGTCACTTCAGATAAGGAAAAATATAACAGCCAGGTTTTGCAAATATGGCAGGTTCCCAAGAGGGGCCTGTGGCTGCTGATGCCACAACAGTTCATCAACTGGATAAGCATATACTTCTGTCTCTGCTAACAAGTCATAGAGCAGAATCAAGGCTGACATGTTTAACTACTTTTAATCTTTTTTCTAATAGGATTAAATCCATTATTCATAGAAATTTGCATATTTTGGAGTATGATGCAAAGGTGGGATTCTGCTTTATTCAATTACAATGCACATCATATAGAAGGGACCATAGCCTACCCAGCCCCACCAATACACTCCTTTCTACCCACAGATATTTTTCCATGTATAAAGTTTTCTATGGAGAAAGTTTGGGCCAACTCTTCTTTCACATATTCTGGCTACATATAATCACTTTACTGTAGAACTTAGGCAAATTTCTGTGGGCAGAATATGATCACAATATTGTGAAATGTCAGAAAAGATTTTTTTTTCTTTTCCCTAGACTTTTCTTCACATTTTGATATGTAACTACTTTTCTAGATTTGAGACAAAAAAAAAGCTCACATTTCAAAGGTGTTTCAAAAATTTTAGCAGACCTGGAAAAAAATTGATTTTTTTAAGTGGGACTGTTTGGTGTCTCTCCCCTCACCAAATTAAAATGTTAGCCCGTAGTTCATTAGAATTGTGCCATCAGTGTAGCTCCAGATGATCTTGAGTTGTTCTAAAAGAGAAAGTAAAACACAGGTGTGAAGAAGTCTTTGTATAATATCCTTGCAAAAGTAGCATGATGCTTTTGAACGTTATGCTAAGCCTCAGAGCTACCAGCAATCTGCACTGAAACTGGAGAGTTAACTCAAAACCAAAAATCTCAAATCGTATGCTGAAAAACTGGGAGATACTGGTAAATCCTGACAGAATTTAAATCAGGTGCAGCCTAAGTTGTTCTGCACAATAGAATTCCCTCCTATGAAGAATTTAAACTGAAAATCCAGGAGTCATCTTCACCGGCTGAAGGTGAATTCTCTCATAAATTTAAAATAATTAACAAGAAATTTGCCATATTTGTCTTTCATTTTTTTTTCCTAGTACAAAGAAAGAAGAAAAAGAAAATATTACAAAAAAACAACCAAACAAACAAAAAAAAAACCCCAACCCAAACAACAAAACCAAAGATCATTTAATCTGAAAAAAGCTACCTGCAGGTTCATGGTGATAAGCCTTAAACCTCAGAAAGAGAGAAAGAAATGGCAAGATTAAAAAGAAAGAGAGAGGGGAGAAGGCTGTTCATGAAAGTTAGGAAGCTCTCGCAGACCTTTTGCACCACCCAGGCACTAACTTCGCTGGGTGGCAGGGAGGGCTCGCTGAAATCCCTGGGTCGCAGTGACCTCTAGGGGTAAACTCTACATCTGCAGGATTCCCCCTCCGAGATGAAAAGTGGTTTTCTGCTACACAAAAGGAGACTCCCGAGGAATTTTTTTTCCTAAGGGTCATCCAAAAATCCTCCATGAGGAGCTCACCAGGGCATCCAGACATAGGAAATTGTGAATAAGTCTTTCAGAATATGAACTTGACAAAAAAACGTTGCTTCTCAGGAAACCGAACGTAACGAACTTAGTGAGAACATGATCGCAGAGGGAAAAAGAAAACCCACAAAAATTAAAATAAATAAATTAGAATCAGACCTCTTGCCTGTTGAGCACAGTGGTAAAACTCATACGCACCTTAGTGCGTGAAGAACGTGATGAGTGACTGCTCTCCATTCATTTATCCCTACCAAGAGGAACTCCAGCGACGGTCCTGCAAGAAAAATAATGCTTTTAAAAATAAAACTGCAATCCTTGGCATCTAAAAGCAAATAGTTTGTGAGTCCTGTTCTGAGAGAGCCTCTTAATGCTTTAAAACATTGAGAGTTCAACTCCCCTTGACTCAGGGATGTCTGTCTCCTGCCAGACCAGCGTAAAAGGTCTGTAAGGCAGAGTAACTATGCCAGCAGGTTATGCTTTAGCACACTCCCTACTGCAGAAGGAATTAAAAGCACAGTCCCTGCTATTTGTAAAAGTTGTATAATTAATTTGTAAAATGCATTAAAAAGCTCCAGGGAACAGGAATGGATTAAGTTAGTGATTTTACTATTGTTCAACCCAGCTATGCTCCAATTCTCAGGGAGAAGACAAGGGATTATAAACTGGAGGTTGTAACTTCTAAATCCCACTTCCAGTCTTATGCCAGCTGCCGGTAAGTTCCAAACTCTGACCTTGTGCCCAGAGATGGCCTGGCCTGTACTGGTATTTCAGAGGTGAACATTCACAGGGAGAGGGGTTACACACAGAGGAACTACTTTATGTTTTCACGGGACACAGAGGACTTTCTAATGCTAGCAGAGGTGGAGCAGGGCTGCACGCCTTCACACTCTGGCAGAACCTCAGGGGTCTCACCTCAGGCTTGTCCGTGGTGCCTGAAGACACAGCTTACAAAGCCTTACAAAATGTGGATATTAGATGTTTGGATCTGATGCATGAGACAGGAGGAGGAGGAGGCAGCCCATAGTGGGTGCAAAGAGAAAACAGAAAGCATGGAGGTCTGTCCACATGGATTCTGAGGAGCAGGATTCCACCTCCTTCCACCACGGATAGTTCTCATACATTCAGAGGTATTTAGGCAACTGATCTGGTTATTTTCCCAATGTAATTTTACTGCTATTAAAGATTCGAATAATAAGAACCCCTCCGGAGGGAAGAAAAAAAAAAAAAGAAAAAGAATCACAAACAAAAGAGCAGCTACTTAGAAAAGTAAGATGATTGCATTTATTGGACACAAGACCACAGACAGGGGAAATACTGCCTGGTATAAAATAAATAAATAAATAAATAAAATAAGAAAAAATGGCCCAAAGCTTCTTTAAGCAAGGGAGAATCAGAGCAAAACAGCCTTGCAAATCAATCATCCATTACAAACCAGAACATATTGGCATCTCAGTCTGCAGTCACTCAGGATGGGGGCGAAGTCTCCTGATGCCAGAATTGCTCCAGGCTTTCTGAGACATCTGGTCATTTCACTGAAAGGTGAAGACTCCGAACAGAAGTGAATACACATGAAAATTAATTTAAAAGAGGGGGGAAACCCTCTCGCTAGTGCTTTTGGGATGATTTCAGGGAAAAAAGGGAGTCAGCGCAGTGCAGTGCATTGACTAAGCAACAAGCGTGAGGGGGGGAAGTGTAACTGAGCTTGCTGCACAGAGCAAAACCATCATCCAAAGCGATTCGATGATATTGCCACAACCTTACTGGAAACCGGGTAAAAGAAACAAATAATACAAGCAGAAATTAACCGACATAACACGAGAGGTCGCTCTAGAACAGGATTACCCGTGTTGACGACTCCCGTTAATCCTGGGCGGTGACAAAATCCTCACACTCTACCTTGTAGAGCAAAGAAGTTACTCTTGTTTGCAAACTGGGTTGGGGGGCTTTTTTTTTTTAGGCCAGCATGTAACTTTTTCAAACATGCAAATGTTTCTACATCCATGGACAAAACTACTTTTTTTTTTTTTTTTTTTTCTCCCACTGACAATGAAAAAAATCAGATGGAACCAGACTTGAGCTAATCACAGCATGCCAGGGTGGGATTAACTCCCGTGGGAGAAAGGATGGCATCTTCATCAGTTATGTTCATTTGCTGGGAAAAAATATTGTCCACAATAAGTAGTATGGCTTTACTTCAGAGAGGGGGGTGGAGGGGAGAGAGAATATAAAAATAAAATCCAAAAATGAAAAAGCAGTCAACAGAAAATAACCAAATCTAGGTTATTTTCATCTGACAAGGTCCACTAATGTCCCTGAGTGTCTTTACTGTGTCTTCAGTAGCTTTAAATCTGTCTTTGCAAACAAAATCTCCTTAGCCTTGGTTACTTTTCTTCTCCTGAATCCCCATGTACACAAGGAATTGAGTTATTCCCTGTTTCCTAGCCTGCAGACTGGAGTGATGCTGTCTTTGTTAAACATTGGCTCTCAACTCTGTCCTTAAATTTATGACTCTTCTTGCAGCATATGACTTGCTTTCATTGAAAGAAAGCTTGTCATTTTGTTAATAAAATTCACATTTTCAAAGAAAGAAACTGAAACCTCTCTTCTAATTGCCTACACTCATATAAACTAATGATGCTAGGTTGGTAATGAATATGACAAATTCCTATGGTAATTTGCACTTCACGCTGGCTCTGTGTGGGCTTGCAATAACATTTGCTACACTAAAAACATGAGGTGAAATCTTGGCCTCATTTGAATCAATGATTTTTTTTTAATTTGTTTTTTTTTTCTCTTTCAGCCTCCGCAGGGCTGTGCCGCAATGGTGCCTACTGAATTCAGTGGCATTATCTGTTTGATTGCTGTGAACATGGCCATATGGACATATCCTTTGCCACATGGCATCACAAATGAATATCTGATTTTTTTCCCCCCAAGAATTATAAGATGTTATGCTATGTGATGGTACCATAAAATATTTAGGTTAAGTCCCTGTTCCTGCCAAAAACAACAATAAAGAATTGCAGTGATCTCAAAGGGATGGGATTTCACTCTAAAACATGCAGAAGGGCAGCTCTCTAATGGGGGAACAACAGGGGACTTATTTAAGCTTGAATCCTGGGAGCAGTTTTGGTACCACAGTACTGAATTTTCATTCGCACAGCTATGTAAGGCTAGTGCATTGCCCCTTTGCTGCTCTTTCCCAGCTTTTGACTGCTTTTCAACACAAACGTCTTCTGCTTTTTCTCCCCCCTCCCTGCCATCTTTCCCCTAAAGTAAGGGGCATCTGTCAATTCAGTGATAAGTAGGTAACGCTGAGCAGCTTATGATAGACATGGGATCAGGCAAGACTCCATCTCACCTCCATTATGTGAGCCATTTATGACTTCTAACAAAATTTATTGAGGAAAGGGGTGAGTGCTCCTCTTCTTTTACCAGTTTCCTGTTATTTTATTCAAGATTTTGTTGTTAGAGTAATTATGATAATACTTGAGAAACAGAGAAGTGGAATAACAAATATGGAATAAATAGGAGTACAGGAAGGAGGAGGAAATGGCTTGGTGTGAAAGCACGACACACAGCTGGGGAGCATGTTGGATGATCTTCCGCTTCAGTCAGCGCTGGGGCAGTATTCATTTAGCATTAAGAAGCGTGTCTCAGTTGTATCGCCTCCAAGATATGGACTACATAACTAGCAAAGAAAATTTTCATGCCTAGCATTTCTTTTAAAAATAGACTGCAAGGGGGCCAAGTTTAGCCAATGACTTAAATAATGCTGAGCTTTTCCCTGACTTTTTCTCTCCCCTCATCCCTTTGGCACACCTCGCTCACAGCCCTCACATACCTCTGTTGCCTTCAACTCCTCACTGAGTTAAAGCAACTCTCTTAAGGCAAGGTCCTCCCTAGGTCTCAGCATCACCAGGGTCCCTGCCTGTGCCTCCCAGAACCCAAATTTTCAATATATTTTCTAGGCACTCCATCATGAAGAGCACACTGCAGAACTGGTGAGACCAATTCAGATTTCACCCAATAACCCCCGGTTTTGCATGCCAGCATGACCAGTGCTCGCTGGACTACAACGGTGAAGGGTCACCTTGGGTGGCATCCCTGGGTAAGCTCCAGACAAGGGAGAAGTCAGTCCCTCTTAACTGCCAAGAGCATTTGAGCACAACTGCAACGGGGAAGATGCAAAGTATTCTGCAGTAGTGTGTGACCACACATACTGGCACGAATAGCAGGGGTTTCTGTTTAAAGGCTTCAGAAAATTTAGTAAAAAAACAGCTTTTCACCGAACCTGGGTTTCTCTTAATGTGCTTTCTGAAGTCCACACAAAGACAATAAATGCCTGAAATGTGTAACCAACCCAAAACCCCAGTGGCTGCTACTGAGGTCCTGCCCAGGCTTTTGTGTGTAACTGCCAGTGCTGTGGTCCTGCAACTTTCTGTAATATTAAAACATGATAAAGTGCCGTGTGGAAGAACTCGAAAAGGCAGAATTAATCCTGTGAACAGCTAATAGTGTAGAAGGAATTTAGTTAGAATAATGAACACAGTATAGCTGGAAAAAGGAGAGCAACACGTTTTTGTTTCAGTGTCATTTCTGCTATAAAAATATTAATTGAAGAGGACTAAGTTCCTTGATGTGATGATGCTAAATCTAGTAGGGAAATCAAACTGCTGCTTACACATCAAAGTATCCTGCAATCACTTGTTCTTGTAACTGTTGTGCAGAGGTAACTTGCCTCCTAAAGACTGTAAAAATCATAATTTCTATTAAGAGGTTATCACGGATTTTTAACAATAAAGCACTCAACAGCAGTTTTTTGTGGGTTTTTTTTCCTACTTATTGTTCAAGATCTGCTCACTAACATTAAGCAGCTCTCTGTACACATAAATTTGGCTTTTTTGGAGTTTATATGGTGTCAGTTTTACCTCCAGTGTTTCATTTGGCATGTAGTACTTGATAGCACTAGTACTGGACTGTAAAGTAAACAAATAAAGTTTTGTGGGGAGAAAACGTTCACTCAGAGATTCCATTGCTGAATATTGTAAAAACCTAGGAAAGGAATATTTAAGGCAAGCCAGCCAGCAATCTTCATTCCTTTCCTCTTCCAGTATCCTTTCCAACTTCTTTCTTTCCTCAAAACTCCCAATAAAAAAAAAAAAAAAAAATCAATACGTTAAATTAAAAAAAGAAAATCTTCAATCCCTAGTGTACTTTATCCAAAAATGTCACCAGGGTCTCTTTTGGCACAGTTGGCTAAAGCTGCAAGGCTAATGTTCGTGTCTATTAGCGAACATTAGAGTTGGTCTGATCTCTAATTTTACAGTCATCTTGCCTTCAATAGCCAGTAGGTTTTCTTTGGCAGGCTGCTTGTAATGATAATGAATTGATCACTGCTGGATTGCTGAAGTGCTACATGAGCTTTATAGACAGCGAGCTTAATCCTCCTCAGATTTACATTCCCCTGGCTGCTCCAATTACCTCTGCTGTGGCTGTGCTGGAAGTGCTCGCCATAAAGAAACAATAGCACCTAAACTGAACAAGATGGGGTTTTTAACAACCAAATGTTTTAACTTCTTTTTTTTTTTTTTTCTTTTGTCTATCATTAACGCTCTTTCCTGGTTTCATGTTGTGTGAGATTTGTTGTATGCATAACCTAGTATTTGAAGTCACAGACTAAACTGAAAACAAAAAGAAAAAAAAAAAAAAAAAAAGAAAAACCCAAAGATCCCTTCCCGATCACTTCTGCAGTTTCTGTAGTCCCAGGCACCAGGTTGATAAAACAAACGGATCCAGGAAAGCAGAATGGGATGAAGCAATGAGACACGGGACACCACAGTAACTGTCACAGCAGAATGCTGTTGTGCTATTATTGTAGGCATCGTGCAACACAGGCAATTTGAGGCGATTATCCTGATTACCCAAGGTGGCTTTGGATACACTAGTGATTCAAATTCAGGACAAATGAGGAGAGTATTCACACTAGAGGATATGACCCATATTTTCTTAACCCAGCCTACAGTTTTCAGACTCTTGTAACATATCACTGCATAGACTCATTGTTTGGGAAAAGTTAGGTGGATAATTCTTTAGTAATTTAGGTTAAACCAGTAAATACAAATTACAGTGAATACTTGCTTGATATCAAAATATATGCTACTCTAAAAGTGTGGCTTTTAGCGTCTAATTTTCTGAACAAAGTGTGTTAAGAGTGAATAATAAAGGAAATACTTCATCCTACTAGAACAACTTGGGTTTAAGTCACAATACCAGTGTCACTTTTGATAAAAATAAAATTTTATGTTTCATTCTTTGTGTTTACAATGGTGGTTTCAATGACTTTTACATCGAGATCAATCAGTAGGAAGATCAAAATCCTGTAGGAACTTCTAATACTACAGAAGCTTTGGAGCTTTTCTTTTATCTCACACAACAGAGTCCAAAGCTTGGAACACCTGGGCACTAGTGCAACCTCTATGTACAAACAACAAGCAGACAGGTAACAGGTTGCTGCTATTCAGCTTTGAATGTACATACTTAAAATTACCCAGTAGTTAATTTAACGTGAGAGGTGTTGGTGGTCTACATGAAATGAGATTTTGATGCCTGCCTAAGCCCCTGGTAAAAAATTGCCTGCACTAAACTGATTACAACTTTAGTCATAACTTCTCCTCTCATGGACATATCTGCCCTAACAGGCTCAGGGACTGAGACTTTATTCTGCTAAACAGCACACGCACACCCATGTTACTATTGATAGTCCCATTGAAATTTTACTCACAGGTAAAAATTAGGATCCAGCTTCACATTCCCAGAGCTTCTCTTGTTATTTAAGTATTCAAATACTTGTTATGACAGAGCTCATTGCAACACTGGTGGTGATTTGAGGGCCTACCTGCTCCCTAGGGAGAGGACTTGGTCCTTCTAGAGCTTTCAGTCTGCCACCTCTCAAAGTGCTACATCTTCTCTGGGGAAAAAAAAAAGAAAAAAAAAAGAAAAAAAGCAAAACCAAAAACAAACCAAAACCAAAACAAAAAAACCAAACCAAAACAAAACAAAAAACCCACAAAAAACAAAAGCAAAAACAAAAGAAAAAAAAAAGAAGAAGAAGAAGAAAAAAGAGGGGAAACAAAGCATAACATTTTACTCGCACTTCGTGTGATGTGATTGCTGCAACACAAAGACATGGAAGAAGCAGCCATCACCTGCTATTTTGAGATTGAAATAACAATTTTAAATTACAGTTCTTCAGCGTTCTTTAGGTGGACACCTTTAACTTCCAGTTACATTCCTGAATAGCAGCACTTTACCTTTTAGGATGAGCTAAGCAATGTAGAATTTGTTTTGTGGTGGTTATTAATATTGTTGATTGGCATCTGAAGGACAATTTTCCTCTGGGAACAACCTGAAATGTTTTGCTGCAGTAACATATGTTCAGGGCGGCAGGGGTAAGGTATTTGCTATCGAATATATGATGGGAGAATGTTAGGCAGCAGTAAAACAAATTATAAAGAGCTGTGCCAGAAGGAGCAAAAACTTTAAAAGACAGGAACAAACAGGATATTTAGGTACTGCTTCGATGGGGTTTGAGGTGACTCAAAATCATGTCGGGAAATTGGATGTTTGGAGTGTTTAATATTGGATACTTGAGATATTTGATATTGGGAGACTATTACAGGTTTCATCTGAAATATTAATTTTCTTTAGAAATTTTTTTTTTTGGGAGGCAAAAGAGATATTGAAATAATTTACTCATCAACTGCAAAAGGACAGACATAAAGTTTGAGATTAAAAAAAACCCAAACTGATGACAGCTGAATTCAATGGAAATGGAGATTTATTTTTTTTTCCCTACTTATATGGAAATTGGATTTTTTTTTTTTTTTTACTATTGCAACCATTCCTAAGGAAGCCAGAGGAATTATCCGGTGCCATAGCTCATTTGAAGAATTTCCCATGCTGATGGAGGCCAGTTGAAAGCCATAAGGCTGTAGTAATGCTTGCTCTGCACCAGACCTAAGGTCCGTCTCTCCCAGCATCCTGTCTCAAACACTGTCTGGGTTCAAACAGGCAGAGAAAAGAGCAAATGACATCTTCCCAGTATACGCATCCTGCTTTCAGTGCAGAAATCACTGAGATTTCTTGAGCCAGAGGTGATCTATTTTCTTTTAGTAACCATTACTAGATTTTTCTTTTACATGTCAGTTGGTTTCACATTTAAAGCAAAATAAATCAGATAAAGTCTTGAGTATTTTCCTGTGTATTCTCCATACCCCAGGACTGTCTCAATTTACACAATACGCTCTAACCACTGAAGGCAGACCCATTCTACCAGTATAAAGGTGCATGCATTACACCTTCATGAGAATGGTAGCATTATGTACCTCTATAAAAGCAGTTTAATCTATCTAGAATTCTCCACAGTAGGCACTAAAGAAATATTAACAGCTATAAATATAATAAATAAATGCAAAGTTGCATTTAAATCAGAATTGTATCAGCCTTAAGTAATTGAAAAGTCATTGAATTAGAATAGAACAGAATACAGAGTAGAATGGAATAGTTCAGTTGGAAGGAACCTGCAGTGATCATCTAGTCCAAGTGAGTTAGTAATTAGTACTTAAGCAATTTCCAAAAGCTTAAACTTTATGCTACTCTCCCAAGGAATAACAACATCAAGAGTTAACTAGTGAATGAAATTAGAACAGGAAGAAATAACCATTCTTTCATGGCACTTAGCTTGCACCATTCTTTCCTTAGGAAATAGGTGGGCTTTAGGATCCATTTACCTTTTGACCATTTTATTTTTCATTTTATTGAAGAAAAGATTATTCCAAACAGAAATACTTGATGACTAACAGTGCCCCTTTCATAGTGTATGTCAGCTTTTGTTACCTGTCACCTAAACAAGTTATTATTTTTTAAAAAACTGTGAAGATTTTAATCACTTTTTATCACTCTGTTGTAAGACTATGTTCTCCATAGGGTATGCTAGCACTCAGAAGTATGTGACAGCTGTTCTAGTCAGAAAATTAACCAAATAAATAAATAAAATAACATTTCCTGTGCATACTAAGGTAAATTACCCTGGCACTCAGTGAGAGAAAGAAGAGCAGATCATTGAACAGGCAGCGTGCTCATATGCCAGTTGAAACCCAATTGCACACATAAAAAGAGAGCCTTCTTAAATGACTACCTACTGAAGGTGACTTTGGCATGTCAAGTACCAAATACCTGTGTGGTTATGAACTGTCAGATACTCAACATCTGGGGACATATTTATCTTGTAAAACAAAACATGCACCTGGCCCCTTAATTATCAGCTATAATTGACAACTTCACCACCTCATAGCACTTTTTTTCTGTCTTTACCTCATTGCTGAAAGCAGTTAGAAAATAATCAATGGTGTTTTAAGTGCATGATATCCTAGGAAAGACTACAAGCATAAATAAAAAAAAAAATCATGATTTTGGTCACCTAGTGTGTGGTCAGCACTAGTTGGGAATTTTCTGATGAAAATACTTACTGAAGCTGAACCAGTTCATGCATTTGTGTACCAGTTTCAGTTAATTTTTGTCAAAACACAGCCACAGCCTCCCATGGAGAAACTCTCTAATTCTCTTCCAGCTCACCTACTAGGAAGGCATTATGCTCCAAAGATCTACAGCTCCAGATACAGCCATGGGATGATTCCCTTCATCTTACAATCTTCTCCATGGCGCACATACAATATTTGGTTTGTAGACTCCACAAAATGGTAGATGAAAAGCTCTTGAGAAAGGTCATTTATGCTGGAGTTTTCAATTCCCCTCATTGTTCAAGAATTCTCATAGAGAGCTGGCAGCCTTCATGGAGCCAGGAAAGACAGTTTTATGTACAGGTGATGTACACATCATTGGACAAGGAATTTGGTACCTCCCCTGGAAAACAGTGTCATCTAGTCATCCATATTCAAGGAAGATCAACTCAGAACATGAAGGAAGGGAACTATTTAAATTAAAAGATGTTGTTGGTAAGAGAACAATTTAGGATGAAAATGACCATTAACAGCATCATCAAAACGAGGTGCTAGAATAGTCTTTTATCAAGACTAATAAGGAAAAGAAATTTAACTGGTTCTACTGGACATTGTTCAGTTAATTAATGGAAAAAAGCATATGGAATAGTTGCCAATGAAAATAGGAGTCTGGACTTGAGGACCTTCCAAACCCATGCTCGTAATTGCATTTCAGACTTTCCAAACAGAATGTTTACATTATTCTGAAAGGCTGAGGCTTTGGCAGGCTTGGCATTTTTATATGATTTGTCCACTTCCAAATTAAGTTTCAGTCATATACATATCTATGTATCTTCCTACATCCCTCCCATTTCACGTCCTTAAGTATTTTGAAAAGGTACACTTGAACCTGGCTAATATATTAGACAAAAAGAAAGCTGAGGTGAGGATAGTGCCTGCAACAACCTCCCACGGGCCCCAGAACTACTAATGCCCTTGGGAAAACTGCAGAGTTTTCAGGACAAATCTTTCTTTGGGTCTGAAGCAGAAGTGACATATTTCAAACGAAGTGCAGGTTGAGAAAAATCACTGCAGTTAGCCACCTTACTAGGACCAATTGAGAGAAAAGGGTATTAACAATCAGGAAGCAGAGGCAAAACTTAAGGGGCAGGTGAAAAAGTTGGTAGTTTCTGTAGGATGGGCGTGAGACCAGGACAAGCATAGCTGAACAGGCAGCGGAGTATGAGACAAAGTTATTGTAGGGTGACACCCATGCAGGTGAAGCACGGGTCTCTCCTTTGATAAAGCCACATCACGGACAGTCTTGAGCTAAGAAACAGGGCAACATGCTACCTTGATGTTAGCATTTGGCAATCTCACTAAAAACTTGTCTTTGTTAGGTGTAATCTCTCATCACCCATCCTGAAGATTAGAATGGAGGAAAGTGTATTACTCCATTTCTAACATCTTCTAGCCAACCCTGTATGTAGATTTCATTAATTCAATAATGAGCAGGCTATTCTAATATCTTACTAAGTAATCACTTTATAGACAGCTTCCTATTCAGTGCCATTCTCCTAAAATCAACACAGTAAAATACGTAATAGGAACTTTAACCACCAGCCTGATTATTCAAGTTAGATAAAGGGGGCAGATTGTGTCCAGTTCTCCCATGCCCCATACCTCCACTGAGAGACCAATGTAGGACAGACTATTGCCTCTCTATGAAACGGTCTCTGCTGGATAAAGTGATCACATTTTCACTATTCCTTTTCTCTTTCTGAACACAGCACAGAGCAGCATCATTAGGATCGAATTACACAGCTCTCAGATAGCAAACCCAGAGGAATTCTGTTTAAATGACAGAAATTACTGTACATTACCACTTATGCAGATTAGCACAAAGCTGGTCTCATGATGTGTGTCCTTCAGCTTCAAGGGAGCCTGTTTTGAGTCCCTTCTCACTTGTGTTAGTATAAATCTAGAATAATTTCATGGAAGTCAATACATCATATCTGAAAACGCGTCTGCAGCAGGGAAATCTCTGCTCAGTGTTACTCCTTCATTAATTTCCAATTCTTTACAGCTGTTGAACTGCTGGTTAACTTAACAAAACATTGCACATCTAGAAGTTTGGGCATTAAAATGACACTAAGTACACCAAAAACAAAGAAGAAATGAACTGGAAATCCATAAATTAATCCTTTCCAACAGTCACAAGAAATTATAGCATGGCTAAGATGTGAAAAAAAGAATTTCCACTGCTCTTTTGTTGAGATGATTCATTCCTTCACTATCATGCTTTAACTTCTGTCAAAATCCCTTGCAAATAAAATCTTCATTTGCAGCCATTTAAAATGTTGAAACCTTGGATGTGCCGGAGTGAGCTGTCATATGATTTTAAATGCATTTGTACAGTTGAATCTTCACAAAATAGCTGCTTTTCTGGTAGCAAGCCAACTGGGACCAGAGGACCTTAAAATCTTCCTTTGCATCTTTAATGACTCCCACAACACTCTCTTCAGTCATTCTGGGACTCAGTTATCTGGTGTGTTATGGGCATGCAACATTTGAACTAAATCAGCACATCTTACCTAGGACTACTCAGGTCAGTATCCACCCCAACAGACCCAACAGGCATAGTGAAAAGTCACTTAGAAAGATCTCATGGGGTATTTCACCACTAAATGGAAAAGACGTAGCACCGAAGCTCCCATATGTCCAATCCTATGGTCGGCATAGGAAGCCAAAACATCAGACCGACTCCAGTCCTACACGGGATGCTGCTCAGCCTGGCTTACAACAAATGAGCCTTTTTTTTTTTTTTTGTGGTAAAAGAACATCTTCCTTTCTTTGAACTTTGATCTAGTTCTTCCCTTGGTGAATTTGTAAAAAACAGATCTGCAGAAGATTTTCTGCTTGTTTTCTAAAATAGGGCCAGTTTGTCACAGATCTAAGAAGTTCTTAATAAGCCACTTAGGGGGAAAGCAACACATGAAGCCCTGCGATGTACAGCGTGCTGGTCTGTGCTCATTGAAGAGCCCCGCAGAGGACGGTGAGCCCCGCAGAGGGCAGTGTCAGCTCAGCCATCCCTGTCCCCTTCCCAGGCGGGGACAGCCGCCGCCTGCTTCCACACACACGCGAGAACAACAAAAAGTATTAATACACCGAAGTTTCTGGTTCTTATTTTAGCTGCTGCAGCACCAAAGCTTCCACTGATCTCCAAAAGCAAACTGTGCATTGCATTCCTCCCGGCAGCAGCATCCTCCTACCGCTTGTGCCCAACAATGTTTTCTTTCCTGAGAACATTTGTTTTCGCTTTGAAGGGTGCTACCTACATGCCAGGACTCACGTCTACTTGGAACATTCCTGATGCATCAGAGTCACAGGTTAGGTCCTAACTCTGCCCAGTCCGTTCTAAGATATTTAGCCAACAGCCTAAAGCTGAAGAAACTGTTTCCGAATGGCTGGACAGCATTTAAATGCTTACCCAAAGGGTTTCCACAAAAACCAGAATGGAGTGGAAGAGGAGGAAAGGGAGAGGCTGAAATTTCAGGTTCAGTTTTTCTGTTTTGTTTTCAAATGAAGGTTCAGATCAGTTTGCATTTTACTACAGAGGTCTCACCCATGCTCAAAATGATGAGAAAACATCAATGGGATGGACCTCTAATGGGTATCAGAAATCCAAAGAGGTACACCACAGGCATGGAATCATGGAAATCCATCTGCTTGTGTTACTGCTTCTATTCAGACTCTACTCCCTTTGACAAAGCAAACACAGGGATGCATGGAGTTGAAGAAAACATTCCAAAGCTATTATTTAGCTACTCATGGAATATAAATCCTTGCAGAAGAAAAAAAAAATATGTGAAGCTGAATAATTTGACTTTCATCCAAATTCATACAGATTGAAACAGAACTCAGGTTATAAAGGTTGACACTCTTATCACAGGGCAGTTTCACCACCACGTGGGGTTTTATTTGATGTTGGTAGAGCAATACTGCTGAAATAAAAATAAATCCCACTGCTATTGTTTTATTTCTACAGGTTTACAATACTGTAGTTAAACTAGTTATACTCTTAGTCTCCAAATAGCTTGATTTTATACAAGTCATAGAATTACGGTAAAGGACGGCCATTATCCACATGCAGACAAATACCAGCAGATACCATTTAATTTAAACACGTGAGAAAATGTCTCACCTGATTAATGGAAAAATACTTGAGCTAGACAAGGACAATAAGTGACAAAACGATATTAATAGGATAATTTTGCAGCCATTTTTTATTCCAAAAAGTTGTATTTTTGTAAACCTGACATTTCCAAAACAGTGCAAGTGAATTAGAATACAGGTGAACACGAGCTTCTAAATACAGGTGACATCAATAAAAGTGAGCACATTCTTCCAACCGCAAGTTCACAAAAAGAAACATACAATTTTACGATACATAAGGAGTGACATCCTAAGAAAAAGGAGTGACAATGGTGCAGGTACCCTACTGCATATGCAAACCATGCTCCAAAAGCAATTATAGGCTTCATGCCAGTTTAATCAATGCACACTAAATGAACCAAACCCTACTTTCATATAGATCCAAGAAACCCTAATGAGTGGATGAACTTAGACAAAGGTAGAAGTTAGGTCCATGACTCCCTTAATCCTTTAGTGAAAGCAATATTGTATATTCATTCCCACACCACACGGATACTATGCTTGAAACTTATGCAAGACTCCAAAATGTGCCCATGAACAGCAGACATCCAAGAAAAGTCGATACTAAATATTGCTGAATGTAATCTTTAAGTAACCACTGCTTTCAGCAAGATGAGTTACCTGCACATCACTGACCTTTATGTGGGTCCTTCCCATTCCTGCATCAAGGTTGAGAGGCTTGTCCTCACTGATATGCTCAGCATCATGAAAGCCTTTACCACTTTGAGATGAAAGGATTGCTTAAGTGGCGTACAGACTTAGGGTTCACATCAAGCATAATTTCTCTCTCAGATAACCCAAGTGATTTGTGAGGTGACTTCAATTCAGAGACTGCTCCAGTATTTTCTAGTTTGCTGACTTCCTCATTGTAACTAAACGAATTAAAAACTAGGCTTATTCGGAAAAACATAGCATTTTTGTTAGCTACAATGGCCAAGTACCAGAGCATATTAGTGACAGCCTCAATACACCAGCTTGGGGTGAACTGATGGAAACTCACCTCCCAGAGCAGACCCTTGGGTTTCAAATAAAATGATTCACAAAACATACTGTGAAAGTTGGCAAATGCTTTCAGCGCTTGGAAACTGAAATACATCCCTGTGTTGTGTGCCATCAAACTTCTGAAATGACTGAGATGATCTTCACGTCAAGATGGAAATTAGAGGTGATTGCAACAACATTGTCTCTACATTAAGTGAGGTTTTTGTTTGGGTCTTTTTTTTTTTCCCTCCCCTCCCCTTTTCTTCCTGATGATATCTTTCTGAAATTTTCTTCCTACCCTAAAACCAGCTTCAAGGGTACTGTTTGCAAGAAGACAACCCGCACATTGCAAGCTTCAGGGTCTAAACAAAAGATCTCTTGAGTGACAGTTAATGCATTCAGAAATGTTACTGCCCCACCTCTAAGTTTTCACCTGCATAGCTTAGAGGTAGTGCAAAGTGAGCCTGATGAAAAAAAAAACCAAAACAACAAAACCAACCAACCAAAAAACAAACCAACCAACCAAAAAAAAAACCCCAAATAAAAAAACCCATAATAAACAAAAAAAAAACAAACAAAAAAAAAACCCCAACAAAACAAAACCAACAAGTCAGCAAACCTTTCAGGGAAGTTGTTCAAATCAACTGATGACTTTGTCCCAAAATGGATCAACTGCAGAGAACTGGTAAAATGCCTTCCCCCAGCTCTGCTGTGCAAGCAGTACAGCACAAAGGAACTAACAGGCAGCTGACAGATGGGAACCTCCAGAGCCCTAGAAGTATTTCCTGAAGTAACCCTGTCTCTAGATTTTGACTCAACTTACATTTATTACAATTTCTTAAGTTAAAATAACCAACAAAAAACCCCCAAACAACAAACAGCAGATCTATAGAACAGCTGTTTACTACACATTTATGAATAAAATATGTTTTCATAAGATTTTTGTGTCAGAAACTGATTCCAACCAACTGGTATTAGTGGGGATTTTTGTCTGGCTTGTTTGGTTGCTTTTTAAGGAGTAGAAAAATGCATATACAAGGTTTTAATACTGAGCACTGGTATGTTTCCTTGTCAAATCTGACTATCCTAACTGGAACCAAACAAAAGCCACAATGGAACTTGACAAAAAATAATAAAATTTATGAAGAATATACATACAAACCCAAAAGAATCTGTGGCAACAGAACTATTGAGTACCTAACAGTGATGATACTAAGAATATGTGGATTATTTCAAGAATATGTCACTAATCTGGCCAACAAATAAATTTTCTCTGCGTGATGACTTATGCTGGATCTATAGTAGACAATTTAAGTCAGAGGTAAAAAAAGCCCAGTGTCGGCTCAATTAAATGGCATTTATTTTTATTTGGTTTTAACCAAAGAAGAAAACATTTTTGCCTTGAGCCAAGAAAAATTAATTGTCCAACACAATATGAAATGCTAAATGAGTATTTCACCTTTTTAAAACTCTTAATATACTTTTAAAAGATGCTTCGAAGGAGTACCTAATCTTGATTTTAAAAATATTGTAAATGAAGCGTTTGTGGCAGATCTGAAAGTACATTTTTGTTTTCAAATTGGCAATAAGGCATTTCAGCTTTTCAAAGGGAATTTCTTTTTTTTTTGGATGGAAACTTTGAAATTAAGCTAATTTCAAAACTAGTTTCACTTGTGCTGAAAAATTAATTCCAGAGACATTTACATTTTAATGATTTGGGGCAGGGGCTCAGTTTAAGAAGGGGCAGATACCGAAAAGTCTTACAGCTACATAAAAGGACTTCTGTTTTTTTCAGCAAGTATTTTAAGCAATTTCTTGTTTGTAGGTGTGAATCAACCTTATGTTCGCTTTTTATCTGTCAGTCTTGGGTATTTTGCAACAACAGAAAAAAATAGATAGATTAGGTTTAAATAATAACAAAACTAACTGATATCAGAAATATCATAATGTGAGGAATTCCATAGCCTTTAACACAACAGTGTGGTCAAAGGACACTAGCCTTTTATTTTTGCACACTGATAAAAAAATCTGCATTCTAGTACATGTGGTTATAAAGGGATTTCACCTCAGCAGTTTTTTTCAGATCCTGGCTGGAATAATCACTTGTTATAGAATGTCTGTCAACTCACCAATGATTGTTTTAAGAAAGGTAACAGAATAGACTAATAGCTTTTCTTGTCAAATGCTGAATTGGTACACTCTATTCACTTAAAATCCATCTTCTGCCTAATGAGTGCAGATAGTTAAGTTAATAAATATGGATCAATACTGTAGCAACAGCAGGCACTTAAAGTCAGTGGGGGGAAAATGCAAACAGGAATGTGGATGTGGTTATTTTTTAATTTGAAGCTATAATGAATTTGTCAAGGAGAAGCAAGAATAAAACCTGTTCTCAAATGTATTTCTTGCATGTTCTCTGCATTCAAGTTTCCAAACTTCCAACAGTTCTTTTACTTTACCCTTATGGAAGGAGACATCCTGCAGCCATTCATTCCTGTTTATCTTTCACTTTCTCCCACAGAGCTCAACCCTTCTTTCCCTTCCATGGATTTTATACCAACATGACATTTACCTTTTATTTACACAAGGTGCAAAGTACAAGTAGAATTTAACCCCAAGTCTTACAGAGTTCCACTATTTATATTCAGAAAGTCAAGAGCTTTTTGAAGAAACACAGTTGAAGTCATTACAGTTAAGTTTCTTCTGATCCAACAAATTATTTGCTAAGGAATTACCAGCAAACAAAGTGGCAATCTGAGATCCATTAACACTTGCACCTTGACTAAACTTCCTCCTCCTTTTGCTGAGGAAGGATGACATTCAGTACTTGGAATATCCAGATAAGGAATCTCAAGATCCAACGATACAAGCATTTTAATCCTTGCATCTATTTATCTCTCTTAAAAATACCATATAAACAAACTCATGACTCGCGTATAAAACTCACAAAGCAGGCATACTGCTCATATCTTGTAGCAATTTATCACTTGCTTTGATAGCGACTGATCATAGTCATTAACAGTAGCTTAAAAATTATCCCTCTTTAACATTAACATGGCTTCATTTATTTATTTGGTTTTAATTCAAGGAATTTGTCAATGCCATAGTGGTTGGCCCAATTATATCTTTCTGGTATCTCTAGTGTACAGTCCTAAGCCACTGTCAAAATACTAGAGACTGCAAGAGAAAACCTCCCAAAAGAAAACACTCGGAGATGCTTTCTTCAGTGAGCCAAAGCAAACTCTAAGTCTTGCTACATGTCACCGAGGAAGTTTTTTCATCCTCTCCCATACAGGACAGATACAGAACATCACATCTGTGTAATACTTTAGGTTCTTAAGTTTATAAATCAAACACCAAATTCAACTAAAAAAAAAAAAAAAGATTGTGAAAAGACTTTGGCTTATTGCCATTAAATGGTCTATATACAACATTACCAAGGCTTGTAAATTAAGCATATGAGGATTTCAGCTACTTTTATCTGCAAATCTCTTTTTTCTCTTGCATTGAAGTTTAAAAGTACAATAGGATTTATATATACATATATGTATTTCCAAGGATTTAGCCAGATATCAGTGCTTGAGTGAACTATATAGCTATTCAGTAGAAACTATAAAACATTGATACAAATATAAAGACATAATCAATATAAAAAGCTTATATTTATAAAAAATATTTTTAGGTAACAGTCTTCCCCTGAGGGTATACCACATAGTTGGATTTATAAATATTGCTCTGCACTGCAGCTTGGTTACCAAAGTTCAAAGTTCAGCTCTTAAACGAAGTGTAAATTGCTCCAGTCACCTGACATGGCTGCAGTGGTTGCCTCAGGATATGTTCCCTAGCTTGTTGGAGTTATAAAGACACAGCATCAATGGGGTCTCCGAAAAATCTGGAGAAGATTCCTTCTTCCACATATGGAAGATATGAGAGCAGGACCTATAGGCTAGCAAGCGTGTGTCACATGACTGGGCTTTAGTTTTCATGGGCAGTTCACTGGTTTTTCTGGACCCAGTCCCAACTATCTTCATTTTCCTTTCTGCTCTTTTCAGCCTCAATAATTTCTTTGTACCTCCGGCGGAAGAAGCCCATCTGCAAATCAAAAGGAGATGACAGTGGTAAGTAACACAATCATTACATTGAAACTTGCTTTGTCAGAAAAGGGTGTGCAGAAAGGTGCGCAGGTGTTAGTATCCAATTTCTCCTAGTGCCAATCTGGAATCAAAGCTCCTTGTTTACATCAGAATAAATGAGATTGAACTGGGTCCCAAATTCTCACAAGTACTCTGCTCCTTATAGATGAACTACTCTGAGGACACAGTCCTCTTATATGAAGCGTGATTTTTTTTTAAAAAGCACATAAAGTATTTCTAATAAACACAGACCAGAAAAGACAGATACAGTTTTATTGGTTTCAAATAAAGACTAAGGCAAGATTTGAATCTGAACCTAAAGCCAGACTAGCACTTGGGTCCTGAGTAAATGCTACCAGAGTTTCATGAACTGTGTCCTCTGTGTCCACAACCGCACAAAAGGACAGAGGTCAGAGGAATACAGTACACCCACCTCCCAGCACCCAAATTCCAACTATCAGCCTCTTTGGCAAGAAACCCTCTTCCAGAAAAGCCAACACAGTCTATTGTTTACTGCAGATAATCCACCATCATTCTGAAGAGCTCTGCTGCCATTCTGGTGTACCCATCTCCAGAAGTATCAGCCCACTGCTGTGCAATCACAGTACTTCTCTTCCTGCCAGTAATCACTCTAAGTTCAGGTCTTAAATTTTCTATTTAAGAGCCATTTACATTAAGATGCTTTGGCAGAAACCAAGAGCTACAGACTCGTTTTGCTAAATTTCCCTTGTCCCATTGCTACCAGTTGGTAGCTCAGAAGGCAAAATACAAGCCTGATCCTACAAGAACAACACAATCAACAATAACTCTTCCACAGGCTTTCAAGACGCTGCAGGGCTGATAATCACTTGTCTGTATCTTCTTGTTTCCTAAACCCTTGTACTTAGTGAAAGAAATGCCAGTGGTTTTCATTTCAGTTGGGATAAAAAAATCGCATATCTCTGGTTTTTTTAAGTCTTTCAAATAAACAAAAATTATTTTAATAATAGACTTTGGTAAGCATTCAAGAATAACTCCTCAGACTTAGCAGTGCACTACTGAGACCACTGAATCAATATTTAGTTCATCATAATTAAACATTTATGTAATTCCTACCACTCTAAACCTGTTTTCTAACTCCTGCTGGATAAAACATGATGCTTTAGTCTTCCTTCATCAACCAGTTATTGCTATACTTTATTCCCAATTTGGCTATATGTAGGAATAGTTTGTGCTGTTTTGTCACTACTAAGTTTCTGTTAAGTTGGGCTTTTTAGTTTCAGCACTTTAGCAACTTTAATTTTCTTCAAGTATATTTTAACTCACAGGGGTCCAAAAGGCAGCTTGTTCAAACTACAAGGGTGCTTCTTCAGCAGAGCTTCCTAAAACCCAGGTCTCTGACAGTGCCCCAACTACAATATGAGAACTGACACACACGATGCTCCCACCACCCCTTACCTCTGCTGCTTTGCTTCTGTCCAAAGGGCACAGAAGCTGCAGCGTGGTCAAACAAGCTACTTTTTTTGGGTAACTGTGGACCACAGCCCTGGATCATGCTATTAATCTAGAGAGAAGCGTACCCTGCTGAGTGCATAGATGTGTATTACGTGCACAGCCACTTTATAACTACACAGTAGGTAGACATATACATAAATGCCTATGATTTCAATTTTACGGAGGTCCCATGTCCTTCTGGAGGCCCCCAAGTATAACTGGGATTAGACCTTTATTCATAATCCTGTGCACAGACTATGGACATAGTCTCTTTCCTATCTATCATAAGCAAAGCTTTATCTGCTGTTCAATACATGCAAATGCATGGATAATAGCAGTTCTGTTCCAAAAAGCACCTCACAAAAGGGACACTGCTGAATTTTGGAGGGCCACATCTGCCTCCCCTCCTAAAAAATCTTTCAGAACAGTGTAAACAAGGATTCAGAAAAAGAGAATTAAAGAAGAGTTTCTCTAGTTCCCTATTCTACAAATTTGCACTGGAAGACAGACCAAGTACTTTCTTTATCAGAAAAACATCATTAATAGTAGTTTTTATACTTGTACCTACAAGCTCTACGAGTGCAAAGGAAGTATTTTGAGAAGACATCCTCAAAACAGCACCATCATAAAAGCCCAATGAAACGTCACCATTGATGCCAACATACTTCATCTCAATGGAGACCTGAAGCCAATAGCAAAAGTTTCCCTAGGTTTTCACAGTTTAAAATCAAGGTGAATTACTTTATTGATAATGAAAAAAACCCAACCCCCCAAAAAACAGTGTTAAGATGCTACTACTCCTCTGTTCTGCACCAGTAGGAGATTAATTGTAGGTAGTTATTTTAGTCACAGGAATCTGCAGATCTTCCTGACATATGCTCAGGCAGCCACTGTGTTGAAGAAGTGGGTGCCATTTTTGTATTGTCAGCTATTATAACAGACCTACATGTTCTGCATGTTAGAGAAGAAAATTGCCACAGGACTTTGTTTCCTAAGATTAACAAAAGAACTTCAATGTGTAGCTTTTAAAAACAGGTTTTAAACCCTTAAGGTTTCCATCCTTCATGCAACTACATCCTTGATACAATAAAATTCTCTCTTGAAGTTATAATCAAAATTATAGAAAGACTTTTTAATTTCCTCAAGGGCCAAACAAACAAAAGCAAACTCCTTCCTGCTGTTATGTTAATAAAAATTGTCTGTTTGTGAACATCTGCTTCAGGAATTATCTTTAAAGTTGGTTATGATAGTTTTGGTATTTTAGTATTTTGTCACTGGATACAGAAAGCGATTGTGTAACTTTCCAGTAGGGCAAAAAAGTGAGATAAAGACTGTAAGAAATATTAATGAAGCAAGAAATCCTAAAACTAGAGATGATTCCACTACAAAGCTATATATGTTTACTTGCTGTAAATTAAGTGGATAATCTAAAATTCTGTAGAGGACAATAAATTAAGTGCAAGCAAAAAGAGAAACTGGACCTTAAGGATTTTCTTTTTTAATAAAACACTTTCAAAAATAGTGGTCAGGGATAACATATATTTCCCACCCCTGAAAGGCAACTGTGTGCTTTGCTATAGGACACTGTTCCTTAGTGTTAACATGGCTTATTCCCACATAACATGATAGAGTCTCTACCATAGCCAGAAAGGGTTTTTTTTGTGGTAATGGCCATGAAGTATTCACAACATAGTCATAGTCTCACAAGAAACCACACCACCCACATATCCATCTCCTCACAATAAACTGATTTAATTAAAAATGACAGCAATGTTAACCCGTATGGTGAGGGCTGATAAGTGCCTGTGGCAAGCTGGAGATAACAAGTGAATTTAACATAGGTTGTTACATAGAGGGTAACAAGCCTCATTGCTCAATTCTCCTGAACTTTGCTTTCCATCTATAGAGATACATGTACAGGTGTATGTACACAGCAAAGGAATACCTAAGTTCAGAGCTGTGACCACATCATGCAGTCTGTGAGCCCACACCACTGCATCCAAGGGAAGGGTTGATGACAACATGCTGATGAGTAAACCTCTGCCTGGGGAAGGCTCTCATGAGGGGAAAAGCAACAGAAGAACACATTTACTGGAGGCAAGGAGAGACTACCATGGGAAGCTGGAGGCATATAATGGAAGATGCATCAGACACCAAAGACAATGAAGGAAATGAGAAAGGCAAACTACAGTCAGCATTTCAGAGTTGGGTGAAAATTATTTGGGGAAGGCTGAAGAAGCCTCTTGAGTTATGGGCCTTTTGGGTCAGTGTGGCTAAAAGAAAGGCCTCAGGAGTAGGACACTGCTTGGCACACACCATGCACCCTGGCAGACCTCACCAGGGGTGAACTGCTACACCAAGGGCATCATGTCCCACCTCATTTCTTCTGTGCGCACACAGAGGACAAAAAGGGCCACTGAAGACTTTGGGAAGACAGGGATAGTCCCAAAATCCTGAGGTTATCAGTGTCACTCACAGTGGATTTATGGCCCATGCCAGGGAAAGGAGAGAGTCCGAATTGTCTGTGAATCCACAAACTGTCATGTTTCACTTCTGCCATGATAAACTGCAAAGACATCTGCTTGCTTTTAAACAAATCCTAACAAATTCAGGCAAAACCAAACAAAATGGAAAGAAAAAGCTGGCCTGGTCTTTACCAGAAGTGACAAACAATAACCAGTCCCTTTCTGGGGAGGTGCTTCAAATATTAGAGCTGCTGTAAATAGGTGGCTTAGATTCAAAACCTGAAACCATCCAAAGGTTTTACACACAGCCTTTAACTTAGTTCTTCCAGCCCATGTACCCTTTTCTAGCATAACCTTACTGCCATCTACAGTATATGCTGAACAGAAAGAATAGTCCTGGCAAAACTGAACAATAAAGCAACAGAAAATCTGTGTTACTTGCAATCTGGGGAATTACACCTGTTATTGTGAAGTCACTTCTTGCCATATGACAGCACTGTCAAGTCCCCTTTTGAATCCTTAATATTTAAAGTCTCTTTCACTAGCACACACAACTCCCTCTAGCTGTCATGCCAGGTTGAAATCCCTGTAAAAATCACAGAGAAGTCATATCTAACAACAGTCACATAAAATTGCATTCTTCAAGCACTCACATAAACGGAAAACTTCAGAGTGGTTTCAAAGTGTTAATTTAGTATCACAATAAATTACTTTTTTTTTTTCTCCCCTCTTCTCCTGCTGCTATTTTCTGCACATCCAAAGGCTGATCACTGAATTACTGGACTTCATAATTTTCTAAATTCCAGATGTATAAACAGTTAGACAGCATTTCCTGCAGTACCATTCTGTGTCTCTCTCTCTAGGGTGCCAATTATAAGTATGCTTGAAGAGTGATGATATTACAAAATAAAATTAAATCTGCAGTTGAGAAAAAACATAGCTGATCAGAGGGCAAGCACTATCACTGCTTTTCTTATATTTACTGTTGAGTAAATGTCTAAAGCATTTTTATTATGCCCAGCAAGTCTTATTCTCCCAATCAAATAAAAAGAAATAGTTTGAATTGTGGATTGTAGAATGGTTATGTTTTGTATTCTTTTAAAGTCATTAACATCATCCATTAATAAACAAGAAAAAATTGATGTTACATGCAGCTGTAAAAAAAACCATATCTTGATTTACAGTAGTGTTTTGAGACTGTAACTGAGCTAGGAATAGAGTATATTTGTGAGCAACAATGCTCAAACAGAATCCAAAACTGTATCAGAGACTTTTGTCACTTTCTGTACAATTCTTTTAAGAGTTTCTCTAGTGTATGTTAAGGTACTAAAAAGTATTAATTTTTATCAGTGTGGCTGTGCTGACAAATGTCTTCATCTAATGTAGGTTACTGACCTCTAGTATTTTTGCTCGTTGTTTTGTACTGTGAGCAAAGTAAGCACTAACATAGGTGTAACTAAGGAATTAAACAAGATTTAAGAACCACTGAAGAAATCTCCCGTTGAACTAGTCTCTGACAAGATACTTTGGGTTCAGTGCCTTAATCGCAAGCTGTGTTTCCTCTATTACACATTTTTTTGTATATTGTACACACTATCCAGCCATACCTGATAAACAGTCTGAATGTAGATCATTAATCTTTTACTGACACACCTCTTTAATCTAGGCAGTGGTCCCAAGCCATTCACCTTGTGGCCCTTCAGAAAGAACTTACTCTTCCCCTCATCTTTTTTGGGTGTGTGTTCCTTGGGCACTTATCCCTGCTCATAAACAGTACCACAGCTACAAAAATATGCAGCTAATCACAGCAAGGCCAGGAACCTCTCCCCAAGCAAAATGCCATCAGTTGGCAGAGCAAGAACACCCCCTATGTCTTCAAAGCAGTGCTGCTGGGAATGGAAGCTGGGAGCGTTTCTCCATGCAGAGATCGATCACTGGTTATTAAGTGCATCTCACTTTGTTACTGCCAAGAAGGCAGGAAAAAATAACTTGCACTTGAATTCACGTGGCCCCAGATAATTGTGGCAAGCTGCCAGCTCCAAGAGGATGCACCATTTCCTTCCTCCCAATTAAAGGACCCTTCCCACAGTACAGAGGGGTCGTGAACAGATATTGTGTATCAGCTTTTCCATAGAGGATTGTCAAACTGCTACCGCCTGGGCCCCCCTGTGAGGAAAAGGCATGTTTGGAAAGCAGCCATGTGTCCTGCCTGTACTTAAGCTGTATATTAAGGAGGAAGGATGATAGGGTGGCTATGGTAAGCTCGTGAAGACTTGAGTCCTCTGGCTTTGATTATTTAGTCACAGGTCCTCATTTGTTCAATGAAACATGTACTTGAAAATAAAACATCATTCTATCAAAATCTGTACCTGCTCCCCAATATACTGCAACAGATAAACACTGCTATGGTAATGTGTACGTTATCAGTGTACACAAAACTGCACTTAACCTTTAAGTTACTTTCATATAGCCTACCTGACTGACTTAAGATACTACTACTGTTGGTACATAGGGTGAAGATCTGTAGTCCTATACAGATTTTAGAAGGAATTTTATTTTACATGCCATAGTAGTAAAAGAAGTATAGTTTTTAAACACACAGCAGTTACTTTGTAATGTTGAAATAGTAAGAAAAACTATTAAGTGCTCTCTTTTTGCTAAGAACAGTCAGTCAATTCATGAACTTAGCTCAAGTGGTCATTAAGTAAACTATTAATTTAACCAAATGCTCTGTATTTATCTCCAAGGCCAAATTTCCAAAAACCCAGTTACTAAGGCTAAGTACCTTCAAAGCAGACACACCTTCAGACTAGAAGCACAGAAAAAGATGCATTTAGGTGCACAAAGGAGATAATGGCACACGTAGATGCATACTGGTACAGACAACCTAATTTAGTACTCTGCTTTTTTGTCTATAACATGCCTTGCTGTTGTCACTGATGATAGAGGTCACACCAATCTCAACATGAAGGCCAGTCATCAATAATTTCTTCCTTTAATCAGTTCTCATGTACTTTTTTCTCCCAGAAGTTGTTCAGTTGGTTTCAATGGACCTCCTTGCTAAAGGCAGTGAATAAAACTGGTAATTCTGGTGTTTACCTTTGGAACATCTTTACCATGTAGGTAAGATCTAATTTGCCTCAGACAAGACTCATTCATCTAGCATTTAATACATTTGTGCATACATAACATATTTTGTTAAGGACTTGGTAGTTACAGTACTTTAGAAATTAAGAGAACTCCAGTGACTAAAGATCTTACTGTGCTGAGTTCTGATAACTTGAGTTTAATGAAAGCACGAGCTTTTTTCAGGATGGTAACTGTGCACAGTAAGTTGCACAACAGATGTTACCAGTATACTTATAAATGTAATCCAAAAAGTGAATTAGACATTAAAACTTATAAACACTTCCAAATAGTTAAAATACTTCTTTTTTATCCTATTGCAAAATTTTACTAAGTAGATTAGTTTTTAAAAAGTCATAGAATGAACACAGCCATCATCCAGAGTTCAGCTCTGATTATCAGTCTCAAAAATTTGAAAGAACACAATGTCTACTCCAGATATGTCTGGGCAAATTACTGATTTCTTAAGTCACAGCAGGGAATAGGACAGTAATTAGATATATCATTCCTGCAAGTACAATTAATTTAAGATATATCTCAATCCACATTTTCTATTTCCTCTCCAAAGAAAAAACCAAGGAAAACTACTGAAATATTTCCAGCTTTGTTTGAAAACCAGAGACTAAACATTCAAGACTATTTCTGGAATCAATAAAAAATAGCTTTACAGTAATATTTTGATATATTTGACCTGCCAAAAATATTTGAATGAAAGTTGTACTGCATCCATAATTATCAGAGTAAGTTGCTTTCATGGGTTTAGCTGAATCAGGAGGAAATGGCTACGGCTAGTGTGAGAATGCAGCATTTCCCACTGTGACACCAAGCCTAAAGAGAGAATTCAGACTACACGAGTCACATTTTCTCTGCTATTGGCATTTGGGTCTGAGGGATGGTAACTACTTCCAAAAAATACACATTGTGTTTCAGCAGTGGAGAACCTTGGAACCTTAGGGATTTATTTGCAATTTTTCAGTCTACACACATGTTCTTTTTCTGGTTTGGTCTGCTGAAAATGATGGCTATCTTTCTTCTTTTTAGAAAGATGTTCTGAACCACAAACCAACCTCTCTCTTGCCAGTGGATTCGATTTGCTCACATGGTGCCAGGATGAGAGCAACATAGCTGCCATGGCTGTGATGTTATCCAAGTGCGCTGGCATGAACAGCTCCCATTTAGAGGGCACTGGGACTGGGAGAATGCTCAGCCACAACATTGTTGTTGTACATTTACATAGCTCATTTTATCCCGAAAGATAACAAAGGCATTTCACAAGTACTGGACACACACCACTGCTGAAATGTTGCCAACCTTGCTCTTGAGAGTGGTGAACAAATATGGCACGGCAGCCAGCAAACTCATTGGGGACAGCAGTGTTTTGGCTACAACAGCTGCATTAACCATTTACTCGCACAAGAACAAATAAAACATGCCCAAACTCAAGCGTTCTCTAACATTGTCAGAATTCAAAAAGCACAGCAAAGCACCCAAATAATCTGCTGTAGAAATCCCAACATTTGAGTCACCTTTGGAAGACTTCTACAAATACAAACACCTGCTCTATGAATACAAACCCCTCTGGTCTCAGGAAGTCAAAGTTCTACAAACATTTTGGGATGCTCACTTTGGTCCAGGAAAAGGAAATATAAAGAACAGTCAAAACTGTGTTTTGTTAAGAAAATAGACTTCAAATGATCCACCTAACTTCTGCCTGGTGAAAACGTCATTATTTATACAGACAACCAAGCACTTTGCCCCATTACATCCTCAAGGTTTCCTAGCAGCTATACTTAATGAAGATCTATTCATGTTTGTGAGATAACATGGGTTTTGTTTTGAATCATATAAGTTAATTATCATCTGACTGCATTTTTATTCTTTGTAACAGGATAATATTGAAGAAGCCTAATTCTAGGCCTACTGAACCTAGAATCTGTGTCAAAAAAAGCAGTACCTCTGAGAAGCCTACATAAGACATGGCAAGTAATAACTTAAGGCATCTAGATAAGTGGGTAACAAAAGAAACTAAATGAAAAATTAATCTGAAAAATTCTGCAGAATGCAACACTTTGAGGACTACAGAAAGAGGAATTTCAGAGAACACACATAAAGCCACAGGTTTTGCAGTTTTGATGGACAGACAGGACAGGTATGAGCTATGTAATTCCCACAGGCAGGAATCATACTTTTGTAAGTGAGTGAAGCTGAAAAATGAGAGGACAAAGCTGGACAGGGAGTTGGAAGAAACTGTGAGAAACTAGTGTTGACGTGGTTTTAAACTGAGAAGAGATAGTGGGGAGGAAAAAAAAAAGAAAAAGGACTAGACTTATGATGCCTCCATCTACATCTCTACAGGGAAGACCTCTGTGAGCTGTTAAATCCACCCTTTCCATCACTAGGCCCTAGTAAATGCTCTCGCAGCAAGTTGAGCCAGCTGCCTTGTTTATCTGAGCATCAGTTATGATTCTTAATTTTAAACCATCACCATAGTAAATAATGGTTTGTTCTTGGACTTATATGTACAGAAAGAAGCAAGTGAACTCCAAATAGGCACAACTTTCATCACAGATATGAAACACCACTCAGTTTCATCAGGTTTCCCTGTCCCCATCTCTAAACCCAACATTTGAAGCCATACAGCTGTGATAATGGGTGGGCTACACCCACCTGGGAGGCTTTTTTAATTCATAAATGTGTTCCTGGAAAGATTATATATATAAATAGGTTATAGATAGATATATAGAGAGGAATATACATATGTACGTATATATATACATAGTAAAGCCAGACTTCTCCCCTGTGCTGAAATCCAAAGAGGTTTTGTGGCATAGCTGTATGTGTCTATGTGCCTCTGGGGAAGGAATAAAAAAAAATTATAAAAAAAAAAAAAAATAAAAAAAAACCAAAACCAAAAAACCCCCCAAAAAAACAGTTTTATTTCCTTGCAGACCTCCAAAAACTGGTCACCAGGAAAGGGGGTCAGTATAAGGACTGTCCAGGAAACGTTAGTTAGCCTGTGTCACCTGCCCGTGCTGTAGATAAAAGTGAGAGAAAATGTTTTTGAGCTTCTAACACGGGATACAGAGCAACCACTGGCAAAGAGTAAGTGCAGAGGTTTTTGGTTTTTTTTTTCCCCTCCTCTTCTGGAATATGGTGAGCTGTATGTTTTGGCCCACTGTATGAAGACTTAATGTTTGAGGCCCTAAGTAAGGGAAAGTGTCTCCTTTGAAAAAGGAGAAAACAGTAGATTTTGCTACATAGGTGAATTGAAGGTTAGATTTAGTCTTGGTTAGCTTCAGATATTTTCTGAATGCTGAAACAATATGTGAGGCAATGGCAACTCCTGTACAGGAGTACAAGCATTCTTTCAAAGATGCTCGGGCAGTTACAGATAAAAAGTCACAAGGCTTCTCCAAGCAAGAAGCCCAAATGCAGCTTTGAAAAACCTGCTTAGATTTGTCTGTCTTTTTTAAAAGAGCTTCATATTTCATAAAGAAAGCTTTATATTTCAAAGTTTGTCCCTCAAAGCAGTGCTAGCAAACAGCTGCATCCACGCCTACAGCCTCTGCTTAAATGAGGATTTTGCAAGTCCAGTACTTGGTAGAATTTGTGCTCCCCATTTGAGAAAGCCACTTGAAAGCTTGTACTAACTCAGCTCAGCATACAGAATTGTCTTCACAATATTTCCCCTGGCAACTCAAGAGAAAAAAAAGTCTTCAAACTCTCATTGTAAGACAAAGGGCAAAAACATTTTGTCTAGCATGTACTGAAGAGCAAGAACCCTCTCGCTAGTCAAAAACTAACATATCTGGCTGCTATTCTGCTTGTCCTCTCTGCTCCAAACCCTGAAGTTTTGACAGGATTGCAGAAGAATGTCTTATAACATAGGGGACATCCATTCATTGTCCCAGGAATCCAGAAACTATAAAACAGTGCTAGAAATCTCACTGTAGACAAGTCACAGTGATAGAGCTTGGATACCACAGGGACAGGCTCAGTTCAGAAAGAAACCTACTGTCTAGATAATTAAGTTTAGATAAAAGTCCATCTCCTGTTATAAACATGCCATAAATAAACAAAATAATGTTACCGCAATGAATATAAAATCTTTGTTTTGCAAATAACTTCTACAACTGGCTCCACAGATCACTCAGCTGCCCAAACGTCCAGTCTGGTACTCGCTTACACATTCCCTCTTTGATATACTCCAGGCAGAAAACATTTCTTTCTTTCTTTCTGTGTACTTTATCTAAAATGATATGGATTAATTCACAACTCAAGCCAGTTCCAATGTAGAAACTTCAACCCACAGCGTTATAAAGCACTGCTGTTATTAATAAGAGTATTTATTGTGTTAGAAATATATCTCGCTTCATTTTTCCATTTGCATGGTGTATGCCAATTCTCCCCTGGTTTAACACATGCATAAAGCCACTATGCCTGAAGGGAACCTTGTCCCTGTGCATGGCTGCAGTCTTGACAGCTGAAGGAAGCGTGTGTGGGACAGCACTCCCCAGAACACTCCAGCCGTGACCACCTTCCCCTCCTGAACTGCTGCCAGTGCTTGTGAAACCACAGGCTCGTCTAGCACATGGGTAGTTGGCCTGGAGCAAAGTGACCTCCTCTCCTCCTCCACTCTCCACAAGCATCTGGAGGCCACCAAAGAAGGGCAGCCACTCTCTGCAGTAAAAAGCAAGATGTATTGCTGTGGGCAACAACATGAGGGCCCCTCCTGCTCCTCTTGCTCTCTCCATGGGAGATCACAGATGAGGTGTGAGTAGGGAGAGCGAGCTGCGCTGCACAGGAACCACCAAGAGCAAGAGCACGTCCCCATAGATGCCTGCACAAAGGCATCCAGAGTGGGTGAACAAGATATGAATAGCCACAGGCATCAGGGTAAATCCAGGCTATCCACCCAAACAGGCAAAAATGAGGCAACTCTTGCCGGTCTGCCCTACACACATGGCATCTCGTACAAGTCAGGGAATAGCTGCTCACCCACTCTTAAATCAGAGGAAATGTGTGTCTACATGAAATACTAAAATAAACAGAGAAGCAAAGCCAGTCAGAAACTATCAAGCTCATGCTATAAAGTTTGTTATGTGTGTATAAACACGGCTGTGGTGTTGCATATGAATAAATAAGCTTTCATTTGAAGTGAAACAACCAGGTGCTTAACATCACTTCCATTGACATGGACGCCCTGAACTGTGTAATTTTAGATCTGCAAAGAATGAAATAATTACCATCCTCACATTATTGCATGTGTGGTAATTTTATTCTGATTCAAAATAGGATTTGGGGCTGGAATATCCCCGGGATCTCACTCCTGCTAACACGATTAATTCTGTCAATGTGTAACGTGAAATATTTACATGTATTCTAATATTTTTCTGCAACTTTAAGATGCTGCTTACTTCATCTGTAAAACACTGTGTGTTTGAGGACTTGTCCGTTGTGTTGCACCATGCAGTTGTGCACACATTGGAAGCGTATCTTCCACAATGGGCTGAGACACAGTCACTGCCAGCAAGCCCTGCGCTGCTGCCACTGCTCAGTTGCCATATAATGACTTTGCTCCAGCTCCTGCTCTGTTTTGTGTAAACAGCTGCCTTCCAACACCACTCTTTAGCACTAATTCATTTCTTAATAAAAATACAACATAATTTCCACTCTTACCTTACAACTCGGGTCGCTTCTAGTTCTAACTAGAGGTTCTAAGATGCCCCAAACTCCTCCATCTAATTCAAATTTGTTCTTTTCATTCCACAGTTACAGACTAAAACACTTCTAATATATGGGGCTGTTTGACTTCTTCACACACAAAATTTAGGAACAACCGTAGGATATACTTGGCCAATTTTGCCTAACAGATATTTACAATCAGACAATTAAGATTCCTCTGGAGGACTGCAACTTTCCCATGTCAGTTTTATCTCAGACAACTTTAATATTGGCAGTAATTTTAATAAATATACCAACTATTGAGTGCAAAGTATTACTTATGTATATTTATGTTCCAGACTAAGATTTAAATTAAAATACTGGCTGATCCTAGCAGCTAAATAATTTTAATCACTTTTCTCTGAAACAAAACCGTAAGTTATGGACTCCTTTAGCAATCACGCAGCTCTGTCGATAAAGCACTGGAGTTCATCTGACAAAGCCTGGTTTTACTGCTATCTCTGACACAGGGCTCTGGGGAAGGCACCTCACCCTGCTCTGCCTTGGCACTTTAACATCTGCATGCAGAAATGCCTACATAAGTCTGGTATTAGTCATAATTATTTGTTGCTGTCCCTCAGCATTTCCCTTAAGACGTTCATGCAAAAAAACCGCAGCTGCTTCATGTGTACTTGAACGATCCCTGTACAATTTAGAAGAGCTCAAGTCTCCAGATTAAGCCAGGAAGCAAAGGACTGTATTAATTCTAGCAGAGACCAAGAATTGAACTTGTGTCAGATTCTCCTGGAGACTCACAGTGAAAGGTGCTATTCCTCTTATCTTGCACATTTTCAAACAGTTCATCTAGTGCCTTTTTACCTTCAGGAAACCAGCCAAATGAAATCAGTCATACAGGTATCAGCAGCAGTAACTTTTTTTTCAAAACTGTGTGTCACTGGGACATAAACCCTGGGTCTCTTCCAATCTCACATTTCTCTGTTCTCATGGTTATTCTGCCATCTTAACTGCATGGACTTTTTTTCTTTTTTTTTTCCACTCTTTCTGCCACAAAAATCAAAAGCATTTCCCGCACACCAGAAAAGCAGAATTAATGAGATATTCTAGCTTGTGGTCAAACATTGTTTTCCGAATGGAAAGTACAGTCAATGTTGACCTTGTCAGTAAACGCTTAGAAAAATCTTCAAAACTGACCATGAAAATACTTTAAATCTATAACCCCTCTAAAATTTATACAACTTACGAAGTAGATGTATAATCTATAACACAGCTATAAACACATCTGTATAATTTATAATAAGCACTGCACGGCCAGTTTTTGGCCTAGGTTTGCAAATCCATTTTACAGCCTCGCAACCTGCAGCGATCTGTCCTTTCGCAGCACATCGGGGCTGCGACCTCCCGTCCCGGCACAGCCGGCGAGCAGAGCCTGCAGCGCACATGCTGCTAAACAGTGCGAATCAGGCTGCTGGACCTCTGCCACGGGAAGCAAAATAAGGCTGGACGTGTTCCCGTGTGTGTATTTGAGATTTACTTCTCTCAAAGACAGTCCCTGACCTTGACCGTGGCCTTTTAAATTTATGGATTGGTAACAGGGAACTGAGGAATGAAAACACTTGAAGCTCCTTACCCTTCATATTTACCACACCAGATGTCTGCTGCTATGTGTCAGCATCAGCTCAGTTTTACCATGTAATAGTGCCTGGGTACAAGAATTGTATCTTATCAGAGATGGTGAAGACTGGCTTTTAACAGGTCCTGGTGCTTCTCAGTAATGCATTTTACTCATCTGGAACTCTTTCTCTGAGGGATCTGAAGAATTTATTGCTGGATACTCCTCTCCCACAGGTGTTTACCTCTGGAAAACAGTAGCTACCGACTGTTTGTTGCTAGGTGTGCACCCAATCTTTTAGCTGGTTGAGCGTAGTTAACCTGATTTTCAGGAAACCCTATTGAAATCAGTGAGCCTCAGTCATAAGAAAACCATTGGGATGTACCAAGTATCTAAGTGTGAGATAAAAGTGGGTTTCTAAAAGGAATCCTCCTTCATCCTGAAATGGTATCAGAGGTTTCAACTTTTAATAACCATGGTCTAAAAAAATAAATATTTCACTTTTCCACTTCTACTTTACATCATCAGTCTCTCCTTCACAAAAGCCTATGTATTAAAATATTTTTTTCTGGCTAATGGCTTCTGTAATTGAGCGGACAATTATTTAGTTTCTAAAGCAAATGGATGTGAAATGAAAGGATAAATTCAAGGGTTTTTTTCCTGGGACTAGTCTTGGTTTTTGTGTTGCATCTGTCACCTTACCTTCCATAAGAGCACAGCCAGCAACAGGAAGATGAGAATTCCCACCAGCAAACTGATGGCAATGATCCATCCGACAACATACCCACGAGGCTCCAGATTGTGCAAAGCCTCAAAGACCACCTACAAAGCAATTAGAAAAAGATCTTTTTATGATTGGAAGTTGTATTGTTTTCTCTTGTACTCATCTTATTAAACACATTGCATGGTGGCCTCACTGATCATATTTCATCTGTCAAACAAATATGGAATGTGTCCTTAATTTTGTGCTTTCCATCTCTTTTCTGCAAGGGATTTAAAGCTTTCAAGTGGAATTTGAGTAGCCATGAGTTGGATCCAAAGGATATCAGCTTCCACTCTGAAATAACTCTTACCCGGACAACCCCCCACCCCAGACACTGAGCTTGTTCTGGTGCGGGGCCACCAAAGGTGCACAAAGGTTTGCATGAAGAACTCCATCCCTTGGATTGGCAGGCACTGCCATGACATCTCACGGGGTTTTACTCAGCATGTTTCCTGACAAACACTCTGATGCTTCACATGAAATAGTCATGTATGCCGAGCTCATTAACCTTTTTCCCCACACAAAACACAACAACTCACATATATCCCTACTGAATACAAATCATCTCTGCTGTGCCTCACAAGACACACTGTGTGAGATGGAAGGGCTCGTGCCTCCACAGGTTCTTCTGGGAACGCAGAGAGCAGCCCCCTGCTGTTCTCTCTTTTTGCATAGCATGTATAGCAGGGAAATATATCCTATGAAGAGCTTTCCTTAACCATCTACCTTAAGAAGAAAATGGGAGCAAATTATACCACTTGTATATACCATACAAATTTCCAGTCTCTTATTTCAATCAAAACCAGTTCCTCAGTGGAAAGCTCAAAACCAGTTTTCCTCAGTAAGGGCTATTTCAATGTTAAATTTTGCAATTTAATATCCAGCAAATGTGGAGAGGCAATGGGGATTTTTTTTTTTTAAAGGTAATACATTTGCTTTGTCTGGCTTTGTTTTGGTTTGTTTTGGAAGGCAAAGTAGTAAGTTTTCCTCCCTTCTTCACAAGCCATTTTCATCATCTTTGCATAAAAATGTCAAAAGTCTTTTGAAGATATGAATTTTTCAATCTTTAAACAAAACCCCCAAAAATATGGTAAAAATGAGTGAAAATCCAGGAGTTGAGTCAGATACAACTATGCAACTATAAGATACTCATCTTTAAGAGGCCCATGGAAGACCCATGAAATATCTCCACTCACTGTTGACACTGTCCAACAGTGTAATTTATGAGATAGCAAAGGGAATGTGACACCATACAACCCATATGGTTGGCCATTCAGGAAAAGACTGCAGCAGGGAGGTGATGGCAGCACTGGAGGTTCTGGGTTCTCCATCCTTGCAGGTCTCCAAGCCTCAGACAAAGTGATGGGGATCCTGTACCAATGTGCACAACGGCCCTGCTTCAAGTGGGAAATGGGACAGGACAGCCTCCCGAGATCCCACTAACGAACATTCCTGTTTCCGTAAGCATATGCAGACTCAGCAAACACACAAAAATTACAGGCACAGATGACAGAAAGCAGGTGAGTAGGGCTATATTTTGCCACAGAGTTCCCATAAAGAAGTACTCAAAAATCCTTCATCTCAGTTTCACAGGCTACTGTTGATAAACACCACTCCTTTTCTGGAGAAGGAATGGGAACACAGCTGATTTACACACTGGTATTTTTCTACCGATGAGATATTATCAGGCATTTGATGACAATGAGACAGGAAAACATAACAAATGGACAGAAATTAAACTATACATTGATAGCCTTATCCAAACACATTCCCATAACCAGTATCACAATGCTCAAAATAGCTCTTGAACACGGACCAGTTCTTCAATTGAGAAAAATAATAATTATAGTATTTCAGACATTAACACAATGCCTTTGTCAGACTTTTTAAGGCATCTTGTTGAACAGAGAAAGTTTCCTAAGTTACATAGTTTCCCCTCATAGCCAAGATGAGTATAAGGGAAATACCAGACAGAGAGATCAAACACAAATCTTGTGCCTTTTTCAAGACAGCTTGGAAAGATGATCTGATGGGGCAGTCCCATTTCTCACGGAGGCCATGGTTAGCATCCATTTTGTGGACACAAGTCAGATGACTGTTTCTTAGATAATGTTATTTTCCTTTCTGACTCTAAAAGAAAAAAATCTTAACATTTCAAGTATTGCCAACTTTAGTGAAGAGACGTTTCGAACAGTCGCTGGATGCAAAAATGAGATGGTGCCTTTTCTCCACTACTAAGGGAGTAATGTTCATGTAGCACAACCTCCAGCACAACAGACTTCTGTGTCCTTTATGCTGCCAAAAGACAGAGCCAGGAATAGCTGCAGTGATCAAATCATACATCAGCTCTACAGCAAGAGCACTACATTTCAGGTTTGAAGCACCCTGGCTACAATAGCTTGGCTGTAGCTTTTGCGGTCACAGCTCAAGCTGTAAAGATAGAGAGCAACAACACCTTCTTATCTATCCGGTTTCTTCTAGCAGTCTGGAATCAACATACAAGCATAAAAAAAACCCTTGTTCATGGTTTTGTGGTTTGGAGAGAAGCAGGGATGTCCTTAGACCTCTCAAGTCCTCTAAATCTGCCTGCATTAATACACAGCCACTGTGATGAGTTTTGATGAAGAAGCACTCAACAATGAAAAACCCAAGCCAAGCCCCAATCAAACCAGACTGAGCAGACAGTGTACATCACACCTCAGGAGTATCAGCAAGAAGCCAGTGGTGGGAAGCCAGGGAGACAAGTCATCCCAGTGCAGAGTGGATGGGAGGGGGTTGGAGGATGTTAGAAAAGAGAATTGTGCCATCTGCTGCCTGCCACTTGACCTGCTGGCCATCACACAGCCTCTGAAAGCCAACTTTGAGTGAACCTTGAACTCCTCATCCCATTCACCCTGTCAGCACAGCCCCTTAAGGGCAGGCAACACTTTGGGGAGCACAAGACAGACCACAGCCCAGCACACTTCCCACCGCCCCAACCCACAGAGAAGACAGGAGTGATAAGAGTGACTGATGCGGAAGATAAGGGGGGTGGGTTGGGAAAGCATCTCAGGGAGGGTGGTGGGGTGGCAGCAGTCATCTGGTTCAGGGGAAGAACATGTAACAGTCATAAAATATGAAGCGGATTACAGGCATGCTTTCAGACTCTGATGAAATGCCAGGGAAAGGTCATGAAAACCTTGGTTGTCTTCATAATGTATAAGGAGTTTTAGCTTATATTTATCTTTTGCATTTCACAGTGTACTTGTGCAATCCGAGACTGGGGAAGCCCGGCAGGCAGCATAGCTTGCCATTTAGTTGTACATCACTCACACATTCATCAGGTTTTACACAATAAAACTGCCCTTTGGTAAAATAACAGAGATATGCACCCTTCCACCGATCTCTGAAACGCGGACCCCGCACGGACAAAGGTATCTACCAGTTCAGCTACTACCTGTGCCATATACTTGCTATATTCTGATAGTCTTAGTCTTAACAAACTGAAAAGATTGATTTTGTATATTTTTTTGTGCTTTTAAAACTCTCTGTTTCAGTAAAGTGTGTAAGCAAGAAGTTAAAAAGTTAACTGAGTAGGATTTTTACAAATATTTTAAGTTCATACTGTGCTGAAGCCCTTTGCAGAATAGGCACACGCTGGTGCACTGGGACTCAGAAAGACAAGAAACATACTTCAGCAAAATCTGGTTAAAAATACATAATTGCAAAATTTTCATTTCCTTTTGTTTATGCATACTAAATTAACTTTATGCACTTGTATCATGAACCACAGTACCACAGAAGGCATGGGCTTATAAAAATGTGTTACTTTATTTCTGTATTATCACCCAGAATATTTCTGGTGTTTCAAACCACACTGCACTGCTATCTGACTTTTCCATTCAAGTGTCATTGCACGTGGGGGGGACTTGCAGTAAAAGACACCATTCTCTTATACATCTGTACATTATACATCCCTTTTAATATATTTATTTGTTTACATATCCTAAGAAAAACCTTGGAAGTTCTTGAAAAATGCAAACTCGAGGTATCCTTGCTACCTCTGTACTAGACACTGGTGAGGTTGCATGTTGAATACTGGGTTCAGTTTTGGGACCTTACTACAAGATGGACATTCATAGAATCATAGTGGTTGGAAAGGACCTCCAGTGTCATCAAGTCCAACCTTTGTCCTAGCATTTCTCTAACCACTAAACCATATCCTCAAGCTCCACATCTAATCGTTCTTTAAACACTTCCAGGGATGCTGACTCCACCACCTCCCTGGGCAGCCTGTTCCAGTGCCTAACTACCCTCTCAGTGATGAATTTCCTCCTAATATCTAATCTAAACCTCCCCTGACACATTGAGGACATTGAGATGCTGGAGTGTGTTTGAAGAAGGGCAACGGAGCTGGTTAAGGGTCTAAAGCACAAGCCTTCTGAGGAGTGGCGGAGGGAAGTGGAGTTGTGTAGCTTGGAGAAAAGGAGGCTCAGGGGAGACCTTCTCACTCTCAATAGCTCACTGAAAGGAGACTGTCCGTCTCTTCTCACAAGTAACAAGCAATAGGACGAGAGGAAAAGGCCTCCAGTTGCACCTCAAGTTGTGCCAGGGGATGTTTAGGTTGGACATTAGGAAAAATTTCTTCACCAAAAGGGTTGTGAAGCCCTGGAACAGGATGCCCGGGGAAGCAGTAGCATCACCATCCCTGGAGGGATTTAAAGGGCAGATAGATGTGTTGTTGAGAGACATGTTTTAGTGGTGACCTGGCAGTGCTGGGTTAACAGTTGTATTTGATGATCTTAAAGGTATATTCCAACCAGAAGGATTCTATGACTCAACCCACTTATCTCTATCCGTGGGAAATTAACAGTATTTTATTGCTCTTGGGTATTGTTCTGTTCCTTTACCCAAGTGGATGTTTCTACCTGCCAGACTGCACTGTAAAGACAAGAAAATCTAGAAAGGGATTGTTACAGTCATAGATGGAAAGGTCAAACAATGAAATGAAAATGAAAACATGGTGAATATAATAAGGAAGCAAATAACCCACTGGAAAGGAGGCTGCAAAGCTGCTGCAGGAAGCACATATCTGGCTCCAGTCAAGCCTGGATGTTGTGCCCATCTCAAGGGTAAGTTGGAGAAAATAGGTTCCTTAAAATGCTGAGTGTTTGTAAAAGGCAAGAGGGGGTGGGTGGTGGGCTGCTGCGTGGAAGAGGTATTCCCGCATGCATTAAAAAGGGCTGGGACATCATGAGCTTTATCTAGTACCACAGGCTGCTCCTTCCAACATAGACATGGAGAACAGGCTAAACCCAGGAGTCCTCTGTGCCATAGGCAGATGGCTAAAACTTAGGTATGTGAACAGGCATTTAAATTTCTCTGCAAATAAAGCTGCATATAAAGACGTACCAAAACCATCTTGTAGGTCTTCACAACCACAACTTTTTTATTTTTGTTGTTTTTTTCTGAAATAGATTTCTTTATCATTGCAAACATAAACATACCCTAAATCCATGTAGTATAACTACTTGCCTGTGTTGAATTAAACATGGGGTGACTGGGCTGAAAATGAGAGAACAGTAAACTTTACCGAGGAGGAGGGAAAGGTTCAAAGGCTTGATGAAGCATACCTGTGCTGAGTTGATAGCACCAGACAGCTAGACAGTAGCCTTCAGCTCTACAGGGCACTTTACTGCAGGAGCCACGTGCATTTTTATCTGGGGTTCCCCACTTATGTATTCAGCTTTGCATTCCCACACTTCTAAGACAGGGAAACTTCTCTTGACATAGTGAAATCCAGCCTATTCTGCCCTCCACACAAGCACTCAGAGGAAAGTCCTTTTGCTCCATAAGAGCAATTCTCCTCCTGCACATAAGCAGCAAGCACAGGATGCAAATGCTTGGATCTGGTATTTGACCACTGCGGTCTCGTGGAGCTTACTGTCGGTTTTGCCTCACATGCAGAGAAGAAGGGAGCCAACCCTTCATGAAAACCCATATGTTCAAGAAACAAAAGTATGCCTCCTGAAAATACCACACCATCGCTTTCGGCCAATATACACTCATTTTAATACAACTGTCATCACAGAGCCAAATCCAAACTCTGCTCACCTTCTTCATGTGATTTGCCCAGTATAAAAGTTCAAACAGACCATTATAACTGGAGACAAAAAATATATCGTTCCAAATCCCATACAGCCATATCCAAATGCAGAGAAATGACTGAAAAATGCATAAATGCTTCTTTTTTTTCTTTTTAAAAAACCAGGTTCATTTAAAAGAAAGCCTGCTAGCCAACTTACAGATATTTACATAATCTTTTGCATCTCCCTTAAAAATTGCCTACTAGAGTTTCTGACAAAGTTGGTATTTATGTGGGTGGTCCTGCCACCACTGGTGCTTCTTACACTAGCATCACAAATATCAGTCTTCCTTTGCCTGTTCTCTTCTTTACAGGTAGTCTGCATTCTGATATTGTACGCTATATTGTAAAAGTGCCCCATGAAGAGCACCTGGCTCCAAAGAACCATTTAAATGTAAGTCTATATTTAGCTGTAGAAAGCAAAAAAGCCTTTTTAAATTTACCATGACAAAGTGTCTAAGAAAACATTTTTCATTGTTAGGGAACACTTTCAGCAACAGACTCAAAGGAAGACCATGCACAACTGTACAGAAGGAACTGCTATTCAAACGGATATGGGATGATCTTTGAAAGGAAGGGAGGAGTATGAACAAAGACATTTTATTTCTCTTGTCTCCACTTCCAGCTGAATAGCTGTGGCTTGCAACAAGTACTATTCCCTTCTGCATTCCGCATGAAAAAAGAAGGGGGGAAAAATGAATACCTTGAGCCAAACCACATGTCTTAAATTTTTCTCTGAACATGACCCTGTGCAAAACATCCAGCAACAGTGAAGCCGACAGACACATGGAAATAGCATAAAGGAGAGAGCAAATGGCACTCACATTAGAAAAGACTTGAAATTACAAATTGATGTTACATGGTGACAACATGTCAAGTATGCTCCTTGATAGCTAGGGCTTCCCAGGAACTGGGAGCAAGCTCTTGCTAGAAGATGAATATAGCTTCCCAGCACACACAGTGCACTTAATAATTGTGACAACTCAAGGCTTGATGAAAAGCTTTCCGGGAACAGGAAAAGGAGAATGTTTGGGATTTTTTTTTTTTGTTCTCTGTTTTTCCTCCAAGCATCAGATAACAATGAAATACATCAGAGCTTGCACTCCTAGATAAAAGCATTTCTAAATTTTGAACCTTAAATGATAGCAATCCTGCACATTTTGCATTGTGACTATAATTCTGAGAGATTCTAAAACCCATTACAGATCAAAATATTTGTCAGAGATAGTGGCTTCTTCCATTTCAGTGGAGGTGAGGGTATCACAGTCAGGCATTACTTCATTAATGAATTTTTGCCCTAAAATTGCAAGATTTGTTCTGTGCAAGCTGCAGAGCTAAAGGGAAGACCAAGCAACATCTTAACAACCAGGGCTGCAGGTCACTTATAAAGCACATTCCCAGGGAAGGTTAGATATGTTTTTCATTTCAGCTGCCAAGCCTATTTTTTAGTGCTCTTTATAATGTCCCAGAAACCTGACAAAATAAATAAAACAGAAAGGGGAAAAATGGGGTCCTGCCATATAAAAGAATTTCTTTTCCTGACAGGTCTAATAAAATAAAGAGTTAAGTATAGGGTTGCAGACAGGATAGTGGAGAAGGTGGTCACTATAGTGGTGTCTCTACTTTCACACTGAAGGTAGGAACTAGATGCAGATTTAATTCTTCCTTTGCCTGCAGGGTTTTAAATCCTGTATCTCTGAAATGAGTGCTTTAATTTGGGATGTCAGCATCTTTCAAAAATATGTTGAACTCAGTGCTTTCATACTCAAACCTCAGTAGTACTCACTGAAATTAAGCCAATGAGAGAATGGATGCTTGGCCTGGTGGTAATGACAATCACGGAGTAATGACAATAAAGGATAACTAAGAGATGGGATCCAGACCACACTCCAAAAATACATAGCAGGAGGAGAAACTGAAAATAGTCCAGATTACCTCTGATCGTCACATGAGAGAGAAGAAACTTTAAAACTTCACCATGTAAAAAGAAAGTTGATTTTGGGTGTGGCCCCCTGTTCAATTTTCATGTGGAAGTATTAGGCAACCTGGTAGTAGAAAACCAAAGCCATCACCACCTCCTTCTCCAGCAGACTGTAAACATGCTCCTGCACAGTTTTACTTACAGCCAAAGCTATACAGTGAATTCACCTTGAACTTCAACATTTTGCCTTTGATTTTCAATCCAGCCTCAAGCAGATCAACACAAACTGCAGTATCAGGTCATACATGAATTCCACCAGCTCAGCATAACGGAGCAGTTACAGGAATCTCTGAAAGTTTAGACCTCTTTGCCTATTTTCACAGCTCCCACAATACCATTAACACTTCTAAATATTTCATATTGGCACATCCAAAGAGACTTTTCTGGGGTTTCAAGTCTCTACTAGGTTTTAAAGGAAAATCTGAATTAGATTAAAGCAGATAACCCTAGAGCAGCAAGCTAAACCTAATTTTGGCACACATACCTCAAAGGGTATTACAGTTTTGGTTAGTACAGCACACATCCTCCTGCTTCACATAACATCATTCACTGTGATGACATGGTCATCACAGAGATCAAAACCACAGAAGCACAGTTCACAGTGCTGCTAGTCTACCCAGACAAAGTCTAGGCACTCTCATGGGCTAGCCCAGTCTAAGCCCAGCCACAAATTCCAGTATGCTGGAGCTCTCAATGATCTGTAGCCCATTGGGATCAGGAAACCTTTCTCTTCATGCTTATTTACTTACCGGTTTTTCTTCTGGGCTCCCATTGGGCACCTCCACAACTCTGAGGTCAGGGTTCACCCGCACCCTTGCCCTCGTGACGAACTGGATGACTGATGAACTGTCCTGAGAAACAAAAAGAAGAATTGGATTTGAGGGTGATAAGAAAAAAAAAAACAAACGACACCAAAACCCACCACCCACCTTCACTCACCTCCCCACAATAAAAAAAAACAAATGAAAAAACCCGAAACCAACCAACCAAAAAACCCATAAAAACACACCAAAAAAATTGAAACATTTGCCAGTGTAATAAACACCTCAAGACAATGCTTGGTGGAGGTTGGGTTGAGAGTTCAGTACTATCCTGGTTAAAACCCTGTTTTGAAAAAAATATACCTCATGTTCATAACAAAAACGAGTACATTAAGATTAAAACAAAATCAGGTATGTTGGACTTTAAACACATAATTTGCTTTCAGCCTGTTCATGTTTCCTACATTTACCACAAAAGCAAAAGACAGAACATTGCCAATAAACACTGGCAGGCTCAATATTAACCATCAAAGAAAAGTTTCCTGATTGTTTTTCAAGCAAACAGAAAAAAACATATATGAAACCTGGGATAAACTCAGGTATATACCACAGTGAAAACTACTTAATTATTTGAATCTGCACATTCCGAATATCTTAGTCAATGTACACCTCCCCTTATTAATATAAATTTATTATGTATTTTATACTCTGTATTTTAAGAGGCACGTTCCAATAAGCTGCCCTTGCAATGCATACGTTAGTCTTTTGTATACTGTTCACCTTGGGAAGGTGCTAAGTAGCAAATGGCAGGTATTGGTGGTACTGACCCAAAGGCATGTGCAAGAAATGTGCATGTCTTTTAAAGGAGTCTTGCTAATGATCATCTTGGAAAGGACCCAGCAGAGGAGATGAATCTTGGCTATTCCCAGGACTGAATTTCCCAGAAGCACATTTTGTGCGCACTCAAGTTACTTGCTTACATATTTCAGCATTTCTATAAGCATGTAACAAATACCTGAAACTTCTGGCTTTGCCTCTATTTCCTGTTTTCAAATGTGAACAAACATTAGCAGACTGGCTGGTTTCAGCTGGAAAAGCTCAAGGCTGTCAATTACTTTAGGAGCTGCTTTCTAGTAAGGGCTCTCTTCAATGTTTTTGATCTATCAGCTATTAAAGACAGGTTTAATTTAGTAGGCTCATGTTATCAGCTATCTCCTCTGATTACCTTCTACCCTCATAATCTTAAAGCAGCTTGCCAGAATCACACAGTCAGCATTTTTGTAAGGAAAGAAAAACAAGGTAAAACGCAGTAAATCGCTAGAAATTGAAAAGATTTGCTGTCTCGTTCAGAGGCTTCAGAGAAGACATGAATTAACTTGCAACCATTTGTTTCTTGTCACAAATGTCAAGCTCAGCATTAACATGGCTGTGATGTATCTTCTTTGAATAATAATAATTTGCAGGAAAAAAAAAATTACAAAAACCTGCCACATCTCTGTTTATATGGAAGAAATGATAGTTGGTCACAGTTTACATGCACTTACTCTACTTTTCCTTTTCCAGAATGAACACTTTCAGGAATCAATTCAGCTTTCAGAAGTCTCTAGCCTTAACACCACACATACAATTAGGGGCCTCATTTGTTGTTTCTCAGTGTATAAATTTTTGAACTTAATTTATTTATGTCTTAATGGGTAATGGGTAAGACTAGGATTGACACCTCCATACACACTGTTGATAAATAGATCTGTTTTCTTTAACACCATGGGGTTTTTTATAACACAGTAGTAAAGAGAAGAAGGAATGCAAGTTTTGAGTCCATGGGTGCACGTAAGCATACTTAAATTGGTATTTGGGACAAACTATGAAGGAAGCACGTACCTTCTTCAGTATCTCAGTATTCAGCAGCGTGTAGATACTTATATCACAGGACTCTGCTTTAGCTAGTGAGCTTAAGTTGCAGTGTATAATTGAGCAGGACCTGCCTGGTCTTTCACAGTCCTACAGGAAATATGGAAAAAGTTCTTAGGCAATTCAGCAACAAATTGTGTGACAGCAAACACGCCACCTAAGTTACCTAGTAATCTGCTAAAACACAGCACTCCTGCATTGAAATAGCAGCAACTTTCAAGACCTGAAGACAGCTAGATACAGAGACCTGCATGAAAGCAAGGCAGGTAAAATTCAACCATCCACAGAGCTGCTGAGCCAGGCGAGCACCAGAGGCTGAGGGGGAGCAGGGCCACAGCTCCACATCTGACCCTGCATGGGTCTGGCATCCAGCACGATGCAGTGCGCCACTGCTCCATATGTCATGGCAAAACAGGGGAGCAAGGGCTCTGGTCATGCTGTTGCCACATCAGGTAACTCCCTCCCCACTGTACCTCCCGAAACTTCCTATTTCCATTTCAAAATATTTAATAAAATCACCAAATATCCCCTCAGCACAACATCAGAATTAGTATACATGCACCAAACAGTTGCTCTATAACGAACAATCTGTTTGAGTTCTTCATACTAAACCATGCAAAATCTTTTGTAAGATAAACTGTATGTGTAAGTTTCCCATGAGTGGACTTTCTTACCAATACTTTTCTGCCAGACTTTGTGAAAAAAGCAAATATCGTGTGGAAAATATTTTCATTCCCTTGAGGAACGACACATGGGCTGGGGTTTCTGTGAAAAGAACAGCTTCCTTTGTCCTGGCCAACCTGCAAGCACAATTATAAATCACAATTATTATTCTGAATTAAACTAAATGATACAAGAAGGTGGGATTAGCCTGTCCGTAAAAATACACCTGCATCTCAGCTGGATTTCTGTATTCCCATTAATATTCAAAAGAGAGAAATAAGCGCTTTGGGAGTCTAACAATCCCAAAGAAAATATCTAAAGTAATCCAGACAATTCATACTCTGGAAATGCTTGTCTCTCTTGACTGGATAGGATACAAACGCATCTAACCTAGCTCACATGTAGGTTTCTGTGTTCTACACGTCTGGAGATAAGAGACAGAGGAGACAAATCTCAGGTAAAGATATAAATCACCCCATAGCATTTTAAGTCAATAGTGTTACCCATGGTATTACATTTTTTGTAACTGTATTATTCGGTGCTTTGGCCAACTTGGCTGTTTCACAGTTTATATCAGAACCAATGAGATAAATGAAACCTTTGTGTAAATGCACAAGCCTGGACACTAAATATGTTCTTTTACCTTTGGCATAAATAATAAAAAAACCTTTTTTGTATCATTAGCTTATTCACCTGTCCAGAAAAATAGATTCTTGAAGCAAGTGAAATGTACCAAGCTTTGATAAAATGATATTCAGTCAAGAAAACCTTGCTCTAGAAAATCCTTCTCACTTTTTGCAGTTTATGAATATTCACTGAAGAAAACCTATTGGAATTTAATACAAACTATTACAACAGAGATCAGTAAATTCTTCCTGCTGCCATCCTTAAAACTTGTAAGAGGAAGATTTTCCCACAAACCACCACATGACATTCTTACACCTTCTGCTGTTGACCTCCCCACATCCTCTACTCTGAGAGGATGAAAACTTGTACCTTATTCAAATCACAGATCCTTGGAAAAGGAAGAAAAAAAAGTTATGACACTGTTCCATGCTCTGAGTTGGATTCTGCATTAAATGATTTATAGCTGAGTTTGCCAAAGTATTGCCAAAGAAGAAATAAACCCCAAAGGTCAATCTAGATCTTAAATGCTACTTTCCAGACAAGTGATGTCTATGTCTCTTGGTAAGATAAACCTTTTCTGCTTCACTGGCCCACAAGCTCTTAATAATGTGTTCTTTGAAGTACATATTGATAACCTGTCTTTAGATAATCTGTCCCTACATTCCCAATAGATACAGGCACAGGTAGCTCCCCACAGTTTACAGTCTTCTTGGGATCAACTGAAAATGAAGGCTATGATGTTCACCATTTGTCCACATCACCTGGAATGAATTTTCACTATTTATGGTGGGCAAGAGATTCACAAAGACCACTGACATTTATTTTCTCTGAACTTTCACATAGGAATTAGATCCAGATCAACCAGAAGGTTTATGTTAAATCACAAACAGCAAAAAGTCAAGATCTATTCAGTACTTCCTCTTTCTTCCTGGAAGTTTTAATTACCAGACACTTGGACAGATGTCATTAGATTCAAGCAAGAGATACAGAAAGGACAGTATGAGCTTCTGCACTATCCCAGCTTTTGGCGTACTCTCCAAATAGTCCTGCTTTACATCCTGTACAAATATGGTGTAAGAATAAACCAAAGCAGAGATATCTCACAAGACTAAAAGGAATTATCTGGCAAGAAGAAGCACAAATCTGGTCTTTTCTTCTCTAAATGATTATCTGTTCCGAAACGAAAGTTTGGCTACATCTCATCCTTTTTAAAACACTTTAGCTGAAACAGAGAAAGGCACCTCCAGAGAACTAAGTCTGAATTTGGAAATATCCTTTTCTCTCTGCCAACTATGCAGCAATTCTACATGAGGCAGCTACAAAATTCAGTGTCTCAGCCCATGTTAGAAAGGATATGTGCAAGGATTGAGCACCTCCTGTCACTTGTGCTGCTCTGGAACAGTCCAGCAGGTCACCTACAGACTGTTTTAGTAGCCAAAGGCCAATGCAACTTTCTAGAAAGCAACAGACACTACTACTTGTCCTGCAGATTTTGGGGGAATTCAACCAGGCAGAAATTAAGTCATAATCATCTGCATATCTGTGTTCTATCAGTGTATGCTGATGGCTCGGAGCCAGAAAAGGATGCAAAGCAGCCGAGCAGCACTGACTTTCTTTTAGCATTCATAGAAACAGCAGAGCCACAGAACTAAGAAAAAAGTAATAAAAAACTTCTAAGTGGCTGGGTCATGCTGATGTAGAAGGAAATCCAGCCCTTCCAAAGGACTGGACACAGCTGGGGTTTTTTAGTTTCTTTTTTTTGGGGGTGTGTGTTTTGTTTGTTTGTGTTGTTAGAGTGACTGTCAGACACTTCTACTTCACACCATCTCCTACTTTCCTCAGTTTTTACACACATAAAAGGAAGGTTCAGTCAACCAGCCAGACAAAAATATGGCAACTTTTCATCAAACTTTGAAAAACAAAAGTTGAAATTGAAAACAGCTCTAGGAAATCAACTTGCTAAATAAGATCTTTGCACAAAGCTTGTGCCTGCATTATGCTGAGACTGAACTGCACCTCTGAAATACAAATCAGGATTAGAATCATAGAATAGTTTCATCTAGAAAAGACCTCCAAGGTCATCAAGTCCAACCTTATTCTCAGCTCTATCAAAACTACGTCCTAAGTACAACATCTAACAGCCTGTTAAACACTTCCAGGGATGGTGACTCCACCACCTCCCTGGGCAGGCCATTCCAATGCCTGACAGCCCTTTCTGTAACAAAATGCTTCCTAATATCCATCCTGAACCTCCCCTGATCCAACTTCAGGCCATTTCTATTGCTATTAGGATTAGGTCTCATGTGAGTTTCTTCTTGATCAAACACCCAGCCACCTGTTTTTCTCCGTGGGACCAGCCTCATAATCTGGTACACAGAGAAAAAAATTCTAGCAAATTGTAAAGGCTTTGCATAAGCAAAGGGTTACAATTTATAGATGCAAGAACTGTGCAAGTCTTTGAAACTGGGTAGGCAGCCAGAATCTTTGTCAAAGTCTTGGAGTTTCAGGGTACGTGACATACTAGGGCTTTTCAAAAATTTCCATGTAGTCTCAAGCAGTCTATAAACAGAAAAGAACTACCCCCAAAGTGATCTTCCCAGGACCTGAAACCTAACATCTCACGGAAATAGCAGAAGGGGGTTTTCAGAGCAGTTCAGAGGATGTGGAAAGAGATGTGTGTTGTCTTTGTACTCAGTACAAGGACTACACAGAAGCTACAGAGAAAAGTCAACGTCCAACTCCTAACACAAACAAGAAAACTGGGGTAGAGGGAACAGGGACAGAAGGGAGACTATTAAAATGTACTTTAAAACTGCAGCTTGGGAAACAAAACCCCTGTCCCAAGTGAGGTACCAAAAGCAGGAGAAGCCCTGCAATCTCCCAAGGAGGGACTTCCAAGGAGCTGTGTCAGAGCTGTCTCTGCTCAAGATTGTTCCATTTTGTTTTCCAGAAAGTACTTACCTGTTTTAAGGTATAAAATCATTTGTGGTCTGGTGCACTGGCAATACAGTCAGACCTCCTGTACTAAAAGTGTACCAAAAATCCATACCTAGACAGATGCAGACAAAATGTATACGATGACCTAATGTGGGCCAAAGAAAAAGGTGAACCATGCTAACTGCATGGTACCCTCAGCATCTGATATCCATACTACATACTCTTCTAACTTACTCCTAGTCTGGTCCTGTGGCCTGGATGTGCTGCAGCCAAAAAGGAATGTTCAGTGCACTCTTTGAGTGCCTCTTTTGCCCCAAAAGGAATTCAGCTTGTGCACCCTGTGATGTGAATCACAGCTCCCTGTGTGGGGCGGGCTGGAGACTTGGCTTTAAAAGCTCACTTCTAGACTGAACTGAGATGCTAGTGAAGAAGCACTCTAAAGGGCACGCTTTGGTCTTCAGCCCAGCAGAACTTCTGCAAAGGGTTGTAAGAGCCTGGCTATTGTTTGCCTCAAACCTTGTGTGGTGATAAGGTCTGGAAAGACCTGTCTGAAGGGGAGAAATGTTGATTGCTCCCAATGTCTCTGTGCTCCCCCATTAGGCTCCTTGCAGACATGCTTTAACAAAAGGAAGAGATAAGTTCTCCACAGGTGGGACTCTGTCTTTAGTTAAGTGCTCCTGCTGACTGCACCATGGGGGGAGGTGGATGGCAGGCACCACACTACTTCTAGCTCTTGGGACTCAAGCAAATCAACAACACTTCCTGTGAAAATTGTGAATGCCACCCAGATATCTCAAGGGTATAAAGGGACAGAAAAATAGTGATCAGGGTGCACCCACCACTGAAAAACTGAAGACCTGGACTGATCCAGCAAGACATTTCTGGATCCACAGGTGGTGAGAACCTGTTCTCTTTATCTTACTCTCTCTCTCTTACTCTCTCAGTCCCCCTATCTTTTCCTCTTTTCTAATAACTCTTTCTTCCTTTTCCTCAAAATTTAGTCACACCATAAAATAATAACTTATGAAAATAACACTTTTATCCGTACCATTTACTGTTTCATGAGGAAGAACTAATAAATTGTTTTGTTAATGTTCCTCGGTCATTGTTGTGACTCTGCCACCACAGCTGCCCTGCCGAGTGGGGACAGCCTCTTTCAGGAGATCACAAACATTCACCTCCCTTGTTGTCCGCTGAGTGGGACAAGACAAGAGTGATGACTCCAAAGGTTCACAAAATACAGATTATGCATGCTTGCTAAGAACAAGTTTTCATTTTTTTTCACCCATGACTGTGGATACTACATTAAAACCTATAAGCAGGACTCCTGGAATTCATATTGTTTCTTATGAACTAGAATGGTTACCTCTCTATATAAACAAACCCTTCTGAAACAAAAAAGCTGTCATCAGTCTTGACCATACAAAATTCCTCTACAACTAGAAGTGATATATATATATTTATATATTTAATCCAACCTAGCATTTTGAACAGCTTATGTTGCAGAAAAAAAATGGCATAAAAATAATTTCAAAGGTCTGAAATGATTTTCTAGTTTTTCTTCACCTCTATATACAACAGTCTACAATCTCACATATATAGTCTAGACTACCACGTCCATAACGAACATTTCTCAGGGTAACAGCGTAAAATTTTTGTAACAGAATAAGATATTATCAACTACTCATCCTAGCCTTCCACTCCTAGAAAGCCTTTCCAATAACAGTAATTTAAAAATAAGCATACTTTTGCAAAGAAATTACATTTTCAGATTTTCAATTTTAAACTGAAAAATTTGTAAGGGAGTGGTTTTCTGATAGAAAGCTAAACATTCTTTTAAAACTTTTTTTGTGAAGAGTTTATAACAATATATTTATTATGATTTGTCATTGTTTTTATTAGAATGAAGTACATTTTGCCCATCTTGAGTAACGTTTTCAATTTTCACGAGGCAAATCAACATTAATAACAGAAGTAAAATTTGCCCGCACAAGTTTTTACTGACAATGTTTTCTTTTTACCAGTCCATCCACGTGTACGGATGTTCCCATTCTCTAGCATCATCATGTCATAGACTGAAAAACACCTAACATCAATGCATCATGCATATTTTTTTTCCTATTTTTTATCTCAAGTTCAAAGGTACTTTTGCCAAACTGCTCTTCCCTAATGTAAAAAAAGGTTAAAAAAACCCCCAAAACTTTGGTAGTCGCACTGTGGAATATCAGAGTGGTTAAAGCCAGCACAGCCTGCATTCAGATCTCACCTGTCTTCTTGAATATTGCTGGCTGCCAGAATGGACACCTAAAATTTTACTAAATTACTAAACTATCATCCTGCAGAAAAGCAGAATATCACTTATGCTGCCTACCCTACTCATAAATGGCCACACATTCAGAGACAAGTTAGTCTCTAGCTCTGTTAATTTACTGGAAGTAGCTGTCCCCTTAAAGAGCCCATAAACATGCTTGAGAGACAACATTTAAATTGAACAGCCTATACAATGGGTTACTCTGCCAACTTTTTGTTGTCAGCACAAACCAAGAAGCTTCTCAAAGACAAGAAGTAACCACTGGAGAAAGCATGTGCATTACTTCATCCTTTAAAAATGCTGTATCTGCAACAAGGAAGAAATTCACAGAGGATGACTTCAGTGGACTCTAAATATTTGAGAAGTCTTATGGAGCAGGGGCAAACCCATAAAGCACAATGATTTTTAATCATATTGGGTTACACCACCCTAAAGAAAAAGTGGCAGGAGGACATTTCAGAGTGAAACAGTTGTATACAAAATATATCATGTCTGCTCCACACACATGACATCTTAAAAAAACTGCAGGATATTTAATGGGGCTGTATGGGAATAGCACATTGGATTATTATTTACACAGGGACCACCCTTTCTGACTTTCCCTGCATCTGAGCAAATTATGAGAATACTTGGGCTGGGTTTAGCACTCCAACAAGGTGGTACCAGGGCAAGGGGGACAATCAGCACATGTTCCCCTGGGAACACAGAGGATAATCCAAGGCTGCCAATGAAACACTTCTCACACTTTTAATCCAGATCAGCCATGGGTTTAGAGAGTTGAGAGTTTCTAGAAGAATACACCTGCTGCCTTGGCACATTCCCCTTCTATCAGCTCTATCCCTCACCTTCAGGGTGCTCATAACATCATTTCTGCTCATCTGTAGTTACTCTCAGAATATGGCAATTCCTAGCAAGCCTTTAAGAAATTGTTGGGGCTTGTCAGCAAACATTTTAAGGGTTCAGGCCATACCACCTCTAACATAGACTTCACAGGTGGACTGAAAGCCACTTAATGTCAACCTGTTTAACATGCATCAAAGGTAAGACCCTCCATTTTTTCAGAGCCCCGTATCTTGCACACAATAACCTGGGAGGCAGAAATAAAATACAATTTCCAAACATGGGGCTGGGAAGGTCAACTGAGGACCAAGCACAGGAAAGCGGAAATTAGCAGTTGGCATGGGGCTAAGTATGTACATGTGATAGGAGAGTCTCTCGGAGGAATGAGGCTGAAAAACAAGAGGAAACTGGCTGTTGCTTCCAACAAAGCATTAAATACAATCTCCCTGCTGCACTGCTGCATATAAGAAGCCAAGGGCTAATCCCATATTGAATGATTGGCATTTTACAAGATAAACATGCTAGCAAATATATATCTTCACCTTATTCCTTACAGACAACAAGAGAATTCCACTAATGCAAATGAATTTAGTATGGTATTAAAACTTGAAGTTTTTAGTCTCTTCCAATAAGCTGATTCCGCTCTGGAGCTAAATCATCACCAGTTCTTAGTGAGAGCCTGGAAACCAGCAGAATTAAGCTGACGCAAAGCAAGCGTGAAGGTGGAATCCAGCCGTGAGTACATGTGAAGGAATCAAACCCATGTCCAATCACAGAGAAAGCGTGGGGGCAAGCTCAGGGATAACATCATGAGACACAAATTATTTGGAACAGCAAATTTAGCTACAGGAGACACGCTCAATGTCTGAGCGCAGGTCAGTTGTTTCACAAGACTGTTAACATTGTTCAGCTCCGAATGGATGCCTTTCTCATCAGCACTGGGGTATGCTGGCTCCAAAGGACAGTTTGGCTGTAGACTTCTTGAAATTGCTGCCAGATAGTTTTTTTACATATTTCTTCTTTCTTATTAGGTTGGGATTTTTTTACTACTTTATTTATGTACACATGCCTCATCAGCAGTTCAAGTTTGCAAAGTGGATAATAAATAACAGATGCACTTTTGCTTGTCTTTGTTGCTAGCCATAGAGCGTTCACCCCAATATCAGGGAAAAAACGTACATGTGTGTCCTGATGCAAAGGTACTGATTCACCCTTTAGTAGGTGAACAGAGATGAATTGACAGGAATGGCTAATCTAACATGTCACACAGGAAAAAAAAAAAAAAGGGTACCGACAAGAAATTCCAGACAAGGTCAGACTTTCAACAGTAGACAAATAAGTTATGTAAATATGTTATCCAAGTACTTGCTCCATATGCCAAAAATGTTTAATATTCACAGATAATGAAACATGCTTGAATCAGAGCAGTTCTGTTGATTCTGGCAATAAATTTAAAAGCCACTGAAACAACAGAAAAGAATTTTAAAAATTAACCCATTTTACACAACCCTTGAAAAATTTAAAATAAAAATAGCAGTGCTGGTAAAGAAAATCAGTATTGCACAGATCCAGGAGGAAAACTTACACAGCCATGAGGAGAGGCAAGATTTAAACAGCAAAGTGGAGATGCTAAAGCATTGTAGAGCAGTAAAGCATGCAAAACACTGTAGAGAACTCCACCATAGCTCTGGCTTCTGCTCCTCCAGCTGAAAGAACACCAGTTGCATGTTTGGCATAAATCTGTGCTAACCTGATTGCAACGTCTGTAGGTGTTTTTCCGATGTGCTTAACCCTGCAGCTTAATTAAACAACTTGTTAACCAGGTTTGATCAGCATAAACCTTGCAACATTTGCCTGGTCTTGACTCTGCAACCACTATGCATGTCCTTAGTAGCAATCCCCCAAAGTAGTACTCTCAGGAACTAGTACCACCCTACCCAGTTTAGTAAGAAAAGCAAAGACCTTCTGATTTAAAGTTCCTGACTTACAAGAGAATGCCTTCTTTCCTAGACAAAGGGCACTGACACACATACACAGCATGGAGAAAGACCAACCACTCACATGATTTAACTGTGAGGTCCCCAGAAGGTTCAGGCCTAAGAATGAATGACCACCACTTAACATGGAAACTAATTTACCTCTCAACATTCATTGGATCCTTATATATCAGCCTTCAACATATGAAATCCAAGTGAAAGTCACCAACAGGTACATTTCCTCTTCCTGTGATGAGCTGTGAAATGCTTAATCAATACAGGAGGTGGCAAATAGGTGTGTCTCTATTTATAAAGCCTGTGAGACCACTTGGAGTTCAGTGCTCCTTCAGCTAGGTCCTACCTGTCTCCAGCACATCACCTTCTAAAGACTTTCCTATGGTGCATAAAACACAAAAAAAGCCCATGTTTTTTCTTTACCTAATTGTTGGACTTTCCTCATGGGCTGTGTTGATGTTTGGATGAAAAGTTCTGAAGGCTGTAAAGATAAATACATTCCCTGTAGGGTTCAAACAGCTTGGGTGGGATGTTTCACTAAAGCAGATATTTAAATGTATCAAAAAGGTATCTAAGATCAGCTCTAAGATCTACGGTCTCTTTAGATGCAGCAGAGAGAAATTACAGCCTTCAAGAGGATGATTTTGCTCATCTGTTATAGACACTTGAAGATTAAATGAGTCATCCTCATAAAAAAAATACCTCTTGAGGAGTGGAGTAGTGGTGAGGTATTGTGAGCTAGACAGATGTCCCTTGTTTCCAAGACTTCCTCAGGGTTCTCATTCCCCCAAGGTATGGTTTATTGATAATTTTGATAGTATCCATTACCTTGCACAAGACTGGAATGATGTACTTTCAAAGTTGGGAAAGAAATCCAATGAAAGATACGTAGTTCTGCTCTGATACATGAACAGGGGAGTAAACCCTTCTTCCATCACATGGGATATAGAGTTTATACATGCAGTTACCAATGTTTTTAACTCTTCTTTTCTGGGTTTCCAAATTTTCATTTAAACCACACATCTTGTATGTTATTTGTAGAAGAAAAAGGCTAGTTTATGAGCCAGAATTTAAAAGTGGCATGTACATTAAAAGAATTAATCAATCAGCTCTTTTCCCAAATTTCCTCCTTCATTGTTTTTTGGCAAGAACAGCTCCACCAATGGGCAAATGGTTGAAAGGATGCACTTCCACACTCCTTCAAAAAGAAATAAAATAAAAAATATTTTAAAGTATCTCATTTGTAGATTTTTCTCATTCAGGACATCATTCACTAAGAGGAGCTTCCTTCTCTGGCTGGGAAGCTTACAAAAAGTCTACTATATATTTTTTTCCATACCTCAGCAAAACTCCCACTTTCTTCAGGTAGCTGATAAGAGCTAACATATATACCCAATTCACTTCTTAAGACTTCTTTCTTTATCAGAAACTGTCTTTTTTAAAAAGGCAAAACAGTCACTTTTTTCAAAATTGGAACTTCACATACTCAGCCGAGAAACCAGGAGCTACAGGTAATTCATAAAGTAGCAATGCTTTTAGTTGACCCATCATCATATTGACAGGTCATGAGTTTTGGAGGGAGAGAGTTTTGGAAAATTTCAATAAGTAATTCCACTACTTCAATTCAGAAGGCAATTGTGCGCAGGCTACAAGTGAACAAGTTCAGTGTTGACATGGTGTGATTTAATACGTAGATCGCAGTGCATTTTTTCATGTTTAGATAGCTTTAATTTTTATAGTACTAGTCTACCTTGGAAGATAAAATTATTTTTCTACATTCAAAATATATTTTTCATGAACACTTTCTTTAGCATCTTTAAAAAAAAATAAATTATGCAAATACTACAGCACTCTCATTGTTAAAAGATGTGGTCAAAACAAACAGAAAATGTCAGAAATGTTGTTCAAATCTGTTTTCATCTAAAAATACAAAATAAGTCACAGAAAATTGTCTTAAATACTTTTGCTGTATCCTCAAGGCAATATCCAGCAATGCATGAAAAGATTATTTTGAACACTGTAAATTCAGTGAACTCTAACCAAGGCACAGATTTTGTATAGTGATACAGATGGTTCCTGTAAAGCACAAATGCCATGACTTTTTTTCCCCCCTTTAGATTTATTTTAAGGTCCCAACTCAGGAAAGAACTCAATTTTATGGACAGGCACCCTTTCCTGTGTAATAACGAAAACTTAAATGAGGGCCAAGTTCCTCCTCACTGAAAAAGCTCCAGTTTATCATTCTGACATTCAGAAGATGTTTATGAGAGCTCTTTCTGAGCTACTTTGAGGTCTGGCTTCCCATGTCTAGAGGTGACTGTGCCACGCTGGACCATGGTGTACGCCTCCCCTGACAGCCATCCTGTGACTGGGCAGATGCAGCAGTTTCTCCCACAAATGACAGGGCTCCCAGGCAAAGCCAGATTCAGTTGTCATCACAGAGATGCTCTAGACTGGGGGTGGGCAGAACACCTCCAACTGCCTAAGCAAAATGTTTTGGAACAGACATTTAATGAAGCAATTAAAGTGAAAGGCAGGAAGGTCAGCAAGTTTCTATACAATACACTCCCTGGAATGAATAATTTCCTCCAGCAATCTAGCTATGCTTTTAGTTACTCTGCCAAGCTATGTGTATGTCAGCATGTGTATAACAATCACTGAAATGAAGAGACTATGGGGGGGAGGGGGGGGGGGCAACTAATACAAAGGCCTAGAATATTTTTTTTCCATAAGTTCAGAATGTTCCCATACAATTCTTGTGTCATCAGTGGCAGACAACCCTAAATTGCTGCTGGAAAAAAAATTCTGCTATTTTTATCTTCACATGCTGGGTCTATGTATATATGTTTTCAGAGTCAAGACCTGAAACTTCAAAAGACAGAAGCTAAACAATTTTAAACTGTCTACCAACAAACAAGGGATTTTCTATACATAGTGATAATGACATACAGGTTTGTCTCTGTATGTGGAGCATGCAACAGTAAGCCTGATGATGTGAAGCTATGCTCCAAGGAGCACTATCAGCACTTTAGAGAGCTTTGACAGTCCTCCTTTGCTTACTGTTTTAAACATCAGTAGTGCAGTAGCCAAATTCTTATGCTGGAGGACAACAACCTACAGAAAATAAGCAGAATTTACATTTAAGGTTTTAAAATTGAAAAGATATCTTTTTCATTGTGCAAGTAACAAAAAACCTCAAGCAGTCTGGAACCTTTCATGGAACAAGACAGCAAGCTCTAACACTTCCCCTTAACATCTTCCTAGACATTACCATGCAAATGCCAGGAAGAAAACTGACATAAGTGCTACCTAAAACTGGCCTTAAAAATGTAACCTGTCATCAACTGGGAGAGACTTGTGGCTCTGGGACTGACTCCATTTTACTTTTCCTGTTTTAACATTCACAGGAAGAGAATAACGTTTATATCAACAGTTTTCCTTATTGAACATGACAAGCTTTTCTACAGTCCTGTGCTCAAGCAGCTGCTAACTTAAAAGACAACTTGGAAAAGGAATTCTCTTCAACTCCTCCATGCTGTTAATTCATTTCCAATTCAGCTTTTCTTTATTTTTAAAATTTTACTGATACCCATCTTTCATAACGGCACAATCCAGGTCTCACCTGTTCAGAAGAAAGAAGTGTGAAGTTAATATGACAAGTATAAAAGGACAAGGGGAGGACTTCTGTTTGTCCTGCCAACAGAAGGACTTTTTATTTTGCTCCCTAAGCAGAAAGTGATGGAAATGCTGCACCAGGAACTAGGGCCTTGAGCTAACTGGCACACTCAAGGTTAATGGGAAGAGAGTTCTGAGGTTTAACCCATTTTTCAGTCTCTAGAGATAATTCTCAAAGTCTATGCTTAGATGCCTAGGGAAACTCAGGGAGACTAGATGGCTTTTGTATTGTCAGCAGAGACCAGCAAGTGCTTCTCCACGGTTGTTTTTATACCTCTCTCTATTACTATGTTCTACTATAGTAATTAATTTTAAAATATTCTATTACTAGCAATTACTAAACCAGTAATTACTACACTTAGATATCAAAAGATACATGCAGGGAGGGAGTTTCTCACCAGAAAACTGAGGACACTATTTCCTTCCTTCTCCCTCCTTCTTCCAAATCCCCTTTTATTTCAATGCCTCGACTGCAAACCTTTTGGAAGGGCTGTCTTGCAACATGTGCACTTCACTTTCCAACGACTTTCTTACCTCAGCAATTACATCCTCATCTAAACAGGCTCTAACAATGCTTGCTGGCCTGCATGATGCATGCAGTAGAAGAAGCAACAGCTCCTTCCAAAACCCCAGAAGCTCACATGGCATTTTTCCTCTGGTTAACACCCAGAGTATCTTTGATTCTGGTGACAATTGTCTGACTGGAGTCTAAACAACTTGGCAGCCCCGTACAGCTTGGTCCCTCCGGAGGATGGATGAGGATCATCTGCTTGCACTGCAGTTGGCTTCCATCTCAAACAGAAACTCAGTTTCCAACTGTTAGTCTCTCATCCCTCAAAATTGTGTTTACCTTCACTGGAAATAAAATAAATAGGAAGGCAACGATCTGATCCAGTTTCATAAAGCCAGCATCAGAGTAATCCCGGACATATTCCCAATTTATCAACAGCTTCAGGAAATACCTTGGTTAATTTGGTAGGAACTCCCATTGTGAAAATCTTTTTGGATGCCCTGGGAAGCAGGTCCTTGGCTGGCAAGTCAAGTAGCGCTTCTCTTGCCCTCCAAATTAGCTGGATACCCAAAGGAAATTACTAATCTTTCAGTTCAAAACCAAAACACACAGAAGTATAACGAGCATTGTTTTCCTTTGTGGAGGAATAGATAATCAATGGCTTAAAGACTGGAGAATACACATTTCTGTTAACACTAACTCTACTGGACTCTGCTTGGGTGAAGCTCTTGTGTGTCATCACCTGTACTGTTCCTATCACAACACTTCTACCAACAAGCTGAGCTATTTCATTCTGTTATGTTCTTAACCTGACTTGAAACCTCTGCCAGAAAGCAAATACAAAAATACTTAAAAACAAACAAGAATTTTGTTACAATATCTGATTCCAAAACAGCATTTACCGCTGCAGAATTTGAGTATCTGCTATGTAAAATCAATATCAATAGTGAAATTCCCTAGTTAATGACTTGTAAAATTTCTAGCATTTCCTTCTCATTTAAAATTTCTGATAGGGAGGAAGCTGATTTGGTTTTTTTGTCTAGTTTTCTTTTAATTATCCATTTTCTTTTATTTCTGACTTTTTTCCTTTATATAGTAGGGGTTTTGTTGGGGGAAATGCTGCAGAAATTTCCAAGACCCTCTGAAGGGCATCTGAACATCTCCAAGGCAGAACTCCAAATGTCAAAACATCTCTGTGACCTGAATTTCTCTGGAAGAAAAAATCTTAAAGCAGTTTCTGCAATAAAGCCAAAAGCTTAGAGCAACAGGAACAGAGGAAGCATGAGGGCTGTCATTTCCTCTAAGAGCAGCAAGATAATAATTCCTATTAACACGTCCCAGAGATACAGACCGTTCCAGTGGGCCATATGTGACTCTCCTCCTTTTATTTATTTTTTTTCTTTTGTGCATGAAATACTAGACCAGTCAACACAATATGAAGGAATTAGCTCCTCTCTTGTGTGGCATATGTGCATTTGAGACACAAACTAGTGCTTTTACTGTGCATTTTCACCAGTAAATTTAAGTGCTGCACTGTGGCAAAACAGTTATTAGCCTAAAACCATGAGGTAGTCAAATCCCAAATGCTGTATCAACAGTTTTGGGAACAGATAAATGGCAAATCCCAGTCCTCTGCATTAATGACAGCTATTACAAAAGGTCTGGCAATGCTGACAGCTAGAACGATGGGATTATAGGTATAAAGGTATAATTACAGAAACACCTGCACTATCTGAAGGGATACTATCACCTTTACTGCAGTCTAGATTCTAGGGAGTTCAAGAACAGCAAAAGGTTGAAATATTTATTGACTATGCTTACAAAAATGCTCTTGAAAAACAGCTGTTGTAGCCCATTTTCCAAAGTTCATTCCAATCTGCTGCTTTTAGGGGTGGGTTGTTTGTTTGTTTAAGTATATTTGGTCTGGGGAAAGATGAAAAACTCCATGATTTTAGCTTTCTTTTCAGTCAGTAAAAACTCAGTGGGAGAGGGGCAGAAGTAAGGAGAGTAGGATGCTTTTCCTGTTGCAATGGTAAGACTTAGGAGACGTGGGTTCAGTGCCTGGCTCTGACACAAATTTCCTGTATGACCTCAGGCAAACCATTTGGTGTTTCAATTATTTATCTGTAAAGAAGGGATAACCACTATCCCAGACAGAATTTGCTTGGATAACGTTTATTAACATGTCAGAGGTGCTCAAAAAGTCATGTATTAGACTCCTACTGACCCAAAATCTGTGGTGAAAATGACCCAGACTATACCAATATATCACACAGACATCTCACAAAACCCTATTTGCCTACTATCTAGACCTATTTGCTCTTCAGCCTGTAATACAAACATGTCTAACAGCAACAGTTTGAAAATTCTACAAAGACTCACTGTAAAGTAGAAGACAGACATCAAATATCATGGGAGGAAATGCAACCTGTTGTTGGGGAAAAGAGATGCAAACCCTGAAGCACAGTGCCCAAGACTACACCATCCAGCTGGACCGCCTCTGAGTAAGCCATCATAGGTGCAATAGCAATTAGAAACACCTTAAGCACAAGATCTGATGTTTTTGCCTTGTTTTTCTAACAGCTATTCAAAACCATATAATCCATCCCATCCTTGTCAGCGTAACTTAGGGTCTTGTGTAGAAATGATGGCAAACTGCCTGGAAATTAACCCTTGACAACAACATTTGGGTGGACAAAACCTGTTAAGGAGACTCCCACCTCTCTGCTGCTGCTGCGAACACAGACACACACCCACTCCCCCAACACACAGAGACCAGGGAAGGGACAAGGAAATGGGCGGCAATTCTTTAACAGGCAATGTATTGAAGGGAAGATGATCTTCCATGTATAAGTCTGGCCTAAATAAAACAACAACATGCTATACCATGGAAAATGAGACTTAGGCTGGAGAATTAATTTGGTCTAGTTGAGGAATTGGCTCAGTCTATAAAATACTGGTGCCTCATACAGTATCCCAAATCTGTTTTTCAGTGAGTGTCTTTAATGCCTATCCGTAGACCATACATGTATTTATCTCATATCATTCAACAGCACAAATCTTGGAAACCTGTTTAGAAAGGTCTTATTGGCTCTATATTTACACAGATTCAGTGACATAGTTACTCCTGTATGAGGGATGGTAATACTTTTCAGCCAAGAGTAGAAAAGTAGCTAGCAACGAATAAAGTACAATTCTACTTTTTAAGTATCCCAAAGAGCTGGTTCCATCTCACACAGACAGATTACTCTGAATTTCAGCAATAAATTTACCTCAGTTGTAAGGTTTCCCTCTCTTGGTCACCACAGTATAAATGATGGTATTTTAGTGGTTTAACAAAAACTTTGAAAGTAATACATAAATATTAGAAATGAAATCTAAGAATCTGTCTCCTTTGCCACAATTTATTTGGATTTCCTTCATAGCTGACATAAAATTATCTTTTGAAAAACATTATGTTGAAAGAATAAATTTCTCTGTTACTTACATTTGTTAAAAAAAAACACTCAAAAAGAGCAGTTTATAAGATGAACTTTAGAAAAATAGATATTCAGAATGTACTCAGACCTAGCTAGTGTTTTTGCAGATAACCACAGAAAAAAAACCCAGGGATTGTGAGTCAGCTTGGTAACACATCCTGCTGATATTACATACACCATTTAATCGGCAAGGACCGATTAAGACTCCATCCTCTTTCGAGATGTAACTCAGGGAAGCATTCTCCACATTTCCTTCAGGATTAGCCTAACCTAGTTTTCCACTGCCTTCTAGGAAATCAGGAACACACAACTGGCTGCTTGCCCTAGGTGAGGGACAGCAGTCAACAGCTGCAGTGGCTCAGCTACTTGTGATGATCTGGCTACAGATACAATGAACCTTTTATTGTCTAACAAAGCAACTGATTCATCCAGTTCTGCTAGACTTTTATTTTGTTTCAGTCACCCATAGCTCTCAGTGCCTCTGTCAGCTCAGAACACATCATAACATACTCACCATCATCTGCTGAACATGGAATATTTCGGCTCCAGTGGCAGAGAGGCGGTTTGGAAACGAAATGTCAAGAAAAGCTCCAGGGAGAGTGCTTGGTCCAGCATTGTAAACCTGTAAGAGAAAGATGCACATAACTGTGTAAAAAAATAAATAAAAATTAAATTACATATATGGTTGCTAATTAATGGGAACTACTGTAGAACCAGAGCTGGGAGTATAGGTAAATTTGAAAAAATTCAAATACTACATGAGTTTTTCAATGTCTTCAGATATCTTTTGTAAATAATCAGGATGAAGTCAAAGGTTTAGCTTATCTAGCAGTGTTTAAACACAGCTCATACATCAAGTGAAAAATTTTGCAGGATAATTACCAGTCATCAATAGTACAAGACATCTATCTTATATACAGAGACACTGTTTGCACTCTGAGCGTTTTGGTAGTATCATCCAGAAGACCGTAAGAAATATTGCTCTCTCTCTTAACATTCTCATTTCCATCTGGTAACCACTGCATTATATTCTGCATATGTTTTCCTTATGGAGCAGAAGCCAAAGTAATGATGATTGCGACTACCGGACTGCGGGTTTGCTGAGTGAGTTGCCAGGAAATGCATGTGAACAACTTCCATTCAGGTTCTGGGGTTTCCAATTAAATGAAACTCTCAGTGTAAAACTGGCTTTCTACCAAATCCCCCACAAATTTTCAACAAAAACTCAGAGAATTTCCAGTCCACCACTGAAATGTATCCAGTGAAAAATTCCAAAATGTGTGGGGTTTTGCTGAAAAGAAACACTCCATGGAAAAATTTCAACGAAAATATGTTTTCATGTCTATCAACATATTCTTACTAGGAAAAATATTTCCTGGTTGTTTCTAACAACACATATATAAGTGCATACAGTAAAAACAAGAAGCCCATTAGAATATTTATCTGCACTGAGACAGTACTGTCAAAAGACGCAGTGATCAGTTGATAATTGTGTAAAGTACAAATATGAAACCCAACAGGTTTTCACTCTTTAGATGCTGTTTATATTTGAAGAAATGCCTGACTGATAAAGAGAATTGGTTCACAATGTTAAATCCTTACAAAAACCCTAAGGCTCCAGGCAGGGTGAGAAATCCCAGTACAATGGATTATAATAAATGCTGCATGAAATACAAACATAATATTTTATGTTAAACATTCAAGAAAACTTGATTATCTCACTGAGATCAGATATAAGAGTTAATGCAGAAAAGACATTTTTGTTGCGCATCTTGTTACCCAAAGAAAATGATGCATAGATTGGTTTCCTTATTAACATTGGGCGTGGTATAGATTTTCACATATAAAAACCGCTATAAAGCCCCATATTTTTGTAAATCTCCTCTTTTTCTTGGTTAAGAAACTATTACTTTTCTCCATCTGGAGAAGTTTAATAAATGGCAGACAAATCATTAAAAGCAATTAAGGAAACAGTGATACTAACCATGCTTTGCCCATTATGAAACTCTACCCTTTCCTTCTGACACACACAAGTTACGAGGTTTACCACGTTCCTGGACAGCAGGAAGTCCTGTGACTTGTTACAGTGTAATTTTCTACTTCTATATGGAAAAAAGAAAGCCTTACTATTGTAACTTGTGCATGCATGAGAAACAAGAGAATGGGGCAAGACAAACGGTGGCTCTGTCAATATATAGAATCTTTCTCCCTTACAGGTTCTCACTTTGTTTTATTGAAAATATTCATCCAGTTAAAGCATCAGTACATCTGTTCTTTATCTGTTTTTAACCAGTAACTGGCTACGGCGGGGGAGTGAGGGGGGAAGACCTAAAAACCCTCAAGAATGAAATCAGAATCACAAGAATTAATAGCCTGGTTCACAAAAGCTTTAATGTCCTGAAATCCTGCTTTCCCTCATTTTCAGTAAATAGCTAAGGGCACTGCATGACAGTGGGGGCTTAATTGCTCTGGACCACAGTCTGTCCACGGAGGCAGACATGTGTTATTCATTACGAGCTGAGTGGCATTCATGCCTAGGAGAACAGAAAGGGGAAAAAAAGCGAAAGACTGTTTTTCACAAGAAATCATTCCCCCCACCTCTGCATGATTTATCATTCCCTAGTTCCATCTAGCGGTCAAAAAGGATGCAAAGTGTAAAGAGACAAGTCACAGCAGCAAGATAAGTTCATTTTGGCCGCATCACAGGAGTTTGCTGGAATAAAACATTCATATATTTTGCCACATCGGGAACATACCTAACTGCCATGTGAAGCGTAACCTATAGGTAGTACTTGAATAACACTGAGATGGTATGAGACATTTAATGAAACCTTCTCCCATCTGACCTTGTAGTGTCACAGTCTTTTCCCTAGACTGTACTCTCATCAGTAGTGCTATAAACTTTTTCATACTAGGGGGTATTTGGCACATCTGGATCCCTTGCACAGTTATGTGTTTGTTCTCATGGATAAATGCTGCCCACCTCTCTGCTCAATGACTGTGCCAATAAATAGTCCTCACTTTTGAACCTGCAACTGCATCCAAGACGTGATATCTGAGTAACTAGAGCTCTTTACTCAGCGCATGATGAAACATAAAAGAGAAACAAATGGCAGCAGCTTCATTCCTGTAGAAGTGAGATGCCCTTTTGCAATTCTTGTTATATTCAGATAAGGAACTACACCATACCTGCACGCTGTAAATACGGCATCCAATCAAGAAGTAATTGCACAGCATAGCGCGATTCAGAAACACGCACCAAAGCCCATACCACACTCAGAATAAAAGAGATACAAAACCAGAATGTGCTGTTAGGCAGGAAAGCAGTCAAAATCAGTTTTACCTGCAGTGTGAAGTTGAGAGACTGGAAAAGGCATTCATGGTTTTCCAGCTGAACAAAGTTGGACGCTTCCACAGAATCACCATAGAAAAATGAAGTAGGGAAGACTTCTCTGAAAGACCAAGACACAGAGTTAGTAAGCTGTGTTTGCCACCAAAATGAAATATATTTGTGGCAAGCTGAATTGCACATCTTGCTTTCTGATCATGTGAAATTCTATGGAACCACTTTACATTAATCTATTATTTGTGATTTGATTTACTCTTGACAATGCTAGACTATACAAGCAGCATCTCAACTGACCCGGGTTAACATCCCGTCATTGAAGCAGACTTCTTTTGATTACTTATCTCTTTTTCTCCTTTTCTATCACAAAACCTCTTCTCCAGGGCCCCCTGCCATGGATGATTTGTGCAAGTCCTATAGCTTGCATAACACAGGAAATAATTACACTAACAAGTTAATCTGAAGAAACAGTTACTAATAAGAATATTTTCAGTTACATACTCTCTAAAGTAACATTTGAATTTTATCTACCATTTGCACAGCATTCCAGGAGTAAACACTTCATTAATTAACTGGGCTTCCCTACTTTTATGATTAGCAGATGGTTAAAAGGAAGACTAGAGGAGGATATGACTTGTTGACAACTATAGTGTCACAGTCCAAGTCTCCTCAACTACTCTTATCACCTTATCACAAATTAAAATGCAGTAGGGTTTTACCAGTAAAGACTTGGAAGCACAACACAGTACCTGGAAACCCTGCAAAAGTGAACTAGGAGTGCTTTAAGCATCATTTGTGCCTCCTTCTAATCTCAGGCTGTTTCATTGACTGGAAAGGGTCCTGGTGCAATTTCAGACAAATGTTGGTGAGGGACTGCCTAAAACTCTGCTTCCTTCCCAGGCTGTCCTATTGGGTCAGAGTTTTTTGAGACGGGATTTTAAGCCCATTTAGGTACAGTTCCTTTTTTCCTGCCTGCATCCTATGCCAGGGATTGCTAGAGGAAACAGCAAGAAACAAATTTATTCCTCCTATTTAAGGCATTTTGCTAGAATGTTCCTCCCAAACATGGTACAAGTCCTTCTGGGCTATTTATGACCAGGGATGAAGTTTGCTTTCATAGGCTCAATTGCTAATAATAATAAGCTTTAAAAAGACACTGTCCAAAAAATAGTATTACTAATATTGCTATGCCTGAGAATGTTGTTCCCTCCAATAAACCATTTTTTTTTTCCTGGTAGTTGGACATGTCTGTGAACTTGAGTTAATTAAGCCTTGACTATGAGGAAAATAATAATCCAAAGAGTCAGTTGAGTAGGGCTTATAAATTCAGAGACCTTATACTTTAAAAAAAAGTACATTCTGAAGAGAAAGAAAAGAGACTGATTTTTATCAGGTTTTTTGGCATGCCGTATACTCTAGGTGACAGAGATCCAAAGACACAGATTAAAGTATTCTGATTTGTAAAGCCATACAAAAATCCATGTTGTTTTGAAGCATCAAGAAGCAGCAAGGGATACAGAGTTAGATTTCTACACAGTCTGTAACAATGAAAGCATTCAAAAACTTCTAGAGCTCCATAGAGGAGACTTTTGTCCTTGCTAGGCATTTTGTGAGGCCTGACAGTGCTCTTCTCTTCTCTGAGCAGGCTCAAGCATATCTTCTACCCATTCTGACTACTGTGGCAGTAATGAAGTGATTCTATTTCTATGCAACAAGAGGGGAAATCAGTTTTATCTGGTAAAACCAAGGCTTGGACACGAATCTCAGTTTATGCACCTTTTCAGCCAAATAATGTGTCAGTGCAGGAAATTCTGTTTTTACACATGTTGCATGGTGGTCAAGGGAATTTTTGACTTCTACTGATGCCAACCTACACTGATCATTTAGACAATACATATTCCCTGGGGGATGCAATAAATGGTGGCTAAAAAAAGACACTGACCTCTTGGGGACACTGCTAATGAGTTTTTGCTTCCCTTGTTGTAGCAGCAAATGTCAACTTTCTCAGTCTATGTGGATGCTTATTCACTTCCAGTGATTAGGTCCCCCATTTCAACTCTAGCACTGTCTGTGCTAGAGGATGGTCTGTCTGTTGGGACTTACCAGAAATCTCTCATGCTAGACTTAAGATTGTAATGCAGAAGGGTAAGGGAAGAGCCTGAGTACAAAGGCAGGAACTCACACATGTGTAGCCCCAGGGAGAGCACAATGGCTATGTGTTATACAAAGTATTTCAGTCAAAGAGTGAGTGATGTTCCTCAGTTGGTATTCAGATGCCTCACAGACTAGGGGAGCAGAGGGAGTGGGGAAAAAGAACAGAAGCAGAAGTGAATTCTGATTGCAAAACTAAACAGAAAGGCAAACAGCTAGACTTCACCAAGCTCCTTAAAATTTGACCCTAACCTTTGGCCTGGTGATTCTCAACCTTACCCTTGAAGAGCTGCCCTAAGGAACAAGATGTGATTTACTTGTTCTCTTTTTATTTTATTTTAAGGTCCATCACATCTATGGAATAATACAAATTTAAATATGATCACTAAAATACCTGCTATAAATGTGATGATAACTGATCAGCGTTAGCTAGAAAGAAGAAAGAGGTACAGTATTGGAATGAAAGGAGTAACAACTAAAATTTCCAGATAATGAATGAGGTTGTCTGTATTTCCAGAGTCTGGGAAGTAGGGAAAAAAGCAACAGTCTGGCTACATGTAAACAAAGAGAATTCCATTTTTCACTGGAAGAGACTCAGACATTATTGTTAGGATTATTATTTTTGTTGTTTTCATCTGGTGACTGTTACTTACCCATTGATAGATGAGTCCACTTCATGCATCAGGGGCACTGACAGGGTTAGAGTATTATCATGCAGAGATTCAGTGTGTTCTAGGTTTCCACTGTGCCAGAAAGGAAAAACAAACATGCTGTAAATCAACAGCCTCTGCAATATATCACACTGTTTCACAGCTACCATCTCTCTGCCTTGTACTCCAAGCTTGTCTATTTGAGTGATGTCAGCTCTCCTTAAGAAGCCTCTTAAAGATTAAGAGCTACATTTGTTTACCCACCTTTAGAGAGGGCACACACACAGAGCATGTCTTTTGTGGCTGCTCCTCTGTGGCTGTGACATGATCAGGCTCACACCAGAAAACCTACCTTGGAGCAAGGTGTCAGTTCAAACGGCAGTGTGAAACTACAGTAGCTGTCATACACAGCAGAGAGAAACAAGGACATTTAGACTCCAGTGCAAGGGTTCATTTTCTCCTAACCTGACCATACATCAGCTTGGGAGGGATACACCATCCCCACTGAGGGTCTTGACTCAGTAAATGAAACTGCACTTTCATTGTACCACAGCATCATATTTGGTGCCACTACATGCAGCCTTTTGGGTGAGGCCCTCGTACTGAACTGGATGTAAACTCTCAGCAGTTCCACCTTGTCTTCCTGTACTTAGTTACCAAAATGAAAGCACTTATGGTTTACATTTTCAAAGGCAGTTGCCTCAACTGGTCAAAAGCAGGAGGAAAGAGAAAAGTGAGCAATCACCCCTCATTTGAGGCAGTTTCTTTCAGTGTGAACGCTTATGTATGAAGGGTGAAAGGGTCCTGAAATGCATGTCCAACCTGCAAACTTCTAATTATCCTAATTCTGATGGTAAGTCTGCTTGGTGGATAACAGCTCAGAAGAGCAATCTTGAAAGCTATGTTACCTATGTTCCAATTTCAAGAGCAGTGACTGTAATCACTTTTGCCTTGCAGTTCATTGGATTTACTCACAAATCAAACTGGCAAAACAAGAGATATATTCCTATTTATTTGAGGACAGTATCACTGAGGCAACAGCAGGCAGTAACATCCCAAGTGATACAGTGCAGATGATGAGTTACTCAGATTACAAAAACAGAGCCTGCTGGCTACATACATGCATAGATACAGCTCAGCTTTCTGCCACTGACACATTGGCCATGTCTGCTAATAAAAGTATGGCCCAGATGGAAAAACCCACAAACTTTCAGTCCCAGGAAAAAAATGCTTAATAAAAGCTTTTCCTCTGAATAGGCTCAAAGAAGAGTCCAAAACGGAGACATTTCTCATCCAACACAAATAACCAAGATACCACGGTGGCAAGCAGAATAAGCAAGTAGAATTCCATACAGGTTTCATGGGTATGTGCTTACCTGTTTCAAATGGAGTAAAGGTACCATCAGAAAAGGTGAATATAGCTCAGGGCATTTAGATCTAGAAAAATAGTTCATGCCAGGAAGCACAGAAGGAGGTTTTGTTTTGTTTTGGTTTTTTTAAACAAAAAGAGTAAATATAATGTAATGTTTAGTTTTTTGTCCAGTTGGTCTCTCCCACTACTGAACAACTCTCTTGTTACAGATGCTACTGCCAAATTTGCAGCTTCAAGGGACAAGCTTAAGTGTCCACTTGAAGGGCAATACTTACTTTCCCATGACATTGTGGCACAGCTTCTCTGTGTCCAGCCATTTCTGCCAGACTAGCTCCAGTTTTGTGTGGAAACAATGTGCCCTCTCACTGCAGTCTGGCCACAGCACAGACACTTCCTCTCCATTTCCTTATCACCAACTTTACCCCAGGGCTCCCTGCAACTCTTGTGGTAGAAAGATTTTATTACACTTATTTGACAGTGAAAGAATTGAGAAATTCCCTACAAGTCCCAGAGAAAATGAAGGTAATCAGCACCAGGGCTTGCACTGTCGTCTTCGGAGGTTCAGTTGAATCCTTCCAAACACAACTGTCCTCCTACCCCCCCCCCCCCCCCCTTCTGAAATGAGAAACTTCCTCTTAACCCCTCTGAGCATTCACACTATGTGTACAAACTACTATTTATTTCTTTATTCCATCTAAAGGTTCTGACTAACCCTTCCAATATGTAGGGCATAGAAATATGAGAAGTGAGGTTACAGGGGAAAGCCCTGTGCTATCCAAGGCAGAGAAACGAGCAGCACAGTCTGGAAAACACTGGCTGGGCAGATTTAAAGCAGTGCTGACCCATCTTTGCATCAGCTGGCTTTCACCTAGCGGACACTGACACATCTCCCTGACCTAGAAGCATCATAGGGTCACCTGAACATACAAATAACATGCAAGCCATGGCCTTGCCTCTCTGCTGTGAGTCTCACTTTCAGTGTCTCATACCAGCCTCACATGCTGCAGGATCTTGTTCCCACCTACAGCTGTTACTGCAGGGGAGGATTACCCCTTATGAGAGCAGTCACCTATCAACTGCTACATCTCATCCCTCATCTCCAGCTGGTTGGTGAGGTGTTATCAAACTGGGGAGGAGAATTCAGGCTGGAGATCCTGATTTTGACATGGGAGGTTACGAAGTTGGCCCACTCATACAGTAAGTGGAAGCAGGAACCAGTTACACACCCAGCATATCAGAGCAGGAGTTCATGGCTCGGGTTAATTCAGCTGTGACACTCAGAGTCTGCTTTTTTGTGGCACAGAGCATGTGGCACACCTTCTAATCTGCCCAAGATAAAATCCCTCTGCACGCATAGTTGGCATCACTGTACTTCAATGCATGCCCCAAGTGCCCTTGGGCAAGTGCCCTATTCAGCTGTTTCACACAGTCTGTCGTAGCTTGCTGAAGATCCAGAGGGAGCGAAAAAATAGATGTGCAACTTTGGAAACTGTCAGTGAGATTCCTGACCATCTGATGAAAGCATTTCTCTTTTTTGGTTTGCATCCAAGCACGCTTATTTCATTCAAATGCTGGAACAAATGGGTCTGCCTGGTGCTGATCGTCAACTACAGCTGAGCTTAATATGGGACCCAAAGGGATGGGCACAGAAACACAAGGGCCTTCTGACTGAGAGAACACAAAATGCTCCGTTGGAATTGTAATTGCCTGGCAAAGAAAGCCTAAGTATGAACCTACCTCATTTTTCAGGAAGCCGTGTCATATGGTTCCTCCATATTACTAAAATACCTGCATTTAGCCTTACTAATTTAATCTCATTTATTACACACATGCACATGTCTATGATTAATATCACAGAACTGTCAATCATACACAGTCAATGCACACTTCACACGACAGAGAGCATCCAAGTCATCAAGACATACAACAGTTCCCTTACCTTTGGGCAGTGACAAGGAAGGTGAGCGTTTCTTCCTGCCCGGACAAGTGGCTTGTGTCAAAAATCACACTGAACTCATACTGTGCAAAGAAAAAAAGCAGTATTTAGAGAGAGTGTATGTTGTTTCAAAATGTATTTATTCTGAAACGTTACATATATTTTACTAGCCTAGTTGTACAAAAGTAGTGTATTTTGATACGTGTTAAGACACCTTCCTGTACTGTAGAGTAGTTTTTAAATCTTAGTGATTGTGCTCTGTTCCGATACTAGCGTTCAATCTTTCCTTCATTGTAAGAAGGCATTGCCATTCAAAGATATTTCTTGAGGACATCATTGGCCAGGAGAAGAGTCTTCCACAGTGTAAGGGGATCACCTTGAACTAATCTACATTACGTGTTGTGAATAGATCTTTCAGGGGAGTAAAGATCAGGCCATCGGCCTTCACAGAGACTTGGAGCAACCAGCACAAGCTAAATTAGCATTCAGACCACCCACTGTAATAGATAAAATCATTTTCCTTTTGAAAAGGGAATCTACTTTGATGAAGATTGTAGCATTACACTAACTTGTCAATGCAAAATTTTTCTGCCTAACTCCACAACAGTTTTTGGCCAAGTGGAACAGTTTCCAAATTCATGTTAATTTCAATGGCTCGCTGAGAAAAACAAAACACAGAGGATAACCAAACTATATCATTCTGAAGCAAAACACTGAAATTCTTACATTCCACATACTATTTTGCTACTGCATTTGTTTTTCCATTCCATTTAAAATATTGTTAAGTATTTCTAAAGAGCATGTTACAGTCAATAAAACATATAAACCAAGAAGTTTTATGTCAGGTCAAAGGATATGTCAATTCAAATGGAAAGGACTACTTTTTGAAATTGAAGTTTTCTGAAAAATTTCAGACTCATTTTGTTCAGGTCATCCTGAAGTTATTCCTCATCTTCTCACCTTCCTGGGTTGGTCATTTGTACAGTTTGGTTTAGTGACAGAAAGAACCCAGCTGGATTTCTAAACATTATGAGGGGGCTCATCTTCATCACACAAAACCCTCCTTAAAAGCTACCAGGAGACCATAATATGAAAAAGTCATAAAGACATTTTCACTGTAATTCATACAAATTCAGTTGCACTTTAATGTGAGAGAAACCAAAAGTAAAAACAGAATAAGGCAACATAAATAAGACAGAGTCCCTTTCCAGATTTCTGCAGAGGAAACGGATGTTTTCTGTAGCTGCAACTCTTGCATCATTTTTCAAGAGTGTTGCATTGCAGTGCAGAGGGGACAGTCGTTAACTTTATCTGATGGGGAAGAGGACAGCTACCCTGTGAAACTGTGAATGGCTTGGGTACCTGGATTAGAAAGTTACATAAAGTATTAGCCACAGACATTTAACAGAGCAGTTGCCTTTCTGGCCACTCCTTGGAGACAAAGATGTGAACAGACCATCACTCTGCAAATGCAAATACCACAACATTACCCTAGATTTTGATCTCATGAAAGGAAATCCCACGCTGCACTTGAGGAAGTCTGATTCCAGCAACTCACAGGCAATGCCCAGCTCCTCCTGTAAGAAAATAAAAAAAGACCATGAGATGATAGGCTTGGGGGAGAGAAACAGGATTACTAAGAAATACCATTGTGATGAAGTATCACAGAAAACTAAACACTTCCTACCAGAAAACTAATCAAATATGGGAAAGTGCAACGTTGTACTTCCTCACTCCATGTCAGCCAGACCAGAACTGGGAAGAACACAACCATCAGAACATTGCTCGGAGAAACAGACCACAGGGAAATACTGCCTGACTAAACACATTAGAGTCAGGGGAACAGCCCAAGTTCCTGGATAACTCAGATAATCACTTGTTCCCTATTTATTAAAAGTTTTCAAATGGTCCAGAACACAGGTTCCCCAAGGTAGTTCTTCCAGGTACCAGTACCACAGAGAGCTGTGGTGGGTGACAGTGACCAAACCCTGCCATGCACAGATGCTAGAGAAAACATTAATTGGGTCCTGATGTCATTCACTGCTCTGATATCTTTCTCTGATCCGAAGGATGGGACACAATGGTACAGAAACAAACTTTCTCTAGTGATACAACAGTGGCCTAAAGCAGAGGGATGAGCCTCTCCTCATGCTGAACACCGATAGACTATGAACATTGTCAACAACACCGATGAAAAAGAACGGAGCTTAGAGAAGGCCTATCCTGCTTGATTTGTGACTCCACTACAACAACAGAAAGACTTCTGTTGAATGGAGAGCGTTTGAACCATCAACTTATGCTATAAGCTTCTCCAGGAAATACCTCTCTGCCTTTCACATTCTGATGCAAGCACAACGTTAGCACTCTATAAATGATACTATTATCTTAATTATGAGTCTGACAGCATACTGATTCATCATCGTTTAACTGCTTCCTGTGATATCTGAAAGACAAGACCTCCTTTATCTTCAAAATCATGGTTTGAATTAAGGCACACATTTATAGAAAATTATAGACCAAATGTTACCTTTCTTATCTGACTCACACAGTATTTCACCGGTTTCAGATGAAAAGAAAATAACCAAAGGAGAAAATCAAGGCATGCTTGGAGATGCCTGACAGTGTGATATTACTCCAGTACTAGTCAAGCGGTGGCCTCCACATTCAGTTTCTTTATGGATTTGTTTTCTTGCAATCTTCAGTAGGCTTCTATTTCCAGAAATACGAAAGATGGCAGCAGCCACCAAATGAAGCATTTAGCTTCAGTTGTACAAAGCTGCCATCCTCATATGCTGCATTAGATTTTCTCCTCCATTTAACACAAAACGGCGGAGCAAGTGCTTCATGGGTGAAGCATCCTCTTTCACATCCTCACTTCACATTTCCCCTCAGCAATCTGGGAGGTTCTTTCGTTTTATGTGAGTGATCAAGTGAACACAAACTCTGAGCAGCTGCATAACCAAATGAAAAATTTCACAGCTGTTTCCTCTGGGAACATTCTTGGGTTTGTGTTGTTCAACTGTCCCTTGCTGTCTAACTGTGGCAACCTATGAACTCTCTTTCATCAACTCCCAGCTTCTGTCCATTCAAGAGGCATTTCTATTTACATAGCTGTCTGCTGGTGACAGTGACCAGGCAGACCCAAGATTCTGCCTTCTCTCCTGAGGGCCATATCCCTTCAGAGATGTCAAAAAAACAGAACAACAGAAAGAACTTTCATCTTGATAATGGAAGAAGTGCAGTACTACTTCATTTTGCACGTTGGCGGCTGCCAGCCTTTGCAGCCCTGACAGCAGGCTGGCAGATGTCAGTTGTTTTAGAATTGCCTGTTAAGGCAATGACAGATGATGTTGCATTGGCTGGTTTTATTGCTGTCGCTTGCAACAGTTTAATGGATGCAGTAAGACTGACTTGAATGACCTTCTGGCTTCATCGGCATACCGTCCAGTTTAATGATTACTATTAATACAACTTCAGCTTGAATATTAGGAAGAGGTTCTTCACTGAGAGGGTGCTTGGTCACCGGAACAGGCTCCCCAGGGAAGTAGTGATGGCACCAAACCTGTCAGGATGATGCTCTTAGTCCTCTGACTTAGTTTCAGGTCATCCTGCGAAGCACAGCAGGGAGTTGGACTCTATGATCCTTAAGGATCCCTTCCAGATTGAGATATTCTGTGATTCCGTTAATGCTCAAATGCTAGGAAACAGCAGAAATAAGTTTGCCTGCACCACACTGGTTCAGCCTTCCTCACATTTCTGAATTACACAGGTTGCTCAGATAACTTTTCCCATGGACTCCTTGCCTTGCTCTGTGATTAGGATGGTGAAGCTCAGTTAACAAGTAAACACTGTATTTTTCCTTCACTGCTTACTGTCTGTCTTCAGTCATTATTTGCAGTGCACTGTTTTGGAGAGAGAGAAAATTGTTTCTTCACGGGGTTTCCTATGGTGTTCAGCTCTGTAAGATGTGGGCACTCTCTAAGCACTAAATAAATCCAATTTTCACACTATTCCAGCAGGCTGAAGGGTTGGTGCTGTCTTATCTAACAAATACGGAAAGGAAGCAGTACAACTCAGGGCTTACAGAAATTTTGGATGCCGCTTCTTGCTGATGTTAAGTAATGCTTTTAGTGTTCCATGCTTCTCTATGACAATGTAACCCTGCTAAGAACCCAGCTTATTGCAGGAGTTTCTACAGCACTTTCTGGTTTGCTTAGAAAACATAGCCAAAGGGGTTGGAAGTTTCCCTTCCAACGAGACAGTGTGAAGCTTTAGCTGGAAAACTTTGTTCTCCTGAAATATTTCACAGCATTTCATATTCTTGCGAGAGTCAATCAGATAAACAGCCAAATAACTGTACTATTACAGCATACAAATGCAGACCTGGGTATGAGAAACATAAAGCTCAGGCTGGCTCACAATCTGTTTCTCAAAGTTCTTTATCATAGAAAGAAAAGTTCCTGATAATTATATCATGAGCAATGAAACAGTCCAGTGCTTAATTATAAGAGGCACACAGGGAAACAACAACAGAACCTAAATTCTGCAGTGTAACACTGTCAAACATAACCCCTGGGGTACATAATTAGGGATATAAGCAGAGACATAACAAAATGACCCTACTTCTGGACATATATGTTTTGAAGTGTAAATATTATGTATGGTTTTAACTAAATAGTGCAGGAAGTTGGTAATGATCATGTTAATACAGTGCCCCAAAGCAGCAACCTCTCAGACTTGAGAGGAGAAATTTCAGCCGTGCTCATGTTCTTCCCATCTCTCTGCTGTTTCAGATACTCTCTTGGTGTACCACTCAGTCTGCCCTGGGGGACACCAGCTTCATGGGCATCTTTGGCAAGTACCTGCCTCGGCAGAAGCTGGCAGTTGCTGAATGTGGGAGCTTTAAGTATATCTGACTACAGGCTGACAACAATGAACGTGCCTAGGAGCAATGTCTCCACATATTCTTGTCCCTAACCCACAAACTACATGCAGTTAAGTCCATACTGCCTAAACCAACTCAGCTACCTGACAGAGGAAAGCAAGGTGCTCACAAAGTAATTTTTTTTAAGACAGGTAAGCATGCTTGATCAAGCTGAATGCTTCAAAAACTGCATTCAACGTGGTCTAGAAAGTATCTAGTGAGTATTTCAACATGAGTAAAGCATTTTAACCACATAGATTGGGTGCTGCATTATGGGATTATCATTTTACCCTGGAATAACTCACAGGCAGTCTCCCTTTGCTGGCTTCACCTAGTTTATTATTTGTGGATATAAAGCATTGAACTACTTCAGCTTTGGTTCTTTTCCTATCACAGAGATCATGACTGGAGTGCAAGAGAGCCACACGTTTTTCAGGACACATAAGGTAGGCTATCAATAAGAAAACACCTTGTCAGCACTAGAACAGGTCATACCAACTCTTTTACTCCATTTATTTTGGCATTTAAAAAGCCTGTCTTCTCTTAATAGTATTTGATGGGCCCAACATTCTCATGGTACCAAGGTGGGACCAGTGCCACCTGGAGCACAAGACCAGATTTCTTATGATGCTACAAAAGGCCTCTTATTAAAACCAAACCCTGCTCAAAGACGGCTGCTGTTTGTCCCCCTTCCTCCTGAAACAAACATTTTTAGAAAATCTCTTAAATATTGTTTACTTTGATCTTGAGGGGTCCTTTTCAACTTGGTTAACTGCCAAAACTAAGACTTAAGAAGGAAAAGAGAATGTCTTAAGAAAATAGTACAAGAGAACTGCTGGTGGAAGAAAGGTTGCCTAAGCTCTGGATAAAACACAGGTCAGAGAGACTGCCTCTGGGAAGAGTACGTTGACATAACCAAACTACCATGTTGCTCCTAATGGAGTTCCCCCTCCCTGAATGTGGATGACTAAAAAAGGCCACCATATATGAAATGGCACAGCCCAAAGGAGGACACTGAAATTTTCTTAGCTTCACTTTGGCTAACCACTTTCAAATCCCATATGTTTTGGCTTTTTTTTTTTTTTTTCCCCAAGGGATCCTGTATATGATGACTTCTTGATCAGCCACTAAATTCTGACCCTTCTCTGCTTCTCTTAGGTACAACCCAAACTCTCCAACCTTCCCAAGCCTGATCTGGCAGTTCATATAACCATATTCTGGTTTTATTTTTCCCACTTTTAGGGGCATTCATTTCTTCCCCAAAGGTGGAATAACTCCTCTGAACTGATGCTGGTCCTAACCCAGAATCACCAGCACACTTCCTCAGCTTGCTCCCATCCTTCATCTCCACCCATGACTGGTTGCAAGCTCCTTGTCTCAAGCATCTCCTTAAGCAATCTCCTCCAGCCCAATAACACTCCATCAACAATCTTCAGTACCAGTCTTTATCTGACAACCCTCCTACTAAATTATGACTATCAGCAAAGGCAAAAGAACACAACAGTATAAGTCACTTGTGTTATTTTGCACTCACCAGCCGTTCTCACAGAGAAGGTGTGAATTCAACTATCCTAACACTCATCTACAGCCTGATAGCTCTTTGCTCTTCTAAGCACACAAGCTACTCAGAGATACTACTTCTGAAATGTAAACAGGGAGATGCAACAGAGCAATAATATACTTGCAAAAAGATGTGTCAGATATGGCTCTGATTTTAATAAACTCATATGAAGATAGTCAACAGAAAGTTGTATCAATTGCTGAACTTAGGGTAAGTTTGATACTGCTCTGAATGTTGTTGATTATCTGTGCCAGAGTTGACATCACCCTTTCAAATACTCTTCTGATTAGTTGTTTTTTTTGAATGGATTAAAACCAGTAAGAAAAAGCACAGAAAATATCTTCAATGCAGAATTGATAACATAATCTGTGCATTTTTTTTAGAAGGAAAAAACTCACACCTTGTTAGAAAATACATTTAGCAGCAGTTTGTATTTCTCCTTCCTTAGCTATACCGAAATGAAAGCTTTTTTGTTGTTGTTTAGATGGAAAAGAAGTCTCTCCTGCAAATCCTGGCTACTAGCACATATACTCTGGAACAGAGGAGAAAATGTCCTGGAAGCCTTGATAATACATTGGCAGAACACTCCTGTTTTGAAGATGTTGAGAATCTATTTAACTTGTTAGGGTTTTTTTTATGCTGCTGCACATTTTCCAAAGGGTTCGAAAGAGGAAAGACAAGAGTGAATACTGAGGAACCCTGCACTTGTTGCCCGAGCACACTCGTTACTGCATTTCTTGTTCTTACTGGTTTTTTTCTATAATGTGTCTGTGAATCATTACACTTGATAGCACAGGGGACTGTGAACAGTACTCTCATCCAAGAAGTCCTAAAACAAATATGCTAAGAAAATATTACAAAGGAGGGCTACTTGCAGTGTCCATTTCACCCTGTGCTGTCTCAAAAGTTAGATACTATGCATCTACCTACAATATACTCTCCAGTATATAGGCTTTACAACTATCTCTTCCCACTAGTTCTTTGGAAATACGAGTTCTCTCCCAAAGGTAGAGGCTTACATCAGGCAGTTTTGCTAGATTTGTACAGTTTTTTTATTTTCATCATGGAGACTCTGACTTAAAGCAGATACTTAAACCTCAGTAATTCCAATTCATACTTCTGTTGAAGAGGGACACTTTCCCAAATGAGAGCTTAGATGAACATCTGGATGTTTTGTTCTACCCAACAGGACAATTATACAGACCTGACCAGCATTTTAAGAGCTTCTTACTTTTGGGAGATATCAATGAACATAAGTCTGCTCACAGCTGGTAATCTGCTTCCTATGCACTTAGCTAGCAAAGCTGCATAGCACAAACAACTCCCATGGCAGGAACCCAAAATAAAGGGTCACCTCTCTGATGATGTTTGAGGTGGCTTCTTCAAAACACTCTTCATGATCTTGGAGTAAGCCCTTTAGTTGTACTATCAACAGCTTTTGAGTTTCCATAGGGTTTTCAGAGCAAAAATTTTATTTTGCCTCTGTGTTTCTCTCTTCTTGCTTCACAATCCTCTTAATGACTTCACTGAGAATTCAAGGATATAAAGGTTTGTCAACTAAATTAATAGCCACTGCCTCAATATACTGATGTACTTTGTTTCCACAGCAACAGAAGTCACCAAAGAACGTGGGTCAGTTACCCACATTTACAGAGCACTTAGGGATGCCCGAGCTCATGAAAGCCTGGGAATTTTTTTCAGACAGCAAGACTGGCTTAGGCTGAGTTTTCCTACAGCTGAGAGCAAGTGCAGCTCAGAGCAATTTAATCTTGGAGCCTCCTTCTTGTGCATACAACACCTTGTTTTTTTCTAACACAACATTCCACAGATACCACGCTTTCCTCCAAAATGGAGCTTTGCTGGGTATTTTAAAACTACAAGAACACAAAGAAGATCAGCAGTATTACTGACTGGGAACTCTTCTGGTGTTGTACAATAATTTAAGTAAAACTCATCTGAAACAATCAAAATGGTGGGTCTGATCTACCTCAGATACCTCTTAAAAGTTGCTCTGATTATCATCCTAAGAACCCTCTGGGCCTCTGGTTTCTCCATATAACTAGCAGCCTGATGTCTGCTTTGTCTCTGTCAGCAGAACTCTCTGTTAGCTGAACAGTTAGTATTTTCTCTGTGTTTCTGGGTTGGACTCTGCCAGGCACAGACCTTGCCCAACTCCTTCAGCCCACAGACAATGCTGAAGGCATCAGCAACTCATTCACGCTTGGAAACTTCAGTATCTCACAAACTGAGACAGTAGTTCTGGAGTTTGGTTTTCCTTTTTTTACTCATCTACTTCAGGAGTTACAAATGCACAAAGCATTCAAACACCCAATGCCATCGCCACCCATCTCCTAGCCCTGCATGTTCTGGTGGGATGTGCAGCTTCCCTGAGGCCAGCTTCCCAGGAGGTCGCAATGTCATGTGGTGGTGGCACTGGGCCACCTGGGAAGGCCACAGGGCCGCTTCTGAGCTGCGAGTATGCAATGCAACCTGGGGAAGAAACCACTCCATCCTACTACTGATAGTAGCTTTGAAGATGGTCTGGCACAGGTAGTCATGGCTTTAAAAGTAATCAACGGTCCAGGAAGAAAATCTCATGTATTTCAGGAAGTTTCTGCTCTCAGAGTGGAAAATCTCCTAAGTTTTATTCCATTTCTTTTGAAGCATTGTTTACTTGGCAACTTCAAGCAAACACCTTGTGCTCAGAAATTATTCTGTGTGCATTTTTCCATTTGCCAAAGCAACTTGTGTGGCAGAATCACACATAAGGAGGAAAATGATGTTCATGATGGAAAGAAATTAAGATGGCTTTACTTTTTAAACATAACAGCTCTGTTGCCCAAGCTTCATAGGTCTCTTCTGTTATAAATAATTTTCAAACAGCGGTGGAATTCAAGTAGTAATGTGAATTACATGAAGGACAAATTGGCAGCAATATCAACTATAGTGTGAAAATTATTTCTAATCATGAGCTTCTTGGAAAAATATTACAGAAGGAGATACAGACCCAATATGGACTTGCTCAGCTAGACATTATCATGTAAGTAGCATCTATTTAACATCTTGAATGCAATGACTAAAGAATATTGGCTGTCCAATCCAATTATAAACCAGAATAAAAAAATTGTGTGTGCATTGCAAAAGTCTGCTTTTAAGGTGTCACAGGGACTGAAGGTTTTCCTTTACTTTTCAACACACAGATACTCCCCTAACAAACCAGATCAGCAGATGTGAACAACATACATCATAAATTCCGCAGCTCCACAAATTGCTGTTTCACTGGCAAAGACCCTCGTCATCCCAGAGCTTACATGAGCAAGCAAAACTGCACTCCTGAGTACACGCACACAGCCACATGGGAATAGAAAGATCCAGGGGAGTGGAGCATCTGGATCTATATCTTGATAAAGAAGCGATCCTTTGATTCATTATCAGAACGTAAGCTTGAAAGGGGGTTGGGAAACCTCAGCAGTTGCTTCATAATAAGAACTAGGGGGTGTAAAAAAAAAAAAAAAGCAGCAGCTTTCTTTGGCATTAGAGAGAGATTTCCTGACCTATTCCATGATCTCACTAGTAAATGCTGTAGGCACACCCCACCCCCAAGCCCAGTGAGCCTGGCTTCAAACATCTTGGATTTGCTGCTTGTTTTGTGAGAACAACTACTCTATATAATTAATTAGAGCCTCCTGCCTCTTCCCTCTCCTCCTTGGATGGAACCTATTTATAGATCATGAGTTCACTGATCCCAGACAACAACTTTTGATTAAAAAAGGAGAAAGGAACAAAAACTTTTCTATTTACTGGATATTCACAACACCTTTTTTCTTTGTCTCGTGTTTATCTTAACTGGTAAAAAGTTAGTGCAGCTGATTTTTAAAGCACATCTCAAAAGCTGAAGAAGCAGCAGAAATTGTTTGCTCAGTTCACATAACTGATTAAGTCCCAAAACAAGTTTCAGAACCCATCAACAAAAGCAATTGTGTTTTTGCTTCTCCAATCTTTTAAGGGACCTGCAGGGCAGGTGATGAAACTATAAGGAGAAAGGGGGATTTGAAGCAACTCTGGTAAGTTTTATCTTTTTAACAGACCTGTTAGACTAATGTCAGCTTTCACTGTACTGTGCAAGCTAAATCTTTCTTTTCCCCTACTGCTGAGAACTGCTGAACGTAATTTCTGCAAGATATAGGAAATAATCCAGGGAACATCACCAAGATCCACTGACACCATAGTGCTGTTAAGTCAGCTGTCCCTCATTCATTGCAAGGTTGGCCACATTTCAACTATGCTATTTGGTCAGGAGTGACTGTATGACCATTTTCCATGTGTGTTAATGGACAGCTACACATACAGCTGCTCCATCAAAGCAGGAGCAGCTTGAAGGTCAGAATTCCACCTGCCCACACAACAATGCTCATCTGCAGCAGCACCCCTGGGCGTGCCCTGGGTGTTATTTACAACATAAGGAATGCCCTTTAAATCTGGGCAGGTTATTGGAGGTTGTTATGTAGGATAAACTGATAATGTCCCCTAAGTACAGGATAGCAGCCTGTTTTACAGTGGTGAATGACCATCATCCCCAGTGGAGTTGTCCAGGCAAGTAACAGCTGGAGACACCAGACTTTCCCTGTGGTGTCTTCACTAGGTCTCATAAAAGTTTGGAATAGAGATGAGAGCCTTATTCTTCCTTTTATATTCTTTCCACAGACAGTGGTACAAATGCAGTCACAGAGGAAAATAGTTCTCAGCAGAGCAAACATGTATTTTTTTTAATCTGGCTCTTAATGACATGTTTGTGTTTCTGAGGCCAACCCCCGACCCCGCACCCTCCTTGCAGCAGCAATTAGCATCTGAGAAGTGACATCATTGCTGACACCATCAGTCCAGGAACTCATGCTGGGGCTCTGGCCCCTGCAGCTACCTCCATGCACCAGGGGAGACACGTTAGCTTAGGCTTGGCATTCACATCTCTTGTCTAAGCACAGGGGGCTGCCGCTCCAGTCACGATAATCTCAGGCTCCTGAAGGCCTCTCTAACTCTGAAAACAACCCAACCCAAATGTTTTCCCATGGCCAGAAAGCTCAAACTGCGTTTAGCCTCCCATCCCCATGAGCCTCTAACACTTCCTAGCTCCCACTGGGAAGAAACCACCTGAGCTGAAAGGCTGCAAGAAGGAGGCCAGCAGCTACCTTGACTGCAGAGACTGGAAACTTCCCAAGGAAGCCTCTTGTAATTTTCTGGGTGTTTTGCTATCTGAGGCTTTGGAGGAGTGTGCAAGGGCTTGAGAGCTTCCTTCAACCACTTTCTACTAATGCCCCTCCTTTCTTCTAACACTTGTCTTGGGGTGGGGGTTGCTTTGGGGGAGGCTTTGCCTGCTTCCACATAAGAATGATCTGGGAAACATTGGAGGAAGATCAGTACCAGCCCCGGAGTCAGTTCATTTATTTTCTACGAGAAAAGGAAGAGTGTTCTGTTTGCAGGAAGGATTCAGCTGAAATCCTCTGTCCCTCGCACTATTTAAACAAAACTTGTCTTAAGGTGGCCATGGCAGGGAGCCCCACTTGCACTTGGATCCCTTTCTGGTTTCTCCCCCTTGCAAACTGACCTTCTCTTTCATCCTTCTTTCCTTTAAAGGATGCTAAGCAATGACAAGGTACTTCTAACAAGACAACTTCATTTAAGACTCTACTATGATCAGCTGTCTCTTAGAAGTGGCCTTTCTTGTTTGCTGTGTCACTTCCCCATTTTAGAGAACCTAGAAAAGCAAGGACAAAATAGCTGCCTGCCTGTAGGATGGGACAGTTACTGTCACTCCACAATTAAAAAAACTATTAAAAATGCAAAGCAGTGAAGCATCAAGCTTGGAATACAACAGTTTCACAAGCTTGACTTAACTACTGAGTAGTTTAATGTAATGCATGGATATCGTTACAAAGAAATTACTACCTTTCTAAGCCTGTACCAATTCATGTTTAATACAACCAGTGATCCAGTTTTCACCTATCCTTTGTAATCGTTACTGAAGAATCACCCTCATAACTTCTAGTAAGCCACAAGTGCCTTTCACATTAGAAGTACTTTCTATAGTGGAAAAATATAAGTATTGCTTGGAATAGAAAGAGAAAGAATTCCTTGCTTGGAACTCTCTGGTTAAAACAATAAACTGGCCCCTTTGTTCTTACTCTTCTTTGCATTCAGAATTGCAAAACTATGTACAGTCACTGGGGAAAAAAGAAAGAAAAAAAGCTAACATCAAGCTTCACTTGAGGTCTACTGTTCTTACTGTTTTCCAGGCAGACAGACAAAAGTATACTGGTTTCAAACTGGGATTAACCCATATGCTCCATGAGCATAACTTAATAATTTTTAATTTCTCCTCCATATGCAGTTCAGACAAGAAATGCAAGAAAGGCCATCGTGACTGTACCAGAGCTGGTAAGATATCACGCTACATCAGGTGCCTTCACAGATAATTTGACCTCGCAGGTATTTCCAAAACACATATTGCTCCTATTGCTATACACCTTTCCCTATAAATATATGGATAGATCTACAACTGCTGCATTGAAACCAAATCAAACAAGAAAAAAATCCAAGGGGGGTAATAATAAAGCTAAAATTTATTTCTGATTAAAAAATTGACTGCTCTGCTTTAGCTGGAGAAGAATAAGGGGCACACACTCGGTGTTGTCAGAAGTATTTATATGTTCAGTCTATTCATATTGTACCATTTTTTGAACAAATTCAGCTGCATTCTTCTATATACACACTCATGCATCCACGCACACATACATAGTCTCATTCATTAGCAAGGCACAAGGCAAGATAAAAAGGTAACTCTGCCCTTGCAGCCAAGCAGAAGAAACTGTTTTCTAGAGCCAAAATCAGTAACACACACACACACACTCTGCAAATGACCCAAACACAGCCACTTTACAGCAGGTATTTTGTACCCCACAGGTTATTACCATCAGTAGATATTATAGTTGAGGAGCCAAGCACATGCAGGTTACACTTACTTTTGTGGAGTCTTTTCAGTACATTTTTTTATACACAGCATTTACTTTTGCATGAGTTTTCCAGCCCGATATTGGAAAGGATGGCAACCATTGCTTCTAATGTGAATTCTAATCACAGAGTTCATTTCATATTCTTATTTTTCAGGACCAGTGTTCACAGGTTGCACAGACCAGGCATGGTATGAAGCCCCCCCTTCTATTTTTTTGCTTCCTACCATAGATAGCAGAATAGCAGAAAAAATTAATTTCCCCTCCTAAATAAATCCACTAATCTGAGTTACTAGATGCCTTCCACAGCTACTTTCAGCTACCTTGGAAAACAAATATTTTGTTGCCATCACTTGAAATACTGTGTTTCATTTATTCCAACAGATGTAGAGCTCTCCCTTCTAAAGGCACAGTGCCATTTCTTGGCATGATGTGGGCAACAGCCTTTTGCATCCAAAAACTGGACAAGCAAAAAGGAAAAAAAAAATGACTGGGAAGCAAGCTGGCCAGCTGAACTCCCACCATCCACAGGGCAAATGGAAATGGACTCAGCAACCTCCTCTCCATTTGGAGCGTTGCTCTGGATGCTCCTCTCCAGCAGAATCCCAGTGCTGGCTGCAAGCACCACAGCATCAAGAACTATCCACAAGGTATTAATGCAGCCAAATACAAGCTGGAAACTTGGACTAATTCTCATCCAAACTCCATCTTCACACAGCACCTGCACTTTATTTTACAGTTTGTACCTTTACTAGTCTGGTCCAACGATTCTGCCAAGCAGCCAGAGGCCCATGCATAGATGACCACTGGACTGTGAGACAACTGTTATAGGAAATTCCACATAGACCACCACTTGCAAAAGAGACGTTTAAAAATGGTTGAACACGACGTTTCATCAAGTCTCACCTTAAAAAAGAAACCTGCAAAAGGTAATCTGGTGCACAACTGCCAGTCTTACAAATCATGCATTGCCACAATATTTTTCAAGTTAGACCAAAGATTTAATGAAAAATGGAGTCTTAAGTGTATAATGGGAAAAATCCATGATCCATATGTGCCAAAGCATTACAAAACAGTGCCTACTACTACTTAGTAATACACTATCAGTTTGCCAAACAGAAGAAAGAAAACCTTTGCTCATAAAAATTTGAGGACATGCCTTCTGAAAACACTACACTGGCTAGTACATAACTAATATACTACTAAGCCAAAGGTAACTTTTATGTAACCACCATGTCCTTCAAGTTCCACACATAAAACCATACAAAAAACCTGAGGAAAAGAAAGACTAAGGGAAAATCAGGTTTCTGACTCCACAGGGATATATTCTAAAAGTAACTATAAAAACCTATCACACAAAATACCTGACACCAATTCAACTAAATTCCACAGTAATTTAGATTGTGCTATTTCCCCACAAAAAAAAAACCCAAAACAAACAACCCACCTTTTCTCTATAAAACCACAGAAACTTTGTAGAATTAAATGCCTCTCCAGACACAGCACAATTATCCAGAAAATAAAATTCATTCTTGAAAGTCAAAAAAACCATGTCCAGAATTACACACTGGGATGTTCCTGTATTCTTCATAACATGTATATCCAAACTACATATGCTGTTGCAATTTGTCAGCAGTGGGTTGCATTTGATCACTTACTTAAAAAAAACCCAAAAAAACAACAAAACAAACTTAGAGAAACACATGTATTTTTATCTTTATTATTCCATCTAACCTTTGCATAGGAATATTATGATAAGCTTAATAACAGCAGTGAATTCTCAAGGATATGAGTCCATACTCTCCAGTAACCCAGGGAAAAAAAAAAATCACACACAGGGAAGCTTTAGAGAAGAGAGAGTTCTGGGGTAAGCTTTCCTTCATCCCACTTCACCTGTAGATGTATGTATATATGTGCTCACACACATGTAAACTCACATGACTAAATCATGGTTGCATGGCAACAATAACAGAGGGATTGTCGTTTAATTATTTCAGATAGCCTATGGCTTATTACTATTATTATATAATAACAACAAAAACCTATCTTCAAAACATGCTTCTCTTAAAATTAAAAGCAGAAGAAAAAAAAAGTAGTAGAAACCAAATAAATGAACCAACAATTTCCTAGTGGTATTACTGAAAGCATGGATAATACCTGCCAACATATATTGTAAGACAACCGTCTGTGTGTAAGGTATCAATTATACTGAATTTGGTGCATTCAACTGCAACAGAGCTATTTGGTCTTGGTGTTATAATGAAATGCTTAAATTGAGTTCAGGAAATAAACTCAAATGTTATCAACTACACATAGTTCAATGAAAAAGTGAACAGAAAACCTCACTAATAAAAAATAAAAACCAAACTGGATGAGGGAACACAATCAATACAATCAAGCCTTATCCCTCCCTCCCTGGTGGAAATTTTCAAATATAAAGAATAATATTAAGGTAATAACAATAATAATGAGTTTGGCACCGGCTGTTTTCCTGGAATTAATAAACCTTAGCTCAACCTAAAAACCACGGCCAAATATGAAATCCCAAGGAATGCCTTTTGCAAACAGATACAGCTTCGGGGGTTTTGGTCTTTCAGAAACTCAAAGACAAGGTCTATCAGGCCTTCTTCACACAACGACCCAATAACATGATAAAGACTGCGTAACCTATGGACGCTGCCGAAATGCAAAGGACCCTGAGCAAGCTGATCTAGCAGGAGGTGTCCCTGCCCATGGCAAAGGCGTTGGAACTAGATGATCTTTAAGGTCCCTTCCAACCCTGACAATTCCATGACTCTATGAATCTATTACCTACTGCACCAGGATATTGAAACAGGGTGGGGTTTTTTAATATATATTTTTTTTTCTCCTAAAAGAAGAAAAGCTTAGCAGTTCACTTGCAAGGCTTTACTGCAAGAGGTGCTGCTCCACTTTACAGAGCCTTCTTAGCGCGCTCCTCCTTTTTCCCTTGCTAAGTGGAAATCGCTGTTACTCTTCTGCAGACGGTTACAGCCAAAAGTCAAGCGCAGGTTTCCTGGCCTCGTCCCAAAGGCAGGCCGCGAGAGCGCTGCCGGCTGGGAACGCGCCTGGCTCCGCAGCCCCTGCAGCCTGCCTGCCCGGGGGTGCGCTGAGACAGCCCGGGCAGGGGGTGCCCCGCTCACCCCCGGAGCCTGCAACCGAGCCAGCTGAAATGCTTCACGCTCTCCCTCCCCGCCTTGCTCAACGCCTCTGGTTTTGATGAAAGGCCACAGGAAGCTCTCTCTACAACAAGAAAACAGATTTGGGGCCAGAAGGCCTCCTTTGGGGGGAGTTAATGTGCCTGCTTCTGGTAACAGGAATGCAGGCTGATGCCAGCTGAACCCAGGGTTACGTCACTGACTGTCAGCTGCCCCGGGAGGAAGGAGGGAGCCTGCCTCACCTAGTTCCCTAGAAAAAAAAAAAATCAAGGCTCTCCTGAGAGCTTTTCCCCCATGTTTTTGAAGGAAGGGAAAGAGCAAAGAATAAGCAAGAAAGAGGGAGAGGCAACAGAAAGGAAAAAAGAAAACGTCTGTGACTTTCCCTTCACACCAGATGAAACCAGGGAGTTTGCAAGAGAGCCAGAAAATCCCAGGGTGTCAAACCCAAGGAAAGGAAAACTTGATTTCTTAAGCAGCTCTGGCCCCTCCTTAGATCTTCAGCTAGAAACAATTCTCACCCTTACTCATCCCTTTTACTGTGCAGCTGGGTGGCTTTTAACTCTTTCTACAGACATACAAAACTGCTGTTAACTTCAGAGAGGCTATTCCTGAAGTATGGCTGCCTGGTGCTTAATAAGATTAATTACAGAGGGTTCATTTTAATTTATAGATCCTATCAGCATCACAGGAGATGTCTCAACAACTAGGTGAAAGACAGTGATTGCCACCACTTCCAGCCACACATCACCACAACTAAAAGATCCCACAGGACAAAGCAACATAAATATATATATATGTATACATGCATATTATACATGTACACCTGAAAGGAGGTTGTAGTGAGGTGGAGGTCAGTTTCTCTTCCCATGTAAGAAGTGATAGGACAAGAGGAAACAACCTCAAGTTGCACCAGAGGTTTAGGTTGTGTATTAGGTAAAAAGTCTTCACTGAAAGGCTTGTCAAGCCCTGGAACAGGGTGCCCAAAGAATTGGTGGAGTCCCATCCCTGGAGGTATATAAAAGACATGTGTGGTGCTCAGGGACATGGTTTAGTGGTGACTTGGCAATGATGGGTTAACAGTTGGACTTGATCTTCAAGGTCTCTTCCAACCAAAATAATTCTATGATATTATATCTATATAAATATATATATTTATATGTAGTGTAAACATACACACACATACATGTATGTTTACAATTCTACTGGATTTTCCACTCAGGATATCATTTATCTTCCTGACATCACCTTGAGCTGCATGACTTACAAGTGACCATAAGAAACTCCTGGAAGAACAGAACTGACTCTTCCTACTACAAACTCAATAAACTTAAAGCTTCAAGTTACAACAAAAACAAACCCCTATTCCTCAGTACCAGGGAAGGTCACGGAGCAGATCATCTTGAGTGCTCTTACAAGCCATATAGAGGGCAACCAGCGGATCAGGCCCAGTCAGCATGGGTTTAGGAAAGGCAGATCTTGCCTGATGAACCTGATCTCCTTCTATGACAAGCTCACCTGACTACTGGACGAGGGAAAGGCTGTGGATGTGGTCTACCTGGACTTCCGGAAGGCTTTTGACACTGTTCCCCATAGATTTCTAATGGAAAAACTGTCTGCTCATGACCTGGATGAGAATACGATCTGGTGGATCAAGCACTGGCTGGACGGACGGGCCCAGAGAGTAGTGGCCAATGGTACTAAATCCAGCTGGCAGCAGGTCACAAGTGGTGTTCCTCTGGGCTCAGTGCTGGGGCCGTTTCTATTTAACATCTTTACTGATGATCTTGATGAAGACAGAGTCTACCATCAGTAAATTCACAGATGACACCATTAGGCAGGTGTGTCGATCTGCGTGAGGATAGGGAGGCTCTCCAGAGAGACTTAGACTGGATCGCTGGGGCACTGCTAATGGTGTGAGTTTCAACAAGGCCAAGTGCCAGGTCCTGCACTTGGGCTGCAGCAACCCCATGCAAAGCTACAGGCTTGGGGAACGGTGGTTGGAGAGCTGTCTGGCAGAGAGGGATCTGGGGGTTCTAATCGGCAAGCAAATGAATATGAGCCAGCAGTGTGCCCAGGTGGCAAAGAAGGCCAACAGCATCCTGGCCTGTATTAGAAATAGTGTGAGCAGCAGAAGGAGGAAGGTGATTGTCCCCCTGTACTCAGCACTGGTGAGGCCTCACCTTGAGTACTGTGTCCAGTTTTGGGCACCTCAGTACAAGAGAGATATTGAGGTGCTGGAGCGGGTGCAGAGGAGGGCAATGAAGCTGGTCAAGGGACTGGAGAAGAGATCATATGAGGATCGTTTGAAGGAGCTGGGTCTGTTTAGTTTGAGGAAGAGGAGGCTGAGGGGAGACCTCATCACTCTCTACAACCACCTGAAAGGACATTGAAGAGAGGCTGGTGCTGGTCTCTTCTCTCAGATAAATAGGGACAGAACCAGAGGGAATGGCCTCAAGCTGAAACAAGGTAGGTTTAGACTAGACACTAGGAAAAAATTCTTCACAGAAAGAGTGGTGAGATATTGGAATGGGCTGCCCAGGGAGGTGGTTGATTCACCATCCCTGGATGTGTTTAAGCATCGCTTAGATGTGGTGTTGGGGGATATGGTCTAGGGGTGAACTTGTAGAGTAGGGCTAATGGCTGGACACGATGATCCCAAGGGTCTTTTCCAACCTAAATGGTTCTGTGATTCCTTGCTGTAATGAAAGCCACTGAAAGCCATGCAGATCAATTCTTTTTCAAGTCTTTTGCAGAGGATGTCAAAGTTCAGACAATTTTGTCTCATCCTAAGAGCACAGAAGACAAACACTGTCCCATCGTTTTCTGACCTCAAATGTTGGCAAGTCTTTCTACTGAGTTTAAGAGCAAGATATAGTAATGAAGTGAGACATAGGAAAGTCACCGGTGATCCTTCTGAGGGACAGCATAGCCTTTAAATAAGTACATCCAAGATCAAGTGTATTGAGCTTGCTATATACTGGGCTCTACACTCTGTAAAGGGATTCTCCCCTTATCCCAGCAATGCAGTTTACCAAGACAGCAGCCTAGATCAGGGTGGCTGGATGTCAGCAACTGAAGCAGTCAAATTCCTTTTCCAAAGCCCTCTCCCATGGTGGCACTGATGTAACTGTGGCAGCAGCTCCTGGCTCTGCGCAGCTCCTGAAGACGTGCAAAGCGAAGCAGATCGGATGGTAAGCTATGGGCCACACAGGGACCAAAATGGAGTGGGGCAGCTACTGCCCCTTTACCATTCTCCTTGCAGTCCCAAGGGAAGAGCAGGGCTAGGCAGTCGAACAAAACCTCCCTTAGTAATCTGAGCCACACAAAGCATCTCAGGCTATTCCTTAAAACCACTGTGTGTTTATATGTAAATAGTCAGATTAAGAGTCATGATGAGCAACTTCCAGAACAAGCACTTTTCACACCATGTAACCCACAGCATGGCCCCACCTGATTGAGACTTCTCAATGTATCTGGTCACATATGTTATTTCAGGATCCTCAAGTCCTTAAAACCAGAGATATTTGGTAATAGCTTACTAATCACAAGGTGTTTATAAAACAAACAACCAACTTCCCTCTTAAATCCTCACACAAACGTATACCCATTTTTGTACTGCAACATAAATTTTTACTCTGCCTAACCTCACCTGAGGTACTCAAAGTCCTGCCTTATTGAACCTGAAGCTTCTGTTGCTTTCAATGGAAAATAGTGGGGTGATCCCCCACTGCAACTCAATGTTTCCCTGCAAGTAGCTTAAGATTGCAAAAACTTGGAATTTTAAAGCTAGTTGAAGTTAGATTCATTTGGTTTTGCAAGGCTGGGGTAATTTAGGCTTTTGGAGCCTTACACACTGTCAACCTTCAGTGAGATTCCTAAGTGTTAAGATTCTCCTGAAAATGGGATCTAACAATCCAACTCAAGTAGGGTCCAATACTGAGCAGAACAAGATCTAAAGTCCTGCAAAATCACGGATTGTGAATCATTTACTCTCATCAGGATTTTGCTGAAAGACTCTAGGGATTTTTCCTTCTATTCATCAAGGTAATTTGTCAGGAAAAAGAACAAAGAATTCTTTCATGTATACAGGACAAATCAGTGTATAAGAGAAAAATTTACAAGACTCCAATCAGCACTAATTGCACAACTAAACCCAATTTCCAATACCCATTCCCTGAACATGGGAGTGATACCTGAATCCCAAGAGGAAAGTCTGGATCACATGTCTAGCCTTCAATTCCTACCTGCTAAGAGCATGGGGATATTAGATGGCTGTAACAGCACCTGGACTGAAAAAGGTGCTGCTCCTTACTTATCCCTAGAGAAGAATAAAAGTTGAGGTTTTCACTGACCATTTACAGAAAATGAAAACTAAAATAAACAACGAAGTGAGATAGCTTGAACTACACTTATTTTTTCTTCCCAGTTAAGAAATTGGACACTTTTACTCCAAGGATGTAAAACATTTTGATGCATTCTGGAGGAAAGTTAACCATTAGATTTGCAAAAATGGAGAGGCAACATGTGGTGTGGTTACTGCCACGCTCCTCATTTTCTCAAGCTATAAAAGGTCTCCTGGCAAAAGGGTTAAAATCCTCTCATATAAGTGATGTATGGCTTGGGCAATCTTCCAGATGCACTTGTATCAGTGGAAGGGGTCACAGCTTCCATGCTACTTGGCATTGCTCCCCTCTGACCCTCTGGCAGAGTGGTTTACAGGAGCAAGTCCAACTCACTCCACACAAAAATCAGCTGGATTAAATCAAACCACTAATTTAAAAGGTTTCTGCTAACCAGCTGGATGTGAATCGAGACCAATCACGTTAACTTGTCTTCCAGATGACCCAACAGGGCAGTAACTGCTGGAAAAAGAGACATAATGCATACCCAGGAACTAAATATTCTTCCAGTGGCACAGCTGGATCCAAAAAAGGCCATGTGTCCTTGGCTTTTGTGCCCTATCAGAATCTTACCCCTGGCCAGCTTTAAGACTCTTAGAAAGTATGAGCAGTATGGGAAAGCAGTGCAAGAGAATTTCCAGTTTGGAAAAAATTAAACTCTGCCTGTGTCTGCGGCTCTTCTGGGCAATCCTACTCAAGAGAAACTGGCAGAACTGAGGAAGAAAGAGTTCATTTCCAAACTGCATGGCCTCCTTGCTAACCCAGAAAGAGATGGTGCCACACTACTTGTCAGAAGAAAAACCCCAGAGCCATAAGCAGCATGATTCTGGTAAACAGCAGGAGTCACACTCAGCACCAAAGTTTCAGGTACATGGTCATGGGAAATTACTGCACCGGAGGAAACCATAACCTCACCGTTCACTCTGCCCTGGCCTGGACCCGCTCACTTCACTCAGCTGTTGCTTGCAAAAGCTGCTGTGAGAAGCAGCAGGAACGTTATACACAGCTGGCTTGGGATGCTGGGAGCCTATCTGAAATTTAGGAGCAATCCATAGCTGGAAATGATGGTCAGCAATGGGATTTCCTGATCCACTCTCTCTGTAACCAGCACTGAAATGGGGTTAGGTGACAGATTCCTGCCAGCCCTCGCAGAGCAGTAAGAGATTAATGCTATAAATACTGGGTTACTGCTGTTGTTTTTACTATTATTACATTATACATGCTATTTTTATACTGTTGCTATAAAGTCTCATGCTGTAGCTGAGCTGATTTAACAAAGATATGGCTCTGCCCTACACCCCATTAACTGGCACTGCCAGCAAGTTACAGTGTTCTTCCTGCAACTGTACTGAACATACCTCCCTACACTGAACAGCAGCTAAGGAACGGTCAGCAGAGTGCCTGCTGCTGACAAACATTTTCAGCAAAACATCACAAGCCAGAAGGCAATTCCAATAGATGTGAAATGGTGTAGAAATTACTAGCAATAGCTTTTTATTCTTTTTCCAGGCTCAGCACACAGCAGCACTCTGTATTCTTCTACAGGAAAGTGTTATCACCCCTGTTATGTGGATTTTTTGGACTCTGAAATAGGATGCCTTCCTGAAGCTGAGTTAAGATGATGGGACAGTAAACTTAAAGATTAAAAAATATAATACCAAAAGGGAAAAAAACCCCAAAAAAGTACTCTACACAGAAGAGGAGATCAAGATTTCTTTGTCAACAAAGACGAAGAAGAAAAAAAATAATCTAAGCAGCCATGTGAATTGTCTTTCTCCCTCTCCTCTTTTTTAAAGAGAGCATGATTAAATCATTCTGTATTTCAAAAGCAACATTTTTCTTAGCAAACACATTTTTCAATTCACTGCAGTACAGTACTTCCGTACACCTGTAAAACAACCTGCTCTCACAGAGCGAGAGCTTGCAACTTTGCACAGGAGTTGTATCAGTGTCTGATCTTCACCAGTCTCTCAAAACCATGCCTAGCTTCAGCCCAGTCCTGAAAGATTTTATCATTTTAGCTGAATGGTCTGGCTTTGCTGGTTTTTGTGTGGGTTTGTTGTTTTTGTTTGTTTGGTTTTGAGTTTTTGTTTGTTTGTTTTGGGTTTTTGTTTGGTTTTGTTGGGTTGCTTGTGTCTGATTTTTTTTTTTTTAAATAAGCAATGTGAACTGTAATTGGCTTCTAAAAGTCTAATCTCAAACAGTTTAATCCCACTAAATTTAGGAGTTGAAATACAAGGTTCATAATGAATGTGTTGGCATGCCCAGTAAGTGGGGTACAATAACTGGCATAACTCTAAAGCAGTAAATGCAAACATAGAAGAATATGCACACTAAGATGCTGGAGACAAAACCCATAGCTATGTAAGTCTTCAGGAATTTCACAAATCAACAAATTGTGTATTTTTTAGTTACCTACTCAGTCCCCAGAAAAGTCCCCCTGTTTTTAAATATGGTGAAGGGATGCTTTGAGTGCAGAAGGACAGTGACCTTTGTTGAAGACAGCCCCTTCAAAGAGCAGAAGCAGTGAGAGAGTTAAAAGCACTACAGGGAGTATAGGCAGGAATGAGAAGCAAGCCCGTGCCACATACTGTGCCTCTGGAGAGAAGCACTGCCTGCCAGGAGCTATGGAAAGAAAACACTGGGCTTTGTCCATGGAGATGGAGAGGACTGGCTGCAGCACAACAGGAAAATCGGACAGTGGAATAGGTGGAGTCTCCTAAATATCAGTCAGTGAATGCTTTTTCACCCCGCAGAGGTGTGGCAAAGCCTTGTCAGGTATCAGAGAATACCAGGCTGGAAGGGACCTCAAGGATCACCTGGTCCAACCTTTCTTGACAAAAGGACAGTCTAGACAAGACGGCCCAGCACTCTGTCCAGTCAAATCTTAAAAGTGTCCAATGTTGGGGAATTCACCACCTCCCTGAGAAGATTACTTCAATGGATGATTGTCCTCTAGGGAGTCTCTATCCACTGCATCTCAAGAAATCTCAGTCTCCAGAAAGGAAAGAGGGGCTAGCTCTACTCAGACCCCTTAAGGAATGTTACCATCATCATCCCTGACACATGCCACTCCACTTCTCTTTGAACACAAGATGCAGCATTTTGTCTCGATAACCGTTGAAAAAAACCCAACGCTAAAACTTTGGTACTGTCAGATCTCATTGTAACCAGTCCGCAGACAGAAAGAAACAAAACTGCACTGAATTCGCTAGAAATGTCCCCAGTGGGGACACAGGGAAAACACACAAGGGACTCATAGCATCTTGAAAGGATTCCAGAGACAGGTTACAGAAGCCCACCACATAATCATCGTTCTCAGAGTCACCTTGCAGAAAAAGGATCAGGCAACCACACAGAAGAGACCATTCTCTTCCACTTTAGCATTATTCATTCAAATGAAGTTGCTGCTTAAATTTTCCCACAATAAGAAGCTCTTTTGACTCCAGAATTGCTCCACAAAGGGAAGTCTTAGGAACGGTCATTTTAAATCTGGCTTTACATTCTGGATTTTTGCCTGGGCAATATACAAGCAGGAACAAAATCTATTTAAAGTACATGCACAGATGTGAAGGAAAGGGAGTAGGTTATGAAACATGGAGGCTGTGATATTTTATCAAAAAAAAAACCCCAAATAAAACCAGAAGCATTGTTCAAAGAGCTCAGGGAAAATGTAACTGCAACTGAGGCTATGCAGTTTAATCCAGTTTCCAACTGCATAAATTGTGAGGGCAACAATATGTTAGCTTGTCCTAAAGCAAAAGCTGACTGATAGGAAGGAAAATAGCCCAACACAACCCTGAAACTTTGTTTTTCAAAACCATTACTAAAATAATTATTAGAAGAAAAACCCAAACCCTATAAAATCAATCATAAGAACAGTGTAACAGCAGGAATAATAGCAGATGATGAGGATTGTAAGACCTGAGGAAGAAGGAAGCCTACAAGTTTCTGTGATGTGTGCTGGTTTTTGTTGTTGTTTTGGGTTTTTTTTTTGTGTGGGGTTTTTTTTTTTGGCATTTTGTGGGTTTTTTTCATATGTTTTCTTTGTTTATTTTTTGTTTTTTTTTTTTTAAAGAAATGCTGGCTTCTTTTAGCAAAAGACACACACTAAGTAGTGAGATAAACCTACAACAGTGTCATCTGCTTCCAGGAACTGCTGCTTCTAGCCAGCACTCAGCAGAGATGTTTCAAGTCTGCTGTAGACCCAGGCTCAAGGTATAATACCAAGGGAAACAGCACATCATATTCAGCTTCTTCCCTCACAGTACTGACCAAGAAGAACAACGAAGGCAACCGGTGTTGCAGTTAATCCACATGTGTAAAATATTAAACATATAAGCACAGAAGGAAAAAAATAAAAATCACAACAACCTTTTAAAAGAACATGCATCAAGTTTTGTTTCTTTTCCACTGCAAAGGAATAGAAACCCTCCCACTGACTTCAATGGGAGCTGGGCCAGACCTTGAAAGTCTTCACATAAAACTTCCATTAAGGCCAAGATGCATATTGACATAAGGCATTTCTATTTTATCCCCAGGTTTTTCCTCTTGATAAACTGTATAGTCACAGCACAATGCCTGAAAAGGAAGCTTCTAATATAGAGACAACTTTCTGAGGTTCGCAACTGTATTAAAAACAATAGTCAAAACTGAACACTAAGAGAATTAACATGCATAAGAAATTATCATAGTTTGGTTTATTCTGTAATAAGTTAATTTAAGAGGTTCACAATAACCAAAATCTTAACATAAACCATGACAAATAACGGCAAAATGTCATTGAGTCAATGGAGCGAGTTAATTCCATACTTTGCATTACTGGTTTTAATGTTGCTCTTACAGCTTACAAAGTCAAGCAAAGCTCCAGCAGACAGATAAACAACTGTGAAAAGCAGGGATAGACAGACAGAATGCTGTTACAACTGTACAGCTCCCATTTTGCACAATTATTTTCACATTACTCGCACTGACAGCTTTTGCAACCACCAGTTTGCAAAAAAAATTGGTTTTGTTTGTATTTCAGCAATGTCTCAATGTACACATACTAATGAAAACATGTGATATTTCCATCTAAATGTAGAGACAAACTCAAAATATTCACATGACTCCACGTAGGTGAAATTAAAGGCACTTTTAAGCTCTTGGATCTAGTGATATGCCCTGGCCACAACCCAAACTTGCACAAGGATGTGAGAAAAGAGTAGCCTTGTATCTTGGTTTCAACAAGGAGAAAACCTAGGAGCCCAGGTCAGGAGATGACCAGTGCTGCTGAGTTCAGTGTGGCACCACTCAAACTAGAGGCATCCTTTGTATTTCAGCACCGTTTGGTACTCTACCCATTGTCCTCTTCCTCTTAGTATCAATACCTCAACAAAATGGACTTTCTTTTTCATTAGCACATGCCAAACACAGTGTTGTGTCTTCCACAGAAACAAAAAGGGTGTCATTTACACAGATCAAACCCTCAAAATGAAAAAAAAACCTCAGTAAAGAGCCTGGAAGATGTTCAAGCCCATTATAACTGGAAATAACTTCCAACTGTCTGAGACCAGTCCACCCCTGTCTTGCAGTTAAATTGGCTTAAAGTTAAGAGACTTGCTCACAGAGAGATTGGTCTTTCTTACCTTTTGCCACATTTTGATGAAGAAGAGCTCCCCAGAAAAATTGAAGAAAACATTGGTGTCATAGGCATCATCCCCAACGTTAGAGATGGAAATGTTAAGTGAGATGTTCCTCACCGCTCCCAGGGCCAGGTAGGCAGTTCTGTCATCAACGCTGTAGGCAGAAACAGTTACACTGGTTTATCTCTGGGCAACTTTCACACTCTGCTCTTTCTTTCTTCCTGACACTCTGCAACTATCACAACTCAGCTGTTTCAAAGCTCAGCAGTCAGTAATTCAGGAACAGGCCATAGAGCCCAGGCATGGGGCTGGGGGTGGGGGGCACCTGTATTGGGAATGAGCAGTGCCCGAGTCCTAGTTCTCACACTGCCTTTTGTGATTGTAAGGAAACCTCATGATCCTCACGTGGAACTATTTCACATGACATTAACAACACTATTTCAATGAGAATACAACAGTCAAAGAGTGTAAAGTAATTGTAAGGGGGAAGTGCAGCAAGTGCAAGAAATGATGCCCATATTCAAATGCACAAGCTATTGCAGTTTGTCTCTCAATAATTCAAACTTACTCTAACATTCTATTAACTGTCTGAAAAATGTTCTTAGAGTTGTGCTATGGATAGGAAAACTGACAAACAGGGTTAAATAATTATAAGCAGTCACATGGAAATAATTTTTATCTACACTTACAAACTTTCTTTTATACAATTTCTTTCTGCTCATGAAACTTATAACAAATGAAAAAATTACTCTTTCCCATTTCAGACTAGATATAAGAAAGACATTTTTTACACTGAAGGTGTTAAAACCCTGTCTCACGTTGCCCAGAGAGGTGGTAGAAGCCTCATCCCTAGAACCATTCAAGGTCAGGTTGTCTGGGGCTCTAAGCAACCTGCTCTAGCTGCAGATGTCCCTGCTCCCTGCAGGGGGGTTGGACTAGATTACCTTCAAAGGTCCCTTCCAACCCAAAACATTCTATGATTGTATGAGTAAATACGCTATTGTAATATGGCATCACAGCTTAGAAACACAGACATGCACAGAGGCAACTAGCCACACACACACACACTTATTATTTGATATTTAATCATAACAGGTTGTCCAGAAGATGAGCTAACTAGTAGGAATAAAAGCTAAAGTCACAAGAAGTACAATATAGATGCACAGATCTAGAGGTCTAGAAACTAAAAGTACTGTAAAAGATAATATGGCAGTTTCTAGATGTGGCTTTCTGAAAGTACACACTGAAGCAGCTGAGGGCTCTGGTGAGTGAGAAATTTGGAGGAAAATGATCTAGACTCAGTATTTAAAGCCAATGTTGTAACTTTTCCATGTAATACAGACAACATTTATACCATATTTGTTTCTTGTACTTAATTTATGATGATCTTTGTTTATTAAGCCCAAAATTATTGCTTACAGTTCAATGACAGCTTCTTAAGAGGCAGACATAAGTCTCTAGGAAACTTGCCTGCCTTCTCATGCTTACAATCAATGGCAGACACCAACCAATCCTACTGATAATTGGACACTTTGCTTTCTCAACATGATAGTTTATTCTCACAGTCAACTATCTGTGCAAATAAACATTTGCAAAAGTGTATGCAATGCAGGATTGACTGCAAAAGTAGTTTGAGAGGTCCAAATTGTTTGAGCTGTTGCTCCTTATATACCAAATTAATGGCACAACTATAGGAAAGTACTTGGAAGTATTTAACCTTTTGTCCCCAACTTCAACATTTACTGCTGCAAAGCAGACAGCTTATGAAGATGCTACACAATCTGCTGGGATTTTCTAATACTCAAAAGTGCATATTTGGAAGCAAAGAAATAAAACAACCATTTATTACTGTGAATTATTTCTCATGAACAGTAATGTCACTCCTTGCAATCATTTCAAAACTTCATCAGCATCTATCAAACCCATTAGCAAAATCTGGAAGTATCACTTCAGTAAGCAAAGGAACACTACGTGATATTTATCTCATGCAGAGCTGATACTAATGCATGCTACAGAATCTCTCCGAGCTGGTAGTAGCAGCACTTTGAGATTTAATGTAAAGTCAAGACAAGGAAGAAGACTCTCCTGCCTACTGAACAACAAAAATTACTCAGAATGAAATCCTATTTAAAACTAAACCCACAAAAAATCACGTCAAAATAAATACCATTAGGCTGTGTTACTCCTTTCTAAAGGTATCACTCTGTTAAATGTACACTACTGTTAAAAGTGCATCTCACCAAAATTATGTTTATAACAACATTTTCCTCAGCAGAGAAAGAAAACCAACTTTCTAAGAGCACACTGTAGTTGCTCCTACACAAAATTAACATACTAATAAACTTTCATAGTAAAAACCTCACTAATTTTAGGCTGGCAGAGTTCTTCTGTTCTTCCTCTGAGAGGCTACATGAGATTGTACAGTAACTTCTATTTTAAGAGAGCAGCTTTCTGAGTCATTAAATCTGTGCACATCTGGAACAAATCAGGTTCACTTGCAGTGAGAAGGGGATTAGGAATCTCCCTGTTCACAGGGGAGCTCCCAGGCCCTGTTTGCTGCCATGGGGTGTGGACAGCCTGCTGTGATGTAGGAGCAGCTCTGCTGCCAGCCTGGTGCCATCCCCCTCCAGCACCTGCTGCAGGTGAAGCGGCCGAGCTGCCAAGTACAACATGGCAACTAAAGAACTGTCGTCACCTGCCAGCAACAAGGAAACAAACTAAAGCTGCCCCTTCATCTCAATAAGGTATGTCAAACAATTTAAGAAACTCAATTAAACAGCTTTCAGTTTGTTTTGTTGGATGAGAACTGTAAAGCCGCCATCATCCTCACCATGGCCCTCGTAACCTTGCTCACGTGAAGGCGGAGAGGCTAAATGTAAAAACTAGCTCAAAAAAGAAAAGAGGGGAAAAATATCAAGACATAATCACTTCATTAGACAGAACACCACCATCTTATTACATCAGGTACTAGCAACAAATAACGAACCGAGTAAAAGTTCTGGGTAGGCTGTAAATGTGTATATATATATATATACACACACACATTATATATAGGCAACCATATTTGTACAGACGTGTACAGGCATATGAAGCATGTCAAGCTATCAATGTTTTCATGGAAGGGGAAAGATGTTTGACATTTGGATGTGCTAAATACCTGCAGCTTTCCTTCACATGACTCAGGCTTGCGGGTAACAAGCAATTCCGAAAACTAGGCTCCAAATTTCTGCCACAGTTTTGAATTAACTGGCTGTGGTACTACATATCAAATAGAAATAGAAATATTTAACATTTTCCTCTGAAGTGATTAAGAAAAGGAAAATAAATTCCAGAATAAAACAAGTATCGTATGTTTTACATGCCTTAGTGTTCTTTGTTACTGCCTGTGCCACACCACTGAAGTACGGTCAGCAGGCGAAGAAAGATCAGCTGGGAAAGGCAAACTGAAAAGATCTGCAATTTTCATTCCCTCCCCACCCACAAGATGCTGGTGTTTTTATTAGCGTGGGCCAGGGGAGACATAACCTGCATTCCAAAAGCTACAGAGGGGCATATTTCTTTATTTCTTGCACTAGAGAGAATTAAAAAATAAAATAAAAATAAAATAATGAAAAAGCATTCTGCCTGCACAGATCGTACATCAGGAAGGAATATAACGGGGTCGCGCTTATGCTGTTAGTCTGGGTCACTGACCTCTCCTGTATTAGGAGCCTTTCTTTCCTTACAGCAAATCAGCACCTACGTGAATAAATCACCATTATGGCTCAGTGGACAGTGCAGGTTCCAGCTGGGGTCAGTTAGACTGCAAGTGAGTTAGAATGATTTAAATAAAGCCCAGTTTGTCTTCCATCTCCTCCAGGTGAAATTAAAGAAGAGTCCCGTGTTTTCCTTTTAAATCAGTAAAAGGTGTAAATGAGTGGACAACATTGGTCCTGTGACATATCTGAACAGATTTCTACCTTCACTAACCAGCACTGCAGTTGGTCTTCCCAGTTACTATTATACTTGAATATTAATTTTGTCTCCACAGACTCTTTACATCAAGCTTGAAAACCCTTCTCCTATTAGGTTTTTATCACAGCCTCCACAGTCAACTGAACATTGGGAGGAGCTGTACAAATACTTAAGCCTCAAGGGCCAATGAAAAGCTGAAACCCTCAGATGATCTGGGAATTCATTTGATGTCTGAGTGCAAAACTGAGTAGTAGCAGCCCCATAAACACATCCAAACCAAGTAAAAATTTTAAACAACTCCATGAGGAGCAAAGCTATTGGATTTCACACCACTTGGTTACACTGTATTGCCATCACATACGCGCTCAAGGTCAATTCTCTCTGCAAAGTTCACAGCCAATCTAGACTAAGGTCTCAGCCAAACACTCCAGGTATTGTGGCTTATTCTGCATTAGCTGAGCTGCTGCTTTCCCCCCTCTCACACTTAAGCCTGCACTGGCAAAGGCACTAAGAAACCTCACGTGGTTGATGACCACAGCCTAGCTGAGATGCACTAAGCCAGCTATAGTAAACCGTCTCTGAGTCCATGAGATCGTTTCATTAATGATCTTTTCTACTTCTCTTTTTCAAGTGGAAACTTTCCTGTATGCTTGGAGTAGCAGATACCGTTAGGTGATGTGAAAAACGTAACAGGTAATTTGAGGAGTGGTCAACTGAGGTTTCTGTGTCAGCCGAGCACAGTTTGTGAGTAATACCATATCAATATCGCTCCCTAGAAAACCTGAGTAACAATGGGACAGTGTTTCCCCATAGGAAGTGACTGAATGTCCCATATGAAAAAGTACTTAGTGCAATGAGACCAGGGCCAAGGAGGTGGAACTGCTTGTGCCAATACCCTTCTGGAGATGGGCTGCTGTCTCTAGCACTTCAGTTCTCATACATATATATATATATGTTGCAATTCAGGAATGTGGCACAGAGCATTACCTTTTCAATCTTTCCTACACTTCAATCTTTAAAATTAATGCATTTGAGTAATAAACAGTGAGGGGGGGTAAAACCACTCTAGGAAATCCTTTTTGTTCTTTGTTATGGTATTGAAACAATGGAGTATGTTCAGGTATTTCTAGGTGTATTCAAAGCTTCTCTGGAAATTGTTCTCTCTTCCCTAAACATAGCTTCTCCATGTAAGTCCCCCATAACTACAGAATAGATAACTCTCAGACACTTATGTCTTCAAACTTTCAAGTAAAAAGCACAGAGCCAGACACAACATCCACATAAAAATACCCCTTATCACCCTATAGAAATCTGGCACCTTTTACTATTATCAGTAATTTCAATTGTACCCAGATGTTCGCAGCCCTTTATAAACAGAACTGAAGAATCAATGGGGAAAGAGCTGCCTCTGTTTTCACACAGTGTTTCACACACTCCAGGGAGTAGCTTTTGGTTTGGATGGAGCTACCCTGCTTTATGAAACTGTCACATGAAAGCAAGATGAGGCACAACATCTACAGAAGCTCTAATCTAATCTTTCAGCCTTGCGGACACACATACAAACCAACATCTCTTATAACCACAAGCAGCATCCTTGAAATCAATGGTACTGTGCCCCCGGGACAAAGTCATCCCTGCACGTGTGTGTAAGACAGCATCCTAAGGCTGGGACACAAATAAAAACCAGTTACTAGTGGCAGAAAGAAATGCGAAAGATAAGTGGTACCAGACACATAGCTCAAAGTTGCATGCATCAGCCTGACATGAAAAACCCTCTTTGTTTTCCCTATTCCTTAAAATCCTGGAAGAGTTCTGTTAAAATAGGTGGTTGTTGACCATAGATATGGCCCTGAAATTTGAGGATGAATCAGTAGCACTTTCTAACACACTCTTTTCAGGAATTTGATGATTAACAAAGTCATCACACAAACCATGTATTTACCATAGAATTTATGCCTTCAGAAATAGATCTCCTATTATCAGACAGCTTCAATTGCTTGTCCCATTCCTGCTGGGATACAGTATGTCTTAAAAAGCATTCTCAGCTGAACATTAATGAGGTAGAAAAAAGACCAGTGCCCTATCCAGCAATCACTTTCAGAGGTCAATAAAAGGCAGTTAATCAGAGCTGAAACGTTAGAAACAGCACCGGTTAGTTACTTTAGGAAATATGTTTTGCAGTAGCAGGTGCTATATATCAGGAGTAAGTTACGTCTAATTGTCAGGCATGATAAGCAACATATACCCATACCAGCACATTTCCTCTATAGCTCCTGTACAACTAGCAAGTTGATTTACCCAGCGACCTGTGAAGAACCTCAGCCTTACCAGATTTTCTAATTGCAGGGCATACCACAGAAAAAGTTCACATAGTTGCATCATGATAAAGTATGTGTATATGTATGTGTGTATTTATACATACCATGCATGTATGTATCAGCCAAGATGTATTCTGGCAGGGGGGTTGGACTAGATGATCTTTTGAGGTCCCTTCCAACCCCTAACACGCTGTGATACTGCAAATACAAAACAACGGTGCATCTGCTTCTCATTGTGGTCTGTACAGTGTCAAGAACTTCCACCTCTAGAGGCAGATAATGTACGACAGCGCTGCCTGAGGTTAAGCTTTTGTTTTGTTAGCTTCATACTTTGGTTGCTAGTGCAAGAAACAATATGGTGATTTGAACTCTCTTAGTTCCATAAAATAATGATGTATTGAGATGTTCACAAGAAGGGCCAGGTTATACATTAGTTCAGCAATAAATTCAAATTGTATGAAAGGACATCTCTTCGGGGTCTAGTTTAAAAAACAAAGAGCAAAGTCCTACTCCAGTAGATACAGCCCAGGGATTCTTACAATACAAACCCAGTATTTAAGAAGTGACGAGACTGTCTTGTACAGTATCCCTGTCTGATCATCAGTGGCCTGTTATTAGAAAACAGAGACTAGGAATATGTATTCTTTTATGAGATGTGGACTACTGAGGTTTGTTAGCACTCATCACTTGATGGCTCTATTAACATCCATATGGGTTCAATCACCATATGTTCAAAGAAACAGGACTGCCCACTGCTATCAAACTGGACTTATTTATTTATTTTGAATGAGATTTATGAAGCTCTGAGTGCAACTAACCAGATGGAAACCAAGAAGCCATTCCTTCATCCCCATTCACCCTCAACAAGGGAAAACATTCACTTGTTCCCGAGACCGTGCTCCCACTGCAACTTGTACTACATCCTGATTAATTGTGGGCTGTGCTGGGCAGCCCTTTCAGGAAACTGCAAATCCGATCCTGGATGAGCTACAACAAAATTTTCCATGTGCCTCACAAATGCAGCATTCAATATACTAAGAATTGTCTGTAGGTAAAAGACAAATAAAAGTAAACATATATTGGAAATCAGAATTCTGCTTCTTGGATTCACTACAATGACTAAATTCCAAACATGAATGTACATTAAATTGTATAAGCATTTTTTTTCATTGCACACTTTACAGTGCAGTAAATTACTTTGAAATAACATTATACTGCGTTACAATTTATGAAATCACTTAAAGCACAGTGTGATACTTGGTATGAGTTTTTGAGAAAACAGAAAGCAACCTTCTCGTATCCCTTTTTCCAATGTTTTGTTGGTTTTTTTCTCCCTGGAAATAAGTCTTTTGGTAGGTTAAAAGGTTGTGAGTTAGGACAGCACGGGGGTATAACCAAGTAAGCAGCAAGCAGCACAGGACTGCAGTGGGACCAGTCATGGCTTTGCATTTGTATACTGGGAATTGGGAATATCTGTGTTGGTAGACAGAGCTTTATATGCACGAAGCTTTGACTGAAAGCTCAAGACCAGTTTCCTAGCACTAGAAACGCTAAACCATAGCATTTGCTTACTTTTCTTTGGTTGTTTTTCGTAAAGCAGAAAATTAGCTCCATCTGAGCAGCTCAGCTATTTAGGGTCGGCTGTCTAAGGTAGACAGAACGTCAAAAATATTTTTGAAAGAAGTGTTTTTTCAATAAAAGATAAAAATTCTTCATCTGCTATGAATGAAGAGGAAGGGGAAAAACCCAGATATTATCAGAGCATGTAATTAAGCTCCAAATGAAAGGATATTGTTTTTCCTCATCACGACTGTTTTGTTAAGATGCACTTCAGGGGCATAAAACCACTATGGGCACGCCATGAAACGTGAGGCCTCTCTGGAAACAAATCCCCATTGTGTGATCAAAGGAAGATAAGTGCTGAGGCGTGAGCCTGGTCAAATTTATGAAACAGCTTTGCTCCCCACATTAACCCACAGGCTTGCAGCTTTTCTCCATGGGTTTGCAAAAGCCTGTGATTAGTGAAAACTTTTATTAGGTCGGGTTTTTTTGTTCTGGTTTTTTTTTTTTATAAAACAGTACTATATTCATGAGATACACTCAAAGTTTTGAGCACTGATCAAAATTTTACGCTACAGCTCCTTCCTTCAGAAGACCCTGACATTTACTGCACTAACCTACGTTCTGCGCTGTTACATCTTGGGCTGGTGAAAAGCAAATTGGACAAAGCTGTCATAACACATGTTTGTATCTACAGTTTCTGAACTCCTTCAGCTCAAGTTTTGTAATACTTTGACAAATTGATATGAAACTGCTGAGGTTCATTTTTCAAATCCAGGTGCCTAGCGTCTGATGATCTTAAGTCCATGAACATATTCATCCTTGCATCTAACACAAAGCAGATGCAAAACAGCCAGTTTTGCAGTTGCATAGGTAGTCACCTATGTGAAATTATTCATTCTTCACTAATACAAATAATATGCTTACAAACCTCAGAACTGTAAGCTTAAGAGCTAAGCGGGTCACAGGGTGGTGGTAAATATTTTCCCTTGTCTTTTCCTTGAGGTTTGCGTTAAGTACTTTGAAATTACATCCCAGAATACCACATCAAATCACTTACTTGCCTATCAAATACAGAGCCATGCATAAGATAAAAGAGAAACAAAAAGGAGTGTTGGCAGAAAACATGATAATCCTTCAGTAAGTCACAGAAGGAATTTATTTGGGAAAAAAGCACCTTCTGTGGGGCTGACCAGAATACACTGGAAAATACTTTTTCTTCATAAATTACCATTTCATTAAAATGGAAACATTTCAAACTCAATGAAATTTTTGATACACTGAGGTTTTGTCCATTCTCTAATTCCAGAGGGACCAACAGAAACAGCCCAAGTCACAAACTTGACCTTTCAACTGGAAAGGGGCATTTCTCAAAAATCCCATTTCACAAGAGAACTTTTAAAAGCATTGACACCAACTCAAAAATACCCCACAATTTGAAACACCTTTAAAAATTTCTGCAAAATGCACCTGTCACCCCTTTGGCTTTCTATGACTTTTGCTTCCCCTATCACATTTCCATTCTAAACAATTTACAGCAGTATATATTGGGAACTCCAGGCAGTCTGGAGGGGAAGAACATAAATTTGTGTATAACGAAGGGTGGCTGTTAAGAATGCTCTAAACCAACATATAAAAAGCGAGCTGCTTATTCCAAACAGCCAAACATACACTCAGAAGCACTCCAATGAGTGAGTAATTCTGTTTCTAATGACAGATGAAGGGTAACCTCACGTGACAAATATACAGAAGACAGACTTCCTCCTGGAACCTTCTCGGGAGCAGCAATATTTATTACAGCATTTTCTGTTGTTACAATATTTATTATAGCAGTATTTATTACAGCGTTTTTTAACCAAGGGGGCTCATAGTCCTGTACTAACAACCTGATTTACATACCAAGCTGTGCTGGAACACAGCAGATATATGACAAGCTGCAACATCATCTTTCTTCTTGTACTGTTTGTTTTCAGTCAAGATGCTCAATTCATTGTGACACATGGGCTGTCAGTGTATTTACACAGCCATAGAGGATTTCCTTCCTAGCTGCATCTCACAGGGAAGCCACCACCCATTCTGCTCTGCTCTTTTTAGCTGGTTTGTTTATTATAGCTGGAAGAAAGTCTGTTTTATCAAACACCCTCACTGTTACACGAATGTCTTCTCCACAGTTTTCACTTGGTTCTCATTACAACCTAAACAGGACTTGATAACCACTGACGGCTTTGCAGAGTGACAAGCAGATGGATAGACATCAGCTCAGGACCTGAAACTGCCTCAGTACGTCACATAAGATCCATGTTCCTATCAACCCACCTCCCTCAGCACTTTGAGGTTCTTCTTGAAAGACCAGAGCACTTTTCTCCCACATAAAGTACCAGAAGAATGGATTAGCAAATTTTAAAGGCCAGGGAGGTCTAATGTTCTAGAGAACACCTACTTCAGAGTTTCCCCCAGCACATCTTGAGGAAACAGGATGCAGCTCAGCTTCTAAACAAGTAGCTACAGAAAGGCACAATAAAAATGTGCTATTTGCTACAGAAAACTGATGGAAAAGACATTCACTGTGCTGAGAAAACAGAGTGAAGCACTGAAGTCAAGCATGATATGCAATAAAAGTATTTTTAATATTAGACAATATTTGAAAATAATAGCTAACAGAACACTCTTTAATTGCATTTTGCTTTTCAGTAGTGGATTGTTGGAAAGGAAAACTCGTTTCCCATTGCTGTCCCAAAGCTATGGCCATAAAAATAAAGTTTATTGTGAGATATCCTATTCCTATTTCTCTTACAGTTTCAGGTTGCATCATTAAAGTTACCTGTGTGCAATACATAAATGCTTTCTTTACAGTAAGATAGTTTTAAGACTTTTCCTTCAGAAAAGTAACTCTCTCACGCCCCCAACACAGGGTATTACCACAAGGATAGGGCCAGATTTTGCTATCGCCTGTGACAGCTGCAAAATTTAACACTGGGCAGTGTTTTGAGGGAAGGCAATGAGTAGTCTCTCTGCTCTGCGCCGGCAAAACCTCATGTGTTTATTCTTTAAGAAAAACGGATTTCAAAACTGTCATGACTGGAAAGATGAAACGTCTCTTTTCTGCTCCTTCAGTTTCTCTCATGCTGCCTCCACCAAGCCCCCAGCACGCTCCACAGCTCCTTTTTCCTTACTCTTAAATTGCCATCCATAGTTTTAGTCTTAAAACAGACTCCTACGGGCATGTCCACACTGACCACTAAAACGTCTATTCATAGCCACACTAGCACACATCACTGTAGTTTTATCTGCATGCTACCTCATAATTTGGTCTGCAGGTTTGTCACCTTCAAAGCTGGGTGCAGTCTTTTAACTGGGTAATTCTAGTGATTCAAACGCATCCCAGGTGAACTCTAAACTGGAGTAGCTTGTGCAGTTCCTGAGCTCGTAAGTGTGACCTCAGCAAGAAATTCTCTTGATGTTTATGTAATCTGAGCTATACACATGTATGGTCTAACCAGCACACTTTGAGCATATTGCATATAGTGACGGACAAAACCACACCTTACAATACACAGCTCTCTGCATAGCTTTTGGCTCTAACATGCTACAAATGAATGAAAAATGTGTAAGAACAGCCAGACTAAGTAGGTGCATCTATCAGAGAGCTCTTACCCAGCCATGTCTTAAAGCAAGAGGCCTCTGGAAGATCAAGGCAAGCACAGTATTATTTTGCTGATATCCTTTTTGCAGCTTCCAGCATTTGTATTTGCCCTTTCTCTATCATGTAAACTGTCAGCATTTACAGCATCCCCAACAGTAAAATCCAGAGATTAAAAACACGCTTCATTAAAACATATCTCCTTGTTTGTTCTTTTCATTGCTCTGAATAGTTTAGCATGATTAGCAAACTTTAGCACCTTGCTATTCCTTTTTAGCAGATTATTTTCCCAGTCATTTATGAATATGAGGAATACCACTGGACCCAGCACAAGCACTTGTGGAGTCTTCTCCACCAGGAAGACAAACTATTTACTCCTTCTATCTGTTGACCACCTTTTAACTAAGGTTGTAGAGCTCAGGCACCACTCCCCTCAGACCTGTGAAACTTACTTTCTTTGTGAACCTTTGGTGACAATCTCAATAAAAGGCTTTTGCAATCCAACTGGATCACCCTATCCAGATGACCAGTGTCATCTTCAAAGTGCTGCCCCAGATCTGAGAGACAGCACTTGGTGCTGCTTTCCCATAAATATCCTGTTTAGTTCAATCCAATGTATTTGTGTCATTAATTGTGTCATTTCCAATAATAAGTCCACCAAACTTAGTTAGAAATGATTATTTAGGCAAAGGCATTTCCATAGCCTTGTTAACAATGAAGCCAATTGTTTAGTGCAGATATTCATATGAGTCACCTTTTTCTCTTTCTAAAAAAAACCAAAGCAAAACAAAAAACCAAAAACAGACATAGCACAAACAGGAATAATGTAGGAAAACACTGATAGGATCCAAAACACGTGGGGCTGGAAAAGTTGCCATATTTTTTAAGACAGACAATTCTCTAAGATCAGAATCCACAGCATGTTTGTTTTTTATTTTATTTTACAAGCATAACAATAATAAAAAAAATAAAATAAAAAAAATACATTCTCTTTAGAGATATCCATTGTGTTATCCTTCTTAATAACTGAGGCTTACACAGCCCTTTAGCTAAAGAAAACCCATTCTGTGCAGATGTGATGGATTTGACGACATCCTGTTTATTTCAAACAGGACTTCAGAGTGTCACTGGATAAAGAAGATATGAAAGCATTTGTTCAACATTTTGCTCTACAAACGTAGACACTGTATTTGAATATCCTAAGCTTTTTTGACAGTTGTGGCTTTTAAATTGCCAAGATAATATAAATAACAGCCGTAAAAATAAACAGTCTAATGCTCCAATCACAAATACAGCTCTTACTGCTGTGATTACTATACACTGACAGATTAATTTTGAGGAAAAGTCCCTTGCTTTTTCTTGATTATTCCTCAACTGCAGGACAAAATCCCTCGCTGGCTCTCCTAGTTTGCACAGATGCGTCTCCAGCTCTCAAAAGATTTTGCTCACCACACAGATCAAGAGAAAGGTCAAAAATCCACAGTAATCACTGTCAAAGCCCGGACTCCGCAACATGAGACCTAATACCGCTCCCAGCCAATGCCCCAAAACATTCCTGTGGACTTCAGTCGTGTCTGGAGAAGTCCCTAACTTCTCAGACTTGACTCTGGTTCAGTTTTGTCTCAAAGCATGGTTACTGCATGCTGTAGGCTTATATGTATAGCTCCTGACTATTATGTCTTCCTCCCCTATCCACCCCTTTCCCCATCCCCAAAGCAGGGATGTGTCTTCCCCTCTTTTTGGACGTGAAAGCAAAGCATTTCACAGAAAGCACCTCCATCAAATAGCAGAACCTCTGGCACACAATTAAATAACTTGCATCAGCACTTCTTTCTCTAAAAATGTGCTAAAAATGCTGAAAAAAAGGAAACAGAAGTCATGTGTAAAGTTCACTGATTTATCCCAAAATTGAATAACTACATCCTGGCAAAACAATGGGTATTTTCCTGGGATCACAACTCACAAGGGACAGAACATAAACTTCACCTCTAGTCTATTTGATGAGGTTTATTGTACAAGAAAGTGAAATCAGATACCTCTTCCCAAGTTACAAGAAGAATTTAACAACTAAGAGCAGTATTTCAGGAGAGTTAGCAAAACTACAAGTTCAAGAACTGAAAAAAAATATTTGAGGAAGATAATTTGCCATGTTCTGAGGGGTTTCTTTAACCTTCCATGTGACATTTTTTTTCTGAACAAAACTGCTTTTCTGCAGGCAGCTTTACTCTTGCTAGGTTATAAACAGTATTTTATCATCTTTGAAAAATTACATGGTCCACATTTGTGCTTGATGTAGGAATGCATCTTTATTTTCCCTGCCCCTCTCTGCTGTGATTTTTTTTTTCCCTCTCCTGTTTTGTCTATTATGATCAGAAAAGTGAAGGTGTCTTTTCCCATATGTGCACAGAGCCCACCAGCACAGGAGTTCGGATTCTGTGTACATCTCAAGACCTTTCTACACTAAAGATGATACTATTGCCATCATCCTTCTAGTCTGGATAAAAAAATAAAAAGTGACTGTGTTTGCATTTTGATTTTTCAATGCCATCTCATATAAAATGAATGGCATACTGGCATGAAAGAAAGAACAAAAAAAAAGTTCACCCACTCACCTAGACAGCAATAATTTACCCTGAAGTTTCAAATCAGCAGCACAGTCATCAGATTGACAGTTCCTCTCAAAAACAGTCTGTGAAAAACAGAGAAAAGAACTGTTACAGCATGAAAAGCTCAAAATTCAAAGAAGGAACAAGCTTGGATGAAATAAAAACCCAACAAAATCTGTGATACAGGTATATATGGTGTGTTAAGGAAATTCATGGGTAGGCAAAACTCATTTTTATCAAAACCATTTCTTACTCTCCCCTAACTGAACAAGAAGTTTCACCAAAACCAGACTCTCTCAGATGTTTTCCTCAACCCATTCCCACTTCTCATCTGACAAAATTTACTGCTTACACAATGTTTCTGGCACTCTTATTTCTCTTCCCAATGCACATCCATGAAAATGAAACAGAAAATAAACTATTTATGGAACTATTTGCAGTCCTAAGAATTCCAAGTAAGGAAATCACACCCCAAGCATATTCATTAGTCTATACTCAAGATAAGGAATTAGCCTTTCCCCTCCCCCCTTAAGATTTTATATATGTTAGGAAACATTTCTACCATACTGCAAGCAACAAAAAATTACAAAAACTATTTTGTACCAGTGATGCCCTCAAATAATGGAAGCACTATCAATCTTGTGAAGTCTGGTAATGACTATCATTTAGGAAATTTAACAGGTTGATGAAGCTAAAAACTGTTAAAGGACAATATACCACTCAACACAGGGATGTTATTTAAGCCGGGGGGGGGGGGGGGGGGCAGGGACATGTTGCTGGCGTCCAAAAAACCCAGATGCTGTCAAGATCATGGTTACCTTCCCCTCCTGTCGAGAACAGAGATCAATACCTTTCTGAAAATATGACTAGACTTTTCAGGCTGGAGGATTCAGAGTTGTAATTCTCTTCAGGTTACCAAATATTCCAAGGGCAAATACCCCAAGTGAGAGTTGCCAACACTGTTCAGACAAGAAACCTGACAACCCACTGATCTCTTCCTTTAATAAGAACGTTCCTTTCTGCAGGCTTGGCTTCATGACTTTCATTACTAAAGTACAAGAATAACCCTGCGACGGAAACTGGCACAAGGTATCCCTCTCAAAACATGGCACGTTTCAGTGGTACAGTCTCAAAAGTCCTCAGATTAATCCTCAACCACTGTAGTAGCTATATATAGGAGAGACTGTTTGACCTTCAGAGGAGAAAGAAAAATAAACTGCAAAAATATTCTTGCCTGACAGTTTCCCTATTTGTGTTGCAGAAATCTTGGCAAAGTGAACAGAGTAATCAAAGATATGACCTGCATATTACAAAGAATAAAGTACTGTACATGCGTGTAAGTAACTACCTAATAATCCTGGAATTTTGTTACTAAATCTATAACTGCAGTTCTTCAGAAAGAATGAACAAATACCTCATTTTCTGAAGCTACTGAGCATGTATCTCTTACAACACACCATGCGCTAGACAACAAGCTACTTTGAAATACACTGGGTGTGTTTCTTTGTGTCACGGAAACCCAAGTTCCTACACAGCACTGGGATGGGAAAAGGAAAGAAGGATGATGGGTCCCAAGATCCATAACTGTGTAGGGGTGAACCCTTTGCTTTCTGTGGAGGATCTTGAGCCCACTGAGGTTTGGAGGGAGAAAGGATTTCCAGCCCAGTCAGCTACTAGAACCTATTGATGCAGCACCTGCTGGTTCAGCAGCTCACTTCCATCACAGAGTCATGGCATCTATGGATTGTTTTGCTATTTTCTATTATTTCCCTGGTCTAGATAGATGTTGCCATGACTCTACTCCACCTCCCCTTCTTGTGTGCCTGCTAGAGCCTCAATCCTGTAGCTTCTCACAGTCAATCTACTTCCTCCATTTTCTTTTCTGATTTCTTGAACCTCCCCTTTCCCAACCTGTTGCTTCTTCTGCCTCTCCAATTGACCAGTTCCTGCCTGTTCAAATCCCTCCTAAAGTGTATTTGTCCCTGAATTGTTTAAGTCATAACATTTGTGAACTCTGCTTCTATATTCTGTCACAGTGGCCTTACTTGGTCTACTTGGGCTGTGATTTCTTTGGGCCAGAAACCATACCTAACTCAACACTGCATGTTGTTAGAGCAGGAGACCATTCCCGTGATGTGCACAGGTCCAACTACAATATAATCACCAATTTTAACTCTGAACAACCTTTAAAGTGGTCTCAACTTTACAGTAATAGTTTTAGGGATTTACAGAGCTCTTTGCATATTAAAAGTGTTGAACAAGGTAACCAGTGGGCTGTATGTATTATCCAGAACTGGAAAGAAAGGGAAGTAGGACAAAACAAATTCGTTGTGCTGTGGAAACACTTCATAACTTTTGCAGTTACTGTTACCCAAAATGAAGAGGAGCAATTCTGAAGAGTGGTTTTCCTCAAATCCAGTTGGTTCTTACTGGATTCCACTTACACCATGCAATGTACCTCACAGCTTTGAATATATGTATGAGATGGTCAGAAAACCTTTTTACATAGGAAATAAGTACAAGAAAAATTTCAAGGAGGGTGAGAAAGGGTCAGAAATTATCCTGAATGAGAAACACAATTGCATCTCCTATCTCAAGGCCACCACACTTTTGGCTGCCATTTCCATGTGGGAAATAGCTGCTTGCATGCTCAGTAGCAGGGACAGGACGACCTCAGTGTTTTTAGTACACATCTTTACTGTACAAACACAAAGCCAATGTAAAGTGCATGTCTGTCATGCCAGTCAGTCAGACTGACAGTCAGTCAGACTTCCTGCAATCATCAGATCTACAGCAAAGGACAGAGCAAATCCAGTGTTTCCAGGGTCCATGATTCCTCTCTGCACTCTTCCCTTGCTGTACAGAACTCAACAGCTACGGGGAATTCCTCCACAGTGCTTCCCACCAAACATCCCAGATAAACATGGTTTTCTAAAATTCTGCATGGCAAAATTTCTACATAGAAAAGATGATGCTTCCTGGGAAGTCAAGGAATGTCCTGAAAGGTTAGATGGATGTTGCCCAAGTCCTCCAGAGGCTAAGTAAAAAACCCTGCATTAAGATAAACTCTTTATCATGAGTGAATAGACACAATCTGTACATAATTAAATGTACAGTAAGGAGAGACCTACAGCCAGCTGATAAGGAAGGGGCTATGTGTAGACAGGCATTCAGATCAGGGCCTCAAAACAAGTACCTTTGTGCCTACTCTGCCTCTTGAAGAGAGGTAGTAGATTAAATTCCACTTTTTGTGGTAAATGTACAGTCCTCTACCTCAGAAAGTAGAAGGAAGATGAATCCATAGTTCCTGCATCCTAAGGTGTACTAAACACAAAGCTGTTGGGTATTGAGTGTGAAGATATGCTCCTTTTCCTTCCTGCTGATGTGCGACTGCTAAGGAATGCTGTTTGGATGCAAAACAAGCAAGAAGGAGCCGGGCTTCAACCTAATGGTCATAGCTCACTGCTCAGAAGGCAGCAATCTGGGATTTCAAACTTGGCTTGCTAAGTTGCTTCACTGTCTTTCAATGGCTATCTAAAATTAAGCCCATCCATGGTGCTGGGAGTAGGGAAAAGAACAGGACAGAGAAAATGAAACCAAAAACCCACCTGTGTTTATGGCATTCCTGCCCACAGAAAATACTGGAAATCATCCAATAAACAAAGAAAAGAAAAAAAGCTATTTCAAGACATTCAACCTCCCAAAATTCATGGAAGCACATGGGAATTTCAGGTTGCAGCCAACATGTGCAATCAAGACTCTGAGAGGTTGCCAGTACTGTGTTCCAGTAAGAGTTGTGCCTATCCTTTCACAGAAAAGGGGAAGTGACAGCTGAAGGACAGTGCTTGAAGAGAAGGAGGAGAAATGAGCTTCTCAAAAGAACCCTTAAAAACGTGTTATTTTATATCTGGATAAGAGAACAGTGATTCACTCTGGAGCAGGCTGTTAGCTACTTCTTTAGACATCTGTCTACAACCAGTTCAGATAGCACCTCTTTAAAGGTGGCAGAGCTGGCTTTTGGTAACTGAGGATTAATTTCTTTAACTCCATAAAGCGTGCCACGTAGTTCAGCAGGATAACTTAGGCTATGCAAAACAATCTGGGTTAAGAATACAGTATTCCAACCTCTACACAGATTTCCTGTAAATTGTCTCCATACCCTATGGTATGTGCAGGGATGACTTAGCAATTAGATCATGCTAATAACACAAAAACAATTCTATTTAAAGGATGAGGATAAGGGGGCTTGTTAGTCTAGTAGTCTTTTACTTTTTGGGTCTTGATGCTACATGCCTATTACCATGTTATCTGGTCAAGTATGGTTCCTGGGTTCTTATTAACGGACCAGGATATGAGATCCAATTATCAAAAACACTGAGCTGTAAGCAAGTCTCACTGATTTTTCTAGGAACTATTTCCTGTTTGGTGGCTTCACAAATCAATCAGATGCTAATGAGACTAAATGTAGATATAGGAGCCTGAGGTTATACCTTTATTTTGTCTCTAAATTTTCAAGTTGCCTGCAAAATAAAGTCATTACCTACAGATGTATTGACCACAGAAAGAGAAATAGTGACTGACTCCCCCCAAACATCCAACGCTTCACAGTACTACTCATGGAAACGGTCCATTCTTATCTCCTGCTGAGCCAAGTGCCAAATGGCTGATGTGAATTCCCACTAGAAATGCAATTAATATTGTGAAAAACTTTCCAGGATTTCATCAGCTGTGTTGACTAAAACATGAACGCATGATTTCCACAATACCCCTACTGAGTGGCGGAGTGAACACATGACGAAAGCAGGACTATCAAGGGAGCAATAAGCATGCAGTAGAATTCTAATAAGAAACCAAAGAGCCCTGCCAGTACTTCATGGTGCAGGAGACCAAGATTAGCTAGCAAGCTCCCTCAGCTCCATGTAGACCTCATCAGAGCATGTCTTCATGCAAAGAAAACAGCTGCTCATTTATAGTGCATTAGCATAAAAAAAACCCCAGGAATTGGCCATTAATAATTATTTTACTATACTATTAAGGGAGCAATCATCTAAGTTGAACTTCTCCAGCTGGGGAAGGGTACAGGGGAGTACATCCACTTTATTGAGTGGGAGACTGGGCCTACAGCTCATGACAAGCACAGTGCCACTTGTCAAGCCATCTAAGGCCAAATGCAATAATTTCTCTCCTATTTCAGCTGCATCCAGCTTTCAGTAAGTGATAGAAATCTGTCTGGAGCACCAAGCTAAAAAGGAGAGAGGACACTCAACTATAAAAAGAACAGGAACTCCCAAAAGAAATCTGCTGTTTAGAAAAGATCAGGCATGAAACCTGTTAGCTATTGAAGGCAAGCATAAGTTAATAAACATATGTATTAGTTATGCCTCACAGCAGTGAGTGGATTTAACACCACAATCTTTTGTCCTCATATTCTCCCAGGGTGAAGAATTACAATTGGTGGCAATAGAAATGCACCCCCAGCCTTTCAGAGCTTTATTAGATTTCTAGTCTGACTCACTCAGTTTTCAGGCTGAGGCATTTTTTTTTCTTTTCTAAATCATTAACAGTTCAAATCATCCAAATAGTGTTCTCATTTTACAAGACTTCAGACCTTATAAATTCATAGAACAATAGATGGGAAAAGACCTCTCAGGTTAATTGTCTCATCTCCCCATACCATCATAGGATGGATTTCTGCAGCACATTTCTCAATATATTTTCCTGTCCTGCCCTAAATGGTCTTCCATTTATTTTGGATGACTACAGAATAATTCAATTATATCATCTCAGGAGGGCTCTTTAATGATATTTGAGAACATTTTCTATTCTGAACCTCCTTATTTCTACTAATAAAAGTGGAAGCATGTAAGATGAACCTTTTTCACTTAGGATGCTTTCATACTTAAACATTTTAACACAAAAGTCAAAACCTTTGTTACCACACAATTGTGTAATTAAAAATACAAAAGCATAATAACAACAACAAATGAAAAACACGTGTGGAAGCTGTATTGCTGGCTGGAAATGCAAAAAAAAAAAAGTATTCAAATCATCAGATAAACAATTTCTGTCTACCTTTAGCTCATTTAGACCCCCCAAAGGTAAGTTAACGTCCTCTCCTCTCATCCACCTGCCCACCCTTCAGTGGTTTGTATTTGTGAGTGCTACTCTGAACTGACAAGGACTTTGTGTTACTGAGGTAATCTGAACTGAATGAACTAACACTATCATATTATCTCTTCTCAAGATGTCAGGTATTTCAATTAGGCTCTACTGATCCTTCATGTAACTGCTGAAAATGAAACGAACAGTGCTAATGGAGCCTGCCTTCCTGAAATCTGTCACCTGTCTCTGTGGCTTTTTAAGACTACTACAATTTCTTTTACAGCTCCTCACATAAGCAGGAACTCCCCCTTTTCTTACAGTTACAATTCTGTGGATGCACAGAATAATCTGTAAATGAAATAAATGCATCCTGTTATGCTAAACTGCAGAACATACCCAATAGGATTTTAAGTTAGGATTCAGCTTGCAGATGCTTACATGATCATCTCTCCTTTCTCTACCTACTTGAAGAGCCTGTAAACTATCAGATAACTCACTTCTTGCCACTGGATCACCCTGTAGTCTGGCCCTCCCCTAGCACACATGCCAAGACATGAACAGGTATATATATCTGTGTGTGTTCATGTGCATATTAGCATATGAAATTGGCACTGTTCTTTATGAAGCCCATGAGATCCAAACCTGGGGAATAAACCATGTCTTACATATTCGCAATTATGTTGTTTTTTCCTCTACTGTTAAACAGCAATATGAACAAGTTGGACAATTACTGACCAAGCCTGTCATTGCTTAAGAATGAGCATACAGAAACATAAATACCAGAGGCACCAATTTCCACTCATTCTTACTTCAGCAAGTTTGCTAATTATAAACATTTTAGAAGTACAATACATCTGGACACCTGCTGTTCTTGTTCAGTTCTGAATCTCTTCCAGACCTGTAAATCTTTTCTCTTTATTGCTAAAAAAAAAAAAAAGGAAGAAAGGAGGAAAAAAAAAAAAAAGAGAAGCAGGCAAATGTAATACTCAGCCTGATCCAGTACATGCTCAGGGTGGGCCCTTTCCAGATTTCCTGGCACAAACCCAGTGGCAGGGTTCCCAGTCCCTGCCAGTTCAGCACTGACTATGACCAAACTTGTCTAGAGCAAAAGACAGACACAACTGAAGAGATGGCAGAGGGTGGCATGGAAATCATCACTTTCAGCAATCCCACACCAACCAGTGGGAAAACAACAGCAGCTAAACAGGAAGGGCGGCACATGGCGGATCTCTGCAGGAAGATCGTTTGGGAGCTTGCGCTGCCCACAAAGGAAAGAGTTTAGTGGCAGAGCTTTTCACCCAGAGCATGGCAATTAATGAGGCTGACTCCTGCAGTCTCCCAAAGACTTCCTATGTGCCTGGGTATAAATCAATAAATCTTCACAATTGCCACCCACCCAGCTATTGACAGGTACACTAAGGCACTGAGTCTTCTGCTGCACCAGTAAAAAAAAAAAACTACCATGGCCTCCAAAACCAGAACATCCTAACTCCTGACCCATGCCTAGGAATGGTTTGCAGTAGTTGGCACAGGCTAAAACAGTGCCAAGAGCCATTCCAGCAGCTCACCAGGATAAAGAGGACACTCCAACACCTAGAAAAGCCCCAGCTTGCTGACAGAGACATGACTCAATTCAAGTGGGCGCACAGGGATCTCTACTCTGGAGAAGGCACTGCTGACAAACCTGGACCACACTGTGTGTATGGAGACTACATTCCAACCTGTCCAGGCCTGCCATCGCTTTCTCTTCATTCTGATACTAGCTGGGGGGGTGGGGGATGGTGTACATTTTAAAATAGAGAATGCCTTTATTTGTGCAGCAAACCCAGACTCACTAAAGGCGTTCAGAATTCAGTTCCATAAAAATCCTCCTATACTTTCTCATACCCGCCAACTAAGCTAATTTATGTGCAAATACTTAACCAGCTTTTCAAACACAAGTATTTCCAAAACCAGTGCTCTGCTTTAAAAAGGTGAAGTTTATCCCAGAGCTGTGCAGTCTCAGTCAGCTGGAGGTGCAGCGCTGTACCCAAATCCTCACTGCAAGTCAGTGGCACAGCTGGGAACAGAACGCCCTAAAAATGTCTTCTGTCTCTTCGTACAACTTAAAAGCAGATTTATGGCAGACCATTCCCGAAGTCCTGAAGACACTGACGCAATTAAATCTAGTGAGAATATTTTCCTATAACAAAATGGTGTCTCCATCCACATAACAGCAGGTGATTTTATTACAGTATTTAGAACAGGCAGAACTCTAGCATACCACATCTTGAATTCTAAGATATGTTACTGGATACTACTAGGAACAAATCCCCACTGTATTTGGCAGGAGATCTTTCTCCTTCTTGGTTGACATGTATTTATACAGTGGGTATACAAAAATAAATGTTACAGTACAAACCACTTACAATGAACTTAGCCAAACCATGTTCTAAATACACATTAATTTCCCTGAAGAAAGAAGACTTATTAGTTTTTTCCAGTGGATGAAGGTAGGAACTGGAATTGGGAGGCAACAAAGAAGCTAATGGAAAGTAATCCTCAGGGTGGGAAGTTTTAAAGTTTGTAATACAGACTGAAAAATTAGAATCCTTTTTTCCTCCACCCAGTCTTGACCCATCAGAGATTTTCTGTTTGAGCAAAACTGAGCTGGCTAGCCATTTACAACTTGGAAAGCTGTAATCTGCTCCATACAACCAGTCTCCACCTAACAATTGTGCCAGTTGCCGAGACATCTCTCGATAGACACGTACACATCGCCCTTCAGTATTTTCTTTTTCTAGCACAGAAAATTACACTAAGCTATAGCAACCATTGTTTCTGGTAAGCATATGCAAGAACCAAGAAAATGAAGTCCATGAGAAATCAACTGTTACTGTACTCTGGGCCAAACAGTCCCTCAGGTCAGTTTAAATACCTTATTACTTCATTTTGAAGTATAAGAGCCTCTTTGCTTATAAAAAATAGACAATACATGAAATCCCAAAGTTGCATGCTTTTCATCAGGAAACTTCCATTAAGCTATTTTTCTTAAAATCAATCAGACATTCAAATTATTTGTCATATTTTGATTGTTTCAAGCACAGTCCACTCAGGAATAGAAGCAGGCTCCTTCACTGAACAGTCCAAGTTCGGTTTTTGTTTTGTTTTACTTTTAAATACAAGCATTTTTTACTGCTTTACAGTAAAAGCTACATTCTTTTAAAATTAAGTGACCAATAAATCTAAGCATTTGGACTCATCCCACGTCCATGCGCTCCTTTACTACTATAACTTTGCTTTGGTCCAAGTGATGAGAACAAGACCAGGCTGTTTCCCTCTTATACAATGTTATATTGGTTTAAAGGATGAATACCCAAAATAATTTTCTGTGACTATGTCTTTAGGGAGATGTCACTTTGGGTGGTGGATGTCCACAAACACTATTTCCAAGCTAACTCCTTCATGCATTAGAGCAAAGCACCATGCAGAACTTCATATGCTCAATATAATCTTCACTTCTCCCATCAAGAGGCCTCTTGATGGCTTTCTTGCCTCCTTGTTCGTAAGCCATAGAGCTGTATGCTCTTATTGTGAAGTCACACATGCATGAAGAGACACCTGGTTCATGAAGAACAGACTGAAATCCCAGTGAAAGTGATCACTTAAGCTTTAATATCACTTTAGTTTAAACAAAATTACACCTAGGTGACTATAAAGTCCTCCTTTGCAAGATGTGTGGCTTTTCGAGTAGGTCTAGCAGACCTGCAGTAGGATCTTGAAAGAAGTTTCTCCCTTTCCTGCCCAGTCACTGCTCCCTGCCATTTCTTCAGCCATCCACTACTTCCAGCTTCTTCTCTTGCATTCATTCATTAAAAAGCAACCACCCAGGCATTTTAGCAAAATGTCAGTCTCTCTGCAGTATCTTAATGGTGCCTTGAAACAACAGATACAACAATTCTGATTTTAAAATGCCACTTCTTTCTGGATCAGTAGAATTTAGGGCTTTTAAAAACCACGCACAACTAACTACATTTAAAGGCTTTGGTAGCAGCACTAATACTAAGCTTGTCCACCTGCCCTCACCCGTGCTGTATGTTCTGAAAACAGAGCCCACTAAATCCGTCTCAAATTGACTTCCAAACATTAAGGTCCCTTCATAATCATTATATTCTTCAAAAATATAAATCCTTTATTACATAAACTTTGGTTCCTACTATCCCTCTTGGCCTTTTAAAACAATTTCTACGTGTGAGATAACAAGAATCCTGAAAGGGAACACTGCACCCTGATTTTCCCATGAAATTGGTCTTTGAGGACCCCGCCACCACACCTCAAGGCTGTTCCGTCAGGGCTTTGTCACCACGACTGCCACACTAACTCAAACTTTTCCCACTTCCTTAGCTGAAAGAACACTTGCAGGCACACCCGGTGTCAAAACCCTTTTCTTACTAAGCTAAACGAACAACATCTGGAAAGCAAATGGAAAAGGATTGTTAAACTGGCTCCCTCTCATTCAAATTACACAAGAAAACAAGTCAGGGAAATTCCCAACATATTTTTGTTTCTGCCTCATAATCTCAGCATTTTGGTATTTTTATATTGATCCGAGGCTATGCCTGCAGGGCAAGACGTGACCTTTTGAGTTTAAACCCAGCAGTAAAGCATCCAAGCAGTTTTTTTCATGTAACACTTGAGTTTTCAGCACACTGCTCAAGTTCCAAAGCTCTCCACAAATTCCCATCATAGCGTTGCAATAATACAATGTGCAGATACGTAACAGCCACACAATCCCTCTTCATAAAAATAAGTAATCTTTACGTGCATCCTTCATTAACACATTTATAATCACAAAGCATACTTGAATAAATACTCCTATCTCTAAGTACAAGGATTATAGCCAAATACAGTTTAAAACACTTGGGTATATGACACAGCAAATCTCTTTAATCATTTTAGGGTTGGAGGGGTTTTTTGAGTAGTATTCAGGGACCTGCAATTTCAACACAGTAACATATCCCTATGAGCAGCATCAGAAAGTAATGTTACATATGATGATGCAAGCATCGCTCAATAGACATGAACTTCCCAGGATGAAAAACAGAGCTAAGAGTTCAGTGCTAAAAGCCTCAGACTCCAGACAGATTTTTCACACTTCCCTTCCCCACCCCCCCCCCCCCAAGGAAAAAAGTAAAAATAATAATAAAAAAATTTCCTATTCACAAGCAATGCCAGCTCATAACTCTTCCAGCATGCTCTGGAAAATAAACTGGACTGGACACCACCCTGAGCAACTTGATCTAACTTTTAAGTTGTCTCTGCTTTGAGCAAGGAACTGGATCTATAAAGGTCCCTCCCAGCCTAAAAATTATCCTGTAATTCTGACACACAAGAAGTTTTGCAAGTCACAGAAGTCTGATTTCCTTGTGGAGCCTCAAGCTTCACAGATAGATGCTCTGGTGCCAGCATAGTAGGAGATTGAATTGTCCTGCAGGCTCCTTCCTTGGCACTGTCCTGCACCTAACAAGGACTGTGCTCAAACTGGAGCCTTTCAGAAGGTCACTAACAGGGTCTCTCTCCTTGACAAGACCACCTGCTTCACCAACCCTGAAGGTGTTTAATACATTCATAAGCACTGCCTTGATCACTCCTGTGAAAAAGAAAGCATTTTCCAAAGAAGACTTTGAAGCTAAGACAGACAAACAAGAGAGGGGAGATAATCACATACACTTCAACTCCTCAAGGAATAAATTGGGAGAAAGGGGAAAAAGGAGGAAAAAAAAAACCAAAACCCCAAACTCTACTCTCTATTTTGAAGTGTTTCAAAATTAAAGGAATTCTTTTGCTCTCATGACAATGAAAGACAAAAGCATTTGTTCTACTGCAGTGGAACAAAAAAAAGCTGTTAATAAGTACACGGCTGCACCTACACTTTACTTCCTCTGAAACAAAACCACCTTATTTTAGCACGGCATGTCCCGCAGTAACAGTGGGAGCAAGTTTCTCTTGACACATGACTGGACACGAGGAGGCCTCAAGAAAAGAGGGCAGTTGGGCCAGGCACATTTTGATTTATTCTATCCACCATTCTCCCCTCACACAGAGGGGCAAGTTCCCATGTGCCCTCCCTCTGAGCTTGGCAATCCCCTCTCACATGCACTTCTGCTGTCGGTTCAGCCACAGGCCTTCTAGAGAAAGAACATAGTGCAAATCTGACCTGATTCCTTTGCGCTATCTTTTGTCCTTTCTTCCAGCGGAGAACAGGCTGGAGAGCAGGTAGTTCTTTGTCCTCTCTTCCTCTTTCTACCACATGTTCCCCAAGGCTGTATGCAGCTTCAAACACAATTGGAGATATGACATCTTTGACTCTTTTCTGTAAAAGAAAACAAACAGATATTGCACATATACTTAAAGCAGAATTTTATATTCAACACTGCAAACAGGAAGCAGAATTCTCTACTTCCTTTAAGACATTGTCTTAAAAAAAAATCAGATAAATTAACAAGTGTTTCCATTAGTCCTGCAAAATGAAGAAGGAAGAAGCAAATGATCTTCATCTCTGGGGCTTCTAAATCCTAGACTTTGACTGAGGTCACCTCCAGTGTACTCCACTCATTAAAAGAAAAGAAAACTCCACCTTGCCCTGTTGCTTTCCAATACCAATGAAATGAATGGATGGGTAAAATTACCAATGTGACCATAAAACAAGATTATAGACATGCAGAGGGAAGTAAAAACATCCTCAGCACAGTAAGCTTCAGTACATCAAGGATGAGAGATTTTCAGTATCTTTATTTGCTGCATTCTAGGCTTCATACCAGATATATTAAATGGTGCCCCATTATTTGGCTGATGGGATGAAAGGATTATCTTTTCTTGTTGTTGGAGCTCAAGTCACAGAACTCTTGCCATTTGTCACAATGTGTAACGCCTAAATCCAATTTGTTGTGGGAGGACAAAATGCTCATTGCGCTCTGTTCAGTCCTGACTTCCAAAATCCAATTTACCAGAAAACAGAAGCAGCAAATGCTCTACGTTTTCACAGGCAAACATTCCTCTTAAATTTTAGCTACTTTAAAACTTAGCGTGAATTTAGCGCAGACAACATTGAGGCAGTAAATAAATACCATAAGTAAGCGCAACAAATCTTCAAATGGGCCAGCTCTCAACTTCTCCTTGCATGAGTTCAAGGGCTTCTCCGAACACAGGCTGCCAACCACAACAAGTAATCAAGACGCAATGCAATTTCAATTGCGTCTTCCAGATGTGGAAAACCTGGTCACTAACTGGCTTTCTTACCACCCAGTTTGATCTGTTTCAAGGCAACCATTTGTTCTCTCCTATACATTGCCAGGCCACAGATATCTGAAGTCAGAAGAAGATTAGTGGTGAACCAAATTCCCAAATCATTGGTTAGCCGGGTGAATAATAGTAGAGACCAGGTTGGATGGCATTTACCCTCCTGCACACCCCTGAACTCCCTCCCTTGTTACGTCGGCTGGTGCCCCATGCCCAGCAGCAGCTCAGGGCACCTGAAGTTTAGACTGTGCATTGCTTGGAGTGTTTTCTGTTTTCTTGGTGATGGACACTGACTGGTGGTGGACACAGCAGCAGCAGTGACAGCAGTTTTGCAGGTAATCCCATAAAAAGGGCCAGGCATGCTCTGAGGCACTGCTTAATCCCCTTGGCAGAAGGGACACCGATGCCTTCGGCCCCTTCCACAGTCCCACCCTCGGGGTAGGAGTGGCACTGTACTGAGATTACTAAATAACAATACAACTCACAGAAGCTACTAGCTTTGCCGGCACAGAAAATCACATGTATTAACTTAAGTGAGGATTGTATCAGCATACAATATGACGAGACACACAGAGAAACAAGAGTGTGTCATGCAGCAACAGTCCGACACAATAAATCATCAGGCAAATCACCGCCTAATCCAACTGTAAGCAACCAACTGTGTAAACACAGAACAATTAGAAATATAGGGAATGCATTAAATTAAAATCCACCTATAGTTTTTCTAGCTCTATTACTGCAGTATGGCAAGAATAAGCACTTAATGACTTCTAAGTGTCTTAATATGATCTTGCAGGGCTCAGTCCAATGCCCTTTGAAGTCAAAAGACAAGTTTCCCATTGACTTCAATGAAGTCAATGAGCATGCCCATATTGTTCGCTGTTGTCTCTTTCTGCTTCATTTTAGTGGTGAAATTGTTACTTCCAGCAGCTAGATTAATTACATGTGTGGATATTCCCTCACCACAGCCCTGGGGAAATATATTTTACATACCCACTTGTCTTTAATTAAGGATGAAAGTATGAATGCTACCCAGTTATTAATTTTGCCACATGTTCAGTCCCTTCTGCTCACAATCATACAAACATGAAGGCAATAGTCCGTGGGATTTGTCCCCACTAAGACAGAGACAAGACAGTTCTGCCTTGCAGGTACATTACAGACTGTCTGGGATGTGAGCACATAAAGAGAATATGAATATTTGCCCAAATACAATCTGGAGAAGTATTATGTTAGGTTGGAAATACATCCAATTTCTTTCTCTCAGTCTACCCAGATGTACCGCTTTCAGTGGCTGAATCGCATACTAATGGCATAGCCCACAGCTTGCTTTTAAGTATTCCTGGTTTCTGAAAGGAAGTCAAAAGATGCAATGAGATGCAATGACGGTTTAAGATAGACTGAAAAATCCTTCAAGTCGAGGGAACTGTACGTGTTGCTTTTCATATCAGTTACGTGGTCCTAACGAAGGGGATTTGTCATGGGAAATCATTTCCACAAATATGGTTTTACATGTATTCACAGCTTTTCACCATGACTCTGCTACGCTGAGGAAGTGTGGAAGGTTAAAGATGCTTCTGCATCATGAAAAAGCATCCCTGGCAAATCATAGCACACAGACAGCACAGCTTCATTAATAGAAAAATCCAAACTGTCTGGAGGCCATTCAAGCAAGTGCAATATCCAAGGAGTTCACACCATCAACAGAAACAACTGCGTAACAAGGGTTCAGTGAGTAATAGCAATAAATATCAAGTCTTGTACAGACTGGATATCACTAAACTGCTGGAAGTTTTCACTGTGCCAGGGGACCTGAAGTTGGGTTTCCCACAAGCCAGCAGCTATACTGTGTAGTTTTCTCGTTCCCACAAGCAGTTTCTTTAAAGTGGTGGGTTTTTTTCCTTCTCTTTCTTTCAGACCAGATTTCATTCTGGACATAAAGTTTTGCAATAAAGCTTTTGAAGAAATCAACACACTTTTGTCCCAGTAAATTACCCTTCTGCCAGTATCCCTTCCTGTAAAGGAAACAGCCCTAGCCAGCTGCATCCTTTCATCAGGATCTTTTATCTTTTCCTGTGAGGCATGTTGCATGACATTACTCTGAGTTGAAGAAAAAGGTGTTTTAGTATGAACAAGCTGGGTTTTTATCAAGGGTATTGCAGGATGATCCCTCTCTAGTATCTAGCAAAGACAAAGAACTTCAAGTCCAAAAAGAGCACAATTTTAAGAGCATCTAAGAAAGCAGTAAGACAAGTAGAGATGTTTCAAAAGACACCATGGCCCTGAAAGCTCACCCAACAACAGCAGTCTTGCCACTTCCTCCCCCAGAACAATCACCTCACAGAAAAATTAATTCTTTAAATGCTGTGATGGAAGCTGGACATGGCCATATATTTCTTCATAGCAGGGTAGAAGAAAGCAAGCAAGTAAAGCCTCTGCCAGATTTGTGACTGCATTTCTGTTTGGCTTTAGTACTAAAAAGTCCTAAAAATCTGAAAAGTAATCACAGAGCAATGATCAAACATCAGAGCTGTGATTCTGAACGTCACTACGAATCTCTCTCAAAGATGGAGTGTGATGATTGTAAGAAATCATTTTGTGCGCTTTCCACAGGCACAGCCTAAGGCACATCGTGACAACACAAACACAGGCACAGACTCCAAAATCCCGAAGGCACGCTGCCTTGGCGGGCAGCCACTGCCTTCACCAGCCTTAACTTTGTGCTACCAAGAGCCTCCCATCGGGGGAGGCAAATTTGGATGGAACAAGACAGGGCTTTAGTCAAGGGATAGGATTTACTCTGCTCATGGTGCCAGAGAGGACTGGATATCATTTTGGCTTTCTTTCGGCTCAGTGCCACAGTGCAGTCAGGGGACTGTACACGAGCCCAATAAATCATCACATCTAATCCCCTTCCTTATACAAGGTGAAAGTCTCCAGCAGGGGCTCTCAAGAGTGCCAAATTCCATCTTTAATTATGGCCAATGGGCTGAGAAATAAATTGAGATGTAAATAATCCCCACCATCTACAGCAAGAGTCCTGCAGGAATGAAGGATGAAACATAGTCCTTCGAAGTGAGGAATATAAAATCATGCTGAACTTTTTCAAGTGAGGAAACACATGTAACCATTAGAGTGACTTCTATGGCTGCCCCTTGTTTCCGTCCTTGTTCACATCTTTCTGGACTTCCTCTCTGCTTTCCCTGTGGAAAAGTTCTCTGATCTGTTGGGCCTTTTTTCTACACCCTCTGACTTGATCCTGAGGACATCAACCCAGGCACAGATTCCAGAGCTTTTACTGAATTCAGCACAGCTTTTCAGTACTTCTGAGAATCAAGCTGTTTAGTTTGATGACTAATAATAAATTCAAGAACCTGGCTTTTAGAACACTTGACTCAAAACTTTTAAGTCTAAACTTATTTATTTCAAGTTTTAAACAAGCACTAATAATAGACTACAGGAATTTTTGAAGCCCTAAAATAGAAAAAATAAATGTGACCATCCTGATTTAATAGATAATATATTAATGCTGTAAAATATATAAAAGCCATCATGCTAATGCATAGCACTTGAATCGGTTTTCAGGTCATTATCACCCAAGTCCTCATCTCAGTGCCAGGAGATAAATAGTTCCTTGTTCAGTGTTACCAAAAATGACTCAAATGTCCACCAGCCTTCAGAGCCAAAGGCCACTACCACAATTTATCAAATGAAATATCAGCTGTAGGTCTTAAACAAACATACATTATGGCTTATGAATCACTACAATGACAGTGCTAGACTTTAAAATTAATTACCTTCTCATATTATCTCAGCATCCCTCTCTAAACCATAAGTCATTCAGGACACAAGGCTTAAATGCCATGCAATTCAATGAAAATATCAATTAGACAAATTGGCCATAAACTGGAAAGCAAATTTCATTCTTGAACCTGAAAATGAGTAAGATGAGACTTAACTTCCTTATCCTGTTCCTTGCAATACTTATTGACTCCAAGTTTAGATTCCTTGTTGTCCTCTTCCAGTGTGCAAGTTCATACTTTTCGACCTTCTGCTAGTCCTGTGCAAAACAATAACCACCTCTGTCCTCACAACAGCCTTCCTCTCTCCTACGTTTACTTTGATAAAGATATTCTAGGACTTGTAATAGTTTATTTCAGATTGGTGAAATTCTAGCATTGGTATCTCCCCGCTGCAATGGCAGGCAAAACAGGGCCATGCCAAAATCACCTGGAAAGGATCTAGTTTTCACTCCACACACAAGTTGGTCTTTTTTAATATAAATATAAATGTTAGGGATTGTTTTTTGTTGTTGGGGTTTTTTTTGTTTTGTGTGGTTTTTTGCTTAATTTTGGTTTTCTGGGTTTTTTTTGGTTTTTTTGGGTTTTTTTTTTTTTTTGTAAGATGTTCCTTTAACTAAAGGGGAAAAAACCCAATTGCAAACTCTTCTCCAGAGAAGAGGCAGAAGTAGAAGTTTACTTGGTTAGTAAAAGCTCATTTACAACATTATTGGTGAATTTTTTTGTCAAATTAATTGCATATGAAGGCAATCAGAGGCCTGATGTTTCAATAATACATGCTTCTGTTTTCTTTTAACATCTTGTGACAGCTACAATTCAACAAGTCAGAGAATAGTCTTGTTGCTAAATTTCAAACATTAAAAGGCTTCTGAAGAGTCCCAAAGTTTACGGCGGGGGGGGGGGAAGGCAAGGGTTTGCAGGGTGTCACACCCTTAAGTGTTACTCAGGGTTAGTGTTTGAAAGAGGACTATCCTTTGTCCTCTTCCTAAACTCATTACTCTGGCACACAACGGTTTCCATCAGGTCAGAAATCCCTCTTCACAAACACTGATAACTGCGAAGAGACTGTGGGAGAGTTAAAAAAAAAGCAAATCCTGGTGGAATCTAGTGTTAAATAAACACCAGGCACCCAGGAGCCTGCGTACGCTGAGAGGACACCCTGAGATAGCGAGGGAAGAGCTACGAGTCCAAAGCCCAGCTGCATACAGTTGCACTCTGAGTTTAAATAAATGCTCACCAGCCCTGCACATCTGGCTTCCTGCTATCAGCTGGGGAGTGATAAAGGTATTACTGATGTCGGCATGGGAGAGACTGCGATCAATAGTGTAAATATTCCATGTCAAAGGTTACAAAGGCTTAACAATGATATGTTACTGATAATCCTTTCATGGTAATCAGTAAGAAAAGTCACTACATGCCACCCAAACACAACATCATGTAGTAGCGAGCTCAGACCTTGATTTTCCAGCTCAGTACTAACATGCATTATGACAACACAGTTTCACATCCTATCCATATGTTTGAATGTTGGGTCATTTTCAGTTATCTTTTTATCACCCATTCCCTTTCTCTCTTTTATAATTCACTTTCAGTCTGCTATTGTGATTTTTTTAGATGAAAAATAGAGAAAATTCCTCAGCTATATAAAATCATGTTACTCCCCTCTGAATGAAACAGCCCTGCTGGGCTCAGATGCCCAGCTTTTTCCTGGTACTGGGCCAGACACAACCAATCTCTGTAACACACAACTGGATACCTGCAACACCGACCAGACAATCAGAAAGTCTGGGACATGATGGGGATTTGTGAAATGAAGACCTGAACTCAGGGGAGCAAAGAGAACCCAAGAAGGAAGAAGAGGGGTAACAATTCAAGCATTTATTTACTTTACTCTTTCTGAAAATACAGTATTTTTCATCAGGGAATTATACGCAGAATGGAGTCAATAATGAAATCCAGACTCTTCCTGCGCATACGTAACCCTATCATATACTTGTCTTTTCCAACGGAGTTACCACATTGCATATTCTGCTGATACAAGATTTTATTGAAACCCAACTTTAAAGAGATTTCTTTTTATAGTGTCTTAAAACACCCTGGGTCCAGAATACGGAGTGAATTCAACTACCTGCTTCCCGTTACACAGCATACCCCTCCAAGCCTGACACGGAACCTGAACACAGGGGTCTCTGTGTATGAATCTGTTCGAGGAGAAGGAGTTTAAGGCCCTTGGCTCCTGGGTCATTGTATACGATAACGGGTCTGCTGGAATTCGACCATGGACCTGGGGGAGTGTTGTTTCATCAAGACATTACTGTTAACTTTAGCAATCATACACTGTATTTGCTTGCTGACACTCTCACTTTCTTCCTGTATACATCTAGCTAGGGATAAAACCAGCTGTGCGTGTGTCATCCAACAAACATCCAGTGCAAAAATCTCTCACACAAGCTGTCTTCAGAGCCAGGGACTCGGGGTTGAGGACTGACCCCCCCCCCCCCAGCCCCTTCCTGAAACTATAGCCCATGGGGGTGGTCAGAGGCCCTTCTTGCTGGTCCTACACCCCTTTTACTGTGTGTGGCAGCTCAGGCTGGAAATATGGTACATCCTCCCTGCTGATGGCTGCTGGTTGGGGGCAGCTTGAAGCAGTGTGCCCCTCAGTCTTTGCCTCAGCTCAGCCTGCTTCTACATGGCCATGAGCAAACCTCTGAGCCACTCTATAAGAGCATGGCCATCTCTCTCTCATTCCCTTGCTCTCCAGACAGATTTTATTTCTTCTCTGAGAGGGGGAAAAAAACCAAAAAAAACCCAAAAAACAAACTAACCAAACAAAAAAAAACCTCAAACACCACAAAAAAACCCCAAACCAACCAAACAAAAAAACCCAACCAAAAAAAAAAACCCAACAAAAAAAAACAACAAAACAAAACCAAACCAAAAAAAACCAAAAAAAACCCCAAACCACACAAACAAAAAGCCAGAAGCACCTTTCTAAGCACACCCCAAGAGGCAATGGCAAAGTACTCAAAAAGCTTCTCCCAGTATCTCTGTAGAGGATGCAGAAGCCACACGGAAGTGAAGATATAGGACACACTTCTCACCATTTCCCACTGACCTTCCCATACTGGCTGGACTAAATGCGGGCTCCCAGCTGGAGATGACTGTCACTTCTCAAGGGGAGTATACATCTAATTTAGGGTTATGTGAATTGAGACAGGATCTGCGCTCCTTCTTAGATCCGGGTTCCAGGGCACACTTTATCTCACCCTGTCGTAAGTTACATCCATCTCATGTCAGCAGGTCAAACATCAATGTTCTGAAATAGATAATCCTGCTGCATTCTCTAGATGTGCAGTGGATTTGTTTGAGAAAAGCATCACTTTGTACCAACCGGCAGATGTTCAGATGTCCCCTCAGTTCTAACCCTGGTATCTCAAATGGTCAAAGTGGCCAAATATTTGCTAAAAATGTCAGGGCAGAAGACAGAAAGCTATGAAACATCACAATAGCAGTGTGAAAAAAAAAAAAAAAAAAAAAAAGATTTTGATGGATACTTCATTTTAAGGTGATTAGAATTGAAGGCCTGACAATACACTGTTATGAGCCTTTCAACACCATTGTGACAAAAAGCATTTCATCAGTATAGCTTCATAAGAAACACATGTATGAAACAAAGAAATGTTCTACTTAAGCCTAGTATCCTAAAAAAAAAAAACAGCTAAAAGAAAAAAAATAGTAGCATTGTGTCAGGATTGAAAGTAAGCAGCATCATCCTCAGTAAAAGAGGATAGATAGAGATGAAAGAAGGTTATCAATGACATTTTTACTGACAGCATTTTAATCCCGTTGAGTAGAGCTGACAGAAACGGCCTTTGGAAGTCTTGCAAAGAAAGAAACATGCTACTCAGCCTGCCTGTATCTGAGAGAGAAAAGCCAAGTGCATGAGAAGAATGGTGTTCAGATACTTTCACTGACATGCTATTGAGATGAGAACAGTTTACTTAAGAAATCTGGAGGTATTTACACAAAACCCCATAAATCCTTCTTTCAGTCACCGGAGAATGGATAGCTCCTCAATATGGGCCTGGGAGGTCTGTTGCAATAACATGACTCGAGTCTGTTCTCCCACTATTAAATGGAGGGGGCAGCATTTATTGGTCTAATTCTCTTGAGAACAGGATTTCAAATCAATATGGGTAAAAGAAAGAAGTGTTACAATTGTCTACTTTGCCACACAAAATTAAAAATGTGAACAGAGCTCCTCTGTGATGTCTAAGTGTATGTTTAATATCGATCCACTTTTCACATGCTAGGTACCTGCTAGAAACCTTCTGAAACCAGGACCAGGGGAGTTCTTTACTCCCCCAGGCTACAGCTTCTGCCCACACATGAGCTGCAATATCTGAAGAGGGTGAAGGAACCATATTGTTCTGGAAACAATGAAATCTCTAAGGATGACAAATTCCCATTCACTCTTTTGTAACAATCTAATTAATAGGAATTGATATTATTACGCAAGTAATGTTGAGGAGAATAGTTGAAGGAAACTTATGCATTACATAGCACGAGCATTACAGATGACTCCAAGGACATTTCATTAACCTCTGAGTATCCTATCCTGCACATACCTACATATCAGCATGCTGATGACTACCTTTGTTACAGTGTGCCTCCATGTCATCTCCCTCCCCATCACTTTCCTCCCCTTCTCCATTCTCCTCTAGTCATCCAGACACTACTTCACAAACACCCTCCTTCCTTCAGGCTCCCAGATTCTGCTTACAATCAAAACAAACTCAAAAGGAAGAAGAGGAAGGGATCAGGACATATTTCAGGAACCTTATGGTCATCTTATCCATTTACATCTAAATTCGTGAGTGACTGGAAAGCTCACCATTCATTTCAGCAAGGATAAGGCTTTTCCCCTTGTTTCACTGATCATTCACAAAGAGGCAGAGCCTCCCCCTCAGCAGCACGTCAGCGGATACGGCCGCCCAGCTCTCAGAGATGGAGGGTATTGTACAACGACAAAAGGCAATTGTTTAAACACACAGACGGCAGAGGGATGAAGAAGTGTTTCTCTGGGGAACCAAGGAAAAACAGAAGTTTCCCTTTGAATTCCGCTGGCTTTAAAAACAAACAGGGCAAATGTTTCCACAAATAAGGGCAAACCATACAGCTCCCCAGATCAAAGCCAAGAGCTCCGCTCTGAAGCTGGAGGTGCATTCATAGGGAATGGAAAAAATAGACCTTTACGATGGTGATACTGCATTGGTCGTAATAAGGTTTCAACCAAATATGGTTAAGTTCAGGTCCTCCCACTTTACGCATCTGCAGCCTGCATTTGATTACTTTTGATTATTTTATACATTACCCACCAAGACAAGAGTGCTCGCCCTAACAGCAGCACTTCCTCAAAGCCCCGTCTCTCACTTCCACACCATGTAACACTTCTGCGTCAGCCACAAACGTCTGTTGCCACCAAAGACTACTCTAGACAATATGCAGTTACTCTAAACAGGTAGCTGGAATATGCTGTGATTTGGGGCAAGGAAAGAGATGCCAGCAAAGCTGAGAAAGGGCAGAGTTTGCCCCTACCCAACTTCAGGCCCTGCCAGCTAAATACACACAAATCCTTGGGAAGAGGCTTGAAAGAGATTATAATCAGTAGGAGTAGTGAGGGAGAAAGTATCAGAAGGAGTTGAGGATTCTCTTGGGGTTTTTTTATTCTGTTTTTAGGAAGACATAACAAAAATTCATAAAAAGACAAGTTTATCTGCACTAGATGTTATCATGTATTGTACGGTTACAAAACAATCTTGATCTGTCCAGATTATTCTTTTGAATACAAGCATCTTCCTCTTACCTAATGAAGGAATGGAGAGGCTAAAATCTTGTCTCTATCGGGCAACGAAAACCACTTTTGATTCCAAAGACAGCCACTTTGCCTGGCTTCCCAATCACTTCGTCTGTGAACAGCTCACAGTATGCCTGGGAAGTGTCTGCAGGTAAGAGCTGCCAGCACCCAATAAGCAGAAATACCTTGTGCTATATTTCAGCAACATTCAAACTGCTAGAGGCTTGGTGGTTTCCTCTGCCAATTCTACTACTTTGCTATGCGAAGTAACTTCACATCAGTCTCAATAAGACATGACAGCACACTGAGCATGATGTAACATTATCAGGAAACTCATCTCTTCTGTAACTCCTCTTTTTGCACAGTTGCTTTCCTGGGGTGTCCCAGACACTACTTTCCTCCCTATCAGCACCATATGCGTGGCACCCTGAGCACACTGTACACTTTTCATATTGTGATACAAAATAACTTCTGCAAATGGCAACCCATTAAAAACCAAGAGCCAAAACTGTGAATAAAGTCATATTTCCATGTCGCAGACATAAGCCAACTGGAAACGGTTGCATGGTGGGGACCACGGCTGACCCCTGCCAGCGGCAGCTTTCAACATCACCAGCCAAAGAAAGCTCTGACTCTCTCTGACTCTATTGTTTCCAGCTCCAAAGGGCAGGAGAGCCCTCCAGTTTGGGAGTATGTAGCATGGCATCACTGCCCTTGAGGAACTCAGCTTTCAAAGACTGCTTGGTGGCACCAGACTTGGAAGCAGCCTCGTCACAGCACACAGCACCAACAACAATTAAATAGCCTCACCCTAGCTACGAAGCTAGGTCAGGGCTGAGGTTGTTTCATTTTAAGGGGTGAAGCCTTTCTTTGATTTTCATACTGCATGAACTTTTGGAACGTATTTTTCCAGGGTCTGTTCATATCCAAATTGGCTGGGATGCAGCACTGAAGAAAGAGTGGTTCAGGGAACAGTAAGCATGTCAGAGGAAAAACATCAGACAGTGCAAGAAGCAACTCTGGATGCCAGAGAGTACTTGGAGAGAGCTGCAAGTATCAGAGGCATGGCACTCAGAGCTTGGGAAAGAGAAAGCAAACTGGAGATGGAGGAGAAAGAAAACACAAAGGCACGGGCAAGGACTGCAAAGCTCTGACCCTACAAGCAGCACATACCAACTACAAGCCATCTCTAAATGCTTAGTGATAGCTAAAGAAGTGGAAGAACAATAGCTTTTCTAGGAAGCTTCAGTGATCAGATCCAAGATACAAAGAGAGTCATTCACAAAACAGTCACAGGTGAGAAGGGCACATCAGACTCGCAGCACAGCCTGCTCAAGCACCAGCTCCTGTGTATGGACATTCACCAGCAGCATATTACAGTCACAGAACTACGCTGTGAACATATTAAACGCATATCCACTAACAAGTTGTCATATTTTTACTTCTAGCTTAATTTCTGTATTACTTGTTCAGAAATTGTATCTTCAATCCCTGACACAAACCACATCCTGCTCTTTTTTATCGCACTGGCCGTGGGATTTTGTCCTATCTCTGCTTTAGTACTTCTTCAGAATTCCAGTACAGAGAAACTGATATGGCTTTGTTATAATTTGTCCCTGTTTTATCAACAGGAAACTCTTAGAAATAAACACTGGGATACTAATGATGCTCCTTGAAATTCTCCTTTTTGTAAAAATAAATGAACCTAAGAAGCAGTAAGTCTGCCTACTTCTATATTTAGTCTGCCTACTTCTATATCCCAGACATTACATTTCAATTGTTAACTTTCCATTATATGAAATCATTTGTTTAGGTACAGCATATTTTCCAGAAATGCATATAGTTAGGTCCTATAGTAATCCCTCTTGAATTTAAGAAGTCCTAGCTTCTTTAAATGCATGTGGCATCACCTTTCAGTCACAGGTTTTTGTCACGCCTTTCACTGCTAAATTACAAATACCTTCTTAGGTGCCTCTTGGCCTTCACTAAAATAAACTCTGTGACAACTCTAGCCCTGGCCAAAGCAGCCACCTATACAGAAAACAACTCACTCCAAGGTATCATTCTCCCCATATACCCAAAGAACTCATTGCTCCTTTTTGCCAACCATCATGCTGGGAAGTCACAGCAAATTGTTGGTCTGCTGTGACCCTGAAATCCTTCTCAAGCCTTCCGCTTTCTAGGAGACAAGCCCCTTCCCCCCTTTGTAGGGGGTACTCACATTCTTTGTTCCTGGATGTATGACCTCACACTTAGCTGGGTTAAAATAAACTTTGCTTGAGTGGCTGCTCAGCTTAGGAGTTGATCCAAAGCACTTTACAACAAATTCCCTATCCTCCCTTTTTAAACTAGTATTTCTGTGTTATCTGGAAAACACAGAAGTAACTTTCTATCTTCAGATCTTTAATTATATTAATTTTAAGCTTTCTATCATTCCCTGAAGAATGTCATTAAATGCAATGCCATTTAATAACCATATACTGACATCTCCTTTATAGATCAGTCTGCTGTCCCAGTATTAACTTTTACACATACAGATTTTGTACAATTCTTTTCTAAGTCATAGTGCCTAAATTGCCAAGTACAATTGCAAGCCCCTAAAACCTCTTCTACTACACCTTCAAAGCTACTTTCACTGAGCAAACTCATTATTTATACTCAGGGGGTTGTTTGGTTTGTTTAGGTGGTTTTTTTTTTTTTCCGTTTTTTAATCAAACTGTATTTGCTCCTTTAGTTTCTTGAGTAAGCACATGACATATTTCCAGTATATTGCTTGTATGATGACATCAATCTACAGCCCTTCAGATCAGCTTTCCTACCCTTTTTTGGTATATTGACACTTTTAAACCCTTAATGCTTGCTGGAATTTCCCTTGCACGGCAAGAATTAGGGAAAGTTAACAATATGGAGACAGAGAGCTCTTCAGATGGGTCTTTGGGAATCTTGAGCTTCCAGACCATTTTAACGTGTTTATTTCTGATAAACAGTATTTGACATCATCCACTTTTACAAATGCATTAAAAGCACAGCATAAACTTCAGGAAATACAGAGAGCATTTTCATCTCCTTTTACAAAGTCCCTAAGTATTTAATGAAGTACTTTTGCCTTTGTGTACAAATAGCTTTATTACCATCATCAAATGATGGGGCAATATTATTACTAGGATTTATTTCATTAGTGCATTGCAACTTTATTCTGAAGAGGCTATAATCACAGAGGAAAAGATTCCCACATAAATTCTAAGGGGACAAACCAAAAGTACCAATGGCGCCATGACAGATGCCATGGAGTAGCCAGGCAATAGGTCAGAAATCTTTTCTCTCTTAGAAAACAACATAGGAAGGAAAGTGAGTTGAGAAACATCTCTAGAAAACACACTGCACCTCCTCCTTTTCTACGTAAAGATAAATGCATGTGTCCAAACAACTACTCTCAGCTTCCTCACCATCCAGACTGATTTCAAGTGTGACAGTTTGAAATCTCCGTCATCTGAAATCATGAAAACACCCATAAATAACAGCATGAAGGTAAATTTATACCTTAGACTTACTGATATAGTGCAGCTCGATGGCCACAAAGCTTTTTACTGAGAATGGAAAAATGTCCTGGAAAAAACTCCATGCAACACAGGAGGTGTTTAAACCGAGATGGCAGGAATGATTTATGGCCTCCCACAGGTGATCTGATTCCCTTTAAAAAGACCTCAGTCGGGCAAGGAAGAATAAAATGAGACATCACAAGTGGCAGGATGCAAAGAAAAGGCTTACTTAGCTCTACTTTGTTAAAAATACAAAATGATTTTTAGGTTTTCTTTTTATTTAAAGTGGGTGGAATGCTCTTTCCACAGAAACCTGTTTTTAGCACTTCTCATCAGTAAAGAAGAGACTTTTCTCAACATATGACATTTAAAAAGGAAACAAAAAGGGGAAAATAAAGATCATGTTACGGTAGTATGTATCCACCTCCAGCAAGTTTTTCCAAGGCCTCTGAGAGGAAAACCCTTTCCATCATGTACAAATAGCCTCAACTGACTTTTCCACTCCTTTAACTGCCGGTCTGCAGCACATATAATCACAAAGGTCTACCATTAGAGCTGACCAAATTAACAACCACATCTTTTCCTTGGAAAGGGCATTTAAAAAAACCAACAAACCTAACAAAAAAACACAAACAATGTAAAAATACATTACAAATCCTCCTGGGGACCCTAAAGTAACAAGTATTTGCTGACAGAAGTTCCCCAGCTTGTTGTAGATGGATGAAGCACTTCAAATCCTTGGGCAAGACAGAGAGAGATGTTAAACATTAATGCTTTAGGAAGTAATAATTGAGGTATTTGAGGTATTCTCTGTATACTACACAAATCATAATAATGTTATCTGCTTTGCAAAGGTGAAAATTACATAAAGACGGAAGTTGCCAGTTCACTTTCTTGGCTACTGTAAATGGAATTGAAAATTAAAATTGGCTACCCAGGAGAGGCCACAGCTACCCGGGAATTCAGAGTAACACTTACAAAGGTTTGTTAATCTCCTTCCCTGGAAACACAAAGAGGGAAAAATTGTCCTTTTCAAACAAAATCTCTGTTACTCCATGTAAAAAGCCCAGAAATCAATTCCACTGGAGAAAAAAAAAAAAAAAAAGGAAAAAAAGAGAAGGGAGAACCTTCACAGCTAACTGCTGAAACCATTGCTGCAGAGGTGAAGTGCAGGCAAACACCACTGCCCCATGGCAGCTGTGCACTCCTGAAACACACTTGTGACATGCCACAACCAACAACTTACATACTTTGAAAGTGGTATTTCACACAGCTCTCACTCCCTTTCATCTTTAATACTTATTTTTAAAGCACTTGGTTAAAGGAAACATTTTTATACTTCCCAGCTTGACGGGATAGAAATTTACTAAACTCCTCAAATAATGACTCGTGCAACCAAGAGTTCTCATATCCATGTCTCGGATGACAACCTTTAAAGCAGCACTGTTCCACTCAAAACACTGAGTTGAACCACTAGTCAAAATCATTTTTCTCTGAAAATCCCTGCCTAAATGGCACCTTTTCTCCATTTACATTCTCTTTGGACCTCTGGGGACATGAGCGTGCAGCTGGACACATAAATCAAGTTATTACACTTCCAACTGACCATGAATATAGCTATTTTTGTTCTTACCTGAACACAGATGCAGTTTGCATCTATAGTTTTCAAAATCTGCCCTTGATCTGATCATATCTCCACAATGAAAAATTCTGGGTTAGTATCCCGAGTTCCCACCCAGCCCTGAGCCAACAGGAGAAGCTATAAAAAGTATCACAGTTCAAAACAGCCCTTTGTTTTTCTTTCCCTTTAGTAGAACTGCAACATATTCTGCTTCTCTTCGCTGTGTTCTATACCATACTGTAATGTACTAACTATTTATTACAAAAACATGGCACCTGAAAGTTTCTGGAAAACCTCTCTCTACTCAATTATCGATCACGTTCAAACTTCAAGCTTAGCTCCGTTAGGTTTGCATTAAAACTGCTTCTTAAACACACACAAACACACACACACACAAGACCCATGTGCATTTAAAGCTGGCTTTCTATCAAGACAGACATAACATATGGTTTGAATGCACAGTATTACTTAGGAACTGATTTGGGCAATCCCCACAAAGAGTAAATGGCACATTAACAAACAGACCCCCAAATGCTTTACAACCTAAAAATACAGCCCATTTGAAAAGGATGGGAAGGGAGAAAACCCTAGTGAAGACTGGACATATTTCCAAATAGTACTCCTAAAACAAACTATCTGTTCCGCATCTGTTAGGAGCTGAGACTGAAGATGCAGCCAGGAACTCCTGTTTTCATGTCAAGAGTATATGCAAAGCCCCACTTCTCTGAGTACAGCAGCAACATACAGCAAGAACCCTTTTTCAAGCTCCTCTGCACAGCACTGCTTGCCCCCAGGCTCTTTCAGACTATTCTTAAGAGCAAACTCCTAGTCCTTCCAGCAGCCTCTGGTGCTTCCCTGCCACCACAGCTGCTGCTGCCTGCTGTGAGCCCACTGCCAGACCCTTGGACCATACGGCTCAGGTTTGTGTATAACCTAGACCTGTAATGAAGACTCATCTTTATGTCCATCAGTGCCACTTGGATAAAATGCAGCCACAATATCCAGTGATTTTAAGAAGGCAAAATGATATCCCTACCCTCACATAATTTTTTTGGGTAGGAATATATCTACACTTCTAAGAGCAGAGTGAGGGCTAGACCAGTCCATCCTATAGTTCCTCAACCTACGCTGTTCATCAGCTCGGATCTTGCTAACCTCACCAGCAGGAAGGGAGTGTCAGGAGGCCTTGGCAAGGATACCATGGAAGGGAAAGGCATGGAGACAGCTGTGGGAAAGGCAGAAAAATGCCATTTGTGCTTTATAAAACTTCTGTGGCACTTCTTGCTTAATGAAAGCACTTGGCCTTTGGTCAGCCTAAGGAACACCTCCACAGCCATTTACAATGAAGCTGTCAGGAGTCTTTTATATACAAAGCTCTCAGACATACACTATGTATCTTTTAAACCAAAAAAGGGAGACACTATGCATTCGCACGTTGCTAGTTAGTCTTCAAAACTTCTGGTGCTGTTTTCAACTCTCCTTACTTGCCCATCTCCTCGCTTTTTTTTTTTTTTTCCTCCTTTTTTTTTTGTTGTTGATTTTATTTCCTTTTTTTTTTTTCCTTCAGAAGGAGGACATAAACCAATCTAAAACTAGATCACCAGTCTCTGAAGCAAAGTGTTAAGTATACCCTTGCTTTCCTAAAGCCACCTCTTTCTATTAATACAACACAAATATCTGGCTAGCCGGATAGCAAACAAATACAAAGTGTAATGGAGGAAGGAAATGTTTTTGCAGAAAGGATGAGTCGAGGCAGTGCATGTGAAAAACCCAGCATGAAAAGCAAACCCATTTTTCTCCACAAACTTGAAAAGCATCTCTAGATCCCTCTGCGTGGAACCCTGGTGTAGACCATCCAGACACCATGCAGACCAACCACACCCCTCCCTCCGACCATGGCAGCTGTATTTCCACACTCTACAACATCTGCCTGTAACACTGGGCTGCTTCTTACATCCACAGGGCCACTGTCCCAGCCGTGCTGGCACAGCTCATAACACAGCCAGGCTTTAGAAAAAGCGTAGCTGCCTTCTCATTAAAAAGTTTTTTCAGAGGCAGTTCACTTTGATGATTTAGTTCACAGTCCTGAGTGACAGAGGCACAGCGTGTGATGGTGCAAGAAAGATGGCAGAAGCAGGGCTATGGCACAGGTACCTGGTCTGGGAGTCAAACACAGATTATGTCAACTAATTCCAGCTGCATGGGTAATGAATCAAATCCCCTTTTTATTCAGACAGAGGTTTCCTGAATCTTTCAGCTCACCTCCACCTCACAAGTCAGGTGGAGGAAAAAGCATGTAGGGAAAAAGTAAATACACAAATGGGATTCTTCTTCTAAGAAGCAGTGCTCTTAATAACTGCCTTGTTCTGCTTTTGTTGTAGTTATAAAGCATATCTGCTCCATCATCCTTCCCTGGTAGTACCTGAAAACTCCAACTCAGGTAAAAAGAGCTCAGATAAACATTTTGTGAGGCTTTCCAAGCTGTAAACAATTGGAAAGAGTATGTTCACCAGTCAGTGCTTGTAAGAAATCAGCATCTTCACCTTCAGCTTCTGTGCTGTGAGCAATACAGCCTTCCCACCATGCTGTCCCTGGGGCGTCCTCATTGCGTGGGGTCAACCCCTAACTACAATCAGTCACAAAAAGGCCATTTTTCAGGCTCTGATTGTAAAAGCCATTCCCTTGAAAGTACTCAAAGACCATTTAGACCTTTATTTTATTACAACAAGCTTACTAGTAAGCACTTTTTCAAACTTTTAAAAATATACTCCTTGAGGAACACTATTTTTGTCTTCAGCAGTTGCACCTCCACATCATGTTGAATGCAAGCTGCCTGTGTAGACATTAAAAAGATAAAAAAAATAAAACTACTCAAGTGTGTATTTTTCCAGCCTTGCCCAAACCCAAGGACAAGTAGAGAAAGTCCCATTTCTTCTACTTCTCACAACCACACCACATGGAAAATTTCATTCCCCAAAAAGCAGTCTACTGAAAAGGTATGATAGTGAGAAAAAAGGGTGCTATAATTTAAATCCTTTGCAGCTGTAATTATAGCACTTGCTATAAAGCCAAGGCTGTAATTTTTGCAAGCCAAACTAAAGCAAAAGGAACAAAAGTACTGCAATTGTTTTGGAAAGCTACGAGGGAGGTTTTCTTTCCTTTCCTGCTGTTTAATCAAAGTAGTGAAGGGTGGGGTCATGAAGACACATTAAAAACTGGATTAATATGCTCCGCTGGGATCCAAGCGTCTCAGTATTTTTACAACATAATGCAATTAGAGGATACTTGTAAATCATCTGGAACATTAGCTAAATTGAATCTTCCTTCTTCCTACTTAAATAATCAATGGTCTTGTGGGGGGGGGGGGGGGCAAGTCCAAATCCTACAATAGGCTCCATAATGGCTTATATTCCTATGGTCATCGAGTAGCTATTAATTTCTACACCAGAAGAGTGTTGCATGCTAATGGAAAGGAGAAGAAGCAGGTGCAAGAACTCCATCCAACCACAGCTACAAGAGGATGTCCTCACTGAAAAGATGCAGGCTGAAGGATGCACACAACCAACTTGACCTCGCAGACCTCCACTACAGTCTAAAGAAACCCAGCAACTCATCTAAAACACTAATGTTTAGGGAGGAAAACAGCTTTTTTGCTTTGTTTGGCTACTGAATTTACATTGATCTGCTTTTTTCCTAAGATTTCATTGTTGATTTTCAATACAATAAATAAAGCACAAAGAATTCCTGAGAATAACTTCATGCAGTTTCAGTCCTTAAGGTCAGGGGTTACGCTAGCAATTCAAAAATCTCTGCTTTAAACATTTTATCCACATCTGTACTTCTCTATTTCAACAAGGACATGTTTCAGCTCCCATATTATATGCTGAGAGAGAGCAGAGGGTATGGGATACACTCAGCTCAAGCAGAAGTGGACAATTCAGGGAAGGGCTTCATATCATATTTTTACTTGCAGCTAAAACAAGCAGGATCAACTATTTGCCCAGAACTTGGCACTGCAGCAGGATCAGGTAGTATTCTAAATTTGAATAGCACTGGCTCAGCTTATGAGCTCTGAGGATTCCTAGTGTCAAAACAGGAATTGTATAGAAACATTAAACGTGACCATACTTACTTATCCACATTTTTTTAATGTGCCACATTAGTTTTTCTTTATGTATCTGCTGCAGCTGGTTAGAAGGTTTGTGTTTTGGGTTGGTTTGGTTTTTTTCCTCAAACTATAAAAATTCTCTTTTTATAGAATGTGTTTAATTTTTTCCTATATTTGAGATTTTTGGCTGGTTTAGCCAACAAATAAACCTTTGTAAAAACCAATATATCACTTCATACCATGGCCAAGCATCCATTTTGAAAAAAGCAAAGTACAAGTTATCATTTTATCCATGTTTACAAGAGAATAAACCATGCTATTTTTGGTCAGTTGAACTTTAAAGTATTACTGTAAGGAACTGATCCACCTCTTCCAAACCATTTAATTATCAGCCAGCTACTTAAATACAAAGTCTATATTCCTTGCTTCCATAGCTTCTCATTTCCCCTTTTAAACCAATTCTCTTTTGAGATAAAAAGTTACTGCCGGTTATGGCTGTAATTCCAGATAAGCAGGACTCTGGAGACTACTTGTCTTTCTCTTGTGATAGAAAGATAACAGCTGTTATAGTCAAGGTTCAGAAAATCTTCTGCTAAAATTAAGGAAAATTTTTGATTTATTTTGGTGACAAAATTTCTCAAAATTCTTTGTGACTCTGTAAGGAAAAGTCTGGAAGGACTTACAAAATTAAAAAATATAATTAACTCTATTTAGAATTAATTAGTTCTGAATTTGAGGGGGAAAAAAAGTAGAAATAAAAATGAGGGGACAACACACAACCAATTCCCAGGGAAATTACTATCCGAAACGGGACAATGCTTTGAGCACAAGGTGATGAAAAAAACCACCAACCACAGCTGGGAGGACCAAAACCCAATCCTTTTGTTCTAGACTGTCTCTTCCCACACAAGCTACACACAGAAAAAAAGATGCTTTTCTTGTTGTAGTACAAAAGGCCCAGAGCTTGAAAAACTGAATTCTTCTGATCTTCAAACTTCTGGGTATTTATGTAACTTTATAAAAAGCCTATTTTTGCCACTTCTACATACTGTCTTTTCTCAAGGCCATGTCAATGTCTGCATATAATTTGTGCTTTCCTGGAAACCCCAGTCACTCCTAATTCCATTTACCTTTTAGGCATAATGTCTCAACTTTCCTACATCACAGTTTTCCTCTCACTTGCCAACACCATTCACCACATGGAGTATGACTTGACTCAGATTCCAGTTCTTATAATCTGAGAAAAAATTCTAACCCAAAGATAAATGTTATGAAGGATAAATATTTTTACAGTGTATTCCAGGAGTTGTAGAAATTCGCAGCTGAATTTCCTATGGAAAAGCATTAGTGCTTACTGGCAGTACAACTGACTGCTTACTTGCGCTCGTTCAGAGTTTACGTAGCTTTACTAGACTGTGAAATTCCTCCTTCCAGGGGTCTGAAAGATGAGAAAATGTGCATTTCAATTACAGCAACTTGTTCTCATATCAAACCAAGCCCATTTTTACCCAAACTAAGTCTCTACAGAAAAAAAAAGCTCTTTTACAAAAAGTAGCCTTGAAGTGTCTTTACATCTCTTCCTCGTGTGAAACCATTTACACAGAATTATCCCACTATTGCCAGAAAGTTCTTGCTATTTTAAGCCACACGAATGTCTGCCTTACACATTTGACTGGTCTTGTCCCAAAAGTGACAACTGCCATGAGATGCATTTTACACAGCAGAGTAAGAAAAACCACATTTTCTTTTTGCTTTGCACCAAGCTGACCACAATGGGACAGCAGTTTCATTTTCTTTAAGCCACCACGCTCACCACCAAAGCTTGTTTTTAAAGCGCAATGTTATCCCACCAAAAAGTCACCCAACCACCCAACGTGATTGATCCAAACAACATAAAGATTACTCCCAAAGTCATCAGACAGGCAGGACACACAGAGGGCTTGGGCTTGGAATAGTTTTTGGATTCCTTCAGCAGAGAAAGGTTGCTGTAGTTTGGGGTAGCGAGGACTTAATGGGGCAGGATCAGATGTTGCTTATATATCTATACGTTAGATAAGTATAACACTGTCTGTGTTATGGAAATTGCCCTGTGACAAAGTACAATCTACAACCTGTCAAGTTCCCTTCAGCCTGGTAATACAAACCCCTTGAGAACAACATAATAATGAAGAAACATTTCTCTCTTTGGCATGATATTCATAAGCAGTGGTCCCTTCTTTATACCTTTAAAGATAACACAATCTGTTAAACTACTGCAAATAATGTCTTTCAGAAAAATCACATTTCATATGAGGAAAAAACACAGCAGAAGGTAACAATACAGGGGACCCTGTTGTCCAATGCCACCGGGGCTCTCTCAGGAACAATGCAGTGCCTCCCTTCTGGGCACAGCTCCACACCGAGATGAGGGCTGGGTGGAACTGCTTATGGAAAAATGGATTTGCTAAAATGGAAAAAAAGCTTTCATATGTGATCTGGAGTAGCTCCAAAGAGCCTCTGCTGAACGGGAAAGTACACCTTGGGAAAACACTGTTCCTTTCATGACCAGCCTCACCTACAGTATTACCCATAAAGAACCCAAACGCAGCTGGACACAGAAAATGAGTTTCCCCGTGACAGGAAGATGGTTTCCCTGCACTGGAGGAAGAGGGGACAGAGTGAAAATCATTGTGGAATGCCATGGGCCTTTGGGACCCCACATGGATCCAGGTTACACTGGCTTTGCAGACCTGCCAAATCCAAACCAAAACTACTCCACTGATAAAACACATCTCTAAATTCTTCACACCCAAGGCCAGCACGTATCACTGCTGCCTGTGCTTTGGGGCCCAGCGGGGCAAGCTGCAGTGGCAGTGTGGCATCGAGGTTTGGCTGAAGGGAGCAAGCACACGTCATTTCTGCTTTCCCACCCTCCTTTTTCTGTGAAGCTGCAAGGGAGAACTAACAAAACTGGTCCCCCATGGTTTCCATAGCTGTCTGCAGAATCATGGTATGATTTGGGGAGAATCTGACAGAGAAAAGGAGATGGCACAGTGCCTGCTAATGCTGCTCCCAGTGTGAAATGCCTGCAGGCTGACACGGTGGCTCCTCTGGGGCTAAGTCACCAGCAGAGATAATGTAAGATAGACTTGGTTTTAACTTGATGCCTAACATAAATAAGATAAAATAAATAAAATAAATACAAGAAAAAAAAAATTAATAAAATAAAATAGTTGTTTCAGAATAAGCCTGGATCTCTGAAAGAGCTATTTTTAAGAAAAATCAGTAACAGAAGAAGAGCTTTTAATCCCCTTAAAAATCCTTAATAGGCCAAATTCAACCCCGTTCCAACTCTGGAGGCTGAGCTGGCCCCCTGGGAGGAGTTAGTTAAGACCACAAGCAAACACATCTGGCAACTGTCTTCCCTCCCAGCCTCAGGCACACAACCCACCAGGAGCTCTGTGTGGCACACATCAGCTCCCCAAAGTCTGCTTGGGAATCACTGGAGAAAGCTAGTTTGGTCCAAAACCATGCCAGGAGCTATGCTACAATGTTCTACCCCAGGTGACTGAACCACAGCAGCCAGTAGAGCTTCCCAGTGATGCTTAATTCAGTACTACGGGCACAGCCATAAAAAAACTAAGCCCTGTGCTTAAATTCATAAATATTTTTATGTCAATATCCAGCTACACAAACTGCCTCAAAGCTGGGAACCTTGTGCTGCAAGGCAGTTGATGACAAGATGATGACAATATACCTTGGTAGTCACCATCCCTCTCCAGTGACACTTGCCATTTTCATTCCAAACTGGAATAAAACCAAGTTTCAAAATATCAAAAGGTATCATGCATGTAGTAGAAATACCTTTCTGTATCAAAACGTACCAAAATCTGCTGACTGCAGGCAACCTACATCAAGGAGAAATGCAGTCACATGAAGCTTTCAAGTCTGAGCGAATTATTTCACTGCGTTCTCTGCTTGCCTGGTTTTGCTTACAAACTTAGACTCCAATTTCTTCAGCAGCCTAGTAAAGAACACTAAAAGTGAGAAGAAAGGTCAAAAATTGCTTCCCTCAAGAGATCTGTACAGTTCTGGAGGCTACACAGCTTCTTGGCCGTCTCTAAACAGCTCAGATGAATGCTAAACAGAAAATGCTTGCAACAAAGAAATTCCACTACGTCCAACTAACAAACATTTCAAATAAATAAATATAACTGATTCTCACACAAACTACCTCAGATAAACTGACCACTGGGGACCTCAGTGCAGCTTGCACAAGGCACAATGTGGCCAAGGTCCTCCCATTCACCTCCTGAACTGGCCCTATTGCTCCTGTTGGACCTTACAAGAAACGGAGCCAAAGCTTCAGAGTTTTAATCCCAGGACTTTGACACTCACCTTCCCTGGTGGGTTTGAGGAAATTATTTTATCTTGCTATCTCCCTTTCCCATCTGTAAAATAGAGATACTACTACTCAACTATCTTAAAGGAAATTTCTTGAGCCTGATTAATTAATGTCTGCAAGGCACCCTGAAGAAAAACACTTTACAAATGCAAAGCGAAACATTTCTCAACCAAAATTCCTATGGTCATCCTGTTTATTAACAAGAGGATAACATTTGAGCTAAAAACAAGACACGAGGCTATTTTTCCCTGTGAGGCTACTACATTATCTCCAGGGTAATCACACACCATTTAACTCATATCACAAAGAAAACCACACCAAAACTATGCTTGGAGCAAACTGCACTAATAGAATCACGGTGTTCGCGTGAATAACGCACAACCCCACTGTGTGCTCAGCACTGCATACTGCAGAGGCAACAGCTGACCAGTAGAAAAATGGTCTTACTCTTGGGCTGAAGCCAAGCCCCTGTGTACTAATAGTATGGCCACCAGTACATCCAACTTACTGAAACCCAGGTGTGCAGGCTGTTTCAGGAGGTGGGAAACAGGATATGGGGTATTTTTTCCCCCCTGTGTAATGTGTTGTCATTTCACAGCAACCCTGAGAAGGAGCAGAGGAGGTTAATTAGGACTTATTCCTGATTTACAGCTGCTGGGGTTCAAGGTGAAAATCTTAAATGTAGTTACAGCAGTAGCTGCAAACAGGGTGTACAATGACAAGACTGAGCAGCAGGGCACTGAAGGAGGCCTTGCACTTCCAGAGCTTGTGCTGAGAATTTTACCTTGCCTTATTTCCCCGACTAAGAGTTTTTAGAACTACTACAGCTCCCACTAAAAGGCAAACAAAAAAGTATGATGATGGTACTTTCAGATTCAGTTGAATAGTGGCTGATGCAACAGTGGCACAAGATTTGAGTGCTGCTATAGAGCACAGGAAAAATCAAGGAGATAAAAAGCATCAAGAAAACTAGAATGATTACTAAATAAGGCAAACAATTTCAAAATTAGAGTTGCAATGGGACATTAGATCAGAAATACACACAGGATAGCAGCCTTGGTAACATGAGTGGAAACAGAAGAATATCTGCAGGATAGGTTGGGGGGTTGGGTTTATTTAAAAAAAAAAAAAAAAAAAAGTACAATAACCAAACCACCCAGAACACAAACAAAAAAAAAAAGGTAAAATACCAAACCCACCCAAAACGAAACAGAAAACATTTCAGATGAAAAAGGCACAGTTACAAAAGGTTACAGGTTTCATGAGAAACTGATCTCTGATATTCTTGCCTTTGAGATTAATTTCTGTCACCAGAGTCTGGTCAATAGCAAAGTTTAAAAAAATATGATAGCAACCAACATCTTTTGTTTGTCCAAAACCCCTGTAAGAATTATCTTAGTTGCATTAAATATTTGCCATTCTACAAGTCATCCTTCTCCCATTGACTTCTCCAGTTTCTTTCATCTACACAAGAAGAAAGGTGAGTGGTTAAAATCACACTAGCCATAGTTAGATTTGTCCCAGCGCAACCTAAAGTCACATGAAAAATCAAGCAGCTCTAGTATGTACTGTGAGCTTTCTATATTCAAACACAGAAATGACTGCACGTAGCAAACTCTGGTTGATATGACTGGGGACTGAATCAGTTGTGTAATGCTCAACTCTTGCTGCATCGATTTAGTTTGCTAATTCAGGGTCTTGTGAGTTACAAAACCTGTGCTTCCAGTTGCATCTGCATCTTGTAGAGAGCTGGCATCTGACCTTAGTCTCAGAAAAAGCGTACAAGAATGTGAGTTCAATGACTGAATGCTGTGATAGGACTACATAGTCCTTGTAGTACTGTTTAAATTAAAACATTAAAAAAAAAGGGGGAGATAAAGAAAATAAGTATATTACCTCCAGAATTAGCAGATGAAACACCACTTCTTTTCTTTTTAGAATGCATTCAGAAGGCTGTTCCATCTCATCTTGAGAGTTGATCTTTTAACTAAAAATTTGACATTTTTAAATTCCTGGCACAAAGATGACACTATCCCCTCATTATCTCCAACTTCCAGTAAATAAAAGTATTATTAGCTAGATGTTATTTGCTTTGGACTGCAAACAGCAAGTTCTATCCCAAATGTCAGAGAAAGCGTAGGGGTAGCAATATAGAAGTGACTGCTCTTTTCACGCAGTAGCATTGCAATTTCCCAGCATCACCTAATTTGGTAGCTGGCCAAATCAGTACTGAGCACCAAACTAAGGGACTTTCATCTAAAGAACATGTTGACACTTCATTTATCAAAGCAAATGGATAAAAACGCATCACATAACACAGCAGGTGAAATCTCAGGATGGTAGCAAGGAGACGAGGCACCTATAATGTCAGTTTAAATGCAAAACTAAAATTAAATGGAGCAGATTTTCTTGACTACATTTACAGCAGCTTTCTATCCCAGTGGATTTACTGCACTTCATGAGAAGCAGCAGATATTACCCAGTAGAAGCCTAAAATCAACCCAGCACATCTTTTCATCAGATTGGGGCTTTTTTAGTAGCAAAGTCGTTAAGGGAGCATATCTTCATCAGTTTGTCGTTTGTTTCCACTGAAAAGAACCAAAGCACTAAGACCACCACAGGACTTCATCAGCAAATCAAAATATACAGCAGTGAAACCCCAGAGGCATGACATTTAAACTGTAAAGTTTTCCCACTTGACAATTTTTGGAAGGCTTTACCCAACTGTGTTCTTTTGTGTAAAAGAGGGGCTGAGTCATTCCATCTAGGAGTAACTATAAATACCTAATGCCGAGACTTCTGCGCAAAAGCTGCAGCACTTGATATACAGTATTTTGGAGGCACCAGAACACTGAAGAAAGAGCACAGCGTGTCCTTTTTAGGAAGGAACATCTGTTGCACTCACTGAAGAGCAGCTGGCGTGACCTCCCATCCCCTAAAAAATGTCAACTCACTGGTATTACTTTTTACAAGCAGCGTCGCAAGATTTCCTCACAGTTTGAGGAGGGGAAAAAAGTGCTTGGAATGGAAAAAGAAGCTGCTGCCAGAGGATTTGTTCAGCCACCAACACTTTGTTCCTTTCAGCAAAACGTAGTCCTTCTGCTGTCTCATAATGATGCAAATATCTGGTTCTCTTTATTCTGACATTGTATTTTGCAGTTCATCTTGATATAGAAGTGAAGTAAGTCTATTTGCAACCCAGATGGCACCGTGCTGCATTGCCACTCTCCCATAGTATTTTTCTGAATTCAGTGCCTCTACAAATTAGGAAATATGAAAGCAGCTATTTTGATACACAGCAGCAAAAATCCACATATATGAGTTTAATTAAATGTAGAGATTATTTTCTCCTGCCAGATGTAGGAGTGCAAGCTCAAAAGACAGGACCGAGTCAAAGCATGAGACCAAAACAGAACCCAGCCTGGAAATCTTGTTCACTTTGTTATCAATACTACAGATAAGTAACGAGAGTCTTCAGGCTCCATCTTTTTCCTTTCCTCTGTAGAAAGCTCTACCCATTCCCAAATGTTTCTGTCAATGAGTTCTGCTGTCAGGCTCAACAGTTTTCTGTAGTTTCAACACTGGTTTTTAAAGTTAATATTTATAACCACCTCAATCAAGGACCTGAGCACTTCCTACCCCCTGCAGATAAAAGCAAAGAATTGACTCTGAAATCCCCTGCCAAATACTATAAACAACCATATTTCATGCCTGCAATGTCAACAGACTGATGGAATAGGGCTTGGGTCTTCACTCACATACACACTTTTCCCTTTCACATATACACTAGAGTATTTTCCTAAACAAAACACAGCTTTATGGAGTTTAGTTTGTGAAGGGTTCCATTTTGAATCCATAATTAAGACCTTTATGACCAATGTTACCAGGCTTTTCTTTGTTTGATTTCCCTTCTTCTTCAAAAGGCCATAAGCAAATCTGAGTTCTTTAGCATGTTCTCCCAGGATCATGACAGGCATCATGAGAGCAGACTAGCTGAATCCTCTGAGAAGCAATGAAATCTCAGTTAAAAAGTAGGACTCTTCCCTGGGACCAAGAGTGGTAGGCACAGAAATTAGATGGGACACTCACAAGTATTCACAGGGATTTTTTTTTTTTGGTCCTCCCCATCAGGTTTATAAAACCAGCAGTGTTGGAGTGGTCTGTAGCCACCTGGGGATCAGTCAGTCCTGAGGCAGGATTTCTTAAACCTTTCCTTGGTGCTCTGCTTGCATGAAATACACGGGCCCTGCTAACTGCCTGAGAAGGGGTCTGGCGGTGATTACATCCCTCAAGCAAGGATGTACCGAGGAGCACAGAGACCCTACTGTAAAGAGGGTGAAAAAGGCTCTCATCATCTTACTAGGAATCCATCAGGGATACTTTTTTCCAGACAAAACTGCTTGGGAAAATCTCAAACTGCTTCCCTATCCTCCTCTCCCATAAAGTACCCCTATTTCTGACACAGGGCGAGAGCGACTCGAGCAAGTCAAGTTTATACTCTGTGTGATTCGTAGCATGCTACCAAGTTTATGATTTAACTATCAGGTTTTGGTCAAAATCTCCCATCCCCCCAAAGATTACAACACTTGATAGGAAGTGGAATAGCACTACCAGACCAGATAAGCACACAGCCAGTCTCCTGTACCAGCTATACAGGATCAAGTGAACCAGCATATACAGGAGTCAGTAAGGGACACCGAGGGGGAGACTACAGGAGCTGACAGAAGACAGAATACCACAACTGCTGTTATACACTCCCAAGTTCAGACACTTCATATTTTACCTAAAATTTTTATTATTAACCTTTCATGACTTTTCTTCGTTGAATTTGCACAGTCACCTTCTGAAGTCATCTTGCTCCTCTACCCTTATTTCTCTGCACCTCTGCAAGCTTTGTCATACCCTTCTCTGAAAGCAGAGGAAGATGACAGTGCCCAGCATATGCACGCAACACAGAGATATCCTGAACGTAAACTAATTTTCAGGTTGGCTCTGCACTTCTAATAAATTCTGAACAAGAAATAACTTTTTGGCTGCCACTTGAGCTGCTATTTTCAAAGAGCTAGCCATAATAATTTCAGTATTTCTATATTGAATTGTAATAACCAGTTTAAACCCTATAATTGTGTGCACATATTTACAGCTGCCTGATGCCACATACATTACTAGGAATTCAATCTGCCATTTTATTGCCTGTTCACTGCAGAACTTCCTACAAACCTGAAATAACTTTTTTTTTTCCCTACCCTGAATGCTACTATACCATTGGCAATTTTTTTCCTGCCATGAACACTACTGTATCATCAGCAAACTTTGCCATCCCACCATTCATCCCTTTTCTGTATCACTGAGAAAGTAGAGGCCCAGCACAGTTCTCCATCACACCCCAGTAATAATCTTCAACTACAAAACCAGATTATTTATTGCCACTCTTCAATCAGATCTAAATTCGTAACGATACCTTTGCTCCTGACAGCTTCACTTCTACAAGGCTACCTAATGAAAGAGCTTGTAAAACCTTTTTAGAAATTAATTTACCCAATATCCAGAATAGTAGCTTCACACTTTCTAATGAACAGAAATGGATTTGTGAGAAATCAACAACCCCTCAAGAAAATCACACTAACTTTTCCTGATTCTATTGTATGATTTACGGACATAATAATTTTATTTTTTTATACTTCCTATCAGTTTCCCTGGTATGTAAGGGAAACAAACAGTATTTAGTCTCCATGAAGTCTGTTACATTTGTTTCACATTTGCCATTTTTTTGATACCAAAAAGCAAATTAAGTGGCAGCTGCTGGACTGGAGTTGATAGTTTGCTATTTCCTATTAGAGTTCCCTCAGAACTTTAGGGTGAAAAACAGCTGGTCATGGAAATATGAGTATAATTATTCATTGCATCAGTTGGTCGACATAACCTTTTCCACTGACACTTTGGCTGGGGACAATTCACCTCATTTGCCTCCCATAATGAAAGGAAAACATAGGAAGCCTTCTAAGCATTTTGAGTGGAACTTAAATGGAAAGAATTAACTGAGATTTTTCTGCCATGGCTTGGCTACCTGTGGATTGTCATTTCAAGGACCTGATCTTTTACAGATATTCTGGTTTCTCACCTAGACATCTTCCTTTCCTCAGTAAAAGGGAAGCTAATATGCCTTTCATAACTGGAATAAATATCCTACTTACTGTCTTTGTTAGCAGCTGTTATGACCAGCCTACCACCTACTTCTGTTTTCACTGCTTTTGAAGTTTGTTTGTTTCTACTACTTCCCTTCTGCAAATACCCTTTCTAAAATGGGAAAAAAAAACTATTGCTTTCACCAGAATGAAACATTTAACTTGAAAATGTCTGAGTTGTGGTGGGTTGGTTTTTTCCCCCCCAAGGACAGTTTTGTCAAGAACATTCCTGTTCAATCCAACCTTTGTTCTCCCTTTTAGTTTTCTTTCTCCTCTACCTCCCACTTTTTCCAGTGTAGGGCCTAGCCAAAATTCATTTTGCATTCACATGGCCTCTAATTAGCCAATGCTCATGAGATAAGGAAATGACATACCGCTGTGTTGTTTTGCAAATGAATCAGAAAACCTGAATCTTCCCTAAAGCCATAGGCTCCTGCTCCTGTCCAAATTCCAGCCAGCCTCCATCTCTGCCTATTTGTGTTGCTGTGGCATCCTTTCTGCTCCCAGCCATCACTTTTCAAGCCTGCTGAATGTTAGCTGCTGCTTTTTCAGAGCAGTCCCTTTTTTCATGCCCTATATTTCATATATGGCTACAAAGATTGAGTTTACAGTCCCTTGGGACTCAAAACCTGTGCAGCATTTAGAAACAGTACATGCCATCATTGGGTAGGACACCTGTTTATTCTGGAAGGTGCAACTTCTGGGACAAGGAAGAATACCACAATGAGTCCAAGATAAAAAACAACTAAGATCTCATGATCTCATAGTCACAGAAGATAATGACAGGGGTTGGATGAAAGAACTGCCCATTGCAAGTAAAGATCAGGTTTGAGACCATCTGATGAACCTGGCAGTGTACAAGCCCATGGGACCAGATGGGATACACCCATGGGTACTGAGGGAATGGGTGGATGAGGTTCTTAAACCGCTATCTATTATATTCCAAAAGTCATGGCAGTCCAGTGAAGTCCCCACTGACTGGAAAAGGGGAAATATAACCCCCATATTCAAAAAGAGAAAAGTGGATGAACCTGGGAACTCTAAGCCAGTCAATCTCACTTCTCTGCCTGGTAAGATGACAGAGCAGATCCTCCTTGAGGCACTACTGAGTCAGATGAATAACAATGAGGCTACAACCAACACAGCTTCACCAAGGGCAAATCATGCCTGACTAAGCTCGTGGTGTTCTATGAGAAGGTCACAACATCAATAGACAGGGAAAGAGCAACCAATGCCATTTACCTGGACCTAAGCAAAGCCTTTGACAGTGTCCCGCATGACATTCTGGTCTCCAAGCTGGTGAAATATGGATTTGGTGGATGGACAATTCAGTTGGTAAAGAACTGGCTTGATGGCCGCTCCCAAAGAGTGGTTGCCAGTGGGTCGGTATCCAAGCGGAGACCAGTGACAAGCGGAGTCCCTCAAGGATCAGTACTGGGACCAGTCTCGTTTAACATCTTTGTCAGCGACATGGACAGTGGCATTGAGTGCATCCTCAGAAGTTTGCTGATGACACCAAGCTGTGTGGGGCGGCTGACATGCTGGAGGGAAGGGATGCCATCCAGAGGGACCTTGACAGGCTGGAGAGGTGGGCCCATGCCAACCTCATGAAGTTCAACAAGGCCAAACGCAAAGTCCTCCATCTGGGTTGGAGCAATCCCAAGCACCAATATAGGCTGGGCAGTGACTGGCTTGAGAGCAGCCCTGAAGAAAAGGACCTGTGAGTGCTGGTGGATGAGAAGCTCACCATGAGCCATCAGTGTGCTCTTGCAGCCCAGAGGGCCAATCGCATCCTGGGCTGCATCAAGAGAAGCGTGGCCAGCAGGCTGAGGGAGGCGATTCTCCCCCTCTACTCCGCTCTCATGAGGCCTCACCTGGAGAGCTGTGTCCAGTTCTGGAGCCCCTGTTACAGGAAGGATATAGACATGCTGGAATGTGTCCAGAAAAGGGCCACGAGGATGATCAGAGGGCTGGAGCACCTCTCCTATGGGGACAGACTGAGAGAGTTGGGGTTGTTCAGTCTGGAGAAGAGAAGGCTCCGGGGAGACCTTATTGTGGCCTTCCAGTATCTGAAGGGGGCTACAAGAAAGCTGGGGAGGGACTTTTTAGGCTGTCGGGCAGTGATAGGACTAGAGGTAATGGATTAAAACTAGAGATAGGTCGATTCAGGTTAGACATTAGGAAGAATTTCTTCACCATGAGGGTGGTGAGACACTGGCACAGGTTGCCCAGAGAGGTGGTGGAAGCCCCATCCTTGGAAGTTTTTAAGGCCAGGCTGGACGGGGCTCTGAGCAACCTGCTCTAGTGGAAGGTGGCCCTTCCAACCCTGACAATTCTATTATCTTCCTTCCCCCTATCACAGAAGATCTTGAAGCTCCACAGATGAAAACAATCAGAGCATTCTGAATCCCTAAGATACTGTCATCAGTGATTCTGTGTGTATCAGGAAAGAAGAAAATTAATAATTTTAGTGTAATCCAAGAGGGGACCAAACACTCTCACATGTTTAAGCACTGCCAACTGTCATTGTATTTCTTCCCTTCTGAGAATCAGATGAACATAGCCATCAGCTGTAGCTGTTCTTCACTACCCCATATAAAATCAGATTTTCTAGAGCACTTCTCAGCAGCCTGACCTATCACACAACTCACCTGCCAGGGCTTAATGATATCATCTGAAATCACACAATCTTCCCCAGCCCAGTCATTACCCCTAGAGTTCAGGTTTTCACATTATTTTAAAAATGCTAAATACTAAACCACAGAAGGCTTCCAAAGTTGCTTCAACCTCTCTTTGGGAACCTTTCTTCCCCCTTTTATTAAATCAGAGGACTGCTTTTAGATCCAGCAACAGAAAAGAATGTTTGGCTCATCAAGCAACCTGTTGACCTGAAACAAACGCAGACACTATTTTTAAAACGAATAAATATTTTTTTTTTTTAAAATAAATAAAAAATCAGAGAGAAGCTGACTTTTTTTTTTTTCATTCTTTCGACAATTGCCAAGATATTCATCCTGGACCTCTGCAACAATAACTTGGAAAAGAAGGAAAACGTTATACAAGAAGTAGTAGAGGAAGAAGGGTTTTCAAGCCGGCTTCACTTCCACGTCACTTGCAACCTAATAAAATACTTGCTTCCTGCTGGGTGAATAAGAGCACTTCCAGCTGATTACAGAAACAGGAAGCAGTGCAAAAAAATGATTTCTTAAAAGCAAGCAGTTACAAAAAAGTAGGATTGTTTAATAACAATATGGTCAATTTAGAACATTTTCCTTCTCCCTCATGGTCTCTGGAAACAAATACACACCTGCAAAGGAACACTGCATATGGTTTGTCACCAGCTGCTTTATGGAAAATCAGGAGAGAGCTACAGTAAGAGTTGTCCTTTCAAGAAGCCCTCTGGCTTTAACTCAGTCACCTTAGAGTCTCACATCCCATTGACAATTACTTCTCCAGGCTGAATAAAACCCTTATATTCATTCCTCAGGTTAAAGCACAGACTCAGTCTCTCCATCTCCTCCCAGCTCAGCCCCTGCCCTTCCCGATGCCAGAGCCTACCCGTTTGCAGGTTACTCTGCCTGAAATGTGCCTGTCTCAGCCTGTCCTATTCCCAACCAACGCCAATGGCAAATCCCATGAGGGCAGGATACCCAAAGGCCAAGTGCACAGTGATACCCCTCAGCACACTGTCCCAGCTTCCAGCAATATGTAAAGGCTCCCCGAGACCAGGGCTATATGTTTATCTTTGAAGTATTATGCCATGTATTCACATGATCACTTTTTGAACCCAGGTGAGTTTTTGGCATCCACAAGGAACTGTGTTCCAACCAGCTGCCTTCTGCCATACTCAGTTAGGAACTCTGATTTTCCGAGAACGCATCCCTCACGTTACTGAGAGTCATTCGGAGAAAAAGCTGAGAGATATATGCCTCCCAGGCTCATCTTTTTACCAAAACCTTATCTCTGCCTCCCTTGGTTGTTCTCTGGGGCTAAGCTGGTGCCAGCTGCTAAAGACAAGGAAGAGCCAATCAAATATTTCCTCTACCAACATCTGTGATACTAGTATCTCCTGAAAAGTAGGCTTGACATATCCCAAGGTCAACATCTTCAGCTGAGACTCACGGCTGGATGATTTGGTGGGGTTTTATTTCTTTCACACTCTCTCTGGTCACCAACACCCCAAAATCATCTGCCTCCTGGAGGTATCTGCCTCCCTCCTTTAGCAACACAGCCAGATTGCAGCAATGAGTCCCTTACTTTACAACAGTTAGCTGCCTGAAGTCAGAAGGGATCATCTAAGCCTGAAGTTTTTTGGTCCATTTGGAATGACAGCACCTACAACAGCAGAGCACTATCATACTGGGCAACTGGCTCATCCATAGGTCAGAGGAAGGCCAAACCCCAAAGCTCCACTCCCACTTTGCTACAGCTTTTCAGTCTTCAAGGTTTCCCATGCAGCTTCCCAGCTTGCTAGGCCTTGTTTTTCTTAAGAGATGTCGCAAAGTCACAGCTTGAGGTGCCCTATCTTGAGGCCGTCAGTGCCATTCCTTGCGATCAACAGACCAAATAACAGCTTATTCTGCTTTTGTTGAGAAACATGAACAGATATTTGCAACAGAGCATACAACGTTTAAGCTGTGGCAGTACAAAGCACTAAAACAGATTTGAGTGGAACAGCCTAACAGAAGGTCCCAAATAGAGATCACGACAAAGTATTGTGAAAAATGTATTTATAGAAAGAGACTGTTGTAGTCCAGCTGGCAGATACGCACACACACACACAAAATGTGTGGAAGATGAGAAGTATTTTAAAGCAAACAATCAATGCCTCCAACTTAAAAGCATCTCTTTGATCTATTGCCTTGGCCCCTGACCCTGGAGTGCTCCATCTCTTACAACACTGTTGGAAGTTGTAAGTAACCAATCTGCCCACTTCCACCCAAGCTCTCCACTCCATGGTGTACGGCAGTGAGATTTGGCAATGTCTGCCTTTGCCAAAACACACAAAGGGAGGGGGGGAAAAAGAGAGCAAAGGAAAGAAAAAGAAAAAAACCCAAAACCAAAACCCACCAAAAAAAAAAAAAAACCCACCAAAACGAAACCCAAACAACCAAAAACAAACAAACAAAACAACCAAAAACCCAAACAAACAAAAAAAACCCCACAAAAACACAGAAACCAAAAAAACAAGCCAAAACACAAATTAATTTGTCTGTCAGAACCACAATGAATTTTGATCTGGATTCAAAGGATTAGTGTTCCAGTAATACACAAATTCATAAAACAAATGATCTCCATAGAAACTGCAAACAAGTTACAGACTGTCCTCAAAGGGCAAAAAGCCTGTGAAGCAAACAGGCGTGACGACTCAAGGGCAAGGGAGGAGGGTGAAACAAAGATCAGAAACCCAAAGAAAATTTATAAGCGCCTTCCCAGCTTCACACCAGATTACTGCTTTACAGCTGAGAATTCAACTCGGATTTCTGAACTCCCAGCCCAAGACTTCAAACATACAATATTTCCTCTTAGGGAAACGACAGCTCCAAACAAAGTTCTCTAGGACATGCCAAGTTTGGTGGTTTTGGTGGTGGTGCAAGGGCCCGAGTTTTTTAAACTCTCTGGATTATTTAAACAACAAACTAGGTGGTCAGGAGTGCTTGTCATACACTGGCTAGTTGCTGGCTGTTTCACAAAGGACATGGTAACTGCTAATGGTAGCAGCTAAGAGAGCAATGCCTTCAGTTCAAACAGGAGGGATGGGTGACTTGGAGATCAAACACCAGGAGTTCTTTGCTGTAGATGGTAACTTCTCGGCTGTGTTTAGTTTTGCACTTGTCGAAGAGGGGATGCTTGCAGTGTTACTGTATCTCATGGGGGGCACACGGAGGGACTGCTGAAAGCTTTGGGGTCTACTTCTGTGCTGATGGAGACCAGTTAAAGAAACAGATTAGACCTGAATTCACCCAAAGCATGGAGACAAGCAGGCACTACGTATCTTTAGATACTCAACAACAACATTTCAGTGCTTCCAATGTCATTTATAAAGCATGGAATATGTTTGAGAGAAGGAAAAAGATCATTATTTCACCATTTTCTTTTAAGAAACTTTGTAAACACCAAGAAGCCCAAACCAAAATCCACCAAAGAAAACCCCACAAACCACCAAAAAACCCACAACACAAAACCAAAAAAACAAAAAGACCAAACAAAACAAAACAAAAAAAAAGCAAAACAACCCAAAACAAAACACCAACAAACAAAACACCACCACCTTAAAACTTAAGCCTTTACCTGCACCTCTTGCCTTTTTATTGGCTTGATTTTGGTTTTGGCATTTGTTTTGTTGTTGTTTTGTTTCGTTTTTTCCAAGGGAAAGGTTAATGAGGGCAAATACCTAGTGATGTGATCCTGTTTATGAAAGCTTTAATTTCTTTGAACCTCAGGTCCATGCTCTGGGCATTGTCTTTCGCATGAGCATTTTCCTTCCCCCGAACATTCATGTCAGGATTTTAAATCACATTAAACCATTACTAGAAGAGACACAGCAAGAGGTTAAGAGTGCAGTCTGGCATTCAAAGAGCGAGGACCACTCTTTAATGCAATTTTAAATGATTGGGAAAACTAAGCAAGCACTGAAGTGGCAAGTGATGACAAATTATTAAGTTTAGCCAAAACTAGAAGAGACCATGATGAAATTCAGAAGCATATAGAAAATGGAAAACATAGATAGGGCATATGAAATCTAATTTTGATAACAATGGGGCAATAGCCACTTCAGAGAAATAATATAATTTATATTGTTGGGTAGCACTCAAGAGAATGAGGTGGGTAGAGGGAACTATGGATCGTTCAGGCAGACCCATCTGCTGCAGCATACAAGGCAGCAACCTGAGGAAAAAAAACACTTGAATTAAATGTTGAGATCCTGTTAGATACAAAAAGCACAGGTGCTTTTACATAGCATGAACCAGTTTGCTCTGCTGTGTGCAATGAAGGTATCATTGAATCTACATTTTTATTCTAGAAACTGGATAATACAGTCTTCTATCTGAAGAACTGGCTAAGACTTTACCAGTCAAGAATGCATTACGGGTCTGTCTCTGGAACCAAGAGAAAGTAGTCCTGCCTCAGACACCCACGCTAGGGAAAGTTTTGGTTCAGACCTAACTTCATGTAATTCTTACAAGGTTTCCCGCACTATTTGGTAAGTTGTTTTTATATCTAAGAGAGCTTACAACCTTACCAATAACCCTTAGCTTCATGGTCTCTGCCACAGAAGGATTAACTTTTAGGGCTGTGGATCACATCAATCAAGGAAAGCACTGGAAACTCCAGTAAAAATAAATCCATACAACAACATGGGTACTGGGCATGAATATACTGAATCAGGACTTGCAAAACTACAGTAAACATCCACTGTGGCCCAATGTAATGAAAGATTTATGAAAAGCAGGAGCAGCTGCTTTGGGTTAGATGAAGCAATGATTTCAAGTTTGGGTATTTCATCCAGAAGGTCTTTTTTCCCCAACATATTTTGAGATACAAGCAGGAGTTATTTAGTATGTTCTGGAGAGCTTTTATTTTCAGTGTTTTTCTTATTTGGTAACCAACCAACCAACCCACCCACCCAGGAGTTCCACATGTCCTACAGCTCACATTCCTGAAAAGACAAAATTCATTTCCTTGACAAATAAGCATTTTCAGCAAAAGTACAGAATACCACTTTCAGAAATTATTTTAGACCTCATCTGTGCTGTTTCCGATTGAAACTATACTAACATGGAGCAAACAGCACTGCCACGTTTCTTTGAAGCCTTTTAAAAATTCTATGCCTGAAAAATAACGCAATGGATGGGAGAGCTCGTCAGAGAGCCCACTCAACAGTCCAGGAAAAAAAGTAAAGGGCTTTATAGGAACACAAAAAAGAAAATGAAGGACCAAGAGTAGTTGCTAGGAAAAAGGGAGTTCTCTGGAGTCTTCAACATATTACCTGCAAATGTATAGAGTGAAGACTCCAGCAGAAAGACAAGAACTGTTTCATTTACAGACAACTACAGAATTACAAATGTGAAAAATACTGGTACCACTAGCACATACAAAAATTATAGCATGGTGTAGATGGACTCACTTGAATTTGACATGATCACACTGAAAGCCACCCACAGAAACCAACCCTGGAATAAGTCCATAGCAGAAACACAACTTTGTCCACTGATTTTCATGCAGAATTCCCCACACATGTTCATTTTTACTCCTTCACTGCAGCCTAAGTCTGTAAGGGGAAGCAGCAAGCTGAATGCTTTCCCGAAGTTTTCTTGGAACTTGACTTTCTACATAAGCAAATTCGGGTTCTCAAAAAAATCCTCGGGGGGGAAGGACCAAGACATGTCTCTGATGTCTGGGAGTGGGTCTGCTCTGCTGAAGAGATGCAGGTTGATCCACAATGAGGAACACGTCACTGCCTGCACTTACATCAACTCCTGTGAACAGCTCACATGAACACTGCTCTGACCTGACTGAGCAGCCCCCTCAGCTTTGAAGTGCTCTGCTCACTGCTTCTCTCACACATCTCAGCATTCAGATCTCTGCATCTTCCCCTTTCAGAAATTCATCCCAGTCAAACCTTTCTTTCAACCCACATACAGGAAAGCATGGCTGAAATCTTTCTTAATCGAGCAGAACAATTAACATGGTTTCCTTAGAATGGATTCTTTGTCCATCGTGTATTTCTAAATGACAAGAGGTTGAAGCTATAGCTGTGCTACTGCTACGGAACTAGAACATCTTTATGTGTCCCCTTATCTTCCAGCACAGGAAACTCCCTCTTTTCAGTATGTCTAGAATGCATCCCCAATTTGACATCTGTAGGTCTAAAGCCAACATTAAGCATAAGAAGAACCTGTGTCTGCAGCTGGAAACTAAAATCAGACACTTGCCTCATAAAAGTCTGACCTGGACTGACTTCAAAAACAAGGGATTTATTTTTTGGTTGTTGTTGAAAAAGTTATGTTAGCAAAAGAGCAGCTGAAGAGGTACCTGGGCAGGGCTCACAGGTATCTCATGTCCTGAGTCATACTGTTTATGCTGTGTTGGGAGTATGGTGGCATATAACTCTGTGCAGCATGCCCATGGGATCCTCAGGAAAACACGCTCTGTAATTAAATCCCTGGAATACTTTTGACCCTGACAAAGTGAACTCTGATGAAAATGCAGAACAGAGAAAACAAGTGCATTCTCTGCTGTGAGGGCCTCAGGAGATACACAGACAGTGCGCAGGATTAGACCATTAAGCAAAATTTTACCCCTGCCTATCCAAATGTGATGGATGTCTTCTTTTTTCATGAGTGGCATTTCCTTCAAATGTATTAACACAGTGAATTTTGAGACAGATTTCAGCTTTGTCTGGAGCACTGACTAAAAAATCTCTCTGCTAGTATTGCATGGGACTATGGCACACTGTAATTACTATAATTGAAATGCAGTGGATTGGAGGAGCAGTGGAACACAAAGACAGGGATCTACCTTCTGAGCTCTCTTTTTTTTTTTTTCATTCAGTAGCCTAAGTTCTTAGAAATTCTCCTAGAAAAAAATTATTAAAAAAAGAATAAACATTTAGCTATTTCTAAATATGAAAAAAAAAAGGAAGCATTTAATTCTTTTTCTGGACAACGCAGAAACTGGCATCACAATAGGATATAGAATCTCATTTACAGGAGAAGACAATGACACTACCGTAACAAACTAGAAAGAAAGTCCCTGTGCCAAAAGCATAAAATTTAACTGAATTAAAAAAAAAAAAAAGAAAGAAAAAGGTAAGTAGATGAGGGTAGTACTTGGAAATACCAGAAGACAGTATTGTGCTCATCTCTAAGAAAGGTGCTAAAATAATTTTGTAAACTCTCCTGAGTTGTTCCACCAGATAAATCTGTAAGAGTAGAAGATTTCACATAGCTTTGTGTGTGTGTGCGTGTGTATATAAATATATATTTATATATATTTTACTTCACAACAGCAGTCCACAGTTTCAAGAAAGCCATATAAAGCAAAGCTTAGACACAAGGAGAAGTGCTTCTCATTACAGTGATGTCTTTGTTAGATAATACTATCAGGACTGTGCTCCTAGATAACAGGACACAAAACTATTTTTCTGCAATACTACACATGCTGGCATAAAACAGTTAATAAGCATCGCAGAAATGATAGGAGAGAGAGTGAGTTCATTCAGTCATTAAATAAGGTATTTTGTAAGCTGCTGCCTAGGAGGGCTGGTGACACACCAGACCACAGCAGCCACATACTGTGGGAAAGCAGCAATGCCATAAAAACATCAAAGACCAGACACGCTCTGGGTCTCATGGAGAGAAAAGGAAATAAGGAGGGCTGGCAGAAAGCAGCACAGACAGATCTGCAATACAAAGCAGAGGAATATGAAACCTGGGGCAAGGAGAGCAGCATCTAACACGTATAGGAATCCCCAAACTTGAATACTACCTCAAAATAATCAAAATACGATTTTACACAGTGTATCTGAGCATCTTGTAGGCTTCTCTAACATCCTTTTCATACCCTCAGTGACACTGGTAGGTAGAATTAGCTGGGTAGGGGCAATGCAACCCACCACATTGCTTTATGAGCAAATACATATGCTTTCTTCCCCTCAGGGGACAGGGAAATGGTAGTTCTGCCATCAGAAACCTTCAGGGACAATTTTGCTTTTTACAAGCTGCCAAGGGTACCACTGAACATGAAGCTGTGCAACTGCAAGTCCTGTCGTTGCAACTTTATCTCTCAGCTTCCTGCCCTGTCAAGGTTTCCTTCACAAGCTGATTGATGCAACTCTGATACCTAAAATATCATCGTGATGATCTGGAGGAATGTTTATTACGCAGCTATAAATCTTCACACAAAACCATGAACAACTTGGGTGAAAGCCACAGGAGGAGGTTTCCTTGCTTTACTTGCACACGAAGCTACACTCCCTTCAGCAATGTTATGTGCAAAAGTAGCAAAGAGCAGAGCTCGCGTTAGTGAATCAACCATAGCAACAGCACCCAAGTGCTTCACCCAAGCTCTTCAGATAAGTTCTTCTAACTAACTGCACTTTCTGAAGGTAGCAGCCTGTTCTCACAGACAGTGTCTGCTTCCAGCAGTGATAACACCTCATGGTTAGAGTTACTACCAAGGATTGGTGTGCAGACCAAGGTCCCTGCTAGATCCTGTGTACTATGGCGTGGGGTGTGGAGGGCAGAAAGTAAAAGGCCACACCTGCAGGGAGAAGTGGACAGGACAGGTGACCCCAAACTGACCAGCGAGGGATTCCAGCCCATACAAATCATATTTGATACAGAGCTGAGGGATCACAAGGGTCAAGCTCAGCTCAGCTCTTCCAGTTTCTTCAATGACCAGCATCCAAGGAGGGCTCTGCCCATTCTGCCTTCGATCCAGTTGTAGTTGCCATCAGAGAGATTGGATTTAGTACTGGTTTTGTATATATTTGTATATATTCCATTTTTATTATTATTATTATTTTCATTTCCATTAAAGCTGTTCTAGTTTCCTTTTCTAATCGCTGAGTCTCTCTCCCTTATTCCCGTTCTCTTCCCCTTTGGGGAGGGAGGGGGTTAACAGAGAATGTCTGTTATAGGTCTAGTGGGCTGCCCTGACCCTAAACTGTGACACTGTCATCCGAATCATGATCATCAGCCCCAGTGCAGCTTTCTGCAGCAGTATTATTTGCTATTTCTTGTTTACAGATCAGATGAGGGCCACAAAATTTTGCCATCAGGGAAACATCAGCCATGCACTTATACTACAAAGTTTTACTTAGTGTTTTTGTGCATGTT